>CAWUFW010004309.1:0-600000 GCA_963921515.1 Calotriton arnoldi | reverse complement strand
TAGTTCTCTAATTTGTGCTTTTAGTCCAATCGTTCGCTTCTCTTCCAAATCCTTATCCGTGTAGTTTAATCTACAGGAACCTTGTGTCAGCTTTGTTTTTGACAAATCAACCTCATACCTCTGGGCCAAAAGCAACAATGCATCATAAGCTCGTTTGGCCTTTCTTGTCATGTCCTTTGCTACGAACAATAGTTTGCTCGAGTCATATGTATCAATTCTGATCAGGGGCAGGTTACCTTCAATCACCTCGTCTAGTTCTGCCTTTAAATGTACCACATCCAGCATTGGCACTTTTATTGCGCTTTTTAACACTTTCTGTATTTCCTCTTTCTTTGTATCTTCCCTGTCACAGCTTTGAGTTCTCCTAGGAACTGCACCCTCTTCTCTCTCTGACGCTGAGCGTCTATCTCTTTCCCAGCTTCGACTTCTCCAATGGTCTCCTGCACAAACAACCTGTGGCCCAAACAGTACTTTAGGCACTTATTGTCTCTTGTCTACTTCTTCCCTCCGTATCATTGACTCTCTCACTGGTTGAGCCCACATTCTAAGGTCTGACCTAGAATTCGCTAGAGCTCCTGTCTGTACTCGTTCCGCCCCACTATCCATTCTTGATGGGTCAGCTGTAGCTGGCAGTGGAGTACTAGATTCCACTGGTATCCGACTGAAACATGTCCCACTCATTGCAAGACTCCCTCCAGACATGGTCTTTTCCCCTTCACTCCTTTGCGGTTGACTGTCATCGGTTCTTTCTCTAGGAGTATATATCGGAACCACCGGCCCTATTGTAACTGGTACTGACAAAGCATCTGGTAACTGCAGATCTCCTGCAGGTTGTACTGGCTCAGAGTTGGAATACCTTCTTCCTCCAGACCCTCCCGGAATGCGTACCATGGTAATGTTGCCTCTTACTCCCGCTGGTTGTTCCTCTGCCCCCGGTTGTCCCACTCCTACAAGCTCTTCTGATGGGTGCAACCTCTCTATCTCTGATCTAGAGTCGCACAGTGGAGAACGGTCCGCTAGCAATCTATCGAGGAAGCTGTCATCCGTATCACTGTCCTCCTCTGTCGTCTTTTTCCTTTCAGCCCCCTCCCTTAATGTACGGAATGGGTACAGGCATTCTCCTTCTATGGTGTCTACTCTCCATCTTTTCAACTGGGCATCCCATCTAGCATCCTGATATGCCTTCATTGCTTTTCCCATTCTTACTCGTGAATTCTCTCTCTTTTTCGCTAGAGCAGCTCACATCCATGCATCTAATGCCTCAAATTGTGTGGGTCTAGGGGGAGGTTTTAGCGCATTTATCACCCTCCTCAACTGGGTTAGTACTTCCATACGAGGGAAAGCCAATTCACCCTCTTTCTCTGTAAGTTTATGCCAATTCTGAAGCCACACTATCGTATGAAGTCCTACATTTGTTGCCATGTAATGTGCCGGTGTCTCTTCTGGCGGCGCTTCTTCTCCTACCCGAGTCACTACCCCTGTATCGCCTCTACACAAATCTCGCAACACCCTAAAGCATCTCATTGTAAAATCGATCAATTGCAAGCCCAAAATACGCTGCTCCACTGCAAACGAACTTCCACCAATCCCAGCGCGGCGTTACACCAACCAACCTATCACAGCGCGGCGCACCTTGACGTCACTTCTCACTCCTTGCAGCGGCTCACCTGCCTTTACAATTTCACTGCAAACTCGCTCACACACATTCGTACCACAAGTAACTGTATAACCAAAGTTATTAAACCAAGTAACTGTTCCTACACAATTACAATAACTTACAGTCACATAAAACAAGTAATTGTCTGACACTGAAGATCGATAGAACACTCTCACAAGAACATTCAGCCGTTCTGACCCCCGACCTGCGTTGGTCACTCAATCGCCATAGTCCACCCCGGTACCTGAGGCTTTCGACCGCAACCTCTTCCTCATTCACACAAAGGTCCCTAACACAAGTGGATCGTTGATAGCGCTTCACAAATCCCACATTTAATCAGACAATTACAATACAAAACTATCCCAGGATCTTGGACTTCTCTTGAGTCCGCTCACCAAAACTTCCTGCTCCGCACGTGTCCGGACCAGTAAACCAAAAAACCACATTCACTCAACATACATCGCAACTCCGCAAGACATCTCCCACTTACTCATCACTGCAATCTAACACCACAATTCCTTTCATACTCACGCCACCACTGTTTCCGCCGCACCATCAACGTCCGCCGGTCTCCGTTCTCCACCGTCTTCCACTCTGCTTCAGGGCTCTTCAACCTTCAACCCTACTCCTGATTACTCCCCTCACCTTTCATTACGCTAAATTGCACACCTGATATTCCCTACTAAATATAGCGTAAGCGATCGAACTTTTATTTACCTAAAGTGGTTGAGGGGAGGAAACAACTCAGATTAATAGCAACAAAGTTGTCATGCCTGGAAAAACCACCAACTCCAAAGTGCAGTTTGAATATTTATTATAAGGCCAAAAACAATTGGATGTAAATACATCTCAATAGCAAAGAATAAAGGTACAGGAAAATCAATACAGAACCAAGTTTACGAATATAAGTAATTCGGCCCAAAAGACAAATGATTATAAATTCCAAAATCACAACGCAACACAGAATAGATGCGATATTCAGTTCTCGAGTCATTGAAAAAAATCAAAATCTTTCCCTAATCTGCTCTAGATGAGGGCCCTTCCTGTCTCTCTTCTATCATTCCCCAAAGGTGTCAGCACGTGTCGGCTTCCTAAGAAGTACTCACGTCAAATGGGTTGGGTTAGCTTATGGCTATGGAGCTTGCTCTAAGATGCTCATTCTTCTCCGTAAGCTAACAGAAGTCTGGGCTCTCTGTCCCTGCGCATCATACAAAAGATGGGATTTAACACACACTACGTCATTTGTCTTAAAAGTTTCCATTGCACCTCTAAGCAGTAGCTTTTCTTTCATGAAACAAATTTAATTAATAGTATCTTCTTCCAGTGGCCTTGGCTCCCAGACAGGCCAGATACGCAAGGCATCCTCCCTTCATGCTTCCCAGCCATCTTCAAAGACATTCCGGGTTTCTCCTTAACTCTGAAAATAACGATGTGTTTCTTTCACCTGCAGTAGGATGAGAACATTCTAACCTTGAACACAACAATCATTTAATTATTTATTTCTCGAGAGCAAGGAGAACTGAAACATTTGCTTTGGGCCAGCATTTCAGGCAACTTAAACTAAACACAATTACGGTATATAGAAATAATATCGTCATGCACATTATGCAGGAAAGAATCGTAATACATACAACGTTCTACTTAAATGCGTTTACTAGTTTTCAACATTAGATGCTTCAAATAAATGTTTCTTAATAGTCATAAAACACTGCAAACAATACGAATACATGTGAGTGCGTTTAAACCATGAGTATAATGCACTCATACAAATAGAGTGCTATCAGCGCTCTATCAGTTATAACCAAATAATATAGAAATAACTCTCCATTCAGACCCATTTATGGATTATATGCCCGTACGTCAGTGAGAGTTACCTACATAATGAATAAATATAGTTAAAGATGATGATGCATTTTCAATGGGGAAATCCGGAAACTCCCAGATTGTTTCTGACCTCCGAGTACTGTCAGCGAGTACTTAACATATGTATGCGCGCACACACCAACTCAACCGATCCACATGCTGGCTGGCATTTTAAAACAACTCACACCGATAAAACCGTGCCAATGCTTTTGCTCGCCCATTAGTGTCTTTGATGCTTTGTGCATTAGAAGGACAAACTTTCATAGGCACATGTACACATTTGTCAAAATTACAAATACAAACCTTCTGAGTACTTTCTGTTTTATTTATGCATTTATTTTATTTGGTATGTGTGTTCCTGAGGACTGAAAATTCAGATGATACCTCAGTTAAAAAAAATGGATTAACAACAGAGACAAGGGCTTCGAGTAAGGTTTTTTTAAAACATTTTTTCTGAACAGAAATAAATTGGATATGTATCTACATTTCTGAGATAAAGGATTCCAGGTGCGAGCACCTTGCACCAAGTATGCCACCATTAATCAAGGAATTAAGAGTACTGGGGCATGAGTCTGCGGAGTTTCCCCAGTCGAGGAGAGTGCCGTCCATTAGCTCCATTTGATTTATTTAATTAAGACACATCTGGAAGAGAAGTAGAGCATCCATAATTGCAGAAACAAATGCACATGCGCAAATCCCAGTGTTATTTACATAAATACCATCTGGACTATAAAGGAATTGCAGTCATACCCCGGTTCTCTAGAGCCATCAGCAGAGTTTTGCAATACATGATGCGTATTCTGTTTGTTGACAATTTCCCTTTAGTTAATTTGGAGGCAGCATCTGTTTTTGTAACCAAATTCATAAAACATTTCCTATTGCTTTCCTCTGTCACATCTATGAAACCAAATCATACTATGTATATAATTCTTACGTATTCCACTAAATTGCTGTTTCTGCAATGAAAATGTAACATATCAAAAACAGTTTTGCTTCAACTAATGGCATGCCTTGGTTTATGTAAAATGTATTTCTGTATTGCAGGCCATTCCAGTTATGAACCGGGCACAGATCATTGATGATGCTTTTAACTTAGCCAGGTGAGAGCACCTTTTGGGCTACTTTGCTTCAAATTTGCCATTATTTCTAAAGTGTTCATCAAGAACTCATGGGTCTTTTTAATTTGCCAAATATAATTCAAAATAATCTTGAATTTAATGAAAATGTATTTAATCGCATTAAATGTACAATACTTCAATTTCAGGACCCAAACTCCACATATCGAGGATAATCCAGCAGCTGCTTTACATCCATGAAAAGCATGGTATTTTGAAAAAACAAATCAACCGGTTATTTTAACTCTGTATTTAAAGTTTCCCTCAAAATTGGAGGATTGTCTTTTACACAACACTAAGAGGGTTCTTCAGAGGTGGCAAACGGGACATCATTCGTATATTGGAAGATGCCCCATCTCCCACCACTTCCTGGTTTTTCAACCTTGTTTAGAGAGAGGTGAACTGCTGTGTTTCTGATGAAGAATCCTCAGCTTACTCCGCTATCGGAAAGTTGACTATCCACTACAGCTTTGCAATGCCAGAAGGCATGCCATATTTAGCAAAGGACCTGTGACACTGATTTTTTCAATGCTGATTTCTACAAAGACCTTACATCCGGATTACTGATCGCCCACTGCTTACCATTGGTTGCCTTTGTAACTTTTATTTGCTTGCTTTTTATTCAATGGCTTTCGTTAATCCAACTTGTCCATGTTATGTTGCTCTCTCCCTCATATGCTGCCCTCCCACGCTTCAGAATGCTTTCTCCCTGTGTGCTTTCCCCTCTGCAACCCCCTGATTCCCTGCTATCCGTGCTGCTCTCTCCATCACGTACTACACCCTGAAAACATCCCGCCGCCTACGCTCCATGTTGCTCTCACACCCATGTGCTTTCTTCTATGCAACCCCTCCACCGTGGCCCCCTCCAATTTAACGAAGTGTAAGGTAATTAATACACCCCCAGGGCCATATTCACAAGAACGACGATAACATTATCGCCGCTTTAGCGGCAGGGAACTGCCGATAAAGCGGCGATAAAGCCCCTTATCGCCGCTTTAGCAGCAGTTTCCTGCCGCTAAAGCGGCGATAATGTTATCGCCGTTCTTGAGAATATGCCCCCTGTAATAGTATCATGCTGGGCCCTAGGCCCACATATAGATCATAATGATGGACAGAGACACCAAGGGTTACTGGGTAGCAATGGCCACGAGCACGTGCACTCGGCCCCTTTTATTGTCAGGGTCACCTGACTGGTGACGCCTGTGAGGGGTGGGTGTATAGTGTGGTTGAGGCACAATGCAAAACACTAGACCGGTGATCAGGCGATCACTACATCCCTCCTAAACTTTCTTTAAAGTCAAAACAGAGTCCAAACCTGTGGGAAGGAAATAGGATTGAAACACAATACAATACAATAACAAAACTTCCACGAAGCCTCTTTAACCGCTTGCCATCCGCCGACAATGGAATCCTTGCAGGCGGGATCACTAGTTCTCTTTTGGCACGATGTCAGGGTGCCCTGTGGACCTAGTCTTTCTTGGACTCAATAATGTGGACGGGTACTCCTCAGTCTCTCTCTTTCTGTTCCACGTGCAGCGAAGGTACATGTGGAATGATGGTGGACGAGGTATGTTCTGTGTTCCACCACACAGTCCTGGTTCAGGTATTCGCTCCATATGAGTAGTCGTGATTCTCTCTGCAGATAGGTATGCAGTTGCAGGACGTCCCTCTCACGGATGCCCCTCTCTCGTGGGTATGTTCTCTCTCACAGAATGACCCAGAGGCCCTCTTCTGCCAGGCTTCCACTGGACCTGGTGGACTTCCGCCGTGTCACTCCAACCACGTTTTAGGAATCGCTACGGGCCACCTCTCATGTCCCACGCTCCGCCTGAAAGGGTTGATTGTTGGCTCCTGCCCTTTCACACGAGACCTTCGTCCTCCCGGGACCTGCAGACGAGCGGCTGTGGATCCATCTCTCGTGTCGGGACCCGCTGCCACCGGCGTCCCTGAGGCCCTTGCCCCTTGGATATCCACGGTCTCCCATTCTATCCCAAAGGTAGGTGTTACCAATGGATCCTCCTGCTCGCCTCTGCCGTTACCAGGAGATCTGGGGACTCGCAGGTAGATGTCGTAGATAGGCGTTGACTCTCAGTATCCCTGATATTCTCCAGGCCCTGTGTTCCGATGGTCATGCACTTTTCACCTTCCCTTCAGGTGTTTTCCTTCTGGTGTGTGATTAGACCTGTCACACCTCTTTCCTCTTCTCCTCTTATTTTCTTCTCCTTCATGGCGTCTTGCCACTTAACTTCTGTCTTCTCTTTCCTTCCTTCGCGACGCGGTCTGGTCCCCTCTTATACTTGTCGGCCCTAACCAGGCTTCTCCGTGTAGCGTGCACTCCACACGTATCTTCCTGGTCTTGTCCTAACACTCTAGGACACTGTCTTTACTTCGCTCTGTGACTGGACCTGTCGTCGCGACCTTCTTCCATTCCGTTACTTCCGATCAATATTGTCAGACTTCTCTTCTGACCTCTTCTTGGTCCTCGTCCCGGACCTCTCCTTGGTCCTCTTCGTGACCCTCTCTTCGGTCATTCTCTTCCCGGACCACTCCTTCATTTTCCTTGTCGGACTTCTTGTCCGGTCTCATCTCACAGACTACTTCACTTGGTCACGGCTCTTTGACCTCTTCTGCGGTCACTGCTCTCTGACCTCTTCTGCGGTCACTGCTCTCGGACCTCTGCGTCGGTCACTGCTCCCTGACCTCTTTGTCGGGCACTGTTCTCTGACCTCTTCTGCGGTCACTTGTCGCGCCGACCTCCGCCTCGGTCGCTTCTCGAGCTTCTTCCTGTACCGTCCGCGTCCGGGGTACTTCTTCTGCGCCACGCCACTCCGTGCGCTCACTGCTCGTCTTCGCAGGTCACCTGCGGTGGCGTCCTTTTGCCACAAGCTGCGCCCTTTCTTCAGTCTTCCACTGATGGGTGCTTATACTGCTGGTGATTGTTGCTCACCCCTTCGTTTCCTTTGCAGTGGCTTGCTTCTGCCATTGGGCGCCGTGCTGCGCACCTTCTGTTCTCCAGGCTTGTGTCCCCTATCGTTCCTGCCATTTACATGTCGTAGTCTCTGACGGCATTTCATCTGCAGTGACCACCCCTGGCCAGTAGGCGTCCCCGCATGTCCTTCACCGGTCCCGGTACTCTCAGTCCTTACCGTTCCCTTCTTGCCTTACTTAACACTCCCAGGTCCCTCCTGGTGCACTTGCTGATGGGTACTTTATCTTCCTCCCTTTGTTAAACAGCCTGGAGCTGCCTCACTGTGAGCCTCATCTTTGTGCTTTAGTCACTCTTCATCGGGGTCCTTCAGACGGGTGCGACCTGCACCCCAGCTGTCCTTCTGCGCCCCTTTGTAGTGTCTCTATGCCCGTGGTATTGCTTCTATGACCGGGCAGCCTTCCCTGATTTAGCCGGTGTAGTACTGCTTCTCCGCCACACGATGGCAGTGTTGCATTACAGGGAACGGGGCCCAGGCTGTTTGCATTGATACCGAGGCCTCGCGCATTTCTATTCTTCTCTGTGTGTGCCGGTACAAGACTTCTCGTGACCTCGGCTACTCCTCATCACTTTCCCCACAGGGCACAGGCACTCGCAGCCAGGTAGGCGCTTTACATACTTTGTTTGTGCACACACGATCTGGGCAATTCTCTGCTGCGATTATTTACAGGCCCTGCAGCGCTCCGATCGTCCACGCTGCGGGCCTTGCTCTCCGGCCACTTAACACTAGCGGCCGCTCCTGCCGCTTTCCTTCCGACTTTCCCCCCCCCCCCCAGGTTACCTTGGAACTGATCCTCGCGCTGGGTCGGACTAGTCTCTGTGTGCCCCCTCTTCTTCCTGCGGGCGGGGCACTCCTGCATACTCGCCGTTGGAGGCTCTCGCATCGGCCAGCCGCACCTCCTCCCACTCGCCCGGTAAGTTTATGTTTAATTATTATTTTTATTTTTTTTCTCGGGGCACTGTGGTTTGAGCTGTGCAGGGAGGGAGGGTGAAACAACACAGGCTTTCTGTTCCGCTTTCTTGGCGGGCCGTTTCACTCGTACACCTACGGCCTCGCTTCACCGCTTTTTGTTTGCCACTTGTAAGCGGGGCCCTTGCAACCTCCCGGACCACCCGCTCACCTCAGCTTTACGGCCGCTAACGCGGCAGTCCAAACCAGGTCTCGCCCCATTCAGACTGGCCGCTCCGATCGGCCACGGGCCTCAAGCTGTCTCTTCCTGGCTCTACCCCCGCAGCAGCCTTTCAGTTCACACGCTGCGCGGGGTGGGGGAGGGTTGGCGCTGCTGCCGGAGCCTGCTTGCTGGGCAAAGTTAATTTTTCCCTACAGGGTGCGGAGGAGTGGGTAGCTACTCCACTCTCCGCCTTCCTCACGGTGGGCTCGCTTCGCTGCCCCTTACTTTACGGGCTCACCTTCTGCCCATGCCTGGTCAGGCCTCACGCCCCTTGTGGCAGTTATGCGGCGGCCGACGTCAGCTCAGTCCGGCCTCACTCGCCGTGCGCTTCCACCTTCACGGGGCTTTCTTCGTGCCGGCGGGCACACACCAGATCCTTCAGCGCGGGGTGGGCTCCCGCTTGGCTTCTTGCACCCCGGGGCTCTTCTCACGCCCCGTGGGATGCCGAGCGCATCGGGGGCCTCCTCTGGGGGTCAGCTTCATGTAGGCATTTCAAGGTCCGGGTGGGCTCCCGACCTTCTCACCTCCACCCCGGGGCACTTCTCACGCCCCGCGGGTTGTCACGTCGGTGCGGGATGTTTCCCGATCACCTCTCACGCCTGGGGCTCTTCACATGCCCCGCAGGTGATCAGGCGCTTCTCTCGCCTGCTCCAGGGGGTGCCCTCGACCCGGGCAACACTCTCCCCCTTCCACCACCTTCCAAAAAGGCGGCTGCACACGCGGGATTAGCCCGCTCGTCGCCAATGTAATAGTCTCATGCTGGGCCCTAGGCCCACATACAGATCATAATGATGGACACAGACACCAAGGGTTACTGGGTAGCAATGGCCACGAGCACGTGCGCTCGGCCCCTTTTATTGTCAGGGTCACCTGACTGGTGACGCCTGTGAGGGGTGGGTGTATAGTGTGGTTGAGGCACAATGCAAAACACTAGACCGGTGATTAGGCGATCACTACACCCCCCAGTAATTACGACCCCAACTCAGAATTCTGCCCCCTGGACAAACAGGGGTCTTTGCGACTGTATATTTTTGTAACCTGACGGTATTTTTCAGCCAACCACTTAGAATGAAAAAAATTGCCATACATGGATTGCATTTTGAGAACTTGCTGGCCAATGTTTCAGATTTATTAAAGTATATGAATTACTTTTCAGAGCAAAGCACATTGAGACGACGTCTGCGCTGGACACCACCAGGTATCTCTCCAAGGAAAGAGAGTACATGCCGTGGGAAGCCGCGCTGCGGAGCTTAAGCTACTTCTCGCTGATGTTTGATCGCAGCAGTGTTTATCGGCCCATGAGGGTAGGTCCTTCACTCTCTTGTTAAGTAGGCCCATTTTATCATGATGGTGAAGGTGAACACCTCTTTCCCTTGCAATAAAGATGCTGCAAGTGATGTCAAACTTATCACTATTGGTACGTGGGTGAATAGTAAGGTATATTCATTTTAATACATGGTTTGAGAAAGCAATCGCATAGAAGCCATGCTACTAGACATGTACGTACGCAATGAGGTTGCACAACACATCTGAGAGCACTGCAGAACTGGTGAATCAGAGGAAAAGGGTTGAGGGTGTGTGTGTGTGTGTGCCTGTGTGCATATGCGTGTGTGTATGCATCTGTGTGCGCGTCTATGTGAGTGCCTGACTTTGTGCTCATGTGTTTCTTTTTTTTTTCCTTTGATTGGAGATTTCAACTATTCCCCCAGAAATATGCAGAAGATGTTAAATTGTGAAATCACTTTTTGTTGTGTAACTAATCTAGAACAACCTGTATGACTGGATGCAAGATTAATCATCATGAAATGGGTGTGTTTTGTACTAAACATTAGGTGTGTGTTTCAGAACAACATTGATTTAGTTTGAAGGGAGGCTGCCACTATTGTTACCAAGGAAATTCTTTTTTGGAAGTCAAATTATGAAATCCTCAGATTAGTTGAATTAAGTCAGATGGAGTCGAATGAGTTGATGTGATGTAATACTCTGGAGGTATAAACATATAATGCTAGAAGATTATGTTTTTCTCAGTAGAAGCCAGCATTTAAAAATGTTGAATGAAAATATAAAGTTACATAATGAAATTTTATGCGAAAGAGTGCATTTACAACTAATATTTTGTCAATAGAAATCTGTAGAATACTTTTTTTGCTGTTGCGTACTTCTTGGTAAACAAGATATTTATAATCAATCGATCAGGCAATGGTTCAAATATGCTGTTATGTTACATGCATTAATATGGCACACATTCTCTGAAAAGAAGACACTCGCCACATCGAAAACAGATAAAATATTTATTCCTCAATTCTTTCCATCAATGCCACCAGTACATCGCATCACCCAGCTTTTCCACCAATGTCATGTCCAACCGTCCTACCGAAATCCCCGTCTCCAAACATTCTATGTTCTATGCTAAATCCTCAACCAAACACATCCTTTCCCATCCACAAAAGTGAAAATATTTACAGAATGTAAAATAAAAATAAAGCATTTAACCATTACATAACTGCGTACAAACATGGATAAAACATTAGATACCACAAATTTAATGAAACGAAGAGATGAGGGCTTCACATCTCAGTTTGGTTGAGAGACTCCCAGCAATGTAATCCCTGTGCCAAACTTGTTTGTGCCTCTCATTACTTGCTCAAGTTACACATGGATCCCTTAAACACTCATGCTCTAACGTTCTGCATAAATGAGTCTGCACCAGGTCAACTTTACTTCCAAGAACGGCAGAGATCTTGTCTTTGTCCCACACCTTGTCAGCACTAGTGCACAATGAATTTTGAGAAACCTTAACCACTTGTTTGGGGTCAGAAAATCTGGAAACACCCTTGAGAACATGTCCTGGCTTCTTGATTCTCACCCAACTTCCCACTCTCAAATCCCTGGAATCAGATTTTACGCCAACACCACCATATTCCTTCTTTACTCTCTTCCTCATATCCACCACACCTACCAGACTAGCATCATCAATATGAGTATGATCCATCCACTCACGCTTGTGTTTTGAGCTGGGGACCCTACCCCTTAACAGGACAAAAGGTGAGACACCCGTAGAACAATTAGGAGTCGTCCTGTATGCCCACAACATGTCATCCACTGCTGACTTTCTATTCAAATTGTTGACTGTTTTCAGTTGCAACTTGTCCTTCAACATGCATTTGAAGCGTTCGACCAAGACCATTGCTTCTGGGATGGTACAGGGAGGTCTTAATTTGTTTTATGACATGTGAATCTAAGAATAACCTAATTTCTTTGACACGAATTGTGTGTCATTATCCGTCACGATCTCAGCAGGGTAACCTTCCCTTCCCTCAAAAATACATTTTTTTAAGGGAATACATGTTGTGGGCATACATGAGTTGTCCTGTATGCCCACAACATATCATCCACTGCTGACTTCCAATTCAAATTGTTGACTGTTTTCAGTTGCAACTTGTCCCTCAACATGCGGTTGAAGCGTTCGACCAAGACCATTGCTTCTGGGATGGTACAGGGAGGTCTTCATTTGTTGACATGTGAATCTAAGAATAACCGAATTTCTTTGACACCAATTGTGTGTCATTATCCGTCACGATCTCAGCAGGGTAACCTTCCCTTCCCTAAAAAATACTTTGTGTTAGAAATGAATGATCAAAGTGGAGGTGACACTATTAACAAATCCAACTTCGGACTATTTTGACATATAGTCCAAGAGAACATTGGCGAATTTGGAGCTTATCACCTAATATATTTAGCTATGTCTAATGCCAATTTCGCCCATGGAACTAATTGAGAATCCATGGGGTTAACCGGGGAATGTCACTGGGGATTTATCATTTATGACACAAGGACCACAATCTTGCATGAAACATTCCACTGCCTTGTCCTAACCCGGCGACCAAATTCTTCTCACACTCTGCGCTTCATGGGTCTAATACCAATGTGACCGTCGTGACTTAATTCCAGAATGTTTTGTCTCAGATTAACAGGTGCTACTAACTGACTTAGCCTCCATAGTATACCATCCTCACATGTCAATTTTGTGGTTACATATCCATACAGAGTGACACTCTTATCCAGAGACTTAAAGTTAGGCCACCCTTGCATGACTCACAACATGACCTTGCTAAGAACAGGTTCCTCGAATAACTCCTCTCTCCATTCATTCTCTTCCAACACCCCCTCAACACACTGCGAATAGAATTTGCTAAACACACCGTTGCATTGTCATAATTCCGCCACCTCAACGTCAGCATCATCCGAGGGCCTCCTGGACAAAAAGTCAGCAATGATGTTCTTCTTGCCTGGAACATACTCAATGTCAAAATTAAACTCTTGTAAGTGCGGTCTCCATTTGGCAATCCTGGGGGTAGCCTTGTTACCCCTTTAGTGCTGAACAACTCATTGGTTTGAGATCCGTTCTCAATAGGAAAGGAACTCCCCATGCATATATGGAGAAGTGCTGAGCTCCCCACCAAAGCGGCAAAGCTTCCTTTTCAACGGTTGAGTAGGTATGCTCTACACCCCTGAGTGTCTAGAAGCAAACTCCACCACATCCTCTCTTCCATTACTTCTCTTCTGCATGAAGATAGCCCCTAACCCAAAATTGCTAGCATTAGTAACTATGATGCTACTGTCTCTTGGGTCAAATAATTTCAAAGGATCCGCAGGTATTATGTAGGACCACACCTTGTCAAAAACAATTTGGCACTCCTCACTCCACGCAAAAGAAATTCCTTTCTTCAACAGGTTCCTGAGGGGACTGGTCTTGTCTGAAAAATGGGGAAGAAATTTAGAGTAATACTCGGCCAACCCCAGGAAGGACCTCAGTGGATCTTTGTTACTGGGAACAGGAGCTTCTTCTATAGCCTTAAGTCATTTCACTTTTGGGCTGATACCATCTTTGGATATATGGTGGCTTACGTTATCAATGCCAGACTGCACAAATCTGCACTTCTCTCCCATCAGGGTCACTCATTTCTCTTGTAAAATACACAAAACCCTGGCCAAAAGCTCATTATGTTGTTGAATATTTTGGTTGGGAATCAAGATGTTGTCCTTGAAATATCGAACACCCTCATAATTTTTAAATATCTGTTTTAAAAACCTTTGAAAAGGGGGACGTGGCTTGAGGCGTCAAAATGGCGGTCGCACTCTAAGAGTGCTCCGGACCCCTCCGTCATCCGCCTCGCATCCTCTTGTCAGTGGCAGCTATCCTCTTTTCCTACCTGCCTGTGGTGGTTCCCTATGCTGAGGGGGCCACTCCGGTCCGTTTGGCTGGCGATTCTGGGCCCCCGGCGCCCGGTTCTGGACCTTCCCTTCTCGATGCTCCAAGGCCGCAAGATGGCGGCCGCTGCCGAAGCCCAGCAGTAACTGCGGCGTCATCGCCTCGTGAAGCCACCGGTGCTGCACCACTTTCTTCCTGCGACCCTCTTTGGTGGCTGGCCTGGCTCCCGTGTGTTGCCCTGCCCGGCTAGCGTTGCTCTGAGGTCGAGCCTTCGCCCCCGCGCCCTTTACACCAGCAGCGCCGACATCTGTGAGCGAGGCTGGGGAGATCCGGATGTCTGCCCGACACCCGCGGGGGACCGGCGCGCAGGGATCGCCTTCCGGAGCCGGAGCACTCTAGCTGAGGCAGTCCCGCTGATCCTCCCGGCGGGGACCGTTCTGCGACCTGTGGTGAGGTGCCGGTGAGTTGGAACAACTCGGGGTCGGCTACCTCATCGGGTAGCGGTGCGGGGGGCTGACATCGGTGCTCCGGCCCCCCCCATCGCCGGCCTGCGCTACTCTCATCTGCACTGCCGCCCCGGCGCGACCCTGCTGGCCGCCTCCTGCGCTCAAGGGGGCGGGCGTGGGAGGCCTGCTTCGGCATCCCCCGCCTGGGACGGCCTCTCTGGTGCGCCGAGGCTGCGAGGTTGAGGCCTTCATTGCGGCCCATCAGCGAGAGTGACGCCTCTGCCCTGGAGGGCCCGCCGGCGCTGAGTTCCCCTCCTCTGACACGTTTACTCTGCAGCGCCTGGCCCGGCTTCTCCGGCTGCCCCTGAGGTCACGATCCAACCCCCTACACTCTTGGTGCATGGGGGGCCGGCCTGGGGGGCCACACCTGGCGAACCTGAGACCTCTGTGGCCTGCATCTCCTGGTCCGCCCACACAGGAACGGCGAGGCTGCGTGGAGGGGCATCATTTGGAGAGCTTCCCTGTGGCAAAGATCTGAAAGAGTGCCAATGTGAACTGCGCGGACCCCTGGCGGGGTAGGACCTGGGGCCTCCACGCGCACGCTCCCTGGTGGATGGGGATGAGCCTGAGGACTGGCTGCTGTATCGACTAAAGCCCCCTGCTCCTCTCAGGCTGACACACGGGCCCTCCGCCTTTGCCTGATCCTTCCCACCTCCATTACCGCTGCACGGACGGGCGCGGTGACACCGCCCCGGGTGGGTGAGGTTACTGGGTTCCTACCCCCTGCCCGTCGGGCCGCCGGACCCGCCTGGCTATATCGAGGACCCTCATCCTGCGCCTTGGCCCAGATACACACGCAGACAAGGAGCTCCTGTCCAACATCGGCCGCGCAGATCGGGCGGCACGGAGGGCCTCAGGGAATTGCGATCTCCCCACCGGTGTTGGACGACGAGTTCTTCTCTATCGCCCTCCCATTGCTTTCTACTGCTTGCCACCTGGTTGCTCCCTGGGTCTATCCCTGTTCCTCCGACGGACTGCAGGGGCGAGATTGACCTAGCCACGCTCGTTGACTGGTGAATGACCCACGGCGCGGGCCCTTCTTCTCCCCATCTTTCTCCGTACAGGCGCTGACAGCTCCCGGCAGCTCCGGAGCCCTCCCGTGGGTTCGGCCACCGATTCGGGCGGCGGGGATGGGAGCCGCGTCCTTGGGCACCGCCGTCCCCTGAGGCCTGTGACCCCCGACCGGGGTGGATTCCGCGCCCGAGCCTGAGTACTGACGGTTTGGGCGCTCATCCGCCCCCCCTGAGGCAAGAATTGGCTGACTGCGATCCTTCCATCTATCTGGAGAACTGTCCGGGCCCGGTCCACACGACGAGGATGGGTAGGGACCGAGCACCGAAAACGCCGGCGCCACAAACTCAAACCAAGATGGACCAATACACTACTGCCGACCGAAGCCCGGCAAGGAGAGCGTCCGGTGGCCCCCCTGGTGGGGGGTGACCTCTCAACCATCCTCCAGGCGATTGGCACCTCTCAAGCCTCCGTGGAGAGCAATATCGGCGAGGTGCGGGTTGATGTGGCCCTTTTCCGCCAGGACCTCCGCAACGCCACAGTGCGGCTGTCAGAAGCGGAGTCGCGCATCTCCACCGCAGAGGACGACCTGAGCCAGTTGAAAACACAGGTGGCCCGCCTGCAGACTCAGACCTTGGAGCTGCACCGCCGGGCGGAGGACGCAGAAAATCGCTTGAGTGGGAACAACCTGCGCCTCATAGGCTTCCCTGAAAGTATTGAACAGGGCCGTGCGGACACGTTCATTGAAACATGGATTAAGTCCTGGATGCCTGCTGAAGCCCTCTCGCTGTGGTTTGCCATCGAGCGTGCACACCACTCTCTGGCGGCTAAACCTCCCACCGGGACACCCCCTCGTGCTATTATCATTCGGATCCTCAATTTCCATGACAGGGACGCTGTCCTGAGAGAAGCCCGACTCCATGGTCCCTTGAAATGTTAGAACAGTACCATAATGATCTTTCCGGACTACACAAGGGACGTTCAGGCCCAGCGTCGTACTTACGCAGAAGTTAAGCAGAAACTCCGTAACTTGGGCTTGCGTTATGGGCTCCTCTTCCCGGCTCGCCTCAAAGTCATTTTTCAGGACAAGGCAATCTTCTTCGACACACCTCAAGCGGCCTGGACATGGCTCACGGAAGAGCGGCCTCTGAGAGTCCATCCTGCCTCTCCCCCTCCCATGTTGGGCCCCTCCCGACCACCTCCTTCTCTGCCCAAGCAGCAGCGGAGGCATAACCGCTCCTGTAGGAGGGGAGAACGTCGAGGAGACCACTCACGATCGCCTGGGAACGGCTCGCAGCAGTTGATTTCCACTGCGGTCCCTTCGACCCTGGGCGACCATACCCGGGCCGGCTCCCTGCAGAGGCTAGCACAAGACCGAGATCCCACCTCGATGCTGCGCCCAGCTCTCTCCGACTCAGACCAATCTTGAAGCCCGGCGCTCCGGGAATCCGGAGACGATGCTGGGCTCTGACCGGGAGGTCC
Organism: Calotriton arnoldi; assembly: GCA_963921515.1. Classification (NCBI taxonomy): domain Eukaryota; kingdom Metazoa; phylum Chordata; class Amphibia; order Caudata; family Salamandridae; genus Calotriton; species Calotriton arnoldi. Next base: position 582,996 of record CAWUFW010004309.1, on the reverse strand, counting down.
CATGGCAACAACATTGACTTGGAACTCATAGGGCTTGTGGCAGTGTTTTTTAAATGCTGACAGTGTAGTATCCGACTAAATGGAGGGGTCCAACACCGTCGCCACAACTTGCCCTACTAGCCGTTTTAGGATAGCTTCTTGTTTCTAGTTTGGGGCGACAGATGCTTCGGGTTTGGAAGTATAGGGTGGGGGGTGTTGGGGGGGCTTCAAAGGGGGGGGGCGTTGCCCTCCATCTTTTGTTTAGTTTGTCTCCACTTGAGTCATTGTATGCAGCCTTATTTTTGTTGTTTTTAATTTTTCACGACAGCCCATTTCACACTCACACCATCTTCTTCGGCAGGAGCTACACAGCCAGACATCAGCCCTGCCCTTTTCTTATGGCCAGTCTACGTCCTATTACTTGGGACCTAGATTTCCTCCGGCCCTTTGCACCTCCCACCAGCCACTCCCCAGATGCATTTGCATGGTAGGTCCCTCCAGGTCCAGTCCTGGAACGTCAATGGATTGCTAGACCGCATTAAACGCACTGCCGTCCTTAGGAGCGCTCAGCGTCAGTCCCCCAACGTCCTCCTCCTGCAAGAGACACACCTCCTGGGAACCCAGTGCTCCTTCCTTGCCCGCTATGGGTTTGGCAGGGTTTGGCACTCGGGCTTTGCGCGGGGCTCCCGAGGGATGGCTATACTGATCCGGCGCGGGCTCCCCTTCACACCTCTCCATGTCTCGACTGATACGCAGGGACGTTACATATCCCTCTCCGGCAGGCTCGAGGGAAAGGTCTTTAATTTCCTCTCAATATACATTCCCACTGCCACGCTTTCCTCCACCCTCCAATGCCTAACGGAGGTGATCACGGCCCTGCCCCACGGCCATACCATAATCGGCGGGGACTTTAACGCGGTACTGCAGCCAGCCCTGGATGCCACAGGGGCCCCCTCCTCCTCACGCCTCACCTGTTCAAAACGACTCTCGGACTGGTCATCTGCTCTCGGGCTCTGCGACGCCTGGAGGCTATAGCACCCCCGGGAGACACAGTATACTCATACCTCTGCAGCTCACCATACCCACTCTCGTATTGATTTGCTTCTTCTCCCCGCCACCGACTGCCAACTGATCTCCGGAGTTTCCATCCTTCCACGAGGAATTTCAGACCACTCCGCTATTTCTCTCTGCTTTGGTGCCTCCTCCGGGGGACCACGCCCGGTCTGGCGGTTTAACACCTGGTTTCTGCAGGACGCAGAGATTAAGGACGCGCTCTAGCTTGAGGAACTATTTCTTGGCTAACACAGGTTCGGTCCCCTCCGTCGGCACGCTATGGGAGGCCAGCAAGGCCACCATACGTGGGGTGGCCAGAGGTCTAGTCCATTCAAAGCGGGCGGAGCAGACCGCCCGCCTTACTCAGCTCGAAGCACAGGCCGCGCGACTGGAGGCCGCATCTGGCGCTGCGGCGGATGCCCACTCAGACAGACAACTTGCTTTGCTTCGCGAGGAGATCCACCAAATCTCCCTCGACTCGGCCAAGACACTGTGGCACTCTTCTGTGGCCCGTGTCTATGGGTGGGGAGACAAAAACAGTAAACTGCTTCATAACTTGGTCTCCTTTCCTAGAGCTAACAGTATTGTCCCCGAGGTCCGGGATGCCACCGGTACCCACCACTGTACCTCTGCAGCCATAGCTCAGACCTTCGCGGGGTATTATGCCCAGCTCTATTCGACTCGACCCCCCGCGACATCTTTGGCCGTGGTACTGGTTCATGCGGACGTCCGACTTCCTTGCCTTTCCCAGTCTGACTCGGCAGACCTTGACCGTCCCTTTACTCCGGAGGAGATCCAAGGTGCCATTTCCTTATTACACTCCGGGAAGACACCAGGGCCTGATGGATTCCCACAGGAATACTATGCGGCGTTTCGGGACCTACTGGTCCCCCATCTCACTGATCTCTTCCAACACGTGGTCAAGGCGGGGTCCTTCCCTCCCGAGACTGACATGGCCACCATCGTGGTCATTCCAAAGACTCAACCAACCTCCCTCTCGTGTGCGGATGATCGCCCAATCTCCCTTATTAACACAGAAATGAAAATTTTCGCTACAGTCCTAGCCCAACGTCTTCGCCCCTTGTTACACGACTTGATCCACCCCGACCAGTGCGGCTTTATGCCTGCACGTGGCACCCGACACTGCATACGCCGCCTCCATTTGGCCCTAGCCCATCACCACCGACTCACCCCGTACTTAGCCCTGCTGCTAATAGACTTTGAGAAGGCCTTGGATACAGTAGACTGGTCTTACCTAGGGGATGTTCTGACCGAGATGGGCTTCGGTCCCCGCTTTCGGAGCTTCATTCACGTCTTGTACTCAAACCCTCAGGCAAGAGTCCTGATTAATGGTGCCCTTTCTGAGGCGTTCCCCATCCGAAGAGGCACCCGCCAAGGCTGCCCCCTTTCACCACTTTTATTCGCACTGGCAATGGAGCCATTCGCATGCCTCATACGCACTGATTCCCAGATTCAAGGGTGGTCTTGGGGTTCCCAGCAGACCGACAAAATTGCCTTGTATGCAGATGACGTTCTACTTTTCTTGGACGATCCGGAGAACTCCGGCCCGCGCTGTCTGGAGGTGCTCCGGTCCTTCGAAGACGTCTCGGGCCTGCGACTCAACCCTGCGAAATCCACTTTGGTCCCCCTTCACCCCTCGTGGTCCTGCTTTGATTAGCAGTCTACAATCCCTCTGCGGAGACAGTCATTTAAATACTTGGGGATTTGGATAACCCTACTCCCTGAACTGGAATGGGCTTTCAATCTTACCCCCCTGGTTACAAAAGCCAAATCCGATCTCAAACATTGGCAGTCCCTCCCGCTTAACCCTCTTGGTAGAGGAGCACTTTTTAAAATGATGATCCTTCCCTGTTTTTTGTACATTTTACAGAACATTACCTTTCATCTCCCAGGTAGTTGGTTTCGTGAGTTTGATGGGGTGATTACAAAGTTCCTGTGGGGGAATGGCAGACCACGCATGGCCCTGGCCCGCTGTCGGATACCCCCCTTTGATGGAGGTATGGGAATGACCAACCTCCACCTCTACTACCTTGCTACCCGGCTTATCGTCATTCACGATTGGTTTGCTGGGGGCTGGTCTGACCCGGTTTACCGGATCGAGCTTGGGACCATGGATTTCCCTCAGCTGCAGGCCTACTTATACGGCTCCCCTATCCCACAGACTATTCCACCTATCACCAGGGCGGTCCTAACGGCATGGCGCTCGGCCCTGCGCTACACACACTGGGTCAAGAAACTCACCCAACATACCCCCCTATGGCACGGGACCCGGCTGCCGGAGATATCGACCCTCAGTGTGTTTCGTCAGTGGGACCGGATTGGGATTACACTTCTTGGGGGCGTCTGGGTTGGGGACCACATCCGGGCCTTCTCAGACCTGCAGCAACGTCACTCCCTCTACCCGACACAGTTTTACAAATACTTGCAACTCCGCCACGCCCTCCTTGCACAAGTCTCCCCCGGTACCTCACTTCCCGAATTCAACCCACTTGAGGCGCAGGTCATGATGGGCGACTTGGGGAAAGGGGGAGTGTCACGGATCTATCGTTCGCTGGTGAACAACAGCCCGGCCACCTTAGATGCGCTGCGAACATGATGGGAGGGATGGGTGGGCCCCGTAGAGGAAGCAGACTGGCGAGACGCCCTCATGGCACCCAAAACTCTAACTACCTCCTCCAAATTGCGCCTTAACCAACTCTATTACCTCCACACAGCATATCTGACTCCGGTACGCCTACATAAAGCGGGCTTGCGTCCCCTACCTGACTGTACCCGCTGTGGCCATATCCCGGCTGATTTCTACCACATGGTCTGGCAATGTCCCGGTCTTACCTCCTTCTGGGCGGGTGTAGAATCTGAACTTACACAAACACTGGGTTGTCAGGTTCCCCACGACCCCCTACGCCCCCTCTTAGGAGTCTTTGATGGATTGGATGGCTCTTGAGGCGACAAACGCTTCTTGGGTACGGCGGTGGCGGTTGCCAAGCGGGATATCGCCTCTGCTTGGTCCCAAGCTAAGCCTCCTATTGTTCGTAAATGTCGCAGGGGGGTGGATTGGTGCGCGGCCCAGGAGGAACCCCTCTTTGAGGCCAGGGGGTGCCCTGAGAAGTTTGAGAAGATATGGGGCAAGTGGCTAAATTTACTGTTTTGAAGTCTGTCTCAACTTCTCCTTCATACGAATGCCTTTCCCTCTACAGGACGCATTGTGCGTATGGACGATTTCCTTGGCTTGTGCCTCCTATTGTCTGATGGTTATGTTTTTCGCTATATTGTGTATTCCTTGGCTGCCTTTTTTGTTCAAGGTTTTGAAAATGTCAATAAAATTGATTATCAAAAAAAAAAAAAGCCTTTGAAAAACAGAGGAAGCTGATGCAAGTCCGAAAGCCATTTGTTTGAAATGGAATGCACCCTCTGGGGCTACAAACAAGGTCATATGCTTAGATTTCTTGCACAAGACTACCTGATGGAACGCTGCTGACATGCCTAAAGTGGTAAATATTGTCGCTCCCTCCAAAGTACTCAACATCTCACTGATGCTGGTAAGGGGTTCCCTATACCCCCAAATATTCTGGTTGAGGTCACACAAGTTGGCACACAAACGCAGAGCATTGTCACTTTTATGCACTAAAACCACATGTGCAAGCCATTCTGAACTCTCAAAGGGCTCAATAAAATCCAAATTGCACAATTTGTCCAAGTCCACATGTAGATCTTTTCTCAATGATAAGGGCACTCTCTGCACTTTGTGAGCCACAGGGATGGAGCCAGTTTTCAATATGATTTTATGTTTGAACCCTTTCAGTTACCCTAATTGCTCCATAAATACTTTGGGAAATTTTTCAAACCAAGCGTTTGCAGAAGATATATTCATGCTCATTGGCATCAATTTAGACCTCAAGATCACACAATCTGGGTGATTAGGATCAAGAATTATGTCCAGCTCTCTCTCATCATGACATCCCAATAAGTTTGAACCCTCCTTTGCTACAAACATCACACGTTCAGCCACAGGAGCCAGCAGCTGACAGAGTCGGGAGCTGGGAGAGGGGGTAAGAACTGCATGCCCCAGACTTCTCCGCTCACACCAGCATCAACGTTCATGCCAAGAAGTGCTTATTTCAAGTACTGGGGCTCCCACATCGTGGGACTCTCAGCCTCGGGAGACAGCAGCTGACGGAGTCAGGAGCGGGGGGCAAGAACTGCATGCCCCAGTCTGCTCCGCTCACACCTGAATCATCGTTTGGGTCAGGAGGCGCTTATTTCCACCACTGGGGCTCCTGCAGCATGGGACATGTGTGGGACGTGCCCGGGCATGGCCCAGGTGAAGACCGGGCCAAAAGCGTGCACGAGTGCGCCCATTCGTGGCCAGAAGAGGTTAGACTGGCCCACCCCCCTGACGTCTACCCTCTCTCAAGAGAGAGGTACTCCTCTTCCTTTATATTATATGTGATTTTCCCTCCTTGCTCCTGAGACTATTGTACTTGGGATTGACTGCTACTCAAGAGCAGTGGACTATGCCAGATTTAAACCTACAGACCTGCTAGCAGTAACCTGATAAACAGAGGAAGTGTGAATGCAATTACTTTAACTATTCACCCAGCAATACCACAATTTTTATGAACTTCTGTGACATAAGAGGAGGCTGAAGAAATTCTTTGAAGATTCAGGGCATAAAAGACCTGGCAATGCTGGTGTATTAGAGGTTTTAAGACGTATTTGTAAAGGGGTGAAGTGATTACTCTATTTTGTTGTTTCACCTTGTATCCTATTGCCCTGACTTTTAGTCTTTAGCTTTTAGCTTTCTATATCTTTGAGCATGTGCAAGAGGAAACACCCTGCCATTGCCGGCATGCCCCAGTCCCCAGATAAAACACAGTCGTCTGTATTAAAATATATCTTAGGAGCTATGGGGGCTATTGATAAGCAAACCCCTTCTGTTCATTTGCAGAGACCGTATAGCGGCTCACATGCCACCAACCTACCTTCCTTCTAACGACCCAGTAAATCTTACAACCAACGGCGAAGCCATAGCCCCAATGAGTGATAAGGGGGAAAATGGGTGTATGCAGCATATATCTGAAACCTCTCTTCATTCAGAACTGACTCCCGACCACCACCCAAATGTATTAGAAAGCCCAGACAACGCCCCATAATTACAGATTTAAATAAGGAGGCAAATCAGAATAGGCGGATTCACCCTCGAAGCAAGTGTTCTCATCAGACAGCATTAGTAAATGCTGAAATTAATCAGGATCCTCGTGATATCAACAACCAAATTGGTTCACTATGTGAGGCAGTTAAGTCTATAGAATAATTTGTAAAAAATACACTGGAGTCTATAAATACTCGCCTAAAGCACGTAGAAACTAAATCCACCACTTGCTTGGACCTGCTGAATACTTTAGCAGTAGGGCGAACTTTAACCACACAAGATATATTGATTTACCCACCCCACACAAGCCTTTGACTAAGGTTGCACCTAGCAATAATACATACACAGGAAATACACAGGGCCCACCTAACCACACTCATATTCAAAATCTAAGAGAAACCACGTTTCATGATATGCCAAACAGAGGAACAAATGGAGGAAAACATTCCTTCCAAGCCACAGCTACTCCAGTCATTGACTATCACATAGGAGAGCCCATGGCCCAGATAAACGACTTCTTGGATCTTCCTCCGGCCACCACTCTGTATGTAATTGTTTTGCCAAAGGTTTCTACCATGCTTTTTTGCTATAATTAAACTAGGATCTCGCTAAGATATGTCTTTAAACTGGCTAGGAGATAGATCGGGCCAAACCGAGCACCCCCTCAAAGATATAAAGATGGTAAGGAGGGGTAAATGGGTGGGTAGGGCGCGGAAAACCCAGCCAGGTGATTGTGTTGTCCTGTCCTTTAAAACTCCACGGCTGGTAGAGGCTGCCTTGAGCAGAATTGGGGCTGCAAATGTGTCTATAAGCACTGTTTCCTCCCTTCCCGTAGGTTACTTTTATTAACCTACCAAAGCAGCTGACATCATTAGACCCCAGAAAGCATTTAGGGGCATATGTACAAGCCCCTATTGCCATCACAACGTCACTTTCAGTGACGTTGTAATGGCGATAGGGGCCTCGCCTTATTTACAAGGCAACGTTAAGCTACTTAACGTGACTTAACCCTGCCTTGTAAATAAAGAAACAAATACAGGAGTAAACCCGTTAACCCAGGTGAGACCGGGCAAAGTGTGTAACAAACAACAATGTCTCAGCTGGAAATCATTAGAACAGGGCAATTTAAACAGTGATATAAATTACATAGGGTGGGGGGAAAAAGAAGAAGGGAGACCACAATGGAAAGGGTAAGATGAAAAAATTATTATTTGTAAGTAGTTATAACAGCACTACAGTACAATTCAATAGACAGTGACCATACCACACAAGTGAGCACTGAGCGTGCTAGTGATAGAGAACGGCGCAGTTACACAGGGGTGAAGAATAACAGCGTGAACGGCGAAAGGAGTAAGAAAAGTAACAATGTGGTCAAAAATACAAAATAAATATATACAATGTTGGTATTTTGAATTCGGGATAAATAAATTGACCACAACAGCGCCAAGGTTCTGTGCTGGGTAGTCGACTGCGTTTCAACCTGATTGATTTCAGGTCATCATCAGGACAATGGTCACTAGTTTCAAAATAGTGCTGAACTAAGCATAGGATAGGTCAATCGTTCAGGCGAGATAAATCAATCAGAATGTTGGAGAAGGTCAGATGAGGCGGGGCGTCAGGCAAGCATTATTCCACTAAATGAATAGATGAACCGGCGTGGGAAGTAGGGCTGCCGATTAGGAATGGGTCCGTCAATTCCTGTGATGTGTCCGGGTACCGGGCGATTAACAATGATCTGAGTTAGGCGATCCGAATTTCTAGGAGATCGGACTGGAGCCGGCTGCGTGGCCACTTGGTCCGCGAACGTGAAAACGGGCGGAATAGAAGAGAGGAACCAATCCTCTAAGTAGCAGGCTGGCGTGGGACGAGTGAAACGCCTGGGGAAAGTAGTGTATTTTTGACCACATTGTTACTTTTCTTACTCCTTTCGCTGTTCATGCTGTTATTCTTCACCCCTGTGTCACTGCGCCGTTCACTATCACTAGCACGCTCAGTGCTCACTTGTGTGGTATGGTCACTGTATATTGAATTGTACTGTAGTGCTGTTATAACTACTTACAAATAATAATTTTTTAATCTTACCCTTTCCATTGCGGTCTCCCTTCTTCTTTTTTTCCCCCACCCTATGTAATTTATATCACTGTTTAAATTGCCCTGTTCTAATGCCTTGTAAATAAGGCACCCTTTCACGCTATGCTTAGCGTTCCACCTCAACACCCATTGATTCTGATGCTGCCTCCTATTTACAAGGGATGCGTAAATAGAAGGCAGCGCCAGAATTAAGACCAGGGAAAATCTGGTCTTACCCTGGCGCAACAAGGAGAAATGTTTCATTTCTCCTCAATTTTGCTGTTTTCATGTGTGCTGCGTTGTGCAGCACACATGAAAACATCAAAAGGCCAATGATTGTTTATATACAGGAAGGTCCCCCTTCCTGCACATAAACAATTTTTGTTTAAATGCCGTTTTGCAACTGCTGTGTGTGCTGCCTTAAGCAGCACACATAGAAGTTACTAAGCGGCATTTAAAGATTGTTTATGTGCAGGAAGGGGCACCTTCCTGCACATAAACAATCTTCCCCTGCACGCAGAAACCCTTGCACTATTGTGCAAGGGTGCCTGCGTTGGCGGTAGGTCGTAAAGTGTAGCGCGAGTGCAGGGGGAAACGCAGGGCTGCATCACATTCTTGTAAATATGATGCAGCCCTGCATTTCTGAAGTGGCGGAGTGAGGCGTTAAGCCAGGAAGGCTAACGCCTCACTCCGCCCCTTCCATTGTACATATGCCCCTTAGTTTGAGACCGCTGCCTAATTTAAATGATAATATACCAACATATAATCGTTTTCAGAGCCTATCAAACTTGGATGGGCTACACTGACTTGATGAGGAGCATTGCGTGGACTCTGAGTGAGAGTTAAAGTCTGTAACCTTACTGGATAGACATGATGATGGGAAACCCATCCAGCTACTGGGTGATCCAAGTACCCCGATATTTGAAATTCCCTCGCAGTTCACTAATAGCATTAGACCAGTTGTTCCAGATAATTACCAAATAGATAGTCTTCCTGAAGCTCCCCTGAACTTATCGGATTTATGTTTTGGAACGAGGCAGACCACTGAAATAAAATAAATAAGGCAGAATGGTTAGAGTTTACAAAAGACCTGGCTCAGGGACCCCCTACATATAAATGGGTACAGAGCACATCATGCTCCAGCTATTCCTACAAACCACGGTAGATCAAAGGGTGGGCTATGCACTTACGTTTCTAATAGTGTACAATTTTCCAGAATAGCTGTGGCGTCACATAATCCTAATTACCAAATAGTTGTATGTAAAGGCCTGGGTGCTGCACGGCTAGCAGTAATTAATTTTTATGACAATGCTATAACGCAAGAAATAATAACCATCCTGCGAAAACGTGATGAAGACTTACAGTGCCTTGCCACAAGCAGTAGCAAGAATTTGATAATTTTATGGGGTGGGGGGGTGATTTTAATACACAATTGCGTAATATGCCCTCTGAAAAAATATGTGGATTGACCTACTTAGAAAATATTGGACAAGCACATTTTTAACCATAATCAATATGGGGATAAGATGAACGAATTAATATTTAAATTTGACTTGGCATTTTCTAATTAAATCTCCTCCCAAACATCCCATTTAACCGCACTTCTTATGGGAGAAATGGCCACAGTATTATTGATTATGTTTTAATGTCCAATAAATGTGCTACCCATGCATGTAATTTTAATACACATTCCATCTCACTATGTGACCACTTTCCCCAGAGGATCCAATTTTTCCCTGTTTTATTCTTTAACCAGCAGCGTAGTCAAATCACTATCCAGACTGAAGAAATTGAGCTAGCAACTCTTAATGGATATTCTCTGCGCTGTCACAGGTTGTTCCTGAGGGGTCATTCATGCCAAGTTATCGACAATCATGAGAGACATGGGGGTGGAGGCACTGATTATTCGTTTTCTAAAAGATCTGTACTCAGGATGCAGAGCCAGGGTTAGACACGGAACCAGGGGAGAATGCACTCAGCCTTTCAGCGTGGAGAGAGGGGTAAGGCACGTTTGTGTCCTAGCACCATTTCTCTTATCACTGTATATAAATAGAGTTGGTGCTGTGTTAGCTACACACTCTAAAGATCTTCCACAGGTGGGACATCGCCCTGTCCTGGCCCTCCTCTACGCTGACAAAGCCGTTCTTATGGCCCGCACCCCCCTTGGCTTACAGACCCTACTCACAAATTTTGTTGAGTAAATACAGGATCTTGGGCATTTAGTCAATCAATCGAAAACATTTGTAATGAAGTGTGGGAGGAGAACTGCCATTTGTTGAGATATAAAAATCAAGGACACTAATATAGGCTTCAAAAATAGTTTTTCATATTTAGGTATACTATTTGATAAAGAAGGCTCATGGAACCCTGCTACTCCTTCAGGAATTCACAATTTAAAAAAACATGTATGACCTTACGAAACTTTGCTAGACACTTGGGCACGAACCCCCCGATGAGATGATAAAGAATTATAAAGCCAAATGCCTCAGCGTAGCATTATACTGGACGGGAATCTGGGGACACACTAAATGCACAGCTTTGCAGATAGTAGAGAATGAGTTTCTAAGGTATTTACTTGCCACCCCTAAAAGTGCCTCTATATATGTCTGTCATGCTGAACTGGGGGTTTCGTTTCTCACAGATCTAATAATGTTGCAACCCATATTATTATGGCATAACGTATGGACATCAGAACGCACTGGCTTAAACCGTGCCATCATTGTGGATTTCCTCAAGTCGAGTTCGTTTCCGGGTATTTTATGGCTGACATACATTCAACGTTTCTTCCTTGACCTGGGGCACCCTGATTATTTTGAGAAGCCGGAATCCTTAGAATCAACCAGTGGAAAAGCATTGAATAATGAATGTATGAGGCATCTTGAGAACCTTAGATCACTGAAATTCCAAACCCCAGTATTTTTAAAAAACCAACTCATTTTAACTACATATGAAATGCAACCTTACATCAAAGCTGTATTAAATTCTAGGCACAGAATTATTTTGACCCACCTAAGATTGGATACTTTTCATCGTTTGATTAGTTTCCCTGAAATGAATGATTGGTCTACAAGCCTAACAAACTGGCCCTGAGACTGCGCAATGGCACAGAGTACTATGCACATAGTCCTTTCCTGTAAATGTTTATAGCATCACCCAGTTTTTCCAACAATGCTATGTTCAACTGTCCTCCTGGAATCCCTGTCTCCAAACATTCTATGTTCCATGCTAAACACTCAACCCAATATTCTCCCACTTCAATAGTGTTGCAGCATCAGTCTGGCTCAGTATCTTCTCTACCTGGTTTTGACAATGTTGTTAATTAGTTTATCAGGTGTGGCTGAAGGTCCTGCCACAGTTATTATGTGGCTAGTTACTTTGCTTGTACACTGCTTGATAGGTTGTATGCATGTGAGTTCTTTGAGGATATTGGGTAATGCTGCAGAGCCCTGATATCCATCTGCTGGAATATCTGGACTGTGTTGTGTGGGTGTAAAAGTATCTTATGCATACACGTATTAATGTATGATTGTGTGTGATGATGGTATGGGGAATGTTGCTGTGGGCACACTGGTGTCTTTGGATTTGAGGAAGGTGTTATAGCTTACATAATCTGTTAAAGGTTATGCCTTTTGTGCAATGTTGTTGTGGGCACTTTGACACACAACTACATGGCATGTTTGCCCATAGTTTTGTATAATGTGTTCTGTAGAAGCTGTAGTTTATGTTGAGTGATGTTGGAGCTCTTTGAAAGCAATTTAAGGTCATCTGACCTGCTTTGGGTGTGTGCGCGCTATGTCATGTTCTAATTGTAAAGTCGGATTAACCGGTAGAGCTCTGTAAGCAGGAAAATCTAAACAATCACAGTATAAAAGAATACAGAGCAGTCTTTTACATCAAGAGGTGTTTTTTCATGGTGCAGAAGAGAAGGGAAAACATTACATGTAGCAACATGGTTGAACTCGTAGACTCTTGTCTGACTCTACTTAGGTGTGGCATTAGAGGAGCATCCAGGAAGGGTGGCAAGGAAAGAGCTGATCTGAATAATTGCATGCATAGAGTGTAGGAGTTCAGTCAGTTGGTCTGTATTCTCGCAGGACATAACAGGTCAGGCTGGAGTTATGGGTTTTCTTACTCTATGATACTACCGCCCATTATGCTTGCAACGGCATCCAGTTAAATCACCTTAAGAACCCTGGAGGAGACATTCAGTCTATCATGCATTGAGATAACAGATAAAGCACCATGTGGTTAAGGGCCAGAGGTGAGGCTGGGTACTTAGATAGTGAAAAAGGCAGTAGAACAGACTGAGTCCAGGTCACCCTGGGAGTCCAGGTCAATCTGGGAAACTGCAATGAGATGAGGGTGGGATAGAGCACCAGACAGATGCTTGATTTCACAGGGCCATCTTTAGCCCTGGTGGTTCCCGGTGCGACAATCATTGTTGGCGCCTATCATGACTGCCTTCCCTCACTACCACCCTACAATGTATCCCTCATCTGCCCACTGTCACGTGCATATAATTTAATTTATAGCACTAGTCATACCAATGAAAGGTGTCAGAGCACTTCACATCACACACATATTATACAGAGACAATGAATCATGTGTGTAAATCAATATATAGGAAATGTTGGATAAAACAATGAGGGCTACAAGGTGTAGGAGTCATATGTCATCCATATTGGTAGACAGTATATTTTAGGTGTGCATGGTCTGGAGAAGCACAAACTATGAATTTTTAACAGAATACAGCAGTTGGCTTAACTACTAAGAATGTATTTCTACCCAAACAGACCCATTTAAATAACCTTAGGATAACGAAAGACTGGGGGAAAACATACTATTATAAACCTGTGCCTTGAAGTTTGCATACAGCTTTCTGATGCCAGTTCATAGTACACTGTGCTATACTAGAAGGACTGTAAATTAGGAACTTCAAGTAAGAAAAGGATCTCTGTGACAAAAGCAGAACCAACTGAGCTAGTTAAATAAATACAATTCTGTGATCTGCATGTTACACATACTCTGCAGCAGTCACATTAACCATCTGCACTCCTTTATGATAAGTAAAAACTGCACTAGACACAACTCTGATCTCTCCAGCAGGTACATTAATCACCAAAGTTATCTTGACATTGTATTATTGCCTGGAAATTTCTGGGCACACAATGAACTCTGCAGCTGGTGCTTTTATCTCCATAAGATAATTCAAAATACAGCACCCCCTCCCTGTATATGGGTACCCAGTATATGAAGGCAGTAGTATGCACTTCTCACTCCTTCAAATATCAGTGGCATATTAGGGGTGGTGGGTTGTGTATGTGGTTTGATCAGTGGGAAGGTAAAATGGAATGGAGGAATGGGATTAATTTTTGCATAGAGGAGATGGAAGGGAGAGTCTTACTGGTCAGCATGGGGGGAAGAAAGAATGGAGGGTTAGGAGTGATTTTTCATCAATCTGGCCATTTTGATGCATACTGAGCCATCAACCCAGAAGGAGAGCTGTAATGGAGTGAGGCTTTGTCAGCTTTACTTCTCACAACCCTTGTAGTGTAGCTCTAAAGATAGTGAGGTTAGCCTCACGTTCTCACCTTAGAGGTGATCCACTCACTCCAGCAGTCTCCAGGAGAGTAGGGAGCACCAGCAATCAACTATTTCAAAAAGGTGAAGAGGTGGTGAGGGATTAGAGTGGGAGAGATAGCAATACAGGGGCATATTCTCAAGGACTTATCGCCGAGTTAGTGGCACTTTATCGCAGCCAAAGTGGCGATAGAGTCATCGCCCCATTCACAAGCTGGTGCTAACAGCCGAAACCGCCAGTTAACCTGCGATAGCAGCCGCAAAAAACATCGCCACGGATGACACCGGCAACTAACGCTAACGAGATGTAGAGTAGGCGTTCCTGTGCAAAAAGCCGCGAAAACACCACTTCGCAACATTCTCAACGACCAGCCAGATCGGCCATAAGAACCCAAAACAGGCGATAAGGCACGTTAGCAGCAGGGATTCAACACCTGCTCTTACCTGGTGTTAAGTCGGACAACAACCTGCACCACAAAATGGAGCCGAGAGCAGAGCCACACCTGACGAACAACAGATGCCATGGAGCCACTGATCATGCAGCTCGGAGCCCCAAGAGGGCCACAACACCCACCGCCACCACACCCAGGCCTGCAACCCCCCCCCGGAACCAAGCCTCACTGCTCACCTGCTGACACCGGCGTGTGTCAAAGAGGGCCCACCACGTGACGGTGCAAGCTCCAAGCCCGAGGCCCGCGACCATGGCAGCCTCCTCAGACCATCACGGCCTCAGCGACACAGGCCCCCAGCACACCTTTCTCGTTGACATACTCCACCGCTGCCTCCGGCCTACACTGCGGTCAAGTAGGTCACACATTTGGAACTGAGTCTTGATTATGCAATGGCTGAGTCCATCTCATGGTACGCAAGGAGAGGAGTAAGAAGAAGACGCGGTTCAGTCGGGAAGAAAAAAGGATCATCATCACGGAGGTGATCAAACACTACCAACAACTGCTCTGGTGCCACTAACTCTGCATCGCAAGCCAACAACACCTGGCTGTGGGCCCCTGCTGCCCGCTGGCCCCGGCCTACACTGCGGTAAATCAGGTCACACATTTGCAACTGAGTCTTGCATCTTTCATTGCAGAGTTCACACCATTGTACAGGCCTCATCGCAGACTGCATCCCCTTTCAGCTCTGGTGCCACTAACTCTGTGCCACGTAATGCATGGACACTCTCAGGTAGTACTTTGGTGGCGTCTGAGTCCATGGCCTGGGGGTTGTCTTCATCATCATGTAGCTGATACTGACTTTGAGTAAAGAATGGGTCGGTAGCATTCATCTCCTCCATATTGCCTGTGCATGCTTGGTTCTGCCCTCTGCATCATGCCCTGGAAGTACACCTTCCACTGTCCCCCGACACACTGCGCGACATTCACCTTCGACACCGACAAGGACCCGCTCAGCTCCCGTGGCCCTACCTCAGTGCACCGCAAGTCACCGTCCCGTGGCGGTGTGCCTGTGCCGGCCGCAGTGCATCCGGGGCCAGTAACTCTGTGCAGCACAAGTCATGGACCCTTGCAGTTTGAACTTTGAACTTCTGATTGTCCGATCACTGTTGTAGTTGTTGCCAGCACCAACCACTCCCTGAGGGCTGGCTTACACTCACCCCACAGCCATCCCGCACAGGCGTCACTGGGCATGTGGCCCTGGCAATAAAAGTGGCCGGGCGCACGTGCCCGTAGCCAGTTCCACAAACTATCTAAGTGTGTCCGTGTGGTCACTATGTATGCATGAGGGCCCCGGGCCCTACCACATGACATTGTGCTGTGTACAGCGGTCGCAACCATGTCACCTCAGGCAGTGGTGAAGACCTGGGACATGTAGCTGTGTCGTACCCCCCTGTAAGCGTAAGCGTACTGGGCTGACGTACGACAGTCCAGTGTCGGGGTGTGGACAATCAGCCCTGGGCTCTGGGCATTGCCAAGTGTTGGCCTTGCCAAGGAAGTGACTAATGCGTGTGTCTCTGTTGTGGTGTCGGCGCCACACGTCCCGCAATGGACAATGTTGCGATGTAGCATGCCCCCGGATTGCGGGCTCGGCCGAAGGGATGAATGAAGGAGCGCAAGCCCGCTCGGGGTCCGGGATCATACATGCCAACTGTTGTGTGTGTCGCTATTACCGCAGCATAGGCCAAAGGTCTACCCTCAACCGCATCGCGAGTTCAGCCAGGCATGAACTCTACATCTGTGTCTGCCCTATCCTTACCATAAGCCTACACACACGTGGCCGCACACCTTCAATGCACAACATCACAGTGTCGTCGTCAGGCTTGTGGACATGCGCAGACAGGCATGACAATGGCGTGCCGTAGGAGTGCAAGTGATGCAACCGCGCTGCGCACACTAGTAAATATGCACGGGGGAGGGAGGGGCAGCAGTGAGGCTACGTAATACACAGTGATGCCACTCATTTTCCACAAGCAGTACCTGTCAAAGAGGAATCACTAAGTCACACATATCACACACCAATGAACTAGTGGGCCTGCCAACACATCATGCAGAACCAACTTTTGACTCATGTCTCTATGCACTGTCACAGGTGATCAAGGATATGCACTCTGCCCTTGGATGATGACACCCCTCCGAGCCCCGAGCACACAGGCCCAGAGGCAGTACAATGCGGCCCACATACGCACCAGGGGCATCGTGGAACGCACATTTGGCGTGTTGAAGTCACGTTACAGGTGCCTGGACATCACAGGTGGAAGGCTCCTGTACAGCCCAGGCATCGTGCGCAAGATGATCGTTGCATGTTGTGTGTTGCACAACATATGTGTGCGCACCAATGCCCCATGGCTACAAGTGCCAGAGGCACCGGACGATGATGAGGAAGATGAGGCAGGTGGACCACACCCCACTGCAGCAGCAGCAGGCTTAGCCCGTAGGAACACCATCATTGACAATTTCTTCACATGAGCACGTCACATTGTCCGAGTCCTTGGCAATCATGGAACAGTACAAAATGACCACAGGCACAGAATGTGCAAATAAACTCATTACAACACACATTCCCTGTGTGCAGGTTACTCCTCTGTACAAGCACATCACTCTGACACGTGTGAGTGCAACATGTAGTGCTAACAATCTCACTAATTGGAAATAGGTGGAGGGTGTGTCACCTCTGTACAGGGGGGCTGTGTGGGTGTCACGTTTACGGAATGCCATGTCTGTGTGTCACAGATAGTACGGAATCCCACTCATCAGCGTTTCACATGTGTCCCAATTCATTACATATAGGCTGTCATTTGTGACCTACAATTGTCAACAGGGCTACTTTTGGGGTCAAATATGTACCACCATGATGCAGGGATGCACCCTGTGACACAAGTCCCACAACATGAGGTACATGGACGTAAGGGGGAATCACTGCCCCTACATTCGTACATGCTTTCATACTTGATCATTCATAGACATGACACATCTGTTTGTATCAGAATGTATTATTTACGTTCAGTGGAGTGTTGAGGCTGTCTCAGTACTGGGCCATGCTGACAACACTTTACAATGTAGCCCCGTGGAGGGCCAGCCTGAGTCCTTTAGGGATTGGCAAGTTACTCGGAAGGGGAAGATTTCAGTCCGCTGGCTGATTTCTATGTCATTGTTGAGCATACAAGTAATGGCAGTCCATGATGAGGTCCAAGGTTGGTGTAGCAAAGTGTTTCGGGGGACAGTGGAAGGTGTCATTCCAGGGCATGATGCAGAGGGCAGACCCAAGCAGTAACAAGCCATTTGGCGGAGATGAATGCTACTGCTTCCTCCTTACCACTATGGCAGATTCATCCTCATCTTCGTCCTCTGACGTTTCATATGCCTCACATGTGGGTGTTGGTGTTTGGTTTGCAGCACTGTGTGACACTGACACATCAGGGGCCGGAGATGTGGATGTAGGAGTAGCAGCAGCATTCATCTGCGCAATGTCTTCTGGCATCACTCCCATGATGAGGATCTGCAGGGCATGGAAGATCCCATCTACGGCTTTCTCGTGTGCAGCCGTGGTAGCCATTGTTTGCGCCTGCATCCGCTCCATGTTCTCCATGACCCTCCTTATCTTTCCCAAATCACGGATGACATCACTGTAGCCACTCTGACTGGACAGTTGTTGTTGTCCTCGAGTCATGACTCCAGCGACAGCAGCCATGGATTGTTTGGGGGCATGGGGCGGACTGTGGGTGTCCGTTAGGGAGTGTAAGTGGTTCCTGATGGGACTGAGACACCCACGTATGGCATCTAGTTTGGCTGCCATGAGGTCGAACCCCACCCGCACCTGTTCAGCCAGCTCCTTCTGGCAGTCTAACACACGGCGTTGGAACGCCATGTGTTCTTCGGTGAGGTGCTGGGAGCCAGACGTGGTGGTGGGTGCTTCCTGCTGTGTGGTCTGTGCAGGGGGTGGGATCACCTCGATGGTGCTGGGCTGCCCTGCTACTGGAGGTGGGGTGCGGTGGTTGTCCATAAGCCGTTGGTGTACGTTGTAGTCGATGTCCTGGGGGTCGTCTCCATCATCACTGACGTGTTGTAGGCTCAGCTCTGCAGGAGGTGTTTGTTGTCCCTCTGCAATGTGAAGGGGAGATGCAGTTTCACAGTGTGTTCCATGTATGTTGACACATTGGCGGAGTTTACATACAGACTGCATGACAATGTACATTGTGACTGTTTGTGAGGAGATGCCTATTTGATGCGGGACAGTGGACATTTGTACTACATCACGGATGTGAGGTTGTACTCATATATTGTCATCTCACAGTTTCCTGCTATGCCCGGTGTGATTGGCCATTTTGTACACACATGCGGCACCAGTTGTGTCCTGTGTTCTGTTGTGAAAGTGTTGCAGTTTGTACCACATTGTCAACAGTGTTGAGGGTCTCTTATTCTTATGTGTATGTGCTGCATTGTGGGTGAGTCGCCCCTGCAGCTCTGATTTGGCTGCCCCTTCTCCCTTTCAGGCGGTGTGCCTTTGACTTCTGTGCTTCTACAGTGCTGAGATGTTGAGGGCTTGGGTAAATCGGGCTCTTGGTCGGGTTGTGACTCTTGGGCATGGTTTGTCCGCAGATGTGTTGTTGACGTCGGGGTTGTTTGTGCACGTGGTTGTGTCAAAGTGTGACCTGCTCCTTTCCGGATGTGGGCCACACTCAGTCACCTCAGTGTCGTGGCGTGCACCATGTCATGGTAATTGGACTGTAGCCATACTAATCGTCTTGCAGTGTCACTTGCATTGTCAGTGTGGCTCACGGACCCGCAGCTTTGCTGGGTTCAGTACATGTGCATGGGTTTGTTGTGTGATTGGTGATGTGTGGGGAGGACCCCCTCCGGGCACATTGTCGACGGGGGCCTACTTGCTGTTTGTATGTGTGCTGCAGTATGCCAGGGATATCAGGTACATGATCCAGAGTCATTGTGGGTGTGCTGTGTGCTCTACTTAATTGTGCATGTGTGCCATTGTGCCCATCTCCCCCCGTCCCCCCAGTCCCTGGTCGGAACTCACCCTGTTGATGTTGTGTCAGGTCATGTTGAGCAGTGTCCGGATCCACTTCTCCTGGCACTGTATCCCGACTGATGACTGTAGCCACCATTTTCTCCATGCCATCCAGCTCCTGGTGTGCCGCTGGACCCCCACATCCATTCTGCATTGCTGCTTTCATGTTGGCTTCGAGTTTCTTCTTGGTTTTGCCCTTCACATCATTCCGGCGCCTCTTGACCTCTTCCATTGTCCTCCTCAGCTCTGCAACTGCATTCACATGGTCCAAGGTAGTCTGCCATGTTTGCGTCTTTGTTGCCAATGACACGTTGGAGGTGACGAACAGTTGCTGGTGGTGTTCTGTCGCCTCCGTAACAATGGTCCTGTTTTCCTGCAGACTGGACCGTGTCTTCCTCTTCCTCTTCTCCTTGGCCTTCCCCGACCCCGTGGTTCCGTGCTGGTCGTCTGTGGGGCTTGTGGGGTTCGCGTTGTCCTCTGCAGTCCATCCGGGTGCATCCATGGTGCTACGCAGTTTGAATTGTTTTGTTTGTGTTTTTCGGTGCTTTTATAGTGCATTTACACGCATGAGTCGTGGAAATTGCAGTCCTGTCGCTGGTTATCGCTGGTTTTGGTTTCGCTACTTGGGCCATCGCACCTTTTTTGGCGTTGGTGTTTCGCATTTTTTCTGCGTCGCGTTAATTTTAACACGGTCATTTGGCGCGTTATCGTGAGACTATCGCATTGTGCCGCCGGGTTGAGAATACAACGTTGACACGGTGTTATTTTCCCGCGATGGCCTGCGATGTGCAAAGTTGCGTTAGGCTAATTTTGCGATGATTATCACACGTTCTTGTGAATATCCCCCGCAGTCTTTTCCATCAGGGTTAGAAGTCCTGGACTGGACTCTCCAAGGTGCAGAATGTTGCAACGTTGCAGACTTACAATACTGCTCACTTTCAAGAGTAAATAATAGAAGATAGTGAATACTGAATAGCGAAGTAAGAATTCTGTAGCAGATAAGTATAATGTCAAAAGCATGTTGCAGCTTAGCCAGTGTGAAAGGAGAGAAGGTGTCATTGTAACTAGCCCCCAGGCAAACCAGGAAACTTGCCAGAGAATGGATTATGAGAGACACACCTCTCTACCGGAAGGTAGAATCATAGTCACAAAACCAAAACGGAGAAATCCACAGCAAGGTATAAATTCAGGTTCTTACTCATCAAACCTAATCACAGGGGAAGTCAGGACTCTGGGACAAACTACAGCAGAGTTAATAATCAAGGTCAGCCCAAGACAAAACAAGGATCAATAGAGGGAGTAGGGAGGAAGAAAACTGAAGGAACTGATAAAGGGAAAAACAAAGAGTGAGGGAGCAGAGATGATTGGGGCAAACTATAGCATCAGCTGAAAGAGGTCAAAACAACCAATGTTGCCAGACAGACACAGTCTTCAGTGTCCACTAACACCTTAAAGGACTCTGCCCTGATTGACCTGGAAGTCAAGTCCTGGTCCTCAGGTGATTGGGGCAGCGCATTTCAGACCCATCCTTGGAAGCTATTACATGTTTGCAGCCTTCACTGCTCCATTATAAATCTCATCCATGTGGTATCATTCCTAACTCATTTATGTGGTGCCCTATGTCAAAACCTGGCAATACTCCCCTCATGTCCTAGTCTGTTGCATGGTTGAACAGATCCACTGTGCTTGTTTGGAGAGGTTTTGCACACACTTGTAGGCAGAGGAGAATGCTGAGATCGTGACCGGTCACATAGTTTGATGGTTTGAACCAGTCCTTGAAGGGCCACTCATGAAGTACAGATTGGTAATTGAGGGCTGGGCCACTTTTGGTCATGGGCATATCGGCATTGATGATTAAGAAAGGGAGCTCTGTAGTGCCTGAGATGCATCAGATAGATTTCAATTCCTGGGCTCAATGGGAATTTTATGTTATTAACAATGGCATAGCCAGACAATGCTTTAGGGAGAAAGCTGTTTAACATCGACTATCTCTTGCTTGCATTGCACAGATTCTGAAGGGAATAATAGTTATTTGTTGCACAGCTGGAAGGTGAGTGGTAGGGTTTATTAGTTTAATAATTATTCCTGTTTGTTTGGCTGTATGTCTTACTTAGATTCATGGGAAAGGAGGTCACTTGTATTTCATGCCCTCTCTTTTGAATAGCTCTGTAAACATAGTTGCAGTTTTTTTGGTCAAGTGACACTCTGTAGAAGTTGCATTTTGCCCTTTTGAAATCCTCTTGCTATTGCACATTGCTGGGAGCTTCTGAGAATGGTGCATATATAGATAACATTATGTAGCAAGCCATAACCAGCCTCACTGCGCTTGTCTCTACACTCACTTCTCTTCAGCCCTACCTTCCTCCTCAGCCTCTGCAGTGCTTTTTGCTGCTTTGCCTCCCCACCTCAGACTCTGTTCTGACATCCCTCTTACTCTGCTCTCCTTCTTAGCTTCTGCATTGTGCTTCCCCCCACTATGTGCTTCTCTCCCCACCCCGTTTTATATCCTTCTACCCTGATTGCCACTGAGCCATGGTGCCCTCTTTCACTATTGACCAGAGGGCACCACTGTCCACTATTAAACCTTTTTGTCATCGGGTGACCATAAAGATTCTCTAATATGTGTCTCAGCCCAATGTATGGCCCTACCTACCATGCCACACCTGTTCCAGACATGCCTATTGCTCTTCCAACCTCTGCACTGTGTCCCAACAGTCCCAGTTGCTCAAGAAAGCTCTCCACTGCTCTTCCTACATGATGATCTCCCAAATCCTTGGTCTCTGTCTAAAAGCCCATCTGCCACCCAGTCATCTCTTTCCTTCCCATGATTTCTACTGATCTCTTGTCTTTCCTCTGTCCTACAGTATTTTCACTGTTCACCCACCTCTGTTTTTTCTGCAACCTCTACCTAGTTCTCACCCTCAGCCTCAACAGTTCACTCTTCTACTTGAGTTGAGAACCATTATTAATGTTTATCAGCTTCCCTTACATATTAATGTGAAAGAGTACAGGGAATATGCGTGACCTGGATTAGGAGAAAGGTACTTTGCACAGCCTGTTGGTTCAATCCTGGAATATAGGTGGATTTAGAAAGTGATTAACCTTGGAAATATTTAAGGAATTGCTGGAAATGTATGATATCCAGTGCCTACAAGAAACATGGCTGTACAAAGAGTATGGGCCGATTGACAGTTTTTTTCAGGTTTCCCTCGGGAGGCCTGATGACGTTAATTTCTATGAAATTGGCAAGAAAAAGTGTTGGTTTTAAAGGCAAACTGTTAATGGATCCTGCCTTGCTTAATCCAACTGAGTAAAAAGATATACAAATGGCAATCTGTATATCCAGACATCTAGTTCAGATGACTATGGGAACCAGCTAATGCTTATGAAAGAAGACCTTAAAGTGCTATGTACAAAATATGCTTCACATATGGTACTATTACTAGGGGATTTTAATCACAAAAAGGTGACCTATAAAATGATATATTAACTGCTTATAAAGTTGATCTGCCTTGTTTCCCAAATAATGCACATACAGCACAAGATGTTGCATTACTAGCATTTCTAGCATCAATTGGTTTATTTAGTGTAAATGGACATTTTAGTACTGATGAAGATACATTTTTAGATTATATATCTATCCTAGCGCCTTGAGACCCTTGCGGGTGAGTAGTCGCGCTTTAACAAACCCCTGATTGATTGATTGATGCATGGTTCTTCTGTAAAGTGGAGAACTTTAAGGTTCTAAAAATAGAAGGAAGTGATCACTGGACATTGCACTAAGGGCCTGATTACCAGTTCGGCTGTCCGGGAGCCGCCGTACCCGTGGTTGCAATCCGACCGCCGTGAACTCGGTGGTCCGACACCCGTATTACGAGATTGTCAGATTGCTTTTGCAAAGACCGCCGGTGAACCACCAATACCACTAGCCATCCGCAGACCACCGCAGACCACTGCGACTGCAGTCGGGGAATAGCAGCTGCCATAGGGCAGTGCAGAGAAGTTTACTGCCATCTGTATTACGAGTTGGCTTTCCGACAAGCCAACCGTGGCGGTGGGACCGCCGGCTTCAAGTCAGCAGAATCAAAGGATTTGGGGTGCATACTCACCCCTTTCCTGTTCGTGTGTCAGAGTTTAACGTGGATTATTTTCTCCAGGCACATTACTCCGAAGAATACGACCCTGTTTGCAGCGATATACAGGTAAGTCAGTTTTGTCCCATATACCCATTGCTGGACTGCCCACAGATGGGCCAGACTCTGGGAATAGGTAGGTGGTATTTTTCCTCATGTATCATGCATATGTGTACATACTACACATGTGCAGTCGAAATAAACACACAGGCAAAAATAAATATGGAAAACCATTGACCTCCCCAAAAAAGACCGCTGCTGGCCCCATGGTCAACTTGTGATACGGATGTCGGAAGACCACCCGTAGCTGCGGTCTTCTTGCCGGGGAGGGTCGTCCGGAGGCCTTAGTGTTAAACTTTGGGGTATGAGTACAAAGGGAAAAGTTTATTCCCCTGCAAGAAGAATACACAAGGCAATTAACCACAAGTCAAACACACCTATGCCTTTTCAGCAGTTTTCAACAACAAAAAGAAGTAATTCAGGTGAACACGATACTTGACGACTTTTTGAACCAGCATAATGAAATAATAAATCAAGTTGTAGAATGTTTAAAGGTTGAAGTCATAGCAAATTTGCAAAAAGAGAACAATGTGCAATTAGGTGTTAGGAAGATAAATGGTTGGTTTGATGGGGAGTGTAGAAGATTGAAACAACAGATGCAGAAAGGGTAAATTTCCTCAAGAAAAATTACAATCAGAAGATAGATAACATATGTTGGGCTAAAAGAGAGTGTAAGAGTAAATTAAATGAGAAGAAAAAAGATTACTTTGGGACTTTTTGGAAAAATATGTTAGAGATAATTGCAACACAAAATGAAAGTAAATTCTAGCAGCTGGAATGGGATGGAACAGAAAAGGAAGCAGGCAAAGTACGAAGTTTGGTTGGCGAAGACACTTGTATCAATCATCTGGGAGAAATTTATGGTGGCGGCGAGAGGAAAGCTTTAAAGTGGTCAAAGAGATCCAATCACAATATTCCATCGAGAATATCAAAGAAATCACAAAGTCTTGAAAGCTGACAAAAGCAGCGGACCCAGAAAACCTATCAGCAGTCATAATCAAAACTAACGTAGACTGGTGGGAAAAATGTTATTACTTGATACACCAAAGAGTCATAGGGCTTTATTACGAGTCTGGCAGTCCACGGACCGCCAGACTCGCTGGGGCGCAGCGGTAGCAGTCTTTCGACTGCCCCATTACGACCAGGGTGGTCGGGCCGCCCTGGGACTACCGCAACCCCTGGCAGTGGAGCGGCGGTCTTGAGGCCACAGTATGCTTGGCGGGGCCGCTGCATCCCGCCAAACATACTACGATTTTCCTCACCACCATACTTTTCAAGGCAGTGCGACCCCCATCAAAAGTGTGGCAGTGAGGAAACAAAGGGACCCCTAATGCCTCATGCTGTGTGAATGCACACAGTGGGTCACAACATGTGCCCCCCTGTGAGCTTGCACACCAGTAACTGAACGGCATGGACTAGAGCAGTCCATGCCGTGCAGGTGCTGCCTTTGACGTTCCCATTGCGTTGTCTATTTCATAAGCACCGTCCTCGGAACGCCAAAGAACTGCCCTCCAGACAGGAGAAAACTCCTAATCTGGCAGGCGGTTCAAACATGGGTTTGGTGGTGCGGGGCGGTCCCGCTCCTGTACCGCCAAACTCATAATAAGGCCCTTACCGTCTGGCCCTTTCCCAGAAGTTTGGAAGGGGGCAATTATAAGACCCATTCATAAGAAAGTGTTGTGTAGTTCTTATATTACCTACACAGGATCTGCGCATTTGGATAACATAAACTGTGGGATTGGTGGCGGACGGATTGTTTATGTTGTCATACATGTATATTTTTTGTTTTTACGTTGTGCTATGTTGTATTAAATATGATATTTTGTTTATAATGTTACAGCCCTGACGAAGTTCCCCCTGGCAAAGAAATGAGAATGAAACGCGTTGGCTGTGTGCCAGTTTTTTATAATAAAAAGATGTACTGAACAAAAGAAGACTTTTTGAATATATTATTGCTGCAGATTGACTTTACTCTAAAAGAGTGCACCTTCCATTTTTTGTTTAAAATTGGTTCCGGTATCACACCTTTGGACGGCAGGTGTGGGAAGAGATTGCACCATTGTATGAACTATTAGTACTTATGGATTGAATGTGCTTGACCTTGGTCTGCCGTTTGTTGTTTTTTATTTACATAAGAAAGTGTTGTGTAGTTCTTATATTACCTACACAGGATCTGCGCATTTGGATAACATAAACTGTGGGATTGGTGGCGGACGGATTCCGAGCACCCCCACCGGATACGTTAGCCTGTCTGTATTAGCTAGCTCACAGTGCCACTATAATCTCCTCTTATCATGAAGAGAATAGATTCTGGCAACCTCAGAACATAACAACCCTGATCCCTCAGAATCGTGGAAACAATATACTACTTTTCGCTCAGTCACTTGTGCTCACTTAGTTTGCCTCAGAGAGATACACAGAATAAACAGTCGGGGCGTTTCAATAAGTATTTATTGAACAGTTGTTATTCTAGTGTAGAATGGATGAGCTGCAACAACCGTTAGACAGTAGCAGAGATATATGATTAGCAATACTATGAAAGTAAAGGGATGGTATAGTTCTACCATCTTGCAGAAATCATAAATATATACATGTACATAAAACACATGATAAAAAGTGCGTACTCCTAAGATGTCTCCCTAACTAGATGTACCTAAATGTACCTAGCATCTATGTAGGTGTTATGCCAAGAATCCCTCTAGGATCTAGTCCACCCCATTACCTGAGAGTTTAGAGAATGTGGGACCCCGTCCTGGTCTCGAGTTGGATACCCCGCGAGGGATGTTAGACCACTGCTAGCTGCAGTGTCTGCATGCAGGAACCTCAGCGTCTCTGGTCAGTGTGTCAGCCGGGAAGTCACAGTCTCCTCTATCTTCCTAAGCAAGATGTGTTGTATATATACCCATAGGTCTCCCCAGGGGTCCTACCTTGCTGTGTTACTGTGTCGGCCTAAAGGATGACGTTGGGCCTGAACTTTATACAGAGATAATATACAGGAGATGGTAATCCTACTGTTAGTCCTGCTGTGCTTCCAAGAAGCCTCATGCATAATGTATGAGAATCGAACCAGGGAAAAACCTGCGTTCTGAATGCAGTGTCATATCTAGGTAAAAGGTTGGTGCCAAAGAACCGTTATGTATGTAATGTAGGGACGGATGGAGGTGAAAGGTTGCGATGTTACCTGCGCCTATATATGGTACCTTTATGGAATATAACACCCACTGCTCTTCCGAATGGACGACATATGTAACCTATTACTATACTACTAACATTACTAGATAGTGGTACGCACAAAGTTTATAAAAACATCTTTTGAACTAAAATGTTTAAAAACTTCTAAAAAAAAAAAAATTTAAACTTAAAAACGTTTAAAAAAAAGTTTGCTAGCCTTTGCTCTAAAATGTCCGTTGGTATAGTCCGGATCACTATAAGCATTATAAAGCCATGTATGCCCAAAAAATGAAAGGAATGTCAATTTAGTTCCATAGTTCCAAATTTGAGCTTGTTTAAAAAAGGGCAAATTTTTCCCAGCACACAACAAGCCAAATGAGTTCAAATGTTTGTGTACTAGCTGGTAGGCGCAACATTTTCGTTGCTTGCTTCCGCAGTAGAGGGCCCCTGTAGCACGTTGCAGAACACATCAATTGAGCACAGATGTTCCACGCTGTCCACAGCTGGTGCTGGGGCAGCCTGTGCGCCGTCCAAAGCCTGGGTATCAGAGGAGGAGCCGGTGTTCATACCAACAGGTGCTGTTACTACCCTTGGGGGCTCAAGGAATTCCGCCATCAACATTGGAATACGCTAAGGACACTGCAGAACATGGGCTGTTATCGGGTCCAGTAACGCATTCACGTCCGGTTGCGGACATGATAGGAGTGTCAAACACAGGTCTAACACGCATTCTTCTCCGCAAAACAAGCATCGGAGGACAGGTAAGATGCAGTCTATCCAGACCAGTCGAAATGACAGGAACCAAGATTCACTTAGTTCTCTTAGGCGAGGCGTGCCTAGAAGTTGTACCATGTGGATACGGTATTCACACTCCAGGAATGTTCTTTCCATCGCCTTGGTGACTGGGACGTCCATTGCGTAGCAAATAGAAAACAATCAGGATACCTGCTATTAGAAACAGGATCAGCGGAAGTCCTCCAAAGATGCTTCCGAATACGGAGTGTATGAAGTTTGGTATAACTCCAAGTACCATCTGAAAGGTGCTCAGAAGTCCAGAACCTATGGTCTTAAATAGGTGGACAATGCCCGTCGTATCAGACATGTTAAAGATACGATTTACCATTTCTGCGAAATGGAAAGGGCAGTTTGTATGAATGAGCGCCTGAATCTCTGCCGAAGACCTTGCGATCTGGAGATCAAAAGTCTCTCGAGCGGAGGTTAAGGGCACAGACTTCTGTAGAAGCATAGCTTTCATTCTGCTTAGAGTATCAAACCGTATTAAGGAAACATTCAGTGAAGGCCATAACGGCGCCTCCCTGACTGTATGTATCGGTGGAAACAATACTTGCATACAACAAGTAACCCTGGAGCTCACGGTTACCAGATATGCAATGCCCGGGAGCATGCCACAGCAGCCTTGACCGTTCAGCATCAAGTAATTCCCATTTGAAAGTAGCCTGAATGCTGGAGCAATCACTGCAGCCGGGGCACCCTTCAAATGACAGGACAGGTTTGCTACAGAACCATTACAAGCTCCGTGCAACATAATATCCTGGCATATGAGTCATCCACTTAAAGCATTCTCGCAGTTTGCACCGCTCAGAAACACTTCTCGATCCCCACTCCGGCATCAAAATCTGTATGGTAATTCCCAACATTCCTTAATGTATTCCTTACACATTTCTTCATATCTACCTGCCTGCTTTTGTTCAAGGCAATATTGAAACTGAAAAGTAGTGACCGGTAGACTTATGTGGCCATGGATTAGCCATTCTGTAGACGGTGATTCTGCCACTGTGAATGGTAATCTATCCAGTTTTTCGATACGCAGCATTGTATATTTTGCTCCCCTTTGTGCCATTTCTGTCTGTTTGTCTGTTAGATTGTATTCAGAAAACAGAGACGTGCTGTTGATAAAACGCCAAGGCACGTAGCCTACACGCAAAGATTGCAGCGTCCAGCTTAACAACATAATAGAACGTAACTGTGATTGCCCGTGTTGTAATATGGCCAAATCTTATTCTAGTATGTCTGTCGCAGAAGATACAATGTTGCCTAAGGAATATATCCTGGAGGTCAATGTGGTTAACCCATTGTCTACCACTGCTAGAGATTTTTCTAGATTTATACGGTCTATTTCCCGTAGTCTCTCTGCGGCCTCTTGTTGGGATATTTTCCAAATTTCTTTGTAGACAGCATAATAGAAACGTTTCTGACGTGGCTTCCTGGGACCCATTAAAAAATCCCTAAGATCCACATCCTGTGACAGTAAGGATAAGTGTTGTTTCACCTGTGTGAGTGTTGAGGTTTTTAGCCAATCGAGGCATAACTTCCCAACTCTGTAAGATGTCACTACCCCTGGATGTTGTCTCTGTACGTAACGTGGATCTGGGCTATGGATACTCAACCCTTCGGTTTTACCCCTGAATCTTGCTTGACAACTATTAGTGTCTGTGGGCTAAATCAACCATTTTTTCCAATCGGGGTCTGATCTGTTATATTGAATAATGTCATCTACTGTAATTTCTTCCTGTGATGTTATGTTACCCTCGGTGTGTGATGCAGTCGGCACCCGAGGTGTGTTCAAGTCCTTGCTCCTAGCTAGTCCAAGGCAAGACGTTTGTTACATTGTCTCGTTCTAAAACATGATTTGTTGAGGGATGAGGCATGCTCTAAACAAAGCTTCTGTCCCCTGTACCTGCCATTCCCTAGTACCCCAGACTGATTTTAGGTCTATTGTGTCTTTCCACAAGTCGAAACCTTGTTCGGACAACTGGGCAATAAAGGAAGCAGAGTAAATCTGTTTGGTGTTTGTCAACATATTTTTCTGTGCTGATGTTGGTGCAACCTTGTAATAGTATGAGGCTGGGTCAGACATATTAAACCCTGAAAAATATGGAAATTTCTGTGTAAATGTTTTTGAACTACCTTTTGGTGGTGTTGGACAATGTTCCCACTGGTGGTATGTGAACACATTTCTAGGATTTGCAGATTTATGCAGAAAATGATGACCATAATGTTGATAACAATACATACTCTCGAAATCTGATGTGCTTTCCAATGTTTCACTATTAGAAAACGCAGCAGATTTTTCCAAATCAGATAACATGTTATTAACAGTTTCAAAATCCCAATCATCGGAAAATGTACTTGAGGTAATAATATCACTCAATGATATTTTAAATAAATGAGGAATTCTTAAAATTTCAGTCGGACCAAATATATTGAAATCAACCTTATCCCACACTATACCATCAGGTATAGGAACTGCTGTAATGTTCACTGATGACAAGTCTCTTTGTTCTCGATGAGATGATTGATGTGGTTTTAAAAGTAAGTTCACCTTTTGGGCTGCAGAGCTTTGTCAAATGTATTTCCCATGAATAAGCATACTAAAAACTATTACCAAGCCTACCCAGAAAAGAAAGAAAAGTATCCCGTTGATTATCCATAGTTCTACTCGGGTGTCCCCGGGTAAGTCTTTTTAAGAAAGTGCATAAAGTCTGTAACTTGCTGTTTGCGTGATTTTTTGGCTGGCGTCGTTTCCGGTTCACTTGGATCCAAAGAAAACGTATCAAAGTTTATGAAGTAGCCAGAAGCAGTTCAATCAATTGTTGAAATTGCACCAGGATTTGTTGAAATCGTGGTTTGCTCTTGTCGAGGCATGTTGACGTAGACATCTGTATTTGGTCTAATATCAAGTTGTCTCTCGTTTTGAGTTTGATTTTGAAGTTGAACTTCAGGTTCAAGAGGAACGAGTTCCATAGCATTGTTGCATAGTCCTTCATTCCGTGTTGGAGGCTCTTCGAATGTGATGAGTCTTTCCGTTTGAACTTCTTGGATTGTAGCGAGAGGAGGGCGTCTGCTACTTTGGATTCCACGTGGCCTACTACTCAATATCGGCCACATGATGTGGTTTGATTAGGTCAATTGAGACAAATCTTTTCTCCTTTTTTCCGGCAAGAGGCGGTAG
Source organism: Calotriton arnoldi (assembly GCA_963921515.1). Lineage (NCBI taxonomy): Eukaryota > Metazoa > Chordata > Amphibia > Caudata > Salamandridae > Calotriton > Calotriton arnoldi. The sequence goes on along the minus strand of CAWUFW010004309.1, from coordinate 552,332 downwards.
AAGTACAGTTCTTGTTCCTTCAATTGCTAGGACCGGTACAGGCTTTCTGTATGATGGCCCAAATTCTTTTTTGTCTGCTATTTTCTCTCTGACCAGATCCCCGACTTTTGCGATCCACACAGGTCTTGCCGTGACTGATTTGACTTCCCCAGTGGCGGTCTGCTTCAGATGGACATTACTTTGTTGTGTCCTGGATTCATTTAGATCCTGTAAAACAGCCAAACGATCATGGATGTCAAACGGTTTTTCATCCGCCACTGTGCCTTCACAATCAAGATCAGGTACCCACATTCTTGTCCCAAATAGGACCTCATATGGAGTGACACCCCCTAGAGAACTTCTTGGCATGTTGTTAAGAGCACGCTGCACTCCATACAGATGTTTTACCCAACTTCCACCCGTGCCTAATACTCTAGCTGTTAAAGATTTCTTTAAGTCTCGGTTTTTTCTCTCCACTGCCGAATTTCCCTCGGGATGGTATGGAGATGAGTACCACAATGCTACACCCAATCCTCGCCAGGCCTCCTTGTAAGCCCTAGAGCTAAACGCAGGGCCCTGGTCAGAATGTAATGTGCCAATTGCGTATGTCCCTATGAAGACTCGCAAATCTTTTATAACAGTTCGAGCATCAGCCGAGCGCTGGGGCCACACCCATAGGAATCTCAAGCAGGAATCCACTGCAACCATGATATACTTGTAAGCCCCATCTCTTTGTAAGGGGCCGCAGTGGTCCAAATAAACACACGCTAGTGGTTTGTCAGATATTAACAGCGGTGTCTGCGCTGGACGTGTTACGGTGGAACCTTTCATCTGCTGACAGATGTCGCATTTCAAGACATAGTCCTTAGTCTGCTTTGTTAATCCAGGCCACCAATAGCGTTGTTTCAACAATGAAACAATCGACGTAACTCCTGCATGTGCAGAACCTATCCCTTCGTGTGCTGCTAGAATTAAACCTAACCTACGATCCATGTTTGGAATTATTCTATCCCCCACTCCAGGAATCTGAGCAAATGGAATGTTATTGGCATCTAACTTGTAGGAGTACTTGAGTGGAAACCTTTTTGGTACTGCTCCACTGTTTTTGCGGGTTGCATTAATAGCTACCATAATCTCACCGTCTATTCTCATTTTAGAACGAGTGATTGCAACTACGGAAGCCGTGCGTACAGCCCCCTTTGCGGCTTCATCAGCCAATGAATTCCCTTCAACGTGAACGCCATCACACTGATGACTTAGTGTATGTATCAAGTGAGCCCTCAGTAGTTCGGTTTTCAACTCCACTACCTCTTCCCATAGCATTTTATGCTTAATTGTGCCACCTTTTGCATCTTTGAACCCGTTTTGAACCCAGTACTGCAAATATTCATTGTATGACTGCACACAGTAAAAGGAATCGCACACAATTAGTGTGGGGAATTCTCGATCCGTATTTACTAGTGCTAGTATCAGCGCTTTTAACTCTGCCAACTGCGCCGTGCAGTCTCCTAGGGACTGCGTCTTTGTGCAACTCGGTGGAACTTTCCATCCCGCATGCGACCTTTAACGATTGCACATGCTGTGCTAAATTGTTGCTTACTCCCTATGGCCGGTTGAGCAGATCCGTCAGTGTAAATGATATATTCATACTGATCTAGAGGCATTATTTCGTTTGGAAGAGGATATTCTTGTTCGTACTGCAAGAATGCTTGTGTCTTTAAATTTGGGTCGTACCTGTATTCTACATCTGTTGCAGTGAGAGAATTAGCCCATTGTATCCATCTCGGATGTAAAGCTTTAGCATTAGGAACGCTCGCCTTTGTCGCAGCCTCTAATGCTGGAACTGGAGTTACTACTATTATTCGTTTCCCCTGAGCCAGTGCTCTTTCTCTCACTACAACAGTCTGGACTGCTGTTAGAATTTTTTCTGTAGATGCGAAGCGCATCTCAGCATTTGTGTACAAATGTGATTTGTATGCAATTGGTACTGTCTCACCTTCATTATATGTTAGATAGGTGTACCCAGATTGACCCGCAACTATAAGGATCACCCGGTTGCGTACGTTTACGTGTGTCTGTATGTGTTTGGAAGCTATCATGTCAGCTTGTAAGGAACGAAGTGTATCTGTATGTTCCTGTGTCCATTGTTTTACTGAAAAATCAGGTTTTATTAAATCGTAGAAAGGTTTTACTCTTTCTGCGTAATCCAAAATGTATGTTCTACCAAAATTTAGAAATCCCAAATTGACTGTAAATTTTTCAATGATTTTGGAGGTTGGAGCAGCGCGCATGTTTCTAAAAAATTAGCTGCCAGGCTTTTCCCTTCACTTGATAGCTCATATCCTAAAAACAGGGCACTAAGGTGGGCAATTTTTGATTTTTTAAAGTTGAATTTGTAGCCCTCAGATGCAAATCCCAAAATAATGGTATTCACTCTGTTCAAGTGTTCCTCTAGGTCATCGTCCGTTAGATAAATATCATCCACATAGGACAATGCCTCTTCATCCAAATTTTGAAGTAACTCAGTTACTCTGTCTGAAAACAACCCCGGGCTGTTCTTATACCCTTGGTGGAGTCAACAAAATTGACGCTGGGTCCCTAGTGATGAGAAGGCTGTTAGATCCTGCTTTCAGCCGCTATATTTTGGCAGAAAAATCCATTTGAGATATCAAGTGTTGTTTTATATTTTTTCCGCACAATGTTATTCATTAATGCGGCACTGTGTGCATTTTGGACTGCAAATGTCTTAGTGCAAGTGTTTAAATGTCTGTAATCTAAAACTAGACGATATGAATTGTCAGGTTTCATGACAGGAAACAAAGGATTGTTCATTTGAGAGGTGCAAGTTTCAATCACCCCTTGATATTCAAGTTGATCTAAGATCTCCCTGACCTGTTTTTTAGCTTCTTGCTTTATTGGATACTGCCTCTGTGCAGTTGGAATATTTTTTAAAGGAATTATGTGGTGGGTGGAATCCTCATCCCATCCAACATGGTTTTTATATAATGCCGGAGCCTGGGCTAACGCCCACTCCTGCGCATAAGTGTGTTGTAAGTGCCTGGAAATATGGTCTGAGAATGCCGGAAGAATTACCGTTTCTCCTTTAGGGCAATCCATGACGAATGCTGGCGGCCAATCTTGTTCAGCTAATAAAATATCATAGCCAAACGTCAGGTTCTCCCAAAAGAGACGTCTCACTGTTCTACATTTGTCCCCCTCCATTTGGAGCGTTATTTCATATACTTTATGTGGGACGCTTACCCTAGTATCGGGTGTTTCCACCGTGATATAATCATTCAAGTCCGCTGTCACCAGAAATTCCTTCAGGTTCTGGCGAGCTATTGTTACTTCTGCCGCACTGTCTAGCATCGTCAGAGCCCATTCTCCGTTCAGTAGTCGAGTCCTCAGAATTCTGGGCAGGTCTGATCTTTAGACCTGCAACTTTCTTCTTTTTGAACTGTGGCTTTTGCTTTGGTTTTTCTTCTTTTTTAGAAGTGTACTCTTGAGCGTGCTGCTTGTCTCTGGACTTTGTATGCTCTTCTTCTCTGTCTGACCGTCCTTCCCTCTCGGAGTTTTTCGATGAACCCTGAAAGGAACGAGAGGAACGTGTATCCGTATCCTGATACCTGTCAGGTTTCCTAATGTTATACCTATTCCTAAGGTTATACCTCTTTTCGGAGGGCTCCTGTGGAGGAGATCTACTCGGGATTGAGATCTATTTCCTTTAAAAAAAAAAAAAAGAATTTATTGTCCCACTTTTTCTTAGTGGAGGCAGGTGTCTGCTTAGAAGTGTCCTTTTCAGGACTGCCCATCAGCTGTGGTTTTAAAGCCTAATTCTGCATACGCAGTTTCAATTATTTTGGGTAGTTCGTGTTCCTGTTCTAAAGGATCGAACTCCCTCAGGCGTTGGCAGATGGCCACTGAAGCTGCTTCTCTCTTAATGTTAGCTAGTATTATGGCTGATACCTGGGCATAGTTTCCTAGTAACTTCATCCCTAAGTTTAGGGCAGGTTCTGCTCCGTACTCATTTTGTATCTGTCTCAATACATCAGGTACTACTGCTAATGACGGGATACCATGAGTTCTGGTATATATGGCAGCAAAGACTGTACCCCATGTGGTACAATCCTCTAATTGTTGTGTTATGCCCATGGGCAAGCAGATTGTTAGCATTCTGTGTTTTTCATACGGGGTAGTATTAGGGAATACTGCCTCTAGCTGCGTTATTTTCTGAGCTACCCAGAATGGTATTTGTTCACGTTTTGCGGGCATTTTACCCATCACCGCGTGTAATGTTTGTGGTGTAATTTTAGTTGCTGTACCCTGAATTTGAGTTCCATTTGTTGCAACTATTACTGGTTGGACTGTAAATTTCCTCATGACGAATTGCGTCAAGTTTCTTTATATTTTAATGAAATCTTTATGTTGTATGAGTAAGTCTCCTGGTGGCATTGTGTCAATGTCAGGATGTGGTGTGTAGGCCGCTAATATCGGCCATGTTGCCCCTTCTCTTCCGAGCGGGCCGAGTCTCACTCTTCTTCTTATGTGGGGTAGGGCGCCTTTAAACCAGTATAAATGTTCCTGGTACGTGAGCGGAACCTCTATATCCTCGAACGGATAATATTCCGCTGGTGCATCTCCTTCCGTGTAGGAGTGAAATGTTTTTGTTCTTGCATTTGCTGCTGAGAATGTAACCCACGAATAAAACACCTCTATTTTGTTTGATTCGTGTGCCTCAATTACGAAAACTACTATGCCACCCCTAGCTGATAAACCATGCGCTAGTAGTTTCAGGGTGACTGTATTTCTAAAGTTTGGTGCAATTTGTGTTGCGTCTGCATCGTCCCCGTATGTGAGGGGCAGATTTTGTTGCATTGGGTCTAATTCTTCGTTATTTCTGTCCTCAGTCATTTTGTAAAGAAGACGTTTTTCAAGGGAACTAAGATAAAGTGTTTTTGCACAATTTAGGAACAATGTGTCCTTCAAGCTTGATTAACCAACAGCCAATAAATAGAATTTTTTAGCCTACTCAGCTGTGGCGGAGTTTGTGCCCACCCACTCCAGACGTCTCTGGTGTTTTGTGAGTAGGGGTCTCTGAGAATAGCACGACTGAACTACTCAGATTCTACTGTTAAATAAGTACCCAACCAACATTGGCGCCGCCATGTTGTGTAGTTCCTATATTACCTATACAGGATCTGCACGTTTGGATAACATAAACTGTGGGATTGGTGGCGGACGGATTCCGAGCACCCCCACCGGATACGTTAGCCTGTCTGTATTAGCTAGCTCACAGTGCCACTATATTCTCCTCTTATCACAGAGAGAATAGATTCTGGCAACCTCAGAACATGACAACCCTGATCCCTCAGAATCATGGAAACAATATACTACTTTTCGCCCAGTCACTCGTGCTCACTTAGTTTGCCTCAGAGAGATACACAGAATAAACAGTTGGGGCGTTTTAATAAGTATTTATTGAGCAGTTGTTATTCTAGTGTAGAATAGATGAGCTGCAACAACCGTTAGACAGTAGCAGAGATATATGATTAGCAATACTATGAAAGTAAAGGGATGGTATAGTTCTACCATCTTGCAGAAATCATGAATATATACATGTACATAAAACACATGATAAAAAGTGCGTACTCTTACGATGTCTCCCTAACTAGATGTACCTAAATGTACCTAGCATCTATGTAGGTGTTATGCCAAGAATCCCTCTAGGATCAAGTCCACCCCATTACCTGAGAGTTTAGAGAATGTGGGACCCCGTCCTGGTCTCGAGTTGGATACCCCGCGAGGGATGTTAGACCACTGCTAGCTGGAGCATCTGCATGCAGGAACCTCAGCGTCTCTGGTCAGTGTGTCAGCCGGGAGGTCACGGTCTCCTCTATCTTCCTAAGCAAGATGTGCTGTATATATACCCATAGGTCTCCCCAGGGGTCCTACCTTGCTGTGTTACGGTGTCGGCCTAAAGGATGACGTTGGGCCTGAAATTTGTACAGAGATATTATACAGGAGATGGTAATCCTACTGTTAGTCCTGCTGTGCTTCCAAGAAGCCTCATGCATAATGTATGAGAATCGAACCAGGGAAAAACCTGAGTTCTGAATGCAGTATCATATCTAGGTAAAAGGTCAGTGCCTAAGAACCGTTATGTATGTAAGGTAGGGACGGATGTAGGTGAAAGGTTGCAATGTTACCTGCGCCTATATAGGGTACCTATATGGAATATAACAAAAGAGGACGCCACACTAGCCAAAAACTACCTTTGATTAGTTTATTAGATGTAGGCGTAAAGTTATTTTCAAAATTGTTGCTGTAGCTGTTGAAAGATTGGGTAGAAACAAATAATACAAACTATTGAGAGCAAGGAGGCTTTAAAGAGGGTCACTCAATGCTAATCCATTGTTTTAGTTTATGGCTCTGCAAGGAAGTCTGCAGACCAAAGGGGGAAATTCATCTGCTGCTTTGTTGACGTCTGTGCTGCATTCGATCTGGTGCACCACAATCTGTTGTGGAACACTTTAATTAGCCATGGTTTCCCAAAAGCCTTAGTTCTAATACTCCAAGAGCTACACAAGCAGAACTGGGCATGAGTGATTGTGGATACTAATGGTACACTTACTAGTAAAATAAAAATTGGGAATGGTCTTCGCCAAGGCTGTGTTTTTGCCCTGCTGTTATTTTCTATATTCTTAGCAGATTTACCTACAGCCTTAAAAAGAACCACTTAAGCCCAAATATGAATGGCACTCATGTCCCATGCCTCTTATACACTGATGACTTGGTTATAATGGACATGACAGAGATAGGCCTGCAAAGAAAGTGGAGGTTGTACCATTAATGATGTACTAGGATGAAATTGACAGATAATATGGACAAAACAAAAGTTCTGGTATTTGGACAAGATAATAAAAAGTATAATTAGTCTCTTGAAGAAAGTGAAGTAGAAGTGGCTCAAAAGTACAAACACTTAGGGATGTAGTTCAATGAGAACATGAATTGGAAGGACCATATCTAATCGCTAAAGGCAACAGCATTGTCCTCCGTCTGTGGGATTAATTTATTTTGAAAGGTTTAATAGAGAATATGGTGGCCCATCCCTATGTCTAAATATTATCAGCTTACCTTACTACGGTCCGTCCACAATTTCAGTATGGAGCGGCACTATTGAGCTTAAGCGGTAATTTAGATTGGAATTAAGAGGAAGGGAAATGTGTAAAGAGTTTGCTATCTTTACCCCCGTCAACCATGCTACAGTCCATAAGAATGGAAACACAACTCTCTGCCTGGAGCTATTAGTGTATGCTGGGGTGGTAAGATTTTGGTCCGGTCTGTGGAGGGAAGGATGTTATAAAATCACCACCCTCTGTAAATTAGAGATTTCTCACAGTAAATTGCGTTGGGCATAGGAGGTTATCAGGTTACTGGGTGAAATATGTACAAGATTAATAATGGACTTATATGTCTGTAACTTAGAAATCAATATTTCTAGGGCCAAGCTACGAGCTCGGTCTCACAATGGTGCCAGTGAACAGGGTATACAGTACCTGAGTGAGAAGACATCTGTACAGTTTCTGAGAAAATCATGGGAAAGGGATTATGTGTTCCCATATTTTGATATTTTGCCAAACCCCTCTCTTAGATAAGCCTTACTGAAATTCAGATCTGGACTAAATCCCTGCTTTGAAAATAAGTGTTGGAAATTACCCTATTTGCAGGGTTACCCTAAACTTTTGTCTTCCTCCTCCTATTTTTCTGACTTCGTTTTTGTTGGCTTTAGGACTCTGGGCACTTTACCACTATTAACCAGTGCTAAAGTGCATGTGCTCTTTCTTCCTAAAACATGGTAACATTGGCTCATACCCAATTGGCATATTTAATTCACTTAAAAGTCCCTAGTAAAGTGCACTACATGTGCCCAGGGCCTGTAAATAAATGCTACTAGTGGGACTGCAGCACTGATTGTTACACCCACCTATGTAGCCCTCTAGCCATGTCTCAGGCCTGTCATTGCAGGGCCTGTGTGTGCAGTTGACTACCACTTCGACTTGGCATTTAAAACTACTTGCCAAGTCTTACGCTCCCCATTTATTACACGTAGGTCACCTCTAAGGTAGTCCCCATGTAGCCCTATGAGCAGGGTGCTGTGTAAGTAAAAGGTAGGGCATGTACCTTTATGTTTTGCATGTCCTGGTAGTGACAAACAGCCTATTTTATTTTTCACTACTGTGAGACCTACTCCTCTCATAGGTTAGCATTAAGAATTCCCTTATCCACTTTTTAAGTGGTAATTCCCGATCAGAAAGGAGAAGCATGTTTGGCGTGGCCAACCACCAATGAACATCCGCGCTTAAACTACCAGGCTGATGAGTGGCAAGACAGTACCGGGCCTGGGTGACTTGCGGTCCCGGAAAAATGGAGACTTGAGACCGGGAAGTATCAATATTGGCACTGGGGTTGATCACCCCCAAAGCAGGGCACTCCACTCATGCTGATGCTGAGCGACCAAACACCACTGGAGAACTCAGCGCTGGGGCCTCGGGCCAGTTGTAGGAAATGGAGCCCCTGCGGGATGAAGGCCCTTCAGGGGTGAAGATGCCGCCCCATTCTGCTGGCAACGGCTCTGTTGGGGCCCAATCCAGGCGGCACCACAACAACACTGCGTGCCATGGAGGGGCTACACAGCACCCGACACGAAGAACCTCAGGGACTTTTTTCTTCCCCTTCCTCCTCTTGTCTCTGGTGGCGTCTTCAACAATCTACAGCCTTGGAAGCCATCTTGGGTCTACATGATAAAGAGGCCTTGAATTGCTTCACCTGTGCGAGTGATGAATGACGCACTGCGGGGCCTTCTCCTCGCTCCCGGTCAGACGACATAGGCCAGAGCCAGCTGTGTGAGGTACAGTCAGCTGGAAGGGGGGTGTGGAGCCTGTCTCCCCCTCTCCCGAAACAGAAGTGAGGTGCCTCGTGACTTTGGCCAGTCTCCCTGCCTCCCCGAAACAGAAGTGAGGTGTCTGGTATCTTTGTCCCTGTGGAGTCGAGTGGGAGAGTGAGTCACCTGCGTTCCACCGAGGGATGGCCCGGCCGAGAGCTCTCAGCTCTGGAACCCGAGTTCCTGGAATGCAGGGGCAAGACAGTGGTATAGATCCCCTCGGGGCTCAGCATGAATCCTCAGCAGTGATACCAGGAAAAATCTGGCTGGGAGGCAGTGGCCACAGGTCAACGTAAAGTATCATTGCTGGCATTCTCTGCGGTGGTCCGACTCGAGAAAGAACTGAGACTTTGATAAACCACACAGCCAAAGAGACTACATGCGAGCCCGCGGTGCAAGGCTCAAGTGCCCCTGACTCCTGCCCTGGCACAGTGTCCCTCTAAGATTTTGGGGCAATGGTAAGGAACGAAGGCCCTCCACCTCCACAGACCAATAACCTCAATAGACACACAGTTGTGATGGCTGCAGCAGGCGGTACAGAGAGAGATGGCAAGACCGCCAGGACCGCTCACAAACCAGACACTGCACCGGAACCGCCACTGCATTAAATCATATCAGCTGTACAGGCACTCCGTGGTACCCAAGAACCGAAGTTGGATATGGTCACCATAGACAACAACCTATTGCTGGCAGATGGGCGCAACATTGATGAGAGAGTCATAGTGGCTGGAATGCAAATCAACGCCCTACGTTCCAGAAAAAAACGACTGGAGGAACAAGTTGAAACCCTTACAAAACAGAATCTGATCACCACATGTGGAAGACCAGGAGGGGCGGGCCAGGTGCAATACCATCCGTGTGGTGGAGGTCCCTGAAGGGGTGGAGGGACCAAGTACTGACCTCTTTTTTTGGAACACTTTATCCTCAAAACACTACGCCCGAACAGACTGTCCAAATATTTCTCAATAGAAAGGGCATATAGAGTGCTGGGCCCTCCACCTTGCCCTTGTGCCCCCCATGCATCTTCATGAATAGGGTATTTAACTACAGAGACTGGGATGGGATCCTGCAGGCTTCACAAGCACACAGGGATCTACATTTTGACGACACAGTAAATCTTACAACCAACGGTGAAGCCATAGCCCAAATGAGTGATAAGGTGGAAAATGGGTGTATTCGGCATATATCTGAAAACCTCTCTTCATTCAGAACTGACTCCCGACCACCACCCAAATGTACTAGAAAGAACAGACAACGCCCCACAATTATTGATTTAAATAAGGAGGCAACTTAGAATAAGCGGATTCACCCTCAAAGCAAGTGTTCTCATCGGACAGCATTAGTAAATGCTGAAATTAATCACGATCCTCGTGATATATAAACAACCAAATTTACGCACTATGTGAGGAAGTTAAGTCTTTAGAATAATTTGTAAAAAATACACTGGAGTCTATAAATACTCGCCTAAAGCAAGTAGAAACTAAATCCACCACTTGCTTGGACCTGCTGATTACTTAAGCAGTAGGGTGAACTTTAACCACACAAGATATATTGATTTACCCACCCCCACACCAGCCTTTGACTAAGATTGCACCTGGCAATAACACATACACAGGAAATGCACAGGGCCCACCTAACCACACGCATATTCAAAATCTAAGAGAGACCACGTTTCATGACATGCCAAACAGAGGAACAAATGGAGGAAAAAAATCCTGCCAAGCCACAGCTACTCCAGTCATTGACTATCACATAGGAGAGCCCATGGCCCAGATAACCGACTTCTTGGATCTTCCTCTGGCCGCCACTGCGTATGTAATTCTTTTGACAAATGTTCCTACCATGCTTTTACGCTATAATTAAACTAGGATTTCGCTAAGATATAAGTCTTTAAACTGGCTAGGATCAGGCCAAACCGAGCACCCATTCGAAGATATAAAGATGGTAAGGAGAGGTAAATGGGTGGGTAGGGCGCTGAAAACTCTGCCAGGTGATTGTGTTGTCCTGTCCTTTAAAACTCCACGGCTGGTAGAGGCTGCCTTGAGCAGGATTGGGGCTGCAAATGTGTCTATAAGCACTGTTTCCTCCCTTCCTGTAGGTTACTTTTATTAACCTACCAAAGCAGCTGACATCATTAGACCCCATAAAACATTTAGGGGCATATGTACAAGCCCCTATCACCATCACAACCTCACTTTCAGTGACGTTGTAATGGCGATAGGGGCCTCGCCTTAATTACAAGGCAACGTTAAGCCACTTAGCGTGACTTAGCGCTGCCTTGTAAATAAGGCACCCTTTCACGCTATGCTTAGCGTTCCACCGCAACACCCATTGATTCTGATGCTGCCTCATATTTACAAGGGAGGCGTAAATAGAGGGAAAACCTGGTCTTATCCTGGCGCGACGAGGAGAAATGTTTCATTTCTCCTCGTTTTTGCTGTTTTCATGTGTGCTGCATTATGCCGATCGTATCTGATGGCGCCCTGTGGATCGGGACCCTGACCCAGGCTCCCCCACCAGGACTTCACCTGTACCCAGGCCCGCCCTGAATTCAAGCTTTCCGCCTCCGCCTCACCCGGAACGGACAGAATCGGGAGCATCCTGCCCACCCTCCTCTGAGACCCCACGGGGCTCTTCTTGACTATCCCTGCTCACCATCCACGTCCCTGTTCTCGCCGACCTCGTCGCATCGTGCAGCGCACACCCGACGGCATCTCCGGTGCGTCCAAGCCTCGCTGACCCACCGGCATTCAGCCCATCCTGCATCTACTGCACTCACCGCGCCCAGCACCCTTCACTCGGTAACCTGGTCCTGATGATGATCCTAATCTATACGGATCGAAACGTCGTCGACATATCAGAGCAACTCGTGGCGCACCCTACTCTGATTCACTAAAAACTGTCTAAACTCTGTACCAATTTATGTAAATACTTACCTGTGAACCACAAGTATATTGTATCAATTGTCACCTTTTCACCTCGCGCCGCCCTTCGCTGTTTTCACTTGACACCTGCGCCGTTCACTTAGAGTGTCACGAGCACTTGTGTGCACAAGTTCATCGGGTTACACACTTGCCAAACAGATTGATTGCTAACAGTGCTGCTACAACTGTTTCCAATTTGCCCATGTCCCTTTTTTTATTCATGTTCTCTCTTGTTTTTGATCAATACATGATGCCTTTGGCACATTTAACTAAACTATGAGTCCCCCTACCTTTCTTTCTTGCAATGTTTTATACATGCCTTTCTAACAGTCTTTTAAATAATTTCAGTTGTATTTTGTCTACATTGAAGTTTGCATACAGCTTTTGGATGCCAGTTCATAGTACACTGTGCTATACTAGAAGGACTGTATATTAGGAACTGCCAGTAAGAAAAGGATCTCTGTGACAAAAGCAGAACCAACTGAGCTAGTTAAATAAATGCAATTCTGTGATCTGCATGTTACACATATTCTGCAGCAGTCACATTAACCATCTGCACTCCTTTATGATAAGTAAAAACTGCACTAGACACAACTTTGATCTCTGCAGCAGGTACATTAATCACCAAAGTTATCTTGACATTGTATTATTGCCTAGAAATTGCTGGGCACACAAGGAACTCTGAAGCTGGTGCTTTTATCTCCATAATATAATTCAAAATACAGCACCCTCTCCCCGTATATGGATGCCCAGTATATGAAGGCAGTAGTATGCAATTCTCACTCCTTCAAAGATCAGTGGCATATTAGGGGTGGTGGGTTGTGTATGTGGTTTGATCAGTTGGAAGGTAAAATGGAATGGGATTCATTTTTGCATATGGAGATGGAAGGGAGAGTCTTACTGGTCAGCATGGGGAGAAGAAAGAATGGAGCTTTACGAGTGACTTTTCATCCATCTGGCCTTTTTGGTGCATACTGAGCCATCAATCCAGGAGTAGAGCTGTAATGGATTGAGCCTTTGTCAGCTTTACTTCTCACAACCCTTGTAGTGTAGCTCAAAAGATAGTGAGGTTAACCTCACGTTCTCACCTTAGAGAGAGCAGTCTCCTGGAGAGTAGGGAGCACCAGCAATCACCTATTTCAAAAAGGTGAAGAGGTGGTGAGGGATTAGAGCGGGAGAGATGGCAAGACACTCTTTTCCATCAGGGTTAGAAGTCCTGGACTGGACTCTCCAAGGTGCAGAATGTTGCAACGTTGCAGACTTACAATACTGCTCACTTTCAAGAGTAAAAAATAGAAGATAGTGAATACTGAATAGCGAAGTAGGAATTCTGTAGCAGATAAGTATAATGTCAAAAGCATGTTGCAGCTTAGCCAGTGTGAGAGGAGAGAAGGTGTCATTGTAACTAGCCCCAAGGCAAACCAGGAAACTTGCCAGAGAATGGATTATGAGAGACACACCTCTCTACCGGAAGGTAGAATCATAGTCACAAAACCAAAACGGAGAAATCCACAACAAGGTATATATTCAGGTTCTTACTCATCAAACCTAATCACAGGAGAATTCAGGAGTCAGGGACAAACTATAGCAGAGTTAATAACCAAGGTCAGCTCAAGACAAAACAAGGATCAATACAGGGAGTAGGGAGGAAGAAAACTGAAGGAACTGATAAAGGGAAAAACAAAGAGTGAGGGAGCAGAGATGATTGGGGAAAACTATAGCATCAGCTGAAAGAGGTCAAAACAACCGATGTTGCCAGACAGACACAGTCTTCAGTGTCCACTAATACTTTATAGGACTCTACCCTCTTTGACCTGGAAGTCAAGTCCTGGTCCTCAGGTGATTGGGGCAGTGCATTTCAGACCCAACCCTGGAAGCTATTACATGTTTGCTGTCTTCACTGCTCCATTATAAATCTCATCAATGTGGTATAATTCCTAACTCTCTTATGTGGTGTCCTACGTCAAAACCTGGCAATACTCCCCTCATGTCCTAATCTGTTGCATGGTTGAACAGATCCACTGTGCTTGTTTGATGACGATTTGCACATACTTGTAGGCAGAGGAGAATGCTGAGATCGTGACCGGTCACATAGTTGATGGTTAGAACCAGTCCTTGAATGGCCAATCATGAAGTACAGATTGGTAATTAAGGGCTGGGCCACTTTTGGTCATGGGCATATCGGTATTGATGATTAAGAAAGGGAGCTCTGGAGTGCCCGAGATGCATCAGATATATTTAAATTCCTGGGCTCAATGGGAATTTTATGTTATTAACAATGGCATAGCCAGACGATGCTTTCGGGAGAAAGCTGTTTAACATTGACTAACTCTTGCATTGCACACATTCTGAAGGGAATAATAGTTATTTCTTGCACAGCTGGAAGGTGAGTGGTAGGGTTTATTAGTTTAATAATTATTCCTGTTTATTTGGATTTATGTCTTACTTAGATTCACAGGAAAGAAGGCCACTTATATTTCATGCCCTCTCTTTTGAATAGCTCTGTAAACATAGTTGCAGTTTTTTTGGTCAAGTGACACTCTGTAGAAGTTGCATTTTGCCCCTTTGAAATCCTCTTGCTATTGCACATTGCTGGGAGCTTCTGAGAATGGTGCATATATAGATAACATTATGTAGCAAGCCATAACCAGCCTCACTGCGCTTGTCTCTACACTCACTTCTCTTCAGCCCTACCTTCCTCCTCGGCCTTTGCAGTGCTTTTTGTTGCTTTGCCTCCCCACCTCAGACTCTCTTCTGACATCCCTCTTACTCTGCTCTCCTTCTTAGCTTCTACATTGTGCTTCCCCCCACTATGTGCTTCTCTCCCCACCCCGGTTTATATCCTTCTACCCTGGTTGCCACTGAGCCATGGTGCCCTCTTTAACTATTGACCAGAGAGCACCACTGTCCACTATTAGACCTTTTGTCATCGGGTGACCATAAAGATTCTCTGATATGTATCTCAGCCTAATGTATGGCCCTACCTACAGCGCCACACCTGTGCCAGACATGCCTATTGCTCTTCCAACCTCTGCACTGTGTCCCAACTGTCCCAGTTGCTCAAGAAAGCTCCCCACTGCTCTTCCTACATGATGACCTGCCAAATCCTTGGTCTCTGTCTAAAAGCCCATCTGCCACCCAGTCATCTCTTTCCTTCCCATGATTTCTACTGATCTCTTGTCTTTCCTCTGTCCTACAGTATTTTCACTGTTCACCCACCTCTGTTTTTTATGTAACCTCTACCTAGTTCTCACCCTAAGACTCAACAGTTCAATCTTCTACTTGAGTTGAGAACCATTATTAATGTTTATCAGCTACCCTTACATATTAATGTGAAAGAGTACAGGGGGTATGCGTGACCTGGATTAGGAGAAAGGTACTTTGCACAGCCTGTTGGTTCAATCCTGGAATATAGGTGGATTTAGAAAGTGATTAACCTTAGAAATATTTGAGGAATTGCTGGAAATGTATGATATCCAGTGCTTACAACAAACATGGCTGTACAAAGAGTATGTGCCGATTGACAGTTTTTTTCAGGTTTCCCTCGGGAGGCCTGATGACGTTAATTTCTATGAAATTGGCAAAAAAAAAAGTGTTGGTTTTAAAGGCAAACTGTTAATGGATCCTGCCTAGCTTAATCCAACTGAGTAAAAAGATATACAAATGGCAATCTGTATATCCAGACATCTAGTACAGATGACTATGGGAAACAGCTAATGCTTATGAAAGAAGACCTTGAAAGGCTAGGTATAAAATATGCTGCACATATGGTATTATTACCAGGAGATTTTAATCACAAAAAGGTGAGCTAGAAAATGATATATTAACTGCTTATAAAGTTAATCGGCCTTGTTTCCCAAATAATGCACATGCAGCGCAAGATGTTGCATTACTAGCATTTCTAGCATCAATTAGGTTATTTAGTGTAAATGGACGTTTAGGTACTGATGAAGATACATTTTTAGATTATATCTTTATCTATGCATGGTTCTTCTGTAAAGTGGAGAACTTTAAGGTTCTAAAAATAGAAGGAAGTGATCACTGGATATTGCACTAAGGGTCTGATTATGAGTTCGGCTGTCCGGGAACCACCATACCCATGGTTGCAATTCGACCTCCGTGACCTCGGCGGTCCGACCTCCGTATTACGAGATTGTCAGATTGCTTTTGCAAAGACCGCCGGTGAACCACCAACACCACTAGCCATCCACAGACCACTGCGGCTGAAGTCGGGGAATAACAGCTGCCATAGGGCGGTGCAGAGAAGTTTACTGCTGTCTGTATTACGAGTTGGCTTTCCGACGAGCCAACCGTGGCGGTAGGACCGCCGGCTTCAAGTCAGCGGAATCAAAGGATTTGGGGTGCATACTCACTCCTTTCCTCTTCGTCTGTCAGAGTTTAACGTGGATCATTTTCTCCAGGTCCTTTACTCCGAAGAATACGACCCTGTTTGCAGCGATATACAGGTAAGTCAGTTTTGCACCATATACCCCTTACTGGACTGCCCACAGATGGGCCAGACTCTGGGAATAGGTAGGTGGTATTTTTTCACATGTATCATGCATATGTGTCCATACAACATATGTGCAGTCGAAATAAACACACAGGCGTCAATAAATATGGAAAGCCATTGACCACCACAAAAAAGACCGCTGCTGGCCCCATGGTCAACTTGTGATACGGTTGTCGGAAGACCCCCGGAGCTGCGGTCTTCTTGGCGGCGAGGGTCTTCCGGAGGCCTTAGTGTTAAACTTTGGGGTGTGAGTACAAAGTGAAAAGTTTATTCCCCTGCAAGAAGAATACACAAGGCAATTAACCACAAGACAAACACCTATGCCTTTTTAGCAGTTTTCAGCAACAACAAGAAGTAATTCAGGTGAACAAGATACCTGACGACTTTTTTAACTAGAATAATGAAATAATAAATCAAGTTGTAGAATGTTTAACGGTTGAAGTCAAAGCAAATTTGCACAAAGAGAACAGTGTGCAATTAGGTGTTAGGAAGATAAATGGTTGGTTTGATGGGGAATGTAGAAGATTGAAACAACAGATGCAGAAAGGATAGATTTCCTCAAGAAAAATTACAACCAGGAGATAGATAACATACGTAGGGCTAAAAGAGAGTATAAAAGTAAATTGAATGAGAAGAAAAAAGATTATTTCGGGACTTTTTGGAAAAATATGTTAGAGATAATTGAAACACAAAATACAAGTAAATTCTAGCAGCTGGAATGGGATGGAACAGGAAAGGAAGCAGGCAAAGTAAGATGTTTGGTTGGTGAAGACACTTGGATCAATCATCTGGAAGAAATTTATGGTGACGGCGAGAGCAAAGCTTTATAGTGATCAAAGACATCCAATCACAATATTCCATCGAGAAGATCAAAGAAATCATAAAGTCTTTAAAGCTGACAAAAGCAGCGGACCCAGATAACCTATCAGCAGTCATAATCAAAACTAATGTAGGCTGGTGGGCAAAATGTTATTACTTGATACACCAAAGAGTCATAGGGCTTTATTACGAGTCTGGCAGTCCACGGACCGCCAGACTCGTGGGGGCGCAGGAGTAGCAGTCTTTCTACTGACCCATTACGACCAGGGTGGTCGGGTTGCCCTGGGACTACCGCAACCGCCAGGGATCAGAGATCCCAGGCAGTGGTGCGGCGGTCTTTAGGCCGCAGTATGCTTGGTGGGGCCACTGCATCCCGCCAAACATATTACGAGTTTCCTCACTGCCATACTTTTCATGGCGGTGTGACCGCCATCAAAAGTGTGGCAGTGAGGAAACAAAGGGCCCCCTGGTGCCTCACGCTATGTGGATGCACCCAGAGGGTCACAACATGTGCCCCCTGTGAGCTTGTACACCAGTACCTGAACGGCATGGAGTGGAGCAGTCCATGTCCTGCAGGTGCTGCCTTTGACGTTCCCATTGCGGTGCCCATTTCATAAGCACCGTCCTGGGAACGCCAAAGAACTGCCCCCCTGACAGGAGAAAACTCCTAATCTGGCAGGTGGTTCAAACATGGGTTTGGTGGTGCGGGGCAGTCCCGCTCCCGCACCGCCAAACTCATAATAAGGCCCTTACCGTCTGGCCCTTTCCCAGAAGTTTGGAAGGGGGCAATTATAAGATCCATTCATAAGAAAGAGGAGGCCACACTAGCCAAAAACTAGTTTATTAGATGTAGGGGTAAAGTTATTTTCAAAAATGTTGCTGTAGCTGTTGAAAGTCTGGGTAGAAACAAATAATACAAACTATTGAGAGCAAGGAGGCTTTAAAGAGGGTCACTCAATGCTAATCCATTGTTTTAGCTTATGGTTCTGCAAGAAAGTCTGCAGACCAAAGGGGGAAATTCATCTGCTGCTTTGTTGACTTCTGTGCTGCATTCGATCTGGTGCACCACAATCTGTTGTGGAAAACCTTAATTAGCCATGGAATCCCAAAAGCCTTACTTATAATACTCCAAGAGCTACACAGGTAGAACTGGGCATGGGTGATTGTGGATTCTAATGGTACACTTACTAGTAAAATAAAAATTGGGAATGGTCTTCGTCAAAGCTGTGTTTTTGCCCTGCTGTTAGTTTTTTATATTCTTAGCAGATTTACCTACAGCCTTAAAAAGAACCACTTAAGCCCAAATATGAATGGCAATCATGTCCCATGCCTCTTATACACTGATGACTTGGTTATAATGGACATGACAGAGGTAGGCCTGCAAAGAAAGTGGAGGGTGTACCATCAATGCTGTACTTGAATGAAAGTAACAGTTAATATGGACAAAACAAACGTTCTGGTATTTGGAAAAGATAATAAAAAGTATAATTAGTCTCTTGAAGAAAGTGAAGTAGAAGTGGCCCAAAAGTACAAACACTTAGGGAAGTAGTTCAATGAGAACATGAATTGGAAGGACCATATCTAATCGCTAAAGGCAACAGCATTGTCCTCCATCTGTGGGATTAATTTCTTTTGAAAGGTTTAATAGAGAATATGGTGGCCCCTCCCTATGTCTAAATATTATCAGCTTACCTTACTATGATCCGTCCACAATTTCAGTATGGAGCGGAACTATTGAGCTTAAGCGGTAATTTAGATTGGAAATAAGAGGAAGGGAAATGTGTAAATAGTTTACTATCTTTACCCCCGTCAACCATGCTACAGTCCATAAGAATGGAAACACAACCCTCTGCCTGGAGCTATTAGTGTATGCTGGGGTGATAAGATTCTGGTCCGGTCTGTGGAGGGAAGGATGTTATAAAATCACCACCCTCTGTAAATTAGAGACTTCTCACAGTGAATTGCGATGGGCATAAGAGGTTATCAGGTTACCGGGTGAAATATGTACAAGATTAACAATGCACTTATATGTCTGTAACTTGGAAATCAATATTTCTAGGGCTAAGCTATGAGCTCGGTCTAACAATGGTGCCAGTGAACAGGATATTCAGTACCTAAGTGAGAAGACATCTGTACAGTTTATGAGAAAATTATGTGAAAGGGATTATGTGTTCCCATATTTCGATATATTGCCAAACCCTTCTCTTAGATAAGCCTTACTGAAATTCAGATCTGGACTAAATCCCTGCTTTGAAAATAAGTGTTGGAAATTGCCCTATTTGCAGGGTTACCCCAAACTTTTTGTCTTCCTCCTCCTATTTTTCTGACCTCGTTTTTGTTGGCTTTAGGACTCTGGGCACTATTAAGCAGTGCTAAAGTGCATGTGCTCTTTCTTCCTAAAACATGGTAACATTGGCTCATACCCAATTGGCATATTTAATTCACTTATCAGTCCCTAGTAAAGTGCACTACATATGCCCAGGGCCTGTAAATGAATGCTACTAGTGGGACTGCAGCACTGATTGTTACACCCTCCTATGTAGCCCTCTAACCATGTCTCAGGCCTGTCATTGCAGGGCCTGTTTGTGCAGTTGACTACCACTTCGACTTGGCATTTAAAACTACTTGCCAAGTCTCCCCTTTTATTACACATAGGTCACCTCTAAGGTAGTCCCCATGTAGCCCTATGGGCAAGGTGGTGTGTAAGTAAAAGGTAGGGCATGTACCTTTATGGTTTGCATGTCCTGGTAGTGACAAACAGCCTATTTCATTTTTCCCTACTGTGAGACCTACTCCTCTCATAGGTTAGCATTAGAAATTCCCTTATCCACTTTTTAAGTGGTATCTCCCACTCAGAAAGGAGATGTGGGGTGTGGCCAACCACCAATGAACATCCGTGCTCAGACTACCAGGCTGATGAGTGGCAAGACAGTACTGGGCCTGGGTGACTTGCGGTCCCGGAAAAATGGAGATTTGAGACTGGGAAGTATCCAGATTGGCACTGGGGTCGATCACCCACAACCAGGGCACTCCACTCATGCTGATGCTGAGCGACCAAACACCACTGGAGAACTTCAGCGATGGGGCCTCTGGCCAATTGTAGTAAATGAAGCCCCTGCGGGATGAAGGCCCTTCGGGGGTGAAGATCCGACCCCCTTCTGCTGGCAACGGCTCTGTTGGGGCCAACCCAGGCGGCACCACAACGACACTGCATGCCTTGGAGGGACTACGCAGCACCTGACACGAAGAACCTCAGGAACATTTTTCTTCCTGGTATCTGTGTCCCTGTGGATTCGAGTGGGAGAGTGGGTCACCTGCGTTCCACCGAGGGATGGCCCGGCCGACTGGTCTCAGCTCTGGAACCCGAGATCCTGGAACGTAGGGGCAAGACAGTGGTATAGATCCTCTCGGGGCTCAGCCTGAATCCTCAGCAGTGACTCCAGGAGAAATCTGGCTGGGAGGCAGTGGCCACAGGGCAATGTAAAATATCATTGCAGGCATTGTCTGCGGTGGTCCGACTCGAGAAAGAACTGAGACTTTGATAAACCACACAGCCAAAGAGACTGCCCGCGAGCCCGCGGTGCAAGGCACAAGTGCCTCTGACTCCTGCCCTGGCGCAGTGTCCCTCTAAGATCTTGGGGCAAAGGTAAGGAACCAAGGCCCTCCACCTCCACAGACCAATAACCTCGATAGACACACAGTTGTGATGGCTGCAGCAGGCGGCACAGAGAGAGATGGCAAGACTGCCAGGACAGCTCACAAACCAAACACTGCACCGGAACCGCCACTGCATTAGATCATATCAGCTGTACAGGCACTCCGTGGTACCCAAGAACCGAAGTTGGATATGGTCACCATAGACATCAATCTATTGCGAGCAGATGGGCGCAACATTGATGAGAAAGTCATAGTGGCTGGAATGCAAATTAACGCCCCACTGTCCAGAACAAAACAATTGGAGGAACAAGTTGAAACCCTTACGAAACAGAATCTGATCACCACAGCCCTTCTGGAAGACCAGGAAAGGCGGGCCAGGTGCAATAACTTCCGTGTGGTGGAGGTCCCTGAAGGGGTGGAGGGACCAAGTCCTGACCTCTTTTTGGAAGACCTTATCCTCAAAACACTACGCCCCAACAGACTGTCCAAATATTTCTCAATAAAAAAGGGCATATAGAGTGCTGGGCCCTCCACCCTGCCCTTATGCCCCACCATGCATGTTCATACCAAGGGTATTTAACTACAGAGACTGGGATGCAATCCTGCAGGCTTCACAAGCACATAGGGATCTACATTTTGAAAATTCACCCTCTAGGTGCAGAGACAGTGTCGCAGCTTTGAGGCAGTCAAGAAAGCATTAAGGGACAAAGACTTGAAATACATGATGATGTACACTGCACTTCACTTCCCCAGCTGAGGCATGGAGAGTGGTC
The DNA here is from genome assembly GCA_963921515.1 of Calotriton arnoldi. Classification (NCBI taxonomy): domain Eukaryota; kingdom Metazoa; phylum Chordata; class Amphibia; order Caudata; family Salamandridae; genus Calotriton; species Calotriton arnoldi. The sequence goes on along the minus strand of CAWUFW010004309.1, from coordinate 530,726 downwards.
GGCACTGGAAGGAGTAAGGAATGCAGAATCCCTCCTTTGGACACAGAACTGGCAGGTCATGACTCGACCAGCTCCAGAGACCGACAACCCCGAGATCCCTGATTGAGAAATGAATTGCTGTCTCACACCAGATGGAGAACCCGGTAACAAGACATTATTGCAGGGAACGGAGTCGTACTTAGATGGGTACGGTTTTGAGTGCAGATATGAGACAAATCACACGGGAGGGGCCGCCCAGGTTATGAAGGGACACCCGGGGATGCAAAACGTTCAATAGCTTCCACTGGTTTGTCTGCACAACTCAGGGGGATGCAGCATAATATTTCCTCTGAGTAGTTCAGAAAAATAGAATGGGAACTACGTTTACTCCTCTGGAACGGAGGGTCCCTGCGCACAGCTTTGGGCAAATTGCACAGGGGTGTGTTTGATGGAGGACTAGCAATCCCCGATATCAGAAAATACTACTGCGCATCACAGTTATTGGTGATAAATGACTGGGTCTTCTCGGACAGATGGGAACCGGCCTACCGAGTTGACAGAGACACAATGGGACACGGGAATCATGCAGCGATCCTGTACTGCCAAAGGAGGGAAAAATGCTGCCATTTCAAACTGGGTCTGGAGGGAAAATGTAAGATTTCTGGGTTGGCACGACAAACTTACCACCTTGACTCCACTGTGGCAATAGCGACTTACTCCGGGCGACAGTCGGTATAGAACATTTAGTAAACGTGTGGAGGGCTCACTCCTTCATACAATTTGAGGTTCTCTGGCATGAATTTGAGATGATGGAGACCGAATACTACAGCCACCTCTGACTGGGACATGCGCTGAGGTGACCTATTGTTGAGGGTGAGCAGCTACCAGAGGCCTCTCCTCTGGTGGACCGTTTACTCACAGATCCAATACCCGATAAAGGTATCTCCACAATCTATAGGAAACTGATTAACAATTCCCCTGACCTATCAGGTCCGCTCCAGAGGGACTGGACAGAAGATCTGGGGGACATGGACAATGATGACTAGATCGAGGCCCTTCAGAGCCCACGAAAAATCGATATCAGAGCCAAGTTTAGACTGGTTCAACTTAACATCCTACACAGAGTATACTACCCGAGAACCCTTCTGCATAAAATTGGTAGGACTACGATGCCGTTATGCCTCAGTGGATGCAATCAGGAGGCCTCCTTTTTCCACATACTCTGAACCTGCCCAATGATCCACGGTTTTTGGCGAAGGGTGACGAAGGTCATGTTCATAGTTATCTCCAGCCTGTACCCCCTAATGCAAAGTGGCTAATACTGGCAGTACAAGCAGAGGAAAACTGACCTAATACCACAAAATCTGGTTATAGATGACATCTGGGGTGGCTAAGTGCAACCTAGGAAGACAATGGGGCTCAGACACTCCTTTAAGCGTTGATGACTGGGAATCCGACCTAGACTGGTGCCATAGGGCGGAGGAGGTAATTTACAGAAGTTGAGGTTGCCCCAAAAAATGGGAAAAAGTATGGGGTGCCTGGAAAGAATTTAGAGGTACTGATGGGGGGCTCAGTTAGCACAGACAAAACCAGACGCTGAATATTGATGGTTTGACTAAACTGGAGTTCCTGTGAGAGGTATTTGGCCATAAAAGCGCAGACAGCAATTACCATTATAAAATTACTGATCCATTGTATAGCCCACTGACGATAACCTCTACTTTGAGAGGCAACAGTGTTTATCTCCATCATGTTATGTACAATGAGCACTGTTCAATAAAAAGACTAATGAAATAAAAAGAAAAGGGTAGCTTTTTCATGTTTGGTATGTTTAGAATGGTAATGATAAAACCTTCTTACTGGTGAAGTTGGATTTCACATTACTATTTTAGAAATGTCACTTTTAGAAAGTTGACATTTCTCTGCGCTTACTTCTCTGTGTGCCTGACAGCCTGCTGCCAACACACGTCTGGGCTGGGCGACAGGTAAATTTGTGCATTCCCTCTAGACAGCCACAACACAGGACACTCAACTGAATCTTCATTCATCTGCATACTGATGGGTCATCCTGGGCAGGAGGGAGGAAATGTGGTAACACTTCACTCGAATAGGTAGTGCCCTGTCTCCACACAAAGGGATGACTCACCCTCCCCCCCCCATAGCTAGGTTGGCAGACAGGACTGGGCTGAAAGGGGACCTGTGCACTTCAGAGAGTTCCTTTGAAGTCACCTCCCACATCAAAGGCACTTTTGGGTATAAGTACTGGGTCTCTGACCCCATCTAAACAGACACTGCATTGGACTTGTAACCAGGCACTGCTGGCTCTACATCTGCACATTGCCAGAACGACTGCTGTGCTGCCAGGAGGGACAGCAACTCTGCTAACTGCTTTGCTGTTTTGGCCTGCTGCGAGCTGCATCTTGGGCTGAAGGAGGGACTTCCACTCTGCGACCTGCCTTGTTGTGCTGGCATGCTGCCTGCTACCTTTTTGCTGTGCTGCACCATGAGTGTTCTCTAAGGGCTTGTTGACTTGCCACCAGTTAAGTTTCAGCTCAAAAAAGACTTTACTTTACTCCTGCCGTGAGGACTCCGCCACTTGTGAGTTTGGCAGCCCAAACTCGACAAAGATACACCAGGGCTAATCACTAAAACCTACAACAGTCCAGTACTGTTCTGGTGGACTTGTAATGAATGACCGGAGCTGCTCCCGCATTATTGCGTGAGACCCCCACCCCCGGGACAAGGATTACCACTTTGCGTAAACGCCAGCAGCTCCGAGGTAAGGGGCAGATCAACGAACCTCCTTTTGGGCAGTGGACCACCAAGTCTGCCCCAACAAAAGCCTAACACGGCCCACCGCCAACCCCGCTGCTTCAGAAAAGAGCATTTGTAAGGAGACGAGTCCCGAGAGATCTGTACAGCCGACCTGTGTGACACAGATGTACTGATTTCGAGAGACCAACCGTAAACCTACTAAATTCAAGATTTGGGAGCATTTCGCCTTGCTCTTCCATGTTGAGAAAGTCGGGTGATTTGCTCTAACACTACCATAAAGAATCTAAAAGAAGCAAACATGTTTTTAAGCACTGTGTTTGCTTTATGAATGCAATGTGATAACTTGAGAAATACATATTGGATTTTTATTGTTTTGGTCTCGTTTTGTTAAAAATATAAGCTAGATCTCTAAACCTGTGTGGAGTCTTTTTGTGGTGTATTCATTGTGTTACTGTGTGTGTGTGTGTTGCACAAATACTTTACTCATTGCCTCTTTTGATAAGCCTTCCTGCTCTGCACCAAGCTACCAGAGGGAGAGCACATGTTATCTCAGTTGTGTATCTAGCTTAGCCTGACTAGATGGGTGAGTTTTGCCTGGCTTGGGTGTATACCTTGGCTAACTAGAAACCTCATTTCTAACAATAAGGCTGTAAAACTTGTAGACATAGATGACAATGGGTAAATGTACAGGTGGACTGAACATAAAATGTGATTGTTTATATGTTTTATTAGATTCTCAAAAGTTTTAAGTGCACGTAAACATTTTTAATAACCAATCTTTTTGAAATATGGAGTTTTTGAATGTAAACAAGAAGCTGATTGTTTAATGGAAATGAAATTTCGGGATGTGACTTGTGCAATTGGATGGTTCTTATTACCCGTAAAAGAAAGATTTTAAGAAGTTTTATCCAATTAAATTCTTAAGGTTATTAAAGGATTATGTTTTATATTGTTTTGTGGTGGTGTTTTAACATGTTAGTGTGACGTTTTTAGCAAAAATATGCAATGCATGTTTATGGTATATTTTAGAGGGAAATGTTTATTGGGACTTTGCATGTATTTCTTAGCTGTATGTATTTTTAGGACAGTTTTAAAGACAGAGGGCCCCATTACGAGTACAGCGGTCTTTGACACATTGGCACAGTGGTGGCGGTCCTGCCGCTGCCGCATTAAGAGGCGGCCTTTAGAACCGACCTCTGCTGCACAGCTGCACCAGGGAACCGCCGTTCCCTGGCAGTGGCGCAGCACAGAGAGCCTATATAATATGCAAGGCTGGACTGCTGTGGTCCGCCGAGCATATTATGAGTTTCCCCTGTGCCAGCCTTTTCAAGGCGGGCTCACCGTCATGAAAAGACTGGAGGAAGGCAAACAAAGGGGGCCCTACAGGGCCTCCATGCCCCCGCCGCCATGGGGATGCATTCAGGGGGACACAACATGTGCCCCCCTGTTTGCATGCACCCCAAGTTCCAGGACGGCATTGACTTCACAGTCCATGCCATTCTGGAACTTCTTTTGCGTTTCCATTGCGGTGCCCGTTTTCAGGACCCCCTTGTGGGCACGGCAAACGAAAAGACAGGAAAAGTCTGCCAAACACGAGTTCAACTCGTAATCTGGCGGGCAGCCCCTGCATGGCTTTGGCAGTGTGGAGCTGGTGCAGAGCCGGCGCAGCACTGCCAAAGTTGTAATTTGCCCCCAAGGTCTTCCTAAACATAATCTGACTGGCTGATGCTCTTCTACTGCGTCCGCACAACTGACTACAGCATCAGCCCTGTGTCCCACTCAAAATCCGCACTGCTCCCCTCTGGCATCTGTGCCTTTAAGGCCCTCTATTTTTCCACCACTGTCTTCGCTTTGTCTCCTCATGACTCCAACCTTCTGTCAGCCTCTGTATTTTCCAACAGCTTTTCTATCCACATCATAATCCGTACTGCACTGACTTCTGCACCATGCCCCTTCAGCCCTATTTCTCCCTCAGTCTTAGTTCGTTTTCTAAATGTCCTGGCCTCCTTGGCAGTCCTGTGCTCTCCCTCTGTCATGATTCCCCTTGATCTTCTTTCTTTCCCCTTCTACCACACTCTCCCCTGCTCTTTTCTATTCCTGTACTGTTGTTTTCCACAGCTTCCTTTTGCTCTCTCTTCACAGAGGTTCCTACTAAATATCAAATCAAAAATATTATGTGACCATAACATCATGGTTAAAATACTGTGACTACAATAATATTTTGGTCTAACATACTGAAAATATTTTTTTTTTTTTTTTTACAGTACTATCAAAGTTAAACAGTTTACAATAATACTGTTTCTTTTTATGCTGTACTGCATTTTTGTTTCATTTATTTAATTAAGAGATATACTTTGAATAATTTTTAACAATATTATGGTAATGTATAACCTTTTTGGGGAAGTTGGGTGTAGTGGGCGTGTTGTGTATTTTAAATTATATGTACATTCATTGTGACTGACTAATTTGTTGTTTTTTGTTTGCTACATGTGTTTACAAGTTTAATATTTTTTAACTGTTCATTAAATTTTAATTTCATACTGTAAGATTAAATATGCATTTGGATGGGTAGTGTTTTTTAAATTGTTTATTAATTAATGTTAACTGATTCATTTTGTACTTATTTTTTTGTATGTTTAGAAAATGTATAAATTATTTAATCAGATTTAATTTTGAGTTGTGGAGTTTATTGGGGCATTGGGCAAGTTTTAAATAAAAAATATTTAGATTCATAATTGAATAACGTATTAATTATGCTATTTAATGTTTATATGTAAATTTCTTTTGTATAGAACATTTTTATGGATAGGGTTGTGTAGTGAGGTTTGTTGGGGTATTTCAATAAACTGCATATTAAAAACGTGTCTCATGTTAAATATTTAAAACATTTATTTTTTGATTTTTTTACATTTTTATAAATGTATAAAAAAATTGGGTTTGTGTGTTGTATTGGGGAAGGGTAGATAGTGGTTTTATTTAACTTAATGTTGCAATCAGTGCTTGAAATGGAAAAATAGAAGTGCAGAGTACCTGCTTCTTACAGAGAAGTGCGGGTACTCTCCAATTAAAAGTATTATGTCACTCTTGAGAAGAGCGGGTACTCTCCCTCTCAAAATAAAAAAGTGCCGGTACTCCTTACCGGACAGTACCCACCCATTTAAAGCACTGGCTACAATATAATTGAAGTAAAAGTATTTTTTTCATTTAATTGTGTTTTGTGGTACTGCTGACGGTGGTTGATGCATAGTGTTTATTTTAAATGTTATTTATTAAAAACGAATATAGTGCTAATCTGAGATTTTAGTTATCTTTAAGATGTGACTTATTTTATTTTATTTTTTTATATTTAGGATTTTTAAATTATTTTTTTCTTGTATGGAAAAAATTAAAATGTAAGTATTTTATTTGTGTGTTGCATTTGCATCACTAAAGCATGCACTTTCCTCAGTGCATGTTGGTTGAAGTTAAAATAGTAAATCTGACACCCCCACCCAACATATGCACTTTCCTCTGTGTTTGTTAGGTTGGAGTTAGAATATTAACTCTTGCTCTCTCATACTGCCGCTCCCAAAATTATGCATGTTCCCCACTGTTAGCCTGAAATTAAAAGAGTAAAACTGGCCCACCTCCGCTCCCATGTATGCACTTTCCCCAATGTTTGTTAGCCGCAAGTTAAAATATTTAGGGGCCCATTACGATGTCGTTAGGAAACTCTTCTGACCGAATCGGTTTCGGAATCGTTTCCGACTGAATCAGGTTCTGCGAGTCCGACCGACCGATTACAATGCCTCCGAACATCGTTCGGTCGGACTCGGATTGGCTTTAATGGGAGCATGTGTTCCGAACTAGAACACAGGCTCCCATTGAAAAAAGCGATGGTTGGAGAAAACCTTGCACACTGTGCATGGCTGTAAAGAGGGGTCCCATGGGTACCCCCACGGGCCCCAACTGGAGGCCTAGGTGTGAAGGGGGGCCCGCTACGGGCCCCCAATGACAAGACAAACTAATTCGGAATGGCTATCATATTTGGACATCGTAATCGCTTGGTCGGAAACAGTGTCCATAGAGCTGTACGATTCGGCTCCAAACAACTCGGCCTGTCTGAATGCCGATAGGAATTGATTCGTACAGCCCGAACAGTTTCCTTGCATCGCAATCGGTCATTCAGACATGTATCCGATTCGGTCAGAAACATAGGTTCCGAATAGGATTCGCCGAATCCAAATCCCGTTCGGAGCCTTTCCGAACGCCATCGTAATCGACCCCTAACCAATGTATGTTTTTTCTCCAGTGTTTGTTAGAATAGTAAATCTGAGCCGCCCAATGCATGCACATTCCATAATGTTTGTTAGACTAAAGTTAGATATTAAATCTGACCACTCCCACAACCCATTGTATGCACGTTCCTCAATGTTTGCTAGGCTGGAGTTGGAATATTAAATATAACCACCTACCAAATTATGCACTCCCACACCAATGTTTGTAAGACTGGAGTTAGAATAATACATGTTATCTCCCCAATTTAGGCATTTTCCTTAATTTATTCAGGATTTTAGCTAGAATAAAACATTTATATTGTTTCTCAATTGTTTGTTTGTTATTAGTTTTGGATTAAGTTTGGTTACTCATATTAATTTAATTTTACATTTTGTAGCTATTTTGAGCATCTTTAATTTAATAAACTAATTTTTAAATATTTACTTTTGCAAGAATAGTTTTTCTAATCAGATTATATATCTATATTTTACTTGGAATTATATAAAAATTCATTTTTGATGTGTATTTTTGCATATTATTTCTAATGGTTGAATACATTTCAATTGTAGTTTAATCTCTTTAATAATTAATTAATACAAGTGTGTGATGTTTTAATTTAATTATATATTTGTAACTAGGAATTATTTTTGTGTGCATCATAAATATATTGTAATTTATAATTAAACATTAATACCTATCTTTAAAAAATTATGCATTTTTTTCTAAAGGTATGTATCTTTTTACATTATAGCTAATACATTAAAATTTAGGCCCTAATGACGATGTCGGTCAGAGTTGCCTCCGACCGACGCCGTTCGGGGAAGGAACCACTCGACCATAGGTCTGCAGTTCTGACAACCCCATTAAGATGTGACCGCAGAGGGTGTGTTCGCAAACTTCCATTTTTCAATGGGTGATTGTGCGGCAGGCCAAAACCGCCCACAGCACAAGCTCCAATGGAAAAATGGAAGTTTGTAAACATCCCTGCACTGTGTGGCAGGCACCTCATGGATGTTTTGGGGGCACCATATGTGCCCCCAGGCCCAAATGCGGAGGGCCAGGGTGAAAGGGGGCCCTGCTAGTGGCCCCTAAAGCAAGTGTCTGACAGCCAATCTATTTCGGAAAGGCCAACATGGATTGGCTGTTGGAAACCAAATTAATAATCCCGATGGCAGAAAAGCCATCCTTAAGGGATTATGAGCGCTTTCCGGCTGGCCAACGGGCTCTTTGAGCCCGTCAGAGTACCCCACCAGTTTAAACTCCGACTGCCATCATCATAATAAGGGGGTCGGACTTTAAAACTACCAGGTCGGTCAGAAAGCCTCCAGCCAGCGGTCAGAGGCCTACCGATCGACATCGTAATCAGGCCCTTAGTGTTATGTTACGCAAATATTAAATATATTTTTTTTTGTTAAATAATGTAACTTTTATTTTAAATTATAATAATGATAATAATCCAATATATATATATATAACTACCATTTAAATGGCGATATTTTGGCAAATGATATTTCTGTACTTACCATTGTATGTGTATAATGTAATATTTTGGTGACCAATAAGTTTTCTACATTATTTTCATACCACAATATTTTTTGGAGGTTGAAATGTCATAAAACAACCCCTCTATAGAACTCAATGTATATGGACCCCTCACAAATTATTCCTAAAACCCAACACATATGAAGCTATATTGGTATGAACAAGCTGGTACTGGCAATGCACTTTTTTGTTCAGTAGCTGCTCCGCTGTTCCTATAATTTTACACCCTTCATTCAGCATTCAACAACTACCCTCTTCTCTCTTTATTTATTCACCATTCTCTGTACATTTGCCCTTAACTCACTTTCTGTTCATTAACCAATCACCCTCCATTCGTGCACCATCTATTCCAGTCATCACATTCATTTTCAATTGCCAGTTATCATCCAATTAGCATGCATTAATCATTCATTTTTATCCACTCATTCACCACCCATTCATTAACTCTCATCCATCATCTATTATCAATCATTAAAAATGTCAATAAAAAATTCTTTGGGCTCTTTTAAAATGTATTTCATTAAGAACAAGCATTGGCAAAGCCATCACAACTGGCTTTTATGCGCTAATATCTGGAAAAGGAGCTGTGAAAAATGGTGTGCGCATGTGTTAGCAAAGTAAAGTCAGACCTACTGGCAATGCCAATGCTTATTTTTTTTTGGGCAAACCACTATAATAATAATAGCATATGATCTAACTTTGGAAGACATTACCATTTATTCATGAGAAATTGAATATAAGGATCTATCCTGAAGAGATGTAGCCAGTTAAAGAAGCAGGAGTTAGCTTTTAGTAGGATGAGCTTTGCTGTTCATATTCTGGCCGAGGATATGTTGTCAATTTTGGTAACAGGTTAGACTGTTTTATGTTTCTAATATTGTAATGAGTCAGTAAGGTTGCACTTACATGGTGACAGTACTTTTTTCCCAAAAGCAAAAATTATACACTGCTTAGGTAGACAAAACATTAATATAGTCTTGATGTGATATCTAAATATAGTTAACAGTCTACCCAATGGACTGAAATTCCAAGATATCTGAAAAGAATGTGAAAAAGGTATTCCTGCTATAATTAAATCTATTTTTTTCTATAGCAATATCTTCGAAAACAAGTCAGACCTTTATTCCTGCACTTCAAAAATGAGACGATTGACTGGAAACTCCTTCCTGGTGGCTTGACAGACCAGTGAGTTCACAGCGACTATTATTTGCATGTCTGTCACAAAGTGTTCTAAATGTTTCGAATTCTGGCTTTCCAGCCATGACCATTTGGAGGTTGTAAAATGGTCTTTCATTGCTTATTATATTATTGATAACATGAAATCCCACCTTAGACACAGGGCCTTATTTCAATGTCAGGCGGACGTTGCGGACACTGGTCCGACCGACCTCCGGTTGGCGGTCCCAACCGCTGAATTTTGATGTGCGGTTACAAGCTCCATTTCTGTATGGGATCATGTGCTGTAGTCAGAAACCGGCCGCAGCACAAGCTCCCATACAGAAAGGGGAGTTTATGTTCATACCTCCACCGTGTGGCAGACACCGTACGGTGCAGCGATGAACAGGGAGGCACCATAGGTGCCCCCTCGGCCTCCAACTGGAAGCCGCTGGCTGAAGGGGGCCTTGCTAGGGGCCCCCAAAGTCGCTTTCCGACAGCATTATCATGTCAGAAAGCCCGGCATAGAAACCCTGCTGGAAACCAGCATCGTGATACAGACAGCGTAAAACGGCGTTCATAGGGATTCCGTGCCGTTGACTGGCTCCTTGAACCCATCGGAAGCCAGCAGGAATGTCCGGCCGGTTTAAAAAAATACAGCCTCCATTGTAATGAGGCTGTCAGTTTTGAAGCCGCGATGAGGCTCGGAAAGCCTCCGAACTGCGGGGCCGATTCACAGAACTAATCTGAGATAAAATCCTAAACTTACTACTTTTGGTATTCACAGAAGGCATTTAGTAGTAGTAAAGTTAGGACTCCTAACTTTACTACTACTAAATGCCTTTTGTGAATACTAAAAGTCGTAAAGTTAGGATTTTGTCTCAGTTTAGTAGTAGTAAAGTTAGGAGTCCTAACTTTACTACTACTAAATGCCTTCTGTGAATACCAAAAGTAGTTCGTTTAGGATTTTAGCCATTGAGGTTGCTTCATCTCTGTGATGGATTTTCAGCCTTGGTCCAAGTTTCACCTTTGTACTTGGTTACTTTTTCAGATTTGAAAATCCTCCAGTGGGCAAGTCTAGCTGCTGGAGCAGGGCAGGACCCTTATAAACAAGTTACCTTCACAATGAGACCCTGCTGAACCATTTTACAGCATGGCAAAATGATCATAGCAGAAAAAGACTAGTTTTCCTGTCTGCCATAGGTTTAACCACCCAGGGCAGGCAGTAGAACTTTGTCCGGGTCCTCCAGAGTGGAAAATATAAGCAAGTCCAAATTTGTTACAACTGCTGGGAAAGTCCTGCAGCTCTCAGATCCTCATGGCAGGCTTCTGGGCACTCTCCAGCTAGAGAACCTGCAGGTTAAACTCCTCTGTGGTTACCTGGGCCCTTTTGGAATCAGGAGTCCTGATTTTGGAGTTCCTGTAACAGGTAAATAGAAGGCCAACTACTGCACCTTTGGAGAGCAGTTTCAGTCTCAGGCTCCCTACACAAGTTATGTGTCCTGTGACATACGAGTTATTTAGATTTCTTTCTCCAGCAGGACCTTCTTCAGTTGTAATCCCACAACAGGAATATTCTGAGGAGGGCTCAGTTTGATCTTGTGCACTAACCAGTGATCAGAGAATGTTTCCTACCAAATCCTAGCTACTTTCTTGCCTTATTCCCGCCTCCTTTTTCAGCGCTTCCTTTTTTCTTTACTGTGAATTTCCCAGATGCCCTAAATATAAGATGGGGGAACCCTTCCTCCCTCTGGAAGAGCTCTAGGCAGGCCCCATGAAGTCACTCCTATTTAGATCCGCTCTCCTTCCCTTGGTCAAGGTCATAACTTGTTCTCTCTCCTACTGAAGTTGGAGCTAAAGGGCCTCAGAAGTAATGAGAGCAGAGCCGGCCAACCACCTTTGGAACACAGCAAGGTAAAAGAAGATAGCACGCAATGCATTCATACATGCATTCATACATGTATATATGTAGATCGGTAAAATTATTTAAGCTGAACTTGTGATGGGGGAACACCCATAACGGAAACTGATACAAATTACTTGTGTTAATTTTATATTCCTTATTGAGCCATGTTTTTCAATGATATGCCATTTTATAATGTTACTATTTGCTGATTTTTCTCAAAGTGGCTAGCATTAGTACTTCATATGCTACTTTGAATGAATAGAGTGAAAGTGTATCTATTACAAATTTTAATCTAAATGTTAATGGCATTTTTACATATCTTTGCTAACGTAAATGTTTTCAAAAAGTAAAGGAAATGGGATGGGCTTGATGACATTTGTGCACCTCAGAATATTGGCAAATCTCAACAGGAGGACAAAGAGAGAACTATCAAGCATCAAAAGGGGGATAACTTTACTTTGTATGAGTGAGCAAAGTGATCCCTCATTGCTATTAAGAGAGAAAATGTATACCAGGCACTGTTTACAGACCAATGACACCAACAAACACACCCTGTAAAAAATGCATGTAGGATTCAAATGTCATTATTTTTAGCCCATCAAGTGATGATGAGCCGCCGCTCTAGTGCTGAGCCCTGTATGGACATTTTGGGAACTTCACTCTTAAACCCTCATGCTTTGATTCCACAAAAGACATTCATGCCAAAATGGTATCCTTCTCCCACATGTTGGGAATTGTTAAGGACCCAAAATTGGTTTCTTCCAGAAGGGCCTGAGAAAATAGCCAAAATGCTGTCTTCTAAAATTGGTACAATATAACTGTGCAAGTTTTTTCTAGAACTGGGATCAACAAAAGGTTTGCTACGCCAAGGTTGCATTCTTCCAACCTTTCAGAAAGACGGCAAGTAGAAAAGTAGTGTTTTTGCAAATTTTGTTGCTTCAATCTACTTCTAGTTTGTGGAGGAAAAAGATGTGAAACCCATGCATGAACCCAGAAAGCTATACATTTATTAAAACAAAAAAAAAAATGTAATTCCAGCTAAGGCCTTCCTTACGATGTCGGGCGGAAGTGATTCCACGTCATGGGACCGATGAAACCTGGTCGACGGTCCCGACCGCCTCATTAGGATGCGACCAAACACTGTTCGGTCGCATTCCTACATTTTACTATAGGAGCATGCATTCCGGCCATAAACCGGCCGTAATGCATGCTCCCATAGTAAAATGGGAGGTGCGGTTCATCCTTGCAAACCTTGGAAGGCACCTCAAGGAGTCTGCCAGAAGGTGCAGGGATCACTAGCTCCAACCGGGGGACATGCATCTAAGTTGGCCCTGCTGGGGGCCCCCGAAGACTCTTTACTTTCCGACATGAGTTCCATGTCAGACAGACCGGCATGGAAACCATGTCGGAAACTGTCATCATAATCTCAAGGGCGGAAAGGCCCGCCCTTGAGATTACCTGCTGCATTCCACCTGTCGGATTTCTTTATGACCTCCTCAATCAAAATGAGGCGGTCGGAAAGGAATGCGACCGACCAATTACGATGCGGCTCCGAAGGCTCCGACCATCGGTCGGAGCCTTCCGAGCTACATCATTATCGGCCCCTAAGTGTGATTTGTGAATGATCATCAAAGAAACTAATCTTTGAAATAAAAAAACTGTGTAAATAAATAGAAAAAATATATATATGAGAATCAGTATGTTTTTTCATATATGGCCAATCTACAAAAGGCTGACCTAAAAAAGTAATATACCTTTGTGTTTATCAGAATCTTTTAATATATACTGATTTTCCAAAAACATGCGATACCAAGAGCAATCAACTGAACTGCGGCTTTCACTATGATTCAATCAAGCATCAGATTCATAACAAAAGACCTAATGAATAAAGTTTTAGCAAGAATGAAAGCAATGCATTTCTGAAATGTGCCCAAAAATCTGAGTTTAGGAAAGGGGTGTTCTTGTACACATTTACATACAATTGGAATACTAAAAAATTGAGAAATTGAATAGGCATTAACAAACATCATACCATTCTGCTTCTTCGCCCTTTTCCCAAATTAAAAAAACAGCACTCACATGTTTGATTGACCTATCTGCTAGGAAAAGGCCCAATACACGACTATGTGAAAAGAGGAAATCTTTGGATATGGTCATCGGTCGTCAGGCACCAAAGGAAAGGGAGTATAGCGTGGTGTTGCTTGCCTAGCTCCCACTGTGTTTTCTCGTTCAGAATGCCCTGCAAATGTCAAACTTGGAAGAAATTTGTGGAATTTTCACATATTTCTGATAGGAAAATTGTGGAATCTTCTTAAAATAAGAAAGGTTCTACTATTCATTGTTCCCACACTACTCCCAATGAAAACAGTAACCCAGAGTTTTGCTCTGAACCACAACGATTCTTAGGATGTGGGTAGCTGCAGTAATTGAGCCAGGAGTCAGCCAGCAATCTGAGAAACCTACCGACCCCAGACACTGAGGGTGGTCCATGGTGGAAGGGCTTGCATAGATCCCCATAGCTTTTCTTAACCAGGGTGTCCTGCAAATATCAAATGTTGGATGAAATTATAGAATTTTCCAACATTTCTGTGAAGAAACATTCCAAAATCTGCAGGGTGCAATAAAAGTCCTACCAAGAAGCATTCCTACACTTCTACCAATAGAAATAGTATTTATTGACTTCCCATAAAAAAGAGAGTTGCTTTCAAGGTGCTTTGTATAGCCCACAAAACGCTACACCTCAGCGGTCCTGACTTCCTTAAGAACATTCACAATTAACATCTTAGATCAGCCACAGCCAAGAAAGTAACTATTCCAGTTATTTATGAAGCCTCTTGGGGAGGTAGAAGTTTGTCTCATGCCACATCGTCCCTTTGGAACCAAATGCCTTGTCATTTGAGAAACCAGCCTAACTTCTTGGCTTGCAGAAAATCTCTCAACGCTTGGCTGTTTACTCTGCCCATCTAAAATCTCTCTGGAAGTTTTCCTCTTTCGCTCATGACATGGTAGCTCCAAGACACCTACAGGCATTTGTTGCGCTTTAGAAATTTAAAAATCAATCAATCAATCAATCAGTAACCACACCATTGGAACCTCAAAATGAACTGCAGAAACATCAGTATTTTTGCTGTGAAGGACATCAATTCTTGGCATGTCGGAGCTGCAATATTTGGTCCTAGGGTTTGCCAACACCCATGGAAACCTACCAACCCCAGATATGTTTTGAAAACTAGACATATAGGAGATTTCAGGGTTGTTTACCTTGCATGGATCTAACTACTGTTGGAAATTACCACCTTTTGTGTTGTATTCACCAGAATACTTAACCTTTTTTTGCCGAATCGATTTGTGTTGGCCATGGGACTCTGTGCTCTTTACTCCTGATAACCAGTGGTAAAGTGATTGTGCTCCCTTGTAAATATCGTAAAAATTGGCATACACCTAATGGGCACATTTAATTTACCTCTAACTCCCTACACTATGGTACTACAGGTACCCCAGGCCTGTAAATAAAATTCTACCAGAACTCATTGTGCCACCCACTAAAGGTGCACTGTAAAACCCTGGCTCCAGGCTTGCCACTGCAGCCTGGGTGCGCAGTTAAAAAAAAACTATTTTGACAGGCATAAACCTTCCTTTTTAATATGTACATGTCACCCCAAATGTAGGCCTTTAATGGCAATAGGGCAGTGTACTTGGTATTTGAGAGTAGGGCAAATACATTTAATATTTTACATGTCCTGTCAGGGATGACATTCACACAGGGAAGCACTGGGTTACAATATAACAATGTATAATGCATAATTTCAGTTCGGGAGCAGTTCTCATTGTAATGGTAATTTAAAATCAAACGTAATGGTAAAGTTGGCTTTTACATTACCATTGAGGAAAATACACTTTTAGAAAGTTGTCTCTTTCAGGGCTAAACCCAAAAGGCCTTTCTACCAGTGTCCATCTGTCACCTGACTACTGATGGCTCCCCTCTGGTCAGATATGCATTAGTCCCAGACAGGGGACAAAGGGCCCTGAGTGTGCTGAGGAAGTTTCCCCCTAGATAGGAAGGCCTGGGAGCCTTCCTAGTCACTGGCAGATGAAGTTCACACCTCTCTTTTGTCTTTCTAGTCAGGTTGGCTCAAAAAACAGTAGTGGGAGGGGGCCCTGCCCAGAACTGATTTAACGGGTGGAGAAAGAATTGCCCTACACTCACAGTCTGGCACTGGCCATAAAAGTGGCATCCCCACAAATCTCCTCAGAACACTCCTGGAATGCCCTCCAGCCTGGAGAACATGCTTGCCTTGAACCAGGACCCCACAAGAGTCAGTTGGATAACCTCCTGCTTGGTTTACAGGGCTACAATAAACTTCTATAGGCTATTCCCTGGTTTCTAGCAGTCCAAACTGGACCGGACCTGGTACTCTCTCCTGGCCTCTGCGGTAGTGAGTCCTGACCCTTAGTACTCTCCTCAAGGTCCTGAACCCTTGGCTGTGGTCAGAATGCACTTCTTTCTGCCTAACTGAAAGCTTCACTGGACCAGACGGTGCACATAGACACCGACAACCTACACCAGTGGCTTCCCAAGGCTTGACGCAACGCAGAACCCAATCAATGTCTTCACCGGACCCACATGGAACAGCCTTTGATTGACCCCAAGACCTCATGCAGCAACTCCCCTTCAGATCCAGTCAGCTGTCTGGCCCCACTGAAGACTTTTTACCTCCATAAAATTTACAAAGCCTAAGGGCAGCTTTCCGACCCGGACGTGCCTGGTCCCTGATCCGACTAGCGATCCATTGCAGTTGGCCTTAACTATTGACTTTGACCCAGTACAACCAATTACCAACACTTGGCGATTTATGCTTTCTGGTGCGATTTTGAACTCAAAACTTTAAAAAATCAAGTCTCCAGTTCTACTGATCAGATTTTTTCATTTTAATGCCATTTTACTAATTAAAATATCCTTTGTTTTGTTAGTTGGTTTGGGATTTTTCTCTTTACACATTGCCTCTAAGTTAAGCCTGGTTTCTATGTGCCATAGCTACAAGGGGTTGAGCACAGCTTTGTCCAGTGACTTTTGTGATTCACTCTGATAAACATTGTGATTATTATTATTCGAGGTGGGTTCTCGCCCCTCTCAACTAATACTCCAATTTCTTACAACTACCATTTATTAGCCAAAAGGCCTTGGCAGCATCACATTGTTTGTAAAATCATAGAATATTCTCCCATTCCTGTGAGGGAAAGTTCTGGAATGATCAAGGAAAGATAAAATTCCTACTTTACGGAATTCTCACACTTCTACCAAAAAAAAACCAGGATGTCACTAGTGTGAGGTTCTGTCGCTACACACAAGAAAGGCTTCTAAATGCACTGCTGAAATATCAACATTTTTGCTTTTCCTTTCTTATTTAATAACTTAATAGGATGTGACTACCTGCAGTATTTAGGCACAGACTCAGTCGGTTTTCAGGTAAATCTACCAGCCCCTGATATGTCTGAATACTAGAAACCCAGGGAGTGTATGGTTGTGCACCTTGCAGTCTTTCAACTATGTTTCCTTACACAACATGCCGTACAAACCTCAAACTTTAATTAATCACAGAATTTGCTCTAATTTCTGTGATGGAAAGGTCTGAAATCTGCAGGGAACACCATAATGCCTACCGCCCAACATTTTAACACTTCTACAAATAAAAATTATATCCCACCTGTGTGGGTGGACTGATGGCTGGAGAAAAAACTCTCCAAAATCCACTGTGAAGCTGTTGGCTTTGAATTTCATTGATTGATTATGATTGGGTAGCTTCAGGATTTAGTCCCAGGCTTGTCTGGGAAACCTATCT
Source organism: Calotriton arnoldi (assembly GCA_963921515.1). NCBI lineage: Eukaryota > Metazoa > Chordata > Amphibia > Caudata > Salamandridae > Calotriton > Calotriton arnoldi. The sequence goes on along the minus strand of CAWUFW010004309.1, from coordinate 513,272 downwards.
ACCCCAGACTTTATATAGACACTCGAGTAGTGTACAGTAGTGTGGCAAGTGTTGATCCTACTATGTTTTATTACCAAGCATAATCCACAAACATCATACCTTCGGTAAAATCACATATTGTTTTCCATTTCTATGAGGGAAAGTTCCACAATCTCTGGGGCTTAATAAAAGCCCTATCTAAAGCATGCTTACACTTGTTTCAATAAAAATTGCACTCCTTTTGTGGAGGTGAGTCTACCACCCTGGGCAGGATAGGCCAAAAACACACTTTGGCAACATCAAGAAAGTTTAGATCTATTTTTGGGTAGCTGAATTTGAACCCTGGGCAATCCTGCATTCAGGGAAACCTACAAACCCTAGACGTTTCTAAAAAAAAAAGCCCCACAGACCTATGGAAATCCAGAGTAGTGTAGCTTGCATAAATCCCATAATAGTTTTCTACCCAGAGTGTCCCGCAAACATCAACAGAATACTTAAAAAAACATATTTCCTCTCAGATTCTATAGGGCTTGGCTACAGTATTTGGATGGGAGAACAGAGGGCACCCTGGGAACACTACCAACAGTGGGCTTTTCCGAAATATATAGCAGTGTGGCTTGCCTGGATCCCTGCACATTTTCAACCCTATGACTAACAAATTTCCTGGGGGTGGAGGTGTACTATCAGATGCTATTTTGGCCCTGCCGTCCACCCCTTTTCATTAGGGACTACAAATAAGTAGTCTCAAATCAGTAGGGCTTTCTACCAACCCATGGGACAGTAAGACCATTGGGCCCCATAAGGGGTAGAAGCAATTGTCCATGCCTGTAATGCCACTCTCCCCTTAAAATAATTTATTGGGGATCACTCTCATGTGGTGATGTCTGGGCTAATATGTTACCATTTACAATGTTACCTTTGTCACTGCAATTGCTGCTCCAAAACACTGATTATAATGAAAGCAGCCAAAGTTGAAAGGCCCATGGATGCTTTTAGTTTCACTTTGATGATATCTGCACACTATGCACGTGAATATCCATTCACACCAAAAAAAAAGACTCCGAGTATAGGTAGAGCTCTTCCCCTGCAGCCTGTGGAGGGGTTTTGAAGAAGAAATACCACTAGTGCAAGCACCGGAGGAATGCCCTGTCCTCCGCGCGAGAACATCATGCACTAAAAAGGTAGTATTGGGAATGTAGGGGTGACGTCCTTTACAGTTGAGGTTAAAGAGAGTATGCAATCCACATCAAATAATGCACTTTCTTTTTCAAATCTTGTGTTTATGTAAGTGAGTAAAACATGGGTCTTTCATGGTTAATGCAAAACCTGGAATAATCCTGATCGACCTGTCCACAGCTCTCATCTCAGGGATCACTCTTTGCTACAAACGGATGTAGAGATGTAACCCTGTATGTTGTAGAAGCGGGGTGGCGGGGCAAAGTGAAGGGTGGGGCTTGGGGAAACTGCAAATTTTTAGATATCAGTAAAAAATGTGGATGATTATGTAGCCAGCTCCAAAAGCTATAATTTTCACTTATGATCAAAGAGGAAATACATACAAAGTAGGATTCAATTTGCATTATTCAAACCCCTTGTATGCTGAGGGATCACCTCTTCCCTGAGTGCTGAACCCTTTTCTGATATACGGGCTATTTACTCTTAAGGCATCATAACCTTTTTCTACAATATTATCTAGGCAAATCTGGCATTTTATTTTCCTACATGTTGGAATTTTAAAGCTATTAAGAGCTCATATTTTCCATTAAATGCACCTGAGTAAAGAGCCAAAATGGAGCAGATTTTTGTTAGCTTACAAAAAATGGAAAAATATCTTTCAAAAAACACCTGCTTCTACATTAAGCATGGAGTGATCTTGACATAAATAATTGTTCTGAAAACCCTGATACAGGATTGCCACAAAGGTCAATCAACAGACTTCAACTGATTTAGAACTAGGTAGCAAGGCTGATTTGTGCTCTTCAAATGTGTGACAATGGCATTCTCAGTCTCCTGGCCTTGAGCTAGCTCCAAATTAAGAGTCATTTGGATTTCAAGATCGTGTGCTTTATATACAAGGCTATCAGAAATGAAGGCCTTGTGTACTTATGAAATTGGATGACCAATAGCAGATCATTGATACATCCTAAATATAGCTCTGCTGGTCTGTAAGTAAGGTAATGCTTCAGGCTACACCATATTGAGGAAACGACAACCTGAATGCAGGGTCCAGTTGGTTTGAATTGCCTTCCTATGAACTACAGAACAAATGAAGGCCACTACTGCAGGTAAGAAAAGATCTGAAAACATGTAATTTGAATATTTATTTAGTGTGATCTCCTGACTCTCAAGCTTTAAGTCTCAGATGTATGATTGACACATTTGAGACTAGTGCAGGAGCGTGTGTTGCCTAATGTTAATGGCCATATAGCCCAACTACTTCTCCATCTCTTCCTTTCCATTTTTCTACAAGAACCGAACCTTGTTTCAAAAATGACATATCACTAAATCTGTCCGCTCGCATTCACCCAACGTCAGTGCCACTGCCCTTCCCAATTCATGTTCTTCTGACACTGTGAAATGTCTGTATATCGCCACTCATGCTCTGCCCCTGCTTTGATAATGTTTCTCATCATCTTGGCGCTCTAAGGCCACTCCACAACACACCATCCTGTGCCTCCCTCTCTGCTTTTGTCACTAGACCTAATCTCACTGTCCCTCTTCTCAGACTGCCTCTCCAGTATATGAGGCTGCATCTGCTGATATACAACCCAGAGATAACTCGGTTCCTCTTACTTGGCAAACGTATTGCACCAAACCATCACTTCACCAAAAATCCCCCCTTGATCTTCACCCAAGAGTCTCCTCAGCTTACAGGTGCGGGTGCAATTCAACTGGAAAATGGGCTTCTCCTCTTTCATCAAAAAGGCCACCACGGATCTACCAAGAATCCATATGTATCTTTGTTTTTATTATCTCGTAGAGGCAAACAAGGATATAGCATCTTTCAGCTATATTTATTAACACTTTTTAACGTGAAGCACACATTGATGGAAGACTGATCGGAGATTCAGTTGTTTGATTAGTCCTTCTTTCTACAAAGGGACAACACAGTGATTGTGGAAGTGCTAGAAGGTGCACTAAGGTAACCCTGATAGGCAGGACCAGTGGTAGAAACCAGCGGTAGGGATATTTCTGTGCCCTTTATGGAAAAGCTTGATCAGATCAGTCATAAGAAGCCTGTGAGGATTTTAAGTAATATCACCCATCCCTCTTCAGTGTTTCTGCGCGATGTCTCCTACACACCTGCAATAAGAAATTCTTTATCTTGTTTAGGTCCTTACATTCATGATGGCAGCAGGTAAGATGGAGTTCTGTTTCTTTCTTCCGAGCGGAAACTCACATATTATTCTTTCCTGTAGTCTAAATGATCTGAACTCCATCTTACCTGCTGCCATCATTTATTAGTGCACCCCTCATGGTGTGTTGTGTTATTCAAATGGAGGTTATTGTGTTTGTAGGAGTTCCACTTTGTTACTGAGAAGGTCTTAGAATTGCCCCCAGGGTAAATTTAGGGGGTTACTTTATCTGTGAACTTTCTGTAGTGTGTGCCCTTGTAGAGTGTGAGGTCCTTTACAGTGTTTCACCAAAGATAATTCCGCCTGCCATAGTGTAAATTGATGGAAATTTGTATAAATAGTTAGTACTTTGTATAATGTCTGTAGCTGACATCCTCTTCCCTGAGTAAGCTTTGGCCTGCACTCACTCGCTACCCTGATACTCCAGTGCTAACAAGAGGTAACAAGACGTGCTAACAAGAGGTACTTAGTACTTAATCCAAGCAAAAGCACCTCCTTAAGTAAAGATCCACTTACATGTCAAACTTGGTGCAATTCTGTTCAACCCTTTTTCAGTAGTGCAGTGCAAAGATTCCTATGGCAGCTAAAAGGGGACATGTCTCTTTTATAACCCTCCCTCCAGCTTAGTGGATGAACACAAAATTTGCCATACAAAACCCAAATAGGATGAACTATTTGTAGGATAGTTTCATGCAGAATGGTCAAACAGAAAATAAAAAATGGTTTTTCAGTAGAAAGTCAGACCTGCGAATAACTACACAGGGGTTAACGCCTTCAGCATGAAATTTTGAAAAAAAAGCTTGGACTTTGAGCTCTTCTTGGCACGTTATGTGCAGTGTCAAGTGAGGGCCAAAAAGAAGATGGAGGGTCAAAAGTTCTGTTACTCATTTAAATTCATAATGGAATCTTTGCTCCTTGACAGAGAAAAAAATCCAGCTCAATGGAATGACACCAAATTTGCCACGAAGGAGAATACTACTCAAGATAGTGCCTTTTGCTTGGTTTATTGTAAATTTGTTCAGTAGTTTTTGATAAATTAGCATTTACAAAGGATCTCTGGTTGGGCATCAAAAGATTACATTTTAGAGATATCTGGACAGATAATTCATGATGTCCTCAAACCAGGTGTTACGGACTTTTAGAAATGGGGTTTCTGGTCGGCTAGGGTAGGCACCTAAGCCAGGCAGAACCCACCACTCTAGCCAGTGTAAGGGAGTTACACATCCAGGATAACCCCTGCTCACCCCCTCGGTAGCTTGGCCAGAGCAATCAGGCTTATTCCAAAAGGAATGTGTAAAGCGTTTGCACAACACACACACCAGTGACACAATAAATACACCACAAAAGAGACTCCACACCGTATTATATAAAACTATAACATATATTGTACATAAATCATACCCCAAGATGACATGGACCAATAGTTAGTTTGCCAACTAGGCATTTGTCAAAACATCTCAATGAGTGCAATAAAAGAATTTCTGTTAGGTTGCAAAACATCATGAAACTTTATTACTGTGCATATTGTGCAGGCATATTGTATAGTACACAAAGCATAAAAGACATATATCAATATGTTCAGGGCAGGTAATGCGACAGATCATGAAATACATACATGAATCACACAATGTCACCATAAATATGTAGGTCACAGCACCCATGCGCTCCTTTCATATGCTATATGGTAAGTAATGACAGAACATAGGATGCAGGAACGTCTCTGCGCCTATTACACCCTCTACAGTAGTTTCTTGTGCCCACGGTTTTAACACACAGCCCTGTGACATTTCTGGGATCTTCCCCAGAGGTTTCATCCCACGATACAGGACAAATGCCTCCAAGGTATGTGCAACCCTGGGGGGGCACACACTGCTGAACTTGGCGGGGGACCTCACTGGGTCCCCCACATACCAACAAGAGGAAGGCAGCTGCCGAAACCAATGTAGCACCTTAAGATCCCCATCACAAATTCCGACGGACTGGCCCAACTTGGGGAATAAATGTTGACCAAACTAAGGCCGCACTACCCCAGTACCTTCCGGTGGACTGCAGGGGTTAGGAACAGAGTCCCTCGAGTTTCCTCCCTAGCGCCGGGAAATAGCGGGTTTGATTCCTGGTGGCCGCAGGACTACTGCTCAGGGCAGGGCAAGGACAGAGCAGCCTTGCCCTCTTCCGAATTAGGCAGGAGCTGCCGCGGGTAAGGATGGCCATCCCAGCCTTCGAGACGTGTCTCCAAATTCGATGTGGAGGGGCCCAACTGGGGGGTTCCAAACGGCCGATGGTGTCCCCGGACAGGGAAACTGGGCACCACTGACTGACACTTCTCCCATCAGGCGTTGTACATCGGGATCACCTCGCTGAGCGGTGGGGTGGGGGTGGAGGTACGCTTTACACTGATCAGCAAGCTGCTCCCAGGGCACCAAGAGAAAGCACACCAGAGCCCTCCAGGGATTCTCCCAAAACATGGGGATTGAGTGTAGATTACTCTTTGGCACTACGGCACACATTTAGTTACTCAGGGCACCGGTCCTCGAGGAACTCAGTAGCCCTCGATAACATCTGCTCTTTAAAGCGCTCAACACACACTGGGGAAAGCACGGGTGCCTCAGACACGCTGGATATGATACATGTCCCCCTGTCGGACTCACCAGATGCAGAGAAAGGGTGATCTTTGATGGCCCTGAGAGCCCTAAAAACAGAGGGCAATGTCAGCTCAAGCCCTTGGAGATCACTGGGGGCACTAAAGCAGATAGGCAACAGGCAGCAGGCCAGCACAGAGAGTTCTTGAAGGCAAAGAGGCAGTCCTTCTTGCAGGCCAGCAGGCCACAGCTCAGCGCAACAAACAATTCAACTTTTGAAAAGTGGCATTTCTACAATAGTAATGAAAAATCCACCTACACCAATAAGCAGGATATATCACCACTATTCCAAACATACCAAACATGGCAATGCTACTCCGTTCAGATCAGAAATTACCACTTACCGGCATATAAGGGAATTCCCAATACTAACCTATGAGAGGAGCAGCACTCGCTGTCGTAAAAACGAAAGTAGGGTGCTTTGTCACTACCAGGACATGCCACACAATAAAGGCACATGTCCTACCTTTTACCTATACAGTAGCCTGCCCATAGGGCTGAGACCTTCACTAAGGGCCTGATTACAATGGCAAACGGACTTCAGTCCGCCCGCCATCGTTTCCCATTTGGGACTGCCCGCCATCAAGGCGGCAGTCGCACAGTAGGAATTACGATGCGACCACCACTGAGGCGGTTGCATTGCCTATTTTTTGTATTGCGGTGTGTGCTGCTGGCTGCAGCACACGCCTCAAGACAAAAAGGGGTCACCACACATATCCCTGCACTACGTGGCAGGCACCATGCGGTGCCTGCCGCATGGTGCAGGGACATGTAGGGGGACACAGGTGCCCACAGCCTAGGGCCGGGGGGAAGGGTGGAAGAGGGGCCCGCAACAGGCCCCCAATGTCCCTTTGCACCAGCTTTTCCATGGCGGGTGAACCACCAGGGAAAGGCTGGGGGGGAGGGACATCGTAATCCCTACGGCGTTGTCTGGTAGGCACCACCACCAATGCAAGAATTGCAAGGCCCTCCACTGCACCGGTGGTCTCAAGGAGTTCGTCGGATGCGTGAGACCGCCATCATACCGCCCGCCATCCTAATGTGGCAGGCGGTGAAGGTGGTCCCGATGGCAGTGAGACAACCACTATAGCCTGTCAGTGGCGGTCTTGCCGCCATAGTAATGACCCACTGGGTTATTATTGGAATCAGAGGACAAACACTCAAAGTTTCAGACGCAGCCATTCATCAAACAAGCAACTGATGAAATATTTTATTTAGTTCACAAACAAATATAAAAACAAAAAAATTTTAATTTTAGGTTTAGTGGGAAGATTGAAGCTGTTCTAAATTCAATTTATCCCACCAATTGTCCATACTTTATTTTGTTTGATGCACTTGCACTGCCCTCACAAATTAGTCTGAGGATACCAACTTAATGTTTAGCCTTTAATTTCTAATTTCTTCACTTTTATAGAACATATTCAATTTTTCAATTTTAGATTTAGCTTCTTAATTTATATCCACTCAATTAATCTGTTATTATTATTTTATTTTCTAACAGTCACAGCCCCCGAGTAGATTTTACTCACGCCTAGGAGTTCCCGGAACACAGGCTATGGACCGGTGGTCTAGGCAGTTAAGAAGCTAAGTCACAGCTCAAGACTATGTTTCATTCAATACTTTCCTGCAAGGACACTCTACAGTGACATACGAGTATTATGTAGAATTGGGTTGTACAAGAGCGAAATGACAGGATTCTGTAGCAGGCATACACAAATTTGCCTACTCTTCTGAAACCCGCATTTATAAAACTTTGCAAGGTTTACAAATCATCTTTTAAAAAGCCTCACTTTAGTGGTCAGTCGTGACAGCAGAACCCCTTTCTGGATTCCATTAGTGATGGGTTAGAATCAAGTTGCTACTAAAAGCTTTTCTAGGTTACTTTCCACTTCATAAACAATTGCAGCTTTTGCTGGTGCATTCATGAATGTTTGCAAGAATTAACTATAATTGTTTTTTAGTTAAAATGAAGGTACTTTGCTTGGACAGAGACAACTCCAAACATACTAATCTCCACCAGGACCAGGATATAACCAATAAAAAGAATTGTAAATATGTTCCCTTAATGACCTTCAGTATGTCTTCATTTTTTTCTCTCCCTATGAACTGTGCTGCTTTTAGTTCTTGTCTACTGACAGCTTAATCAAAAGACAGAGTTATCAAAAGACATATTGTGAATAATATTAATTTGGAGTGTGTTTGGGTAAGCCCTCTACTTACCATTCATTGGTTTTCTTGTCAATCTCATTTGCTTGCTTCTTATTAAATGCCTTTCCTTCTTCTTCTTTTGTTTGTCTAGCTCCTGGAGCATAGCTTCTATTCCATCCTTTTGATTGGGTGACTTTTTTCTTTTTCTGCCAGCACTCCATTGAAGAGCATGTGTTTTCTTGCTGTCCACTGTGTGCTACTTCTTCCCATATACCTCCACCCCTGTGCGCCCCATGGTGCTCCAGTTGTCCATTGCTTCCCCCACCCCACCCAATCTCTGAATAGTTTTCTTTTCCTACCCCAAGCTACCCAGTCACTCCCCTACCCCTCTCTGCTCACTGTCACTCCCCAGTCCCCCCCCCCATTGATCCACTGTCCCTCCCTATCCCCTTGTCTTATTTAGATTTGTATTTTTTTTTTCAGAGAGCCCCCAGCAGTTACAGCTTGCTGCTGGGCCACTCTTTGTTCCATAATACGCTTTTACATACGTTTACTGCTCCAAGATGGGCACTGTGATCTTGGAATATTAAAAGGAAAAACAATATCACTGCTGTAGCATCATGATGAATACATGCTCATGCCTAGTTAATTATGCATGTATGTAGATGATCAGACTTTATTTTTACTAATGCTGTTCAGCTTTGGAAAAATAAACCAACACAGCACCTTGATGTACATCTGCATTAGTGGTGACTCCTGTGTGCGTACACATCATCAAGCTGGAGCCAGACAATTTGACTTTTATTTGTCTTTTTTTAAAGCTATTAAGCATCTGAAATAAGCAAAGCCGAAAGCTCAGCTAATGCTTTTCAAAGCGAGATCTACTGGCATTCCAATGCTGTTAGACAAGACAGCCTTAGGGTGATCTTCCCCCCAACATTTTGCCTTCCACCTCCACTTTTTCTGACCTCGTTTTTGCTGGCCTTAGGACTCAGAGCACTTTACCACTGATTACAAGTGGCAAAGTGCATGTGATCTCTCTCTAAAGCATGGTAATATTGGCTTATCCCTATTTGGCATATTTAATTTGCTCATAAGCCCCTAGTAAAGTGCACTACATGGCCCAGGGCCTGTAAATTAAATGCTACTAGTGGGTCTGCAGCACTTGTTGCGCCACCCACTTAAGTATCCATCTAGCCATGGCTCTGGGCTGCCATTGCAGAGCCTATGTGTGCAGTTTACACTGCCATTTCGATCTGCCAAGATCAACCTCTTGTCAGGCCCAAACCTTCACATTTTATACATACAGGTCACCCCTATGGCGGTCCCTGGTAAACCCAGAGGGCAGGGTGCAATGTATTTAAATGGCAGGAAATGTACTTTTTAGTTTTACATATTCTGGTAGTGAAAAACTCTCAAATTTGTTTTCCACTACTGCAAGACCTATCTTTCCCATAGGATAACACTAGAATTACCTTATTCTATTTTATAAGTGCAATTCCCAATTGTGAAGAGATAAACTTTTCAAGTTTGGTGTCTCTGGATTCACAATTTAAAATCCAAACATATAGTGAAGTTGAGTTTTAAATTGCAATTCTGAAAATGCCGCTTTTAAAAATTGGCATTTTTTTTTACTTTAGTCATTTGGTGCCTGCTGCCTGTCTCTGATCACATGTCTGTTGTTGGTGACAGTTGGGCTTTGTGTATTTACCTTAGAGAGCTTCACAAATGGGATCTTAGGTGTGACTTCATGGGCCATCCTGGCTTGATAGGAGGTAGGAGATGGACCCAGTCTCACTTACACCTGAATAGACTGTAACCTGTCCCCACACAAAGGGCTGCATACCCCCCTGTAGTGAGTCTGGAGCCAGGACAGGAAGTAGGACCTCTGTGCATTTCTAAGGCATATCTTTGAAGTGTCCCTCACTTTAAAGGCACAACTGGGTATAAGTACTGTACCTCAGACACCGCCACTTCAGAACACTGGACCTCTGAAGACTCTGCCAGGAAGGACTACTGTGCTGCTGAAGAGACTGCCACTGCTGGACTGCTGCTTTGTTGGACTCCTGCTTAGCTGTGCGGACCTGCTGCCCTCCTGTCTGAGTGAGAAGAACGGACCTGCATCAACTTGAACACAGCGTAACTCCAAGGGCTAGCTGGCTGGGCTCCTGAACTGAAGTCTCAGGGACATAAAAGACTTCCACCCATCCTGCTTCTGCACCCGGACTCTGCCATCTGTGAGTCTGCCCTGCCAAGTGGTGCCATCCCAGTCCTGAACCCTTGGAAGTAGGCCTAAAGCGTTTGCTCCAGCGGTGAATCGCATCTTCTGGGTGGATCAGAACTGGCACATCGCCCCTGCTGCATGGATCGGGCCCAATGCATCGGAACCACCACTGCTCAATGCTCTTCCTGGAGCAAGGTCCTTGTATGCCCATCGACGGCAGCCTCGACAACACTGAACCTCCACATTGCAGTTCCCTGCTCATCGGAGCTGATGCATCACAACTGCTGTGCAGATCAGAATCAGTGCATTGGCGCTGCTGCGTGGATGTGTACCGATGCATTGCCTCAACTGCACCACTCATCCTCGCAGTCTGCACATACAGCATTAAATTACTTTTGTTCAGTAGGCCTCACTCAGTCCCTGTAATGGGCCCGCACTCCATCGTGGTCGGCCTGAACTTTTTACTTTGTCCTGGTCCAGCACGACCAGATATCTCAAATAGCACTTTTTGCTTCTAGGTATTATTTTCACCTAAAACCTCAAAACCTCAATATCTCAAGTTCTACCTATTGGAATTTTGTCATTTTGGTCTTGGTTTATTAATACAATTAAGCTCTATCTTCCTACCTGGTGTAGAATCTTTTTGTAAGGTGTTTTTACTGATTTACTGTTTGAAGTGTTGCAAGAATACTTTACACATTGCTTCTACAGTTAAGCTTGACTGCTCTGTGCCAAGCTACCAAAGGGTGAGCACAGGTTTATTTAGGGTTTGCCTGCTTATTACCCTGATTAGGATTGTGGCTGCTGCTGGACTGTGGCTCAAACTCCAGTCAACCAACAACCCACTTTGTGACAAATGCTTTCTCTTTATTGTTTATAAATGATTATCCATTAAACATTCTTCCACTGAATTCTGATTAAATCTATAACAAGATGTATATATTAAGGTTTTTTCTTCAGAGTGGGCCTGACTTGGGCATTCTTCTACAAAACACACAATAGTCTAACTTCATAACTTCCTCCAATTAGGTATAATGAAATCAATGCAGTCAGCACAGCTTGTTACTATGGCATTCCGGAGTGCCAGGCACTGGCGACAGACCTCTACAGAAAATGGATGAATAATCCTAACAACAACAGGTGAGTAAAAATGTCTACCAACACCTCATTTGAAGAACATTAACCTATGATGTCATGTAGACTATTCATGATATGTTAAACCCAATTTATAGTTGTGTTCAGGTATATTCAAGGACCTCAAGCAAATATGCTCCTTCGAGGAAGTATAACCATCAATAATGCTGCATATCCTTACTCATGATTATGTACAAAAATCATTAGGATGCTTAACTTTAGGATTCTCTGGTGATGCAAGTTGAATCATTCTCTTAGGTTGGAGCATCTCTAATATGTTAATTTTTAATAGGATTCATTGAATTGTACTTTAGATGTACACAATTGCAAACAGTGTAGCCATCTAGTTTATTCAGAATTTCTATTTGAAAGTGGTTCATTAGTTCTTGAAGCTCGGTTTGAGCTGTATAGTTTTTGAATGTTAAATATGTTGTACAAACAGTATGTTGATATGTTTGCATCCTTATTTGGGCCCTCAAATACAACTGCTTGCTGAATGTTTTCCATGTATCAATAGTATATCTCTGTTTCTAAAGTGTAACATCTGTAAAAAATTCCAGGCGGTGACAAGCATGATCAGAAGCAACTCCTATTAAACATGGGCTGGTATATCAATCCAGCCTCTCACAGTTTTATTAACAGTATATAAGGTATTTCTCTAACGAATGGGATCATACAATGCAGATGTTTTAGTACAACTGTGAGACGTTGGAGTCGGGGTGTCCAACTTTGGACCACAGGGGCTGAATTCACGACAAGGTTTAAGATTATCCATTTGAGATACATTTTTCATGCAAATTGTTAGACCTGTCAGGCTTAGGGTGGTCTTTTCCTAAATGTTTTGCATTATTCCTCCATTTTTACTGACCTCGTTTTTTCTGGCCTTAGGACTCTGCACTTTATCACTGCTAACCAGTGCTAAAGTGCTTGTGTTCTCTCTTTTAAACATGGCTTACACCCAATTAGCATATCAAATTTACACATAAGTCTCTATTGAAGTGGCTCTACATGTGCCCAGGGCCTGTAAACTAAATGCTACTAGTGGGTCTGCAGCACTGATTGTGCCACCCACTTCAATACCCCTCTACAACTCGTCTCAGGCCTGCCATTGCAGCCTGTGTGTGTGCAGTTTGAAACTGCCATTTTGACCTGTCAAAATAAATCTTTTGCCAGGCCCAAACCTTCATTTTTAATACATATATGTCACCCCTTGGGTAGGCCCTGGACAGCCCATAGGGCAAGATGCAATGTATTTGAAAAGTTGGGCATGTACTTTTAAGTTCTGCAGGTCCTGGTAGTGACAAACTCTTAAGCTCGTTTTTCACAACTGCAAGGGCTACCTCTCCTATAGGAAAAACCTTATTACATTTTATAAATGAAATTCCAAAGGAGTGAATAACCAGTTCATGTTTGGTGTCTCTGGAATCCCAATTTAAAATCCTAACTTAGAGTGAAGTCGGATTTTCTATTGTAATTCTGAAAATACCACTTTTAGAAAGTCAGCATTTTCTTGCCTTAGCGATTCAGTGCCTTCTGCCTGTCTCTGGTCACATGATTGGGTGTCGCTGACAGTTGACCATTTTGTATTGCTCCTAGACAGCCACACACCATAGGGAGCTTAGGTATGCCTGGATGGGCCATCACTGGCCGGATGAGAGGGAGGAGCTGGGCACAGCCCCACTTACACCTGAACAAGCTATGTGCTGCCTTCACACAAAGGGCTGCATAGACCCTTTAGTTAGTCTGGAGTCAGGACAGGGAAGGCATGATACCTGGGAACTCAAAGAGAAACCTCTCAAAGCTTCTCACTCACTTCAAAGGGATAACTGGTTATAAATACTGGACCTCAGACACCACTTCTTCAGTACACTTCTGGACCTGTGGATACTCTGCCGGGAAGAAGGAATTCTGAGCTGCTACAAGGACTGCAACTCTGATGGACTGCTGCTCTGAAGGAACTGCTGCCCTGCTCTGCTGACCTGCTGTCCTCTTGCCTGCGTGAAAAAGACTGGACCTGCATCTCTTGAACCCGGAACCCAGAGTGACTTCAAGGGCTAATTGACTGACCTCCTGATCTACAGCCTCAGGGGTATAACAGGCTCCCAACAACCTTGCATCTGTACCTGGACTCTGCCAAGTGGTGCCACCCCAGTCCTGGACCCTAGGAAGTGCTCTGACAACCTCTGTGAATCCAGTCAAACTGACGCATCTCCTCTGCTGCACAATGCAAACTTGAGCAGAACTAACGCATCGCCGCTGCTGCATGGATTGCAAAGACCTGCCGCATTGTCCCGTCTGTGCGACATATCCCCAGCGCAGGCCCTCACATACCTCATCAACGGCAGCCTCGAAGATGATGCCGGACTCCACATCGCAGTCTCACAGCTCTTTGGAAGCGCCGCATCCTCAATGCCAGACTTCACATTGCAAGCCTAGTCAATGGGATTCTTAACCACAATGCAGGCCCTTGCATTGCAGCCTAGTTGCATCTCGGAACCGATGCAAACCAGGATTTAAGGGTCTTTGTTCAGTGGGCCTAACTGGGTCCCTGTATCCAGTCTGCACTCCATCGTGGTCAGCCTGAACTTGTGACTTTGTTATGGTCTGGCGTTACCAAATTTCCACAGTTGGCGCTTTGTGCTTCTTGGCACTATTTTTACTTAAATCTTTCAAATTGAATAACTCTGTTTTACTGATTAGGTTTTGCCATTATGGTCTTGTTTTATTTATTAAAGAAAGCTCTGTTTTTCTTTCTTGGGAGGGATCCTTTGTTTGTAGTGTTCTCACTCTATTACTGTTTGAAGTGTTGCACAAATACTTTACACATTGCCCCTAAATTAAGCCTGACTTCTCTGTGCAAGCTACCAGGGGATTGTGCACAGGTGCATTTGGGATTTGCTTGTGCCTCACCCTGACAAGTATTATGGTTTCTGCTTGACCAGTACTCACAGCCCAGTCAACCAACAATCCAATTTCCTACACAAATACTCTAAACTGAAATCATTATGAAGTCAGTGGTCACCTTGGAATTATGGTATGACCAGCCAAGGCCAACTTTGCATAACTATGCTAAAACTAATTTGGTAACATTAAAATGTAACTTCTGACTGATTCATCTGATGTATCAAAAGACCAAAAACAACTTTGAATATACTGATATTGTTTGTATGTTATTAACACCATAAAATACATTGAACCATGTGATTAGAAAATAGCAATCAATGATTAATAAAAGAGCAAGCATCCTGCCCATGTCTTTATTTTGCTTATGCAGGCTCTACACTAGTGTTCCTGTATATTTTCTCTCATTTGCTGTCAAACCTGCATCGCCCAAGGAAGGAAAAGGCTGATGTATCAGTCCACATAAAGGCAACACATCATCTTACAATTAAATTCCCATTCTATAGTTGTGTCATGAAGCCACGTGTGGCAGTGACCAGTGCTTTCTGTACCTGCTGTTCCAGCAGATTTGAAAAACTGCATAACTATCTCCGTAAAGCTTGAAGAGTGGTTCTGGAAAACCCGACCTTGGATGTCACGAAGACAGATTATTTCAAGAAGCTCTAAATATGCTTTCAGTGGATGCTAGCTTTTACCATCAAACACCCATGTTACACGAGCTTTATGGTTGACATCATTTTAACATGCCTGGCCTTCCCGTTCCTCTATCACTTCTCAGTGTAGGTTTAAAATATCACACAGTCAGAAGAGCATGATATGAAATGTGTGAAGGGGAGGGGACTAATGATTTGTTTAACATGCATCTATGCCAAAGACTCACTCTCTAAATTTTAAAAGCGAGTCTGCTTCTGCCTTGCACATTTACAGATGATGTGTTCCTTTCACAGCATCACACCAAACCTGAGGTCTGCCATCTATTGCCATGCAATAGCAATAGGTGGAGAGGAAGAGTGGTACTTTGCCTTGGAAATGTTGAAAAGAACCACTGTTGCTGCAGAGGCTGACAAACTCAGGGCAGCACTGGCCTGCTCCAGAGAACCCTGGATCTTAAACAGGTAACAACTGCCAGTGAAAATCCATTTCCAAAATTAAAGCTGACTTGAGTATAATCATGTAATGAAGTTACAAAGTAATCAGATACAGGGATGTCTACCGAATAATGTTTGAACATGTTAAATGTAATATGAAATCGTTTTAATTCTGATGTGAACAGAATGGGGCCCTGTACACAGAGGAGATAACACCCATTAAAAAATGTCATTGGTATGGGCATACAGATCTGGTGTTGGTCACAGATGTATTACATTTGCCAATGCTTGATTCCCAGTTATATCACTTCAAGATGGATGTTTCTGCATTTGAATGCGTGGTCATTTTGAAATAATTCTGTTATTCGCAATGCAAAAACATTCAAACATGGCTGCCAGTGCGCCGGCAAGCATACATATGTATTTACATGTATTGGCGGCCATCTTGGAAAGGATGTCTAGCTAATTTTTAGACCTGGCATCCTTGGCGTGGTTTCCGCTGACTTTTTTTGCCTCCTGACTTCCTGTTTTGCTGACTTCGTTTTTGCTGGCTCAATGACTCTGTGTATATGGTAACATTGGATTATCCACAATTGCCATATTTAATTTACTTATAAGCCCTTAGTATAGTGCACTACATGCAGAGCCTGTGTGTGCAGTTTTAAGCTGCCATGTCGACCAGGCAAGTTAACCCTCTTGTCAGGCCCAAATCTTACTTATTAATACATATAAGTCACCCTTAATGTAGTCCCAGGACAGCCCAAGGACAGGGTGCAGTGTATTTAAAAAGTAGGACACATAGGGCTACAAATGCAAAAGAACAATTGATGGACGGAATGCTAAAACAGTATTAAACATTCAGCCCCAGTACAGAGATCTGAGCCTAAATTCATCGTTTTTTGCATGTCAAGCCATTCCAGTTTATACCCAGCTATATGCAAATCAGTCTTCACACTGCACCCCATGGGAACAGTCCAGCCCGAACTGCCAGGCCAAGTCCTCCCATCAGGGCCGTACTGGGAACCAAAACCGGCCCTGGCAAACTGCTCGGCCGGCCCCCAGTAGGGGGCAGAGGGGGTGCGGCCGAGCTGTTTGCTACGGCTGGTTTTGGACGATTTTGTTACCGGGGGCCGATATTGCCGGCCCCGGTAACAAAAACAGCCCCCGGGGGGCCCAAAACCGGCCCCCACCCTAGCGGCCCACCGGGGAAATGCCCGGTGCCCGCTACGGCCAGTCCGGACCTGCCTCCCATGACCGGAAACAAGCATCCTGGGACCGGTTTCAGGGTATCACCCCTCATCAGCCAGGCTAGCTTGACTCCAGTGGCATGGTAAGCACGGGACCCACATCTAGGCATACCCTTCCACATAGGGCGACAAATGCAAAAAGAATAATTACCATATTTAATTTACTTATAAGTCCCTAGTAAAGTGCACTACATATGCCCATGACCTGTAAATTATATGCTACTAGTGAGCGTGCAGCACTGACTGTGCCACCCACTTCAGTAGCCCTTTAAACATGTCTCAGGCC
The DNA here is from genome assembly GCA_963921515.1 of Calotriton arnoldi. Taxonomy (NCBI): domain Eukaryota; kingdom Metazoa; phylum Chordata; class Amphibia; order Caudata; family Salamandridae; genus Calotriton; species Calotriton arnoldi. The sequence goes on along the minus strand of CAWUFW010004309.1, from coordinate 496,270 downwards.
TGCCATTGCAGAGCCTGTGTGTGCAGTTTTAAGTGGCTATGTCGAGATGGCAAGTTAGCCCTCTTGCCAGGCCCAGCCCCTTCCTTTATAAGACATATAAGTCACCCCTAAGGTAGGCCCTGGAGAGGCCAAGGGCAGGGTGCAGTTTACTAAAAAAGTAGTACATGTACTTTTAAGTTTTACATTCCTAAGTGTGAAAAATTATTAAATTCATTTTTTACTACTTCAAGGCCTATCTCTCCCATAGGTTAACATTGGGATTAGCTTATTACATTTTCTAAGTGTAATCTCCAAATGGGAAGAGATAGAACCCCCTAGTTTGGTTCTCTGTAAATCACAATTTAAAATCCCAGCATGTGGTGAAGTTGGATTTTAAATTGTAATTCTGAAAATGCCACATTAAGCAAGTTTATGAGGCCAGAAACCACCTGGTTTCTAGGATGAGGTGTGCACTACTTCAAAACCGATATACATCCGTTTTTACAAATTTTAAACAATACTGTCTAATTGTTATCAGTGCTTTAATACACTGTCACATATACATAAGCAATTGAACTTCACCTGGAAGTTTATCTTGCGTTATATATATAAAACAATATGTAGATAACAAGTGTCGAACACAAACAATTAAACATTAAAGTAATCCATGTCCTGAAATGGTGTCAACATGAGCCCAATGCATTTCGAGACCATCGTCCCTTCGTCAGGGGCATATCTGCAAACAATATGTACAAACAAAATTATAAGTACAGCGGTGGACCAATACATGATTTGTACTTTCTTAATCAACAACCCAATCCCGATTTTAATGATAATAAATATTCATAATATCGTGATAAACATTTCACCTTTTGTGACATGCCACAATAGTCATCATTATTGAAACGTCCCGACAGACCAGTGTGTGAATGTGAAGTCCTAACAACTCTTAGTCAGAAACATAGTCCAAACGTCACAATCCAATAAGCTGTAATGGGAAAAAAATCCCCTCATAAGACTACTCACACGAAGAACATGAAGGTCTGAGGTGATTATTTCACTGTTGCCTAGATGACCACAATGTAACCGAATACTACTGTCTGACACAATGAGAATACATTATTTTAGACAGACATCACCAGATGAAAACCTATATAAAGTTTATTAGGATTAATCACATACCGAAGATCTTGAACAGTATTTTGCTGCCTGTAAAAGTGAGTCACCACAATTAGTGTTAATTGCCTCTTCGATATAAGTATCCAATGTAATATAGCTTAACACTAGAAGTGAATGCTGATGACAAAGCTTACCAACAGTCTCCCACCAATGCGTATAAATAACTTTTCTGCAAGACATAAAAATGTCCAGGCATTGATTATTATCAATAGCGCATTCACACGACGCCTCATTACCACTATCCGTTCAAGAGATCTACTCACTGATGAGTGCTGACACGCGAAGCCTCCCGAAAAAGTTCTCAACAATGAGACGCGCAGCAGCCATTTTAAAAGAACGTCACCCAAACCAAACATGTCATGTGATCAATCACGTGTTTCGAATGGAAGAGAAAAAGGTACTACCCACAATCCGCGCCATCTTGGAGCGGACTGAGTGAAGTGTATTCCGATAATACTAAAATAAAGAGTACTGCGAACATACTCAAAGCCAAAATAATTATGGGTTCAATAATCTCCGAACCGACAAACTCCATATCTTACTATTTAGATGTGGCTCCTCTATAAGTAATAAGATTAAATCCAATGAACATTTGTTGAGGATAGAATACCATTTATCCATAAATTGACTATTGTGTTGAAAACGATATAACATAGGTTTAATTGCAAGTCTTAGACCTCTCTGGATCCTTTTCACCTTGTGGTACTGGATTAAAGTAGATGCATGCAGTCTTTGATTTAATTCGCGTCGTGAGATAAACTCTAGTTGTTTGAGTTGCTGAGTTATTGATCCGCTCTGTACACTGAATTCTTTAGCCTCTTGTATTAGTCCATAGATTTCTGCTGCCTGTTCTGAAGTGTATGCCTTCGTCACTGCGCGATTATCGGTAATATTAGCTATTGATTCGAATGACAATTTTGCTGTTGGGTGCAACCGATCTAAAGGTAGGTAGAATGAACTCTATAATACTGCAGGGGCGGTGCGTCCATTGGGGCACTGGGGCGTTGCCCCACTAGCCACATCGCCCTAATTCGTGCAAGCACCACTCTTGCGCTGCCGCTGAAAAAAGACGGCAGACGCTACTAAACATGCGCGGCAATCGGCCGCTGAAGGGGTGGGGGCGGGGCTGCGGCAGCACTCAACAAGGTTTGAGTGACAGTCAGACTGTCACTGATAGCGGCGCGTAGTGCGCATGCTCGGGTTTGGGCTGGTCCAGCCCGAACATGCGCAGTCAGCCCAGGCTAGTATAGCTTCAGTAGGAGAGCGAGGGAGGGGGGACCCGAGAGGCCATCGCAGGCCCCCGGTCTCCTAGTGGGCTGGCCGTATCTGTGCCCTAGCCAATGAATCCAGTGGCGCTGCTAATGCAGCAGCGTCTGGATTGGCTGAGAGTCTCAGCCAATTCAGACGCTGCAGACACTGGCCACGCAGTCTGAAGTTGTTCCTGCTGCGGACGGACCTGCCCAGACCTGTTCCTGCTCCGGAGTCCGAACCGGCCAAGGAACTGGACGCAGAGGCGGCGCGCGCGGGACCGGGATCAGGTAAGTCAAGTTTTTTATTTTACATTACACCCCCCCGCCCCCGAGAATTGCGAGCCGCGACTGGCTGCAAAACAGTAATTGTGCAAAAGAAGGGAGAGCTGCCCATTATCAGACGATTGGAGCAGTGATAGCGGACATTGTGTAAAGCGTTGCACCGCAGTTTTCACAGTCCATTTCTTTATAATGAATAGTGTTTACATCTTCAAAAACGCTAGAAGAAATGGCTGCCACAAAAAGCTGGTAAAAACCGGGGGCACGTAGGACATGAAGTAATAAATGTATTTTTTCTTTTTATATGTACTCTGATCGTTTTCCACACCGTCCAAAAAAGAAAAAAATGTAATTAAAAATGCCGCCTTCATGCAGTCAGAGGCCACTGTTGAGGAAAACTGTAAATGTCAGGACACAGCTTTTCGGCATCCAGTGCAGGAACGTATTTTTATGTTTGCTAATGTATTTGGCAATGCCACGTATACAAAAAAGCTGCATTTTCAATATATTTTTCTTAAAAGTCTAAAGTATCATCAGTGTATGCGACGATTTGTACTTTGCAAAGGAGGGGGTGGATATTGCTAGGATTGTTTTGTGTTGTGACTAAAGGGTGATAGTTGAAGCTGTTTAAAGGCATTATATTTTTTTATATTTATATGAAATTGTTTAAAGCACATGTTTACGACAATTAATGAAAGGTTTTGGGTGCAAAAGGACCGCATAATGTGCTTCACGTCATGTGCCAAAGGCTTACAGTCTTATCTTTAGTTTTATGAGATCGGGATATCTGCATGCTGTCAGAGGGAGTTAAACGCTTTCCACTGAGCAATGTGGTGATTTGCAGATCGCGAAATCCTGCATTGCTGACCCAGTTTCCGGCCTTACTTCACACGTGGACATCATAGGCAGCCTGTCAGACATTTACGCTGACGTTGTTTGTGTTCTGCTTTTGAGCAAAATTATGCCATGTGTTGTAATAGAGGATTGCTTTGGATAAAAAAACATCGTATAGCAGGAGCACCAAAACAATGAAAAGGGAGCGAATGCGAGTGACTCTTGTTCTCTGTTTTTGGGCATTTTATATTTTTATGGCAAATTCCATTCTCGCGACAGTCTTGGTCCCGAGAACACATTTAGCGCCGGAAAATAGAGCAAAAAACAAGCCAGTAATGCATACAAGTGGGTTAATGCACCTGTTGTACAGATCTACGATCAATGCACTGATTCTAATGCCTGCATGTCGGCCTCAGCCTTTCATCCCGAAATTGTAAATATAGTAGGTCAATCGAGTAATGTTAGCACGAACTCCTGATATTTACAGCGCTCCATAAGTACAATCTTTTATTTTACATGTTTACTTGATCTTGCATTCCCACGAGTGAGCTATTTTATAATGTTGTTGTTTATCTGTATTTTTTTCTGTGCATACTTTGAGGCTTGAGCCATGCCAGGTGTTTATGAGGGGCTTTGACTGAGCACGCAGGCGCTAAGGCTAAAGCCAAACAAAGTGCCTGTCAGTGGGTTGGCCTCTCTGACTGCAGAGCACACAGAACAATATTTGTGTATTCCATTTGCAACTGAAATTCTGTGGAAATGTGTGTGAAGGGGGTACACTGATGTCAAAATATTTGCAAGGCAAAAGTAAGAGAAATTAAAGTGCTTATATTTGAGGGAGTGCAGTGCATGTTGGGCGCGGTGAAGTGACAGAGATGTGAGGAAGGGCATTCGGGGAAGAGTGAAAAGAGGATGCTGAAGAGGAAAGAGAGGGTTGTTGAACATGTGCAGATGGACAAGATATGCAGAGAAAAAGAGGATATATATCTAACATAAAGCACACATAATTGAAGGCCAAAACTCCTTCCACAGGCCTCAATGCTATTTAATTCACAGACTCACTATTTCAGAATTTCAGAATTTAAACATTTTCAATGTTAATTGTTTATAAGAAATCATTGTTGTTACTCATTTATCTTAAACAGCTAACACCCAGTGACAAAGCCAATCATACTGACAGGCTTTAGGCATATGTCAGTTGCTGTGCCATTTATCTGGATAAAATTACATCTCAGAGAGAAACCAAAATACCAGTCTGATGGCACACTATGGGAATCACAGAAATGTATTTGGCATGTTCCTTTACAGGGGGCACCCACTTTTTTCATCTCACTTAAAGACCTGTCTGCACATATTTCTATATGACTGGTTACAGCCAGCAGCTGTGGGTGCTTCCCGAAGTCTGGTTAGAGCATATTTTTCCAAAGTTAATGCTGCATGCAGTGCAAGACACTGGGAAAGCATACATTTTAAAGGGCTAAAGTTGTCATACAGAACAATTTACATATTACAGTAACTGTTGAACAAATTAATGCAAGAAGATACGGGGCAGTTTTTAATGTGTTTAATATTTCAAGACTATACGTTCCCACTGCGTAATAAGCCTTGCTTTATCGCTGCATTCATTTGCTTTAAAATGCACCATTTGCCAATCTTTTTTAAATTTCCTTCTCAGGAGAGGGACTGTCCCTAGACCCCAGGTTTGTCCATTGAACTTGTTCACATCGCTAACTAGTGTTTTCTATTGCAAAGGGTAGAGCCAAAGCAGTCTTGCTTAGTACCCTAGCCCTCTTCAGAAGTCAGACTTGCTTGGCAACCCAGAAATTCTCTGAAATAATGTATGAGTTTTCTGTTATGAATGCCTAGAAGAACTGAATTTTTAGTCCATTTATCACAGAAATAGTGCTGAAAATCGCACCAAAAAGATGCCAATTTTTTAAAAATTTCTTCACGGGGGAGAAGCCCCCCGGACCTCCCTTATTGCCATCGGGCTCGCTCTCTGCGCTCGCTCGCATGTGTTGATTCATTCTGCATACGCCTCACCACTTTCAAATTCCACCAGCCGCCACTGTGTAAGAGTAGATCGTGCACTCCCTCTTGTTATGACATTTTCTATTAGCTCAATTATTTTGAAAGATCTGTGTGCTTCACCTCCACTTGTGTCTACCAAACACCGCCTAATACACTTTCACAAATACATTTCGAGACCATCGTCCCTTCGGCAGATATGCCCCTAACGAAATGCATTGGGCTCATGTTGACACCATTTCAGGACATGGATTACTTTAATGTTTAATTGTTTGTGTTCGACAAGTGTTATTTACATATTGTTTTATATATATAACTCAAGATAAACTTCCAGGTGATGTTCAATTGCTTATGTAATTGTGAAAGTGTATTAAAGCACTGATAACAATCAGAGAGTATTTTTTAAAATTTGTAAAAATGGATGTATATTGGTTTTGAAGTAGTGCACACCTCGTCCTAGAAACCAGGTGGTTTCTGGCCTCATACACATGTTATGCGGTGTTTGGTAGGCACAAGTGGAGGTGTAGCACACAGATCATTCAAAATAATTAAGCTAATAGAAAATTTCATAACAAGAGGGAGTGCACGATCTACTCGCACAACATTAAGCAAATTGCCATTTTCTTATTTAGACATTTGGTGCCTTGTGCCCGTCTCTGGATACACATTTGTGGTGGGTGACAGCCAGGCTTTGGGGATTTCCTCTAGACAGCCACACACAAAGGGAGTTTAGGTGTGACTGATGGGCCATCCACACCCCGATGGGCCATCCTGAGCAGGATGGGAGGGAGGAGCTGACATTTACACCTGAATAGGCTCTGTCCTGTCCCCACACAAAGGAGCCAGGGCAGGAAGAGCAGGGACTCTGTGGACTTCAAAGGTCTCTCCTTGAAGTCTCCCCCACTTCAAAGGCACAACTGGGTATAAGTATTGGACCCCTGACACCACCAAGTCAGTTCACTTCTAGACCTGTGGATACTCTACCAGGAAAAATGAATACTGTGCTCCTAGAAGGACTGCCACTCTGCTGAACTCCTGCTGTGCTGCGCTGACCTGCTGCCCTCTTGCCCCGGAGTGAGAAGAACTGGACCTGCATCTCTCCATCCCAGTACCAGAGTGACTCAAAGGGTTTGTCTCCTTGCCACCTGTTCTGAAGTCTCAGGACATCAAAGACTTCCAACCAATCTACCTACAGCACCTCAGCTCTGCCATCTCAGAGTCTTGCCCTGCCAAGTGGTGATAATCCAGTCCTGGGCCCTTGGAAGTGGATATAAAGTGCTGCAACTACGAAAATCCACGCATCGCAGTTGGCTCGGCACTGGCGCATCCCCCTCGACACATTGCCACTGCTGCAAGGACCGAAGGCATCACATCTACGACTGCGCAGTGCTTTGCCTCCAGTTCCTGACGCATCTTCGACTTGCGCAGCTCGATGATGATGCATTGCCTACATCTTGTGGTTCGATGATGACACACCTCCAACTTGCGTGGCTCAGAACCAATGCATCGTCCACATCCGAAGGAATCAACTACGAAACCTCCTCTGCTACACGCATCGGGTCTTTGTTGATAACACAACAAGGTACTTTGCAGTGGGACAAGATTGGTCCTTGTATCCGACCCATGCTCCATCGTGGTCGGCCTGAACTTTTGGATTTGACCCGGTCCAGCGCAGCCACTTGGCCCTGGTTGGCGCTTTATGCTTTTAATCGCTACATTTCAGTTTAATCTTTAAAAATGAATAACTCCGGTTTTGGTTATTGGATTTTTGTTGTTTTGTTCTTGTTTTATTGATTAGATTAAGCTCTATTTTACTAACCAGGCATGGTTTCTTTTTGTGGTGTTTTCACTGTTTTCATGTGTTGAAAAAAATACTTTACACATTGCTTCTTAAGTTAAGCCTGACTGCTTTGTGCCAAGCTACCAGAGGGTGAGCACAGGTTAATTTTTAGTGTGTATCTGACTTATCCTGAATAGGATTGTGGTTCCTGCTTGGACAGGGTGCATACCTCTGCCAACATGAAACCCAATTTCTAACAATAATGTTTTACAAAAAACATTCGAAGATAGCCACCTGTGCATCCGTATGCTTGTGCACACATGATATTTGTGAACTGTTGGCATCTAGCAATGACCACATGGGATACAGTGCACCCTCAAGGGGAATTGAGGAAATGGTAGCACTGGCTGCCCAGCTCCTGGGCCCTTGCAAAAGAAAATTAAATGATTTTTATTTTTATTTTTTAAAAGAGGACACATTTAGCCACCAGTCCTTGATACTTTAAGGGACTACGTTTTCAGCAGATATGCACACTGAGCACAGGCAAAATGGTGTCTCTCACAGTGAGTGGAGCCAATGCCTGAAGTGGGCTGACTCATTACCCCATTCCTTATGCTGTGGTGGGCGGAAGCAAAATGTGAATTACACTACAACAGACCAATGGATGAAGATGGCTGACTGAAAGCGCCTCAATGTATATAAAAGCATGTACTATTTATTAATTTATTGGAAAACATAAAGACATAGCTAATGCCAGGCCTAATAATATGTATCTGCTGGGAAATTCAGCATTCGTTACAGCATTGCACACTTATCTTCACGTACTAAATCCCATGTTATACCCTAGTCCTAGTAGTAGCCGGGGACACAAATTAACACTTTTCAATAAGCCTTTCATATCAAGCACATATGGTTGACTCCTGACTTTGATCACTGATATTTCTCGGTATCACCAGAAATGGTTTAATTATCTTCATTACTTTGATTCACACTTCCTTGTCATAGTCCTTACACTTTGAGGAGGACAGTATGTCCCTGGAGGCCAGCCATCTCTTTTAAAGTTTCCAAAATGCCGTCAAAAACGAACTTTTGGCTTCACTCCATAAACAGGCCACATTTTCCCACATGATTCCATAAAGGGCAAACCTGTCTGATCAGTATCCGAAACCATATTGAGCAAGTCAGAGGATAGCAGGTAAACCTCTCCTTAGAGGAAGGGAATGTAAGTACTTGGGCAAAGAAGTAGGAATCGGAGCAATGAAGATTATCATTAATTAATCCAGCTATTAGCTTTTCAGCCTCTTCTACAACCCATTTCTTCCTCAATGAGGATACACCAAAGTATCATGAAATTTTCACCATCCTGGGCACCGAAGGGGAAACAAATTCACTGCCCATTGAGACAATGCAACACCCAAAACCAATTACACATCAAACAGGGGTACAGACATCAACATTTTAGGCAACATTGAGCAGTAACTGACATGATACCAGCACAAAGAGCAATGGGCAAACTCCTGCCAACAGAAACAGAGAAAGGAAATGTACTGAGAGAGAAAACAGTCCAGTCCATAGCCACCAAGCCAACCAGGGAAAACTAGAAACTATTCCCCAACGAATACCACAGCACATATATAATGTCCCTTAAAAGCTAGCCAAGTTTTCAATTTATTTTTTGCTCCAGACCAAGAATGAGCAAGAACACCAATGTATCCTTCTTGTAGTGTACAAGATCAATAGCAGCCTCTGTATCAACTTGAACTAATACCCTTCCAACCCGCAGCTATCAAAGGAGACAGTCTAATATCGGTAACTCAACATATGTGTGCCTAAACATAGATATCAATCTATCAATTTACAAGATCTTCAATGTACATGGATGTGGAGTTAAGAATAGTGAATCTTTATTTACCTACACATTTTGACTTTCACAATATTTTGTTTCTTGATATTTTAGTATCACAATATTTCTGTTCTTTAAATTGTGGCAGAGCCCTCAATATTTCAGGCCCATGATCTGCCTCAACACCCTGGGAGGGGCAACGGGGGCAAGGGAGGATGCTAAAAGCATTTGAGAGAGCATGCATGCCTGCCCTCCAAACAAGGGTTGCTCACAACCAAGACCTACTGGGTCAAAGTAGCATAAGTAGGTGAGCCTAGACAAGGCAGCAACATGTATGAGGAATGCATAATGCAGGGGAAAGCAGTCCACCACCAATAACGCACAAAAACAAAAAGTCCCTGACCCTTCCTATTATGTTGTAGCCCTAGGGAACGAGAATCAAATGCAGAACACCCAAAAACACTCCTCCCCAAGAAGGGGCTAGCGTGTGGGCTCAACGATTGACATCTGATCTCCTAACATTTCCTAGGCCGAGGAAGCACATTTGAATCTCAGTAACAAAAACCATCTGTAAAGAAGGCAGCAATGGAGGAGTGCTATGGGTTGGACTCTAATACTTTGAACTCTGGTCATGAGAAATTTCCTACTGATCTGAGCCTACCCAAACTGAAGGAGCACACAGTCACAGAGACAAAAGAGATGGCAAAGTCAGCCATAGGCCATTCATTCCCAAGTAGACCCCGAAGGGGTATTCCTTCAGCCACCAGGCAGTCCAACCAATTTCTTTGCAGAGATCCTAGGAGGAGACATCTGTCAGGACAACAGAACAGAGCAAGCACACTCACCGATATACAGGTGAGGTGGGGGCAGGGAGAAGCATGTCTCCAAACCTTCAAATTAAGCTCAGGCCTGTAGGCCGTCAAACCCTAGAGACCATTGCTACCCATGAAAGGGCATCAGAGGAGGCCGGGCACACTCCCAGGAGGAAAACATGAGCAATAGTGCTGGAGTCTGTCATTTCCTAAGTGAATAGAGGGGAAAACCGCCAAATCCCAAGCTCAAGATGACCAAAAAATGCAAATTCTGCAAGCCATCCCACAGTAAGGGTGGGACATAGGAAAAACCATATCTGCCCAATGGCTCAATTAGCAGGCGCAGCATCCTGCACCTTGGTAGAAGAAGTTCTCGGGAAACAAGAGTATGGTAACTGAAATTGGGGTTTTCAATAGGACAGCTATAGACTCTTCAATTATTTGAAAGGTCCTTAAAACACCTTATGGTAGAAAAGGCCTTCAAGAAAAAACCTGCCCCTGGCAAGAGTGGGATGTTAACCTTTAATTTCAGTTTTTTTTAGACAAGCTATTGACTTTTGACTGAGAGCCAGAGACCTTTCCCCAAGTCAGTTATGTCACAACCCAGCACACTTCTAGGCCAAGAGACGACATGTGGAGATCAGTGCACACCCACCAGCCTCCACATGGCATGCAAACACAGCAGAAACAGAGAGATCTGAAACAAACCACCTTCCGAGTGGCCCTGGCTGCTCGCATTTCTTCTGTATGTCTGAAAGTGCAAGAGAGGAGATCCTTCTAGACCCAGGCAACAAGCTAACCACATTATGCGGGACTCACTGGGGAATCTACAATCAATGCCAGTTCTCAATAAACAGATAATCTATTTCTTACAGGAAACCCTCCATCTTTACTTCCTGTTTTCCACCCCAAATAAGGGGCATGTGCTACCTCAAACCAGAATCACTTGATAACTCTAGCTCAGAACAATGCAGAAGTCCCACAAGATGAATTGTGTCAGAGACCCTTCTATTTAATTTTTATAGTCAGCAGTTAATTGTTCATAGAACTAAATCAAAATCCTTTACCCTAATCAAAAATCATCAGCATGAAATAAGGACTGACTAGCTTAGGGCAAAGAATCACATTTGAAGCTTGCTAGAATGAGGATACACCCGTTGTGACAATTGAGGGAATATACCATTGCAAATTTGGTGGACCATAACGTATATCTCATGTGACTATTTATGCTAACGTTAAGGGATCATTTCATGATGGTTTAATATCAGCAGACGCACTAAGTCAGACAATAATGGCTTCCATGGTGCTTTCAATGTTTAATTCTGATTGATGAACTTAATGTGTGCTAATTTCCCTTCTTAGATATCTTGAGTACACCTGGGATCGCACAATAATCCGGAAGCAGGATGGCATCTCCACGATCTCTTCTATTGCTAACAATGCTGCAGGGCAGAGTATAGCGTGGGACTTCATCAGGGCCAACTGGGAGAAGATTTTCCTTGAGTAAGTCTACTACTTGTTTTCAAAAGACTTTGAAGGCAGAGGCACTTGGGCAGCAGCTAATGTTCAGTAGCCATCATCAGCGTCTAGTGATATATTTAATGCTTGCTGCTGCAATTCATTAACTTTGACAACATACCATATTGTGCTTTTCTTTGGCATGTCAGTAAATTCAACGAAATTACAATCCAATGTTCAAAGCATGCCTGCTTGACAAATGGGTACAAATTCAGAGAGAAAACAAAACTGAGAAACCAAAGGAGGTTTTAGAGCTACAGCAATGAATGGGGTATTAACGCACAGCTTCAAAGGACAGAGTGGTCCAAGTGTCAGAATATAAAAGAAACTGAGCCTGCCCATCTGAAAGATTTTAATCATAAGAAATATGTGTTTGCACTAGAGGTGGGTGGAATGTTTCACTCTGCCCACGGAATTGGCGGGATTTGGCAACTCTGCATTACTCTTGTAACACAATCTTTACGCCAATATTCTGCCAATCTCCACTTGGCAGAATTATTTCCCACGAGGCTCCAAAAATGCAAGTGCGAGCGAGATTTGGCATCCACTAGTATGACTTTCCAACGTGGGGAGTGACGGTCAGAGGGCTGCTTCTCGATTAGATTTGCGGGCGCTCGAGTAGAATTTCTACTTGAGCAGCAGCAAAATTATCTCAAATGGCTGCAGGCTCCTGCGCACGGAATGGTGCCATTTGCACTGATGTTTCAGCACTGCTCAAGCTACTGCTGCTAAATTCCAGTGCAACATGCATATTTCTGCCCCGTGGCAGAACTTGGCAGAATCTTGCAGAGTTTTTATGTATCTTCGCAGAATTCTGCAGAGTTAAACTGTTACAAGGTGTAATAATATGTGTTATGGCTGGGAGGCCTTTCCATGCAATATTCTCACAATACACAGTGGCTGATCATTGGATTAAAAAACAATGGGGCATATTAGCAAGACCCACGTTAAAATTATCGCCGTTTTAGCGGCAGGAAACTGCCGCTAAAACGGCGATAATGGGCTTGCTAATATGCGTTATAGAATTCCAATAGAAGCCCAGGTTAGATGTGCAGGACATCTAACCTGGGCTTCTATTGGAATTCCATAACGCATATTAGCAAGCCTATTATCGCCGTTTTAGCGGCAGTTTCCTGCCGCTAAAACGGCGATAATTTTAACGTGGGTCTTGCTAATATGCCCCAATAATCCTAAGCTCAGTCCTGGTAGTGTGCCAAAGAGCATTCAGGCATTACTGGAGGAAAATGTATTAAGCATTTTACAGTACCATCACGGTGCATAAGTAATTGAGGCGACTCGAAAGAAATCCGACACCAATTTATAAAAATAGAGTGTATTTTCATATAAGTATAAACAACAAAACAAACTTTGTATCATACATACAACCGGAGTGGTAGATTTTTTAAAGCGTTCAAACATAGATGTACTTTAAGTCAAACTGGTCCAGTTGAAATGAATGGGGGAAAACACAGGTGACACTCGGTCACTTGCAGGGTCAGTTAAAATGAACCCTGTTTTGTATAAGGTCATGCGGATCCCTAGATCAAGTTCCAACAGTCGTTACTTTGTTACCTTGCCCAGGGAGTCCGGGTGCAGAGGTGACTTAGTTGTCCTTGGTACTGAACCAGATCCGCGTGAGCGGTCAAACTTGCAGCACTTGATAAACCCACACTTGGAGATGGAGTTACACTCTACCCATGCTGAGTAGAGGCCTAGGGGTCCTAGCACCCCAGTTCAACAGCTGGAGTTCTTCTACCTTTCTTTGGCGGCTCCAGGCGCTGAGGTACTTGGCAGCTGCCAATCACAAAGATGCTTTGCCACAAACTCGACAACACCAACTTCAGGATGCAAGAACACAGCAGTGGGGTTGTTGCCAGTATCGGTCGCTGTGGCTGTGAGGTGCTCTTGGGCAAAAGATGTCGTTCAAGTGGTCTATCACCCAACTGGCAATCACCAAGCTTGGGCTGCGGCAAATATAATCCATGGTTGCTTCGGCAGCTGGAGGGCGGCAGGATTGGAGTAGCAGTTTGAAACATGGGGTAAGCTTGGCTACCACTCCGGACTTGCAGGCCACACTTTTTCTTTGGGCTCACTCCCAACAGGCCCATCGGGTTGCAATTCTTGTCATGCAGCATATCGATTTTCCTGAACCTTGCAGAGGACTGGACCCACCAATCCTTAGGAGTCTGGTTCGGTTTCTGGCATCCACTGGAGTCCCTCATGCTGGGAGCAATGAGCTTTTACCAAGGACACACGTTGAACACACGGTTCCAGTATAAGGTCTCTTCAGGGAACTTAAGTGTCCTATCTTCGCACTGCTGCAGAGTCCAAGGTCCTGTTGTCATTTCAGCGTCTTCAATGTGCTTTTTCTCGAATTCAAAGTCAGAACTGAGGATCCGGTGTCAGGGGAGCCACTCAAAGCCTAGTTTAGGGGGTATTAAGGGCGAGAGGGCCAATGGCCAATGGGCTACTGGTCCCTGCAGCTAACCCGCCCCTGGAGTGACAACACCTGTAGATGTACATCACCTTTCTACCCAGTGTCTTCTAATCTAAGGTCTTCCAACATGGCAGAACCCTTCTTTGGCTGTACAGGCCTCCCAGCCCACCCTAAAGGTGTGGCTAGTCCTTTGGAGGTGTACGCCTCCTGAATAGCTAATTCAGGGTGGGAAGGACTTTGACCTCGAGTTAGCGACAAGTACTCTTGCACATCAAAGGCTGTGAAGCCTTCGAGACTCACCGCCTTGATTGCTGTAAATACTAGCCATCCTGGGAGGGAGGAGGTGTGACGTCCTTCCTGCCCATGCCTTTGTCTCCATCCTGGGGAAGTACTACCACATCCCACCAAGAGGGCAGACTCTTCTCTTGGCAGCAAACAGCTCAGGTAAGCCCGCCAAGGCACTGGAGCACTAAATGTGAGGTGGGCACTTACTCAGGGTGACACCTATGTGCATGCCAGCTCACCCTTGACACAAGAATCATGTTGGGGTGAAAAAGCCAAGTGTTTTACACCAAACATGTTACAATTCGGTCATTCCATAATGGAACTGGCTAGCTCGAGTTCTCTCAGTAGCCAGCCCATCTTACTCTATTGACTGACAGTCACTTACAGTAAAACCTAGCTTTACAGGGTTACTGTAGGGATAGCCACATCTTTAACATAATTGACTCTTCCCCCTGGGCTTAGGAGGACATCCTTAAGACTGACTTGCTTACATTAAGGCAGTGGTGTGGCTCTTCAGCACATGGTGTGTGCAGAGTCACTCTCAAGCAGAAAGGCTGCTTGTGCAGGGCTGCAATGGCAGACCTGCAGACATACTTTTACTTGAGTCACACAGGGTGGCACAATATAGTGCTGCAGCCCTGGTGACCCCTTTACCACCCTTGCCCTGGGTACCCCTGGTACCATATACCAGGGACTTGTAAGGAGGCAAAGTACCTTGCTGATTGGGTGCACCAATTCACATCACTTTTAGGGCAAAGAGAAAAGAGGTTCCCTTGATGCATTGACTAGTTGCCCCAAATATTAAGGGTTACACCAATAAGTCAAAAATATACACCATTGCTAGTACCATATGTCTGATGTGTCTTTTGAGAAGGCATCACTGTGGAAGAACAACTCCCAACACATGGCTATCTCAGGGCTACCATGTCTCCCCGCAGGGAAGTCTTGTGAATGCAGAGGAGACAATCCACTAGCAGATGTCCCTTGGTGTAGCCTCGCATTTTGGGTTGGACGCAATGGAAAGAGTGACACTGGTGTTCTGCCACCTTTAATTCGGAATTGCGAAAGCCACCTTCCTTCCTTCAAGTCACTGGCAGGCATTACAGTGGGTGACATATCATCAGTGGCGTGAGGCTGAGTAAGGGTTATCCTCCCACAGTGGGAGGCTGAAATCATATAAAAATCAGGTGCACACAGCGTGTATCAAGAGTAAATGTAACACTCATTAACAAAAGGAAGTCGGCTCTATTAACAACCTAGCATTTGAATGTTGTCTCACCCTTTTCAGATACAGTGGAAGTTCCTTTTCCTTCAAAGGTTTGATTGACAACGTGGCACGAAGATTTTCTTCACAGTTTGAGCTGACACAGGTAGGTCCTAACATACTATTGCGTGTGTGTGTGTTTGTGTATTATGAGGCACTGTTACACAACATTCGAAGTGGCCACTTTTCTTTTTTGATTTCTTTAACATCATGCTTAAATATGATGTTTCAAATAGGGTTAATCAGGTATTCATCCAGGGCACATGTCAAGGGCACACACAGGTAGACAGTGTCTACCCATCCTGCTCAGGGTGGACGCTGTTTACCCTGCAAAGAGTTTGGGCCCCACAGAAGTATGGTAAACTTGGCCAAGTGTGATTTTCAGACACAGGACACATTCAGCAGTGCCTGCACATTGTCTGCTTCCTTCCGAGCAGCAACGTGCAGGCGAGGAAAGGGATTATGAGATTCCAGCTGGGCTTATAACTAAAGCCGAAGTTAAGGGGCAATTAGGCTCCAATTGTTGGAGTATCCTGGCTGGGAGCTATCTGGAGCCTCACACCTAGATGCAAATGCAATGGAAGGGAAACAAAGGCACACAGCTTGTTATCACTTTATAAATACTTGAGAGGCATGCTTTTGACTTTGATCAGTCCCTGTATATAAAGTAAGTGCATTTACTGTAAGAATGCCAGATGTATTGGTCTGTCCAAGTACACAAATAACAATTTAAATACCACTATTTTGTTTTATTTCTTTTATAGCGCTATAGTCCTACTCATCCCATTGCAGGGCACCTTACATCACACAAACACATTATACATTGACAATAAATCATATGTGTGTAAATCAATGTGCAGAATGTGTTACATAAGGCAGTGGGAGTTGCAAGGTGTAGGAGCCACATATCCTTCATAGCTCACTGTGTTATATTAGAAGGATTACAATTTATGAACTTCAAATAACAAAAGGATCTATGTGTTAAAAACAGTAACCCACTTATTAATTTACATTAAAAAACTGAAAACTGTCGTCTGTGTGTTACATAATGTGCTTTGCAGGAGACATATTGACCTTCTAATCTACGCTACTTAGATTCAAAACTGGGACTGGGCAGAACTCAGATACTCCAGCAAATACGTTAACCTCCAAGGTTATTTTATCATTATTAATATTCCCTGAGATTTAGTTAGCACACCAAGATCTCTGCAGCAGGTATGTTAATCCTATGAGATATTTTAAAATGCAGGCTTTGCAACCGATGAAGCAGAACACATTTAATGCCATGTTTCTCCTTGTGACCAATTTCTTTGTGGCAAGGTTTTATAAACTAAGGGCCAGATGTATCAAGCGTTTTACCGTTCGCAAACGGTAAAAAGCCTTTTGGGATGTATCTCAAAAGGCATTTGCAAAATAGGGAATAGCAATTTTTGCGATTACCTATTCTGCGAATGCATTTACGGAATCGTTATTTGCGATTCCTTAAATGCAATGCTGGAAGCAAAAAAATATTGTGACCTGGCTTTAAGGAATCGCAAATTACCATCAACTTCAAGTTGGTGGTACTTTGCAAATTCCTAGAAAAATACACTTTTTTGCATTTTTCTAGGTGCCATGTGGTGTACATACATGCCCTTAAGGCATGTATGTGCGCCACATGTGCACACATGCATATTTGAGGCGTGCAACAGGTTGTCCTTCTGGCCCCTTTGCACCCTTAAAATTGCATGCGCAATTTGCGAGTACCTATTGGGTAGTCGCAAATTGCACATGCAATTCCCATTCATTCCTATGGGCCTGCAGGCCCGTAGAAATGAATGGGAAGCCATTCCGTATTTGCAACTCGCAATTTGCAAGTCGCAAATAAGGAATGCGCAGGAATCGCAATTTCCATAATAGCGAATCGGTAAAATTCGCTATTAAGGACTTGCAAAATACAATGTTGATACCTCTGGCCCTAAATGTATATGTAGAGGCCCAGATTGTGCGTTGGGGTTACATCACTTTTTGGCAGAACCCCAACGCACAATCTAATTTGTTAAATATTGTAATGCGCTCAAATGTGCTCTTGATAGACCTGCCAAACATATGTGTGAGGTCTTAAGATCTGACGACACTTCTTGTGATGTCACTTCCTGTGATGCCATGTGTTATGTCACATGCTGTGATATCATGCGCAATTATGTCACATGCATACTGCCTAACTTGGTTAGTCCCCCCACTTCTGTTTTTCAGGACTTATGCTCTGTCTTCCAAATGAAACATATTGTTCCAAAATACAACAAAGCAGTCTTTGGGGATCATCAGTCCTCAAACAGAGGGGCAGAAATCATGAATGCCTCTTTCTAACACTAAGATGGCCAGTTCATCTTGACCATTCTGATGCTATTTATTTTGACTGAAGAACAACGACACAAACAAAACAAAGACTAGGGGGCACATGCATCAAACCATTTTGCGATCACAAATAGTGCGAATCGCAAAATTCGGCCGTTTGCGATCGCAAAATGACCTTTTGAGATGCATGAACCTCTTTACCAATTCGCAATTAAGGAAATCGCAATTTTTTGCGATTCCCTTAATTGCAAATGCAGTTAGAGAATCGCAAATTGCGATCCCCTAAATGTGATGCATGATGCAATCGCAAATTGAGTTTTCGCAATTTAGAATCGCAATTTACCATTAACTTCAAGTTGATGGTAATTTGTAATTCCTTTGAAAAATGCAAATAAATGCATTTTTCAAAGTGCATTATGGTGCACACACATGCTTTTAGGGCATGTGTGTGCACCACAAGTGCATACCTACCTTTTTTGGGGGGTGCTTCAGGGTGGCCTTATGGCTCCTGTGCACCCTTCAAATTGCGTGCTCAATTTGCGAGTACCTATTTGGTACTCGCAAATTGCGCATGCACTCCCATTCATTCCTATGGGCCTCTAGGCCCATAGGAATGAATGGGAAGCCATTCCTTAATTGCGAATCGCAATTTGCGAGTCGCAATTAAGGAATATGTAGGAATCGCAATTTTTTTTGCGATTCCTACATGCATAGGGATTTGCGAGTCCTAAATAGCGATTTCATAAAATTCGCTATTTAGGATTCGCAAATCCTGAGTTTGATGCATGTGGCCCTAGGATTTTTATAAAAACCACAATCCGTCACTTAATCAAACTCCTGAAAAACATGAAGGAAACTCTTAGCCCGTAAATCTAAAGTCATATTTGAGTACTCAATCACAAAAGAAATAAACAAAGTGGCGCGCAGTCGACATGTTTTTAATATGTTCTTTAATCTTAGTTCCCAAACCAAAACTAATTATAGTTTTGCAACAATGGTACATAGTCTCTGTTGTACGTATATCATGACTCATCAGAAACAATGTTCATTCACATAGCTTTTCTAATACCGATGATCTTTTTACTCACAGTTAGGTCACCACCTGAAACTTATTTACGTGGCTAGCAAGGAAGAATCTGTCCTTCCTTTTCGTTTTGGCCGTGCGTATGACGTCGACGTTTACTGTTAGTGATTTGCTTTTTATGCGAAATCGCGCTGTTTCATTTAGATAAGCAGCCTAATGAGGAGTTTTAAAAGTAGTTTGTGCCTTGATGTACCCGTTGATGTGACCAGAACATTACCAACATACATATGACTCATATAGATGATTTTTGTTTTTCCAACCCGATGCATTCTGGTTTCTGTAAAGTACTGAAATTAGGTCACGCCACTGACATGCGTGTTTACCTTCTGCTCTTGACTTCAACTTTGCTAATCATGTCAGCCAAAGCCGTCATTAGAATCAAGTAATCTGATGTGGCGCAAATTGTTACGTTGTAACTCTAGTAAGGTTTAGACCGCCAGACCCAGCTGCCAGGAGCAGTGCGTTTACCAGTGCGCGCGCTGCGACTCCAGCTTTCAGTTTCAGTTAGCAATGCGCATTTAAATTAGCAGCACTATCTGCAGTCCTGGGGCAGGCAGGCGCTAATGCCAACAATGCGTGACTTTGCATTTCAGTGCGGTGATGCGGACCACCACACTGAAAAGCATTAGTCTAACGCCTGATGTGTGGTACTTGGCAGGGCTGCTGACAGTCCGGGGGCAGGCAGGCGCTAATGCCTACAGTGCGTGACTTTGCATTTCCGTGCGGTGATGCAGACCACCACACTGAAATGCGTTAGTCTAACACCTGATGTGTGGTATTTGGCAGGGCTGCAAAGGTTCTGTGCAAAGCATCACAAGACCTGTATTTATTACCGATTTTTCCAAATAGTCGGTAAAACCAAGTGACTAACCGATAAACATTGGAAAGTGGTGTACACGGACGAGTTATTGAAGAATGTGGTATGCGCGAACGAGGAATTGAAGAATGTATTTCCTGGTAAGACACTCTTTCCTTTTTCAGAAGTAAAATGAATATAATAATTATACAATTATCATCAACACCCAGTAAAAAAGAATAATACCAAAAAAGACAGAAGCAGGCACTGAGATGCCTCTGTACTGTATAAAGCGGTGTTATGGTACCGCAGCCTCAAACAGGAGAAAAAACATAAAAGAAAAGAAAAATTGAACTGCAGCTCTCGGTACTGCAAATTCTTTCTTAAGGTCTTTGTGATCTGGGATATGAGTGCATTGGTTGACATAGTGTCAAATATATGCCACAAAGAAAAATTTTGTAACACATGTAACAAAAGGGAAATATCACATGGAGTGCTTTGTTTGCTCACATGAAAAATGATTACATGTCACTGAAAACATAAGAAACGGAGGACACCAATGACTTCATGCTCACAGATGACATGATTAGCAGAGGTAAAGTGCCGGATGCCCCCCCCTTGAGCCATTAATGGCTCTGGGAACTGCCACCTCCCAGGTTCGGCTCCACATGTCCCGAGGTGCCAACCCTGAGGACATAGATGCTTGCTTTTGATTGGTAGGGGCTTTGACAGCTCCTGCCAAGAAAGAGCAAATAGTAAGTCCACTTCCAGCGGGCGGGAGCAGGAAAAATGCTCCAAAAACTGCTCCCGCCCACAAGGAGTGGACTTCTCAACAGTTTCCCTGCCCGCTGTCAAACGGGCAGAAAAAGAGATGAAAGAATTGGTTCCACGTGCAGAGAGCAGCATTTTTTGCTGCTCCCTGCATGCTGGAAAAATGCAGTCTCACTGCCCAATGTTCCCAACAGAGCACCCTGGGTGCCCTGGGTAGGGCCAGGGTACCTAGCATCAAGTGGCCAGGTGCCGGGGATGGGGTCCCCGGTGCCAAAATCCATCTGGGGAGAGAGACCATGTGGCCCACATTCCCTTCCAGTGAATTGGCCAGGCCCCGGGCGATGTGGTCCCCATGGCCATAAAACATCCCGGGGAAGGGGGCTACGTGGCCCCCTCCCCTGACAGTAATTGGCCAGGCCCCTGGGAATGCAGTCCCCTGGATCAAAATTGGCCCTGGCCATTCTTGGCTAGACCCTGGAGGATGGGGTCTCCGGGGATGAAATTGCCCCGTGGAGGGGGGCCACATGGCTTCCCTCCCATTCTGTAAAGGCCAAATTATCCTAACTTCTTGAACTTGGCAAAGGCAAAGCAAGTTTGTTTTCTTGGCAATTCCTCATTAAAAAACAATCTGAAATCCTTGCAGGAGGTGAATTCATCGGTGATCTAGTCGAGCACAATCTGTAGTGACTGTGATGAGTGGGTTCTTTCTTGTCATCTCCTGGTGAGTGCAGGGTGTATGGTTCTCCCTTTAAATTACTATGAGCATGCAAATGTGCAAAATTACTTGCAAGCTCCCCCATTTGGCCCCGCACTGTCCACCTTAGTAGTAGGCAGAGGTCTTCCCACCTTTTTCCATGTTGATGGTCAGCTTACCAAAAGCCCCCCAAGCGCATTTCCCACCGATTTTGGTGACACATCTCTCTGCAGAGGAATATGAGGACATCTCCACCAAACAAAGAAGCACTTACTTCATATAGTTAGGTAGAAGTACCCTTTTTGGTGAAGATTCACCTCTTTGTAGTCTCGTCATCTTTTCTATAGGAGGATTCATGTTATCACAGATTCCAGGAAGAAGACGCTTGAGTAAAAATTACATTGCCGAAATTAAATGCACAGAAGGTCACTGGAGCTATTTCTTCCTGGTCCATTATGTAGCTGTAGAGTAGAATATGCACTAGACATTTATCCAACAAGTTAGCACTCCTTTCCGTGGCTCAGTCATGTACACAGCTACTGACACATCCACACAGACACCCACTCACACACTCATTCAGCCACTCTCACATCCACACAGCCACTCAGACACCCATACAGTCACTCCCACTCCCACTCACACATCCACAAAACCACTCACACATTCACTCACAGACTCATACAGCCACTCACACACCCACTCACACAACCACTCACAGACCCATACAGCCACTCACACACCCACTCACTGACCCATATAGCCACTCACACAGCCACTTACAAACCCATACAGCCACTAATACTGCCACTTACAGACCCATACAGCGACTCACACACTCACTCACAGACCCATACAGTCACTCACAAACCCACTCATACACCACACAGCTACTCACAGACCCATACAACCATTCACTATCACACTCCCTGACCCACAAAACCACTCACACACCCTCAAAACTACTCACACACCTACTTACAAACCCATACAGCTACTCACACACCCACTCACAGACCCATACAGACACACACTCACAGACCCATACAGCCACTCATAGACCCATACAGCCACACAGACACACTCACAGACCCATACAGCCACTCACCCACTCACTCACAGACCCTTACATACACTCATACACCCACTCACCAACCCATACAGCCACTCACTCACTCACACACCCACACACAGACCAATACAGCCACTAACACACCCAAGCACAGACCCATACAGCCACTCACACACACTCTCACTAACCTATACAACCGCTCACATACCCACTCTCAAAGGTTACAGGTTACAGATATGAAATAAAATTAAAAAACCTTCGAAATTCACTAAAAAAACAAAGCTTACAGGGACATTATAGTTAGAAAATAACATTAAAAAAAGTAGAAATTCACTGAAAAACTAAAGGTTACATGGACGTTGAAGTTAAGAAATAGAATTTTTTTTAAACTTAGAAATTCACTGAAAAAATCAAAGGTTACGCTAAGGCTCAGATTTCAAACGCCCAAAACCATAGAAACTCAGCAGTTATAGTTACCTGAGCTAACTATAACTTACGCTCCAGCAATGCACTGCTTATGACCTCACATTTTTTTTATCATTCATTTTATTAAGTTTCAGTTAACATTGTGCCCTAGATTGGCATGCGCACACGCAAGACGTACAACGTTGGGGTTATTAGTGAAAAAGGACGAGGAGGAGGAGGCAGGAGAGCGGCAATGTCAAGGAGGAGGCAGCCACCTGGCAGGTACGTGCCTTTTACTTTCTTTTAATTATTTTGGGAGGGGGAAGGGCGCAGAGCAGAGTTTAGCGAAGTTCCACAGAGTTGCTTTCCATCTCCGTGGAACTTCGCGTAGAGGCACTACACCTGCTCCGCCCAGGGTTAGTGTCTATATGACAATGGGTCCAGATGTGGTGTGCGCTAAGCAGTGTCTGTCCAAAGATGTGCCTCTTCCTGTTGAATTTAGAGATGTGCCACCCACTCTGTGGGCAACAGGTGACACAGACGTGGGATTGTTGCAGATATCGCCTGTTTCGATACGCGTTAAGGATGGTGCTATTTTACCTCGTATCCCTCAATATAAAATACCACAGGCAGGAGAGCGAGCCTTATTGCAAATTGTGCAGGATTTGATTAAGAAGGGAGTGGTTGAAGAGACAACAGCTAATATTTGTAATAGCCCTATCCTTCCCATTCTTAAGCGGACGCCCTCAGATTCTCTTGGTGACCATGAAGATGTTTATCGCTTTGTGATTGACTTGCATTAAGTTAATAAAATAGTGATTCCCCAGTTTCCGGTGGCTCCTGACATCACCGCTCTTTTGACAATGATTCCTTCTTCTGCTAAATTCTTTTCTGTCATTGATTTGAAAAATGCGTTCTTCAGTATTCCTATTCATCCTGATAGCAGATATCTGTTCGGGTTCACCCTAGCTGGTAGAAGTTTTAGGTTCTGTCGCGCTCCTCAAGGCTATACAGAGAGCCCGAGTATCTATAGTCAGGCATTGAAAGGTCAGCTGGATTCCTTGTCGCTCCCCACAGGTAATGTATTGCTTCAGTATGTCGATGACTTGCTCATCGCTTCAGATACAGAACAAGGTTGCAGAGACAGTACAGTTAAATTGCTGTTACATTTAGCTCAGCATGGCCATTTCAGTATTGTTGACAGGAGGTCACCTACTTAGGTCACCTACTGTCGAAGGAGGGTAGGAGACTGACCCCGGAGCGTATTAGTACCATTGTTTAAATGCCAGTTCCACAAACCCAAAAAGATGTAAGCGCTTTTATATGTATCATTTCCTACTGTTGTCAGTGGATACCTAACTTTTCCCTACTAATTAAGCCCCTGCTTGCACTAACCACTAAAGAAGTGATGCCTTTACCTTGGACGTTTGAATGTCAGCAGTCTTTTGAGCAACTAAAAACTGTGCTTTGTTCGGCTCCAGTGCTTGGTACCCCTAACTACGCCAAATTCTTTGTATTATATGTTCATGAGATGGCTGGTTGCGCGCTTTCTGTTTTAACACAAAAATTTGGAGATAAGCAACGGCCATGTGCTTATTTCTCTGCTGTGCTTGATCCTGTCACACGAGCCCTCCTGAGCTGTCTAAGAGCGGTTGCGGCCGTGGTTGTCTCGATAAGACAATCGGCTGGACTCGTACTTGATACTGACCTCACAGTCATGGTACCCCATGCTGTGGATACCCTTTTGAATATGACAAAGACACAGCACCTCACCAGTGCACGTCTGACAGGTTATGAATTAACGCTGTTTGCCAAACATATTACGATCAAACGATGTGCCACTCCGAACCCAGCCACGTTACCACCCCTCCCTTCTGAGAATGATGAGATTGATAAACATGATTGTGTCTTCCGGACGGAAGAGGAGACGAAAGGACGGGTAGACTTGACTGATGTTCCCTTATCTGACCCCCAAGGTGAACTATATGTCGATGGCTCTTGCTTTTAATTACCAGATGGCACTACAACTGCTGCATATGCTAATACTACGCTGCGTACGGTAGTTGAGACATCACGAGTTCCCTATCAGTCAGCCCAAGCTGCAGAGCTCGTTGCCCTAATACGAGCTTGCAAATTGAGTGAGGGGCTGGTTGTCAATATTTATACTGACAGTCAGTACGCCTTTGGAGTCGCGCACAACTTCGGGCGACTCTGGGCAGAGAGAGGGTTTCTTACTTCGCATGGTGCCAAGATACAACATGGGCACCTTATATTGAGACTTTTGTCTGCTTTGACACTCCCTAAGAAATTGGCAATAGTAAAGTGTAGCACCCACCGGAAAGTCACTGACGATGTAGGTAAGGGGAACGCTTTTGCAGATCAGAGAGCTAAGGAAACAGCCCGGGCTAAAATTAAAAGAATGTTTGTAGCAGGTCCCGCTAGGTGGGTGCCTGAAGTCACCATGTTTGAGGATACACTTGAGAACTTGAAAGAGATACAAAGTCAGGCCACAATAGAGGAATTAGCAATGTGGCAAGAAAGTACAGAACAGTTGAACAATGAGGGATGTTGGATTGATAAGTCAGGGAAGCAGAGATGGATGTTGCCAGATGCGTATGTTCTTCCTGTAGTCACGATGGCTCATGGCCCAGCCCATATTAGTGCTAAGGGTATTTGCAAGTTGTTAGACCCTGTATGGCAGAATGATAATATTTCGAAAACAGCTGCACATTTAGTGAAGTACTGCATGGTGTGCATGATGCATAATCCTGGGAAGGGTACCCCTAGACCACCCGGTAATTTTGCACCACCCACTTTCCCCTTTGAGGTCATCCAGATGGACTATATAGAACTAGATAGGTGCAATAATTTGAAGTATGTTTGGGTGGTTGTTTGTGCATTCAGTAAGTTGGTTGAGGCTTATCCCACTAAAGATAATACAGCCACGACGACTGCAAAGGTACTCCTAAAGGAGTTCTTTCCTCGTTTCGGCTTGCCCCGTTTGATCTGGAGTGATAACGGAAGTCATTTTAATGCCAAGGTCATTGCACATAAAGCAGAGGTTTCATGCTGCAAATCACCCCCAGTCAGCAGGTTTGGTTGAGAAGTACAATGGTACTCTCAAACTGAAATTGGCAAAGGTTTAGGAGATAACAGGTTACAGTGGCCAGATGCTTTACCATTAGCTCTTTTGTCGACAAGAACAACAGCACATTCTAGGACAGGATTGTCACCGTACAAGGTCGTGTTTGGACACCCGGCAAATGACTGGGGCGTCCCGCGTCCTCGGCGGTTTTCAGATATTGAATACCCGTTATTAATTGAATACCTTTCCCAGTTAACTGAAAATTTGCGTTCTATTCACCAACAGGTCCGTGAAGTATAGCAATTTCATCCTGATTCGTAATTTTCAGAGGAAGAAGAGTTTAGAGCCACGCTGGAAGGGGCCAGAACAGGTCCTTCTGGCTACACGTACTGCAGTCAAGGTCGCTGGCCGAAAGAATTGGGTGCATGGCACTCATTGCAAACGGGTGCCTCTCCCTTATGACCAGTGGGTCAAGGACACACTAGGGGACTCTGAGTGTGAGACGGTGCCTCAGTTTGTCCCTTTTAGTGTTGCTAAACTAACCTGGACGCAAACGGATGCAGAGAATGATGAAGTACTGAATGCAGCAGTTCGACCGGAGGTACGAGCTATTCAGGAGCCCCTTTTTGTTGATCCCTCTGTGCCTGGAGTAACCAAGTACAATTTGCGTCCTCGGCTGAGGAATAGTGCACCAAAGGAGAAGTCAGATTAGCCAGGGATGGACTGTGTAAGTTAGGGTGTACTTTGCCATAGTACCAACGGAGTTAGTTTAGAATGATGTGAGATTAGTGCACTGTTTTGACATTGGACAGGATAGATCGAACGTGCTCCCTTGGAGGGGGGTACATTATCCTGATCGCCGTGGGATTCATCGTGAGTTTAGGACTGAGCAAGCTCCACCGCCGGTGCTCAAGAGCGCCAACGTTTGATGAACAATAGGAGCCTGTACCAGTGAGGCTCTGATGGACACAGGGAACACTTACTTTTACTATCATTTTGTTTCATTTCTTTCCTTGCTTCATAATGCATCCCTTTGGTCGGCCTATTGATGAGGAGGAACAACCATTTGCACCACCGCATTTAGCAGAGGGTTGGTCAACAAAGAGTGAAATAGTTTGCATATTAATTGTTGTGATTACAATAGTGACAATATTTGGAATATCCTGGTTTCTAGAGGAGAAATATCCTGTACATTCCTTGGTAGGTACAACACCAACTCCCCCTGAACACATTTTTGTCACTCTAGCCCCACACAAAGCAGCACACAGGCAGTCCTCCACGGACAATGTATTTATACAATTGTTGCATCATACTCATAATGTGTCCAATACAACTAATTGTTGGGTTTGTGGGTTGCTCCCTTCGGTCACTCATAAGAGCGACAATTTGTTGTCTATGCCATTGTCATATATTGGCAGCTGCGAGGGTTGGTATCAATTGTTTCGACTGGTGTACATCCAATTTCATCTTTCTACTTTGGATATAACATCCACTGATTCTCACACTGCAAATGACTATTTATGCTTCTACCGAGGGTTTATCCCCATAGGACCAGCAGGACAATGGACTCTAGGGACACTATCCTCAAAATCTTGTTTGAAAATGTACCATAGAGTAAAGGACAATGCCTGGTTTCGAATGGAAATGGCTGATTTCCAATGGTTTAACACCTCTGAGTACTTCCAATCCTTCCGAAGTCGAAATCTTACCGAAGATAAACCGATACCTGAGCCAGTGCTCAATAAGACAGCTCATTTTTGTGTCCAAGGGACTCGGGAGATAAAGGTGGGTGAGAGTAAATGTAATTTCACCTACAAGCTGAATACAACTAATAGTCTGCCCTTGATCCTACCCCATAATGTCTATTATGTCTGTGGGTCACAGGCTCATGTCTGGCTCCCGAGGGGATGGTCATGAACATGTTATCTTTCCTTTCTTTTTCCCCCTGTATATGTTGCCAAGTCTAAATATCAAAAAACTCATCGGATGCAATGCAGAAATGCATTCCTGGCCCGAGTAAGAAGGGTTGTTGACACAAAGGATGTAGATCAGACAGACACTACCGCACAGTAATTTGGAGACGCTGTGAAGGGCCTGCTACCTTTTTGGGGCCCCATGGCAAATAGCCTTCAAGTTCGTCAGTTAACTAGAGTTGTTGAAGCAGTTATTAATATTAATACCACTGCTGGGATGATGACGAATGTCACTGCTGAGCTCCAGTCTACGAGATTAGTCACCTTGCAGAACAGGATGGTGTTGGACGTTATCATTGCAGATCGGGGAAGGGCCTGTCGCGTCATAGGCAGCAGCTGTTGTGTTTACATACCTGATAACGCCCCCAATGTTTATTCAGCTATACAGAAATTACATAGGGTGTCGGCTGAGATACACCAAGAAGCAGGTACTTGGACACTGTCGGGGTGGTTGTCGAACACATTAATATCTTGGGGTTGGAAGATCCTCACTTTCTTGGCTGTGGTTGCCAGTATTTTCTTTACCTGTTGCCTCTGTATACACTGTCTCCCAGCTTGTTGCACCTATTGTGCCAATGTTCTCATCCCCAAACAGAAAATATCAGTTCATGATACTAATACCGCAATTATGTTACAAAAGGATATTGATGATATGATGCAGATAGATGAGGGTATCTTTGAGTACTGACTATATGAGCAACTACTCATAGTAATGTTTCTTATCCTTGCAAATGTTATACTTTCCTTGATAACCACATAACATGGTTAGCTCATGCTAAAAGGGGGGTCTGTTAGAATAAAAATGTTTTTGCTGTGTTGATTATGTATTGTTCTATGTAAGTTAGCATTCGCGGCACCATTGTATGTTTGGCCGCCATTTTGAACCATGATCGAAACTAATCTTCCCCTTATTACAAACGCACCTTTTGGTAACTCTCGTTTCTCCAAGGTTGGGCCTTGTTAATTCTCTATGAATACACTGTTCTTATTAGCGCATACCTTTCCCACTAGATAGAGGCCATATCCCACTAGTCTAGCGGTGGGCACGGACGGAACGACCTTGAGCAGGCGATAGTGTGTGCCCGGCCTCAGGATCAAAACTTATCCTTCTGTACTTCTTTGTTTAGTTGCATCTGCCTGGAAAATTCCATTGTGGGCGTGCCTTCATTGGTTCTGAATTGTACATAATTAGGGCTCCCGGTTTTCCGTTTTTACAGATTTTTACATATAAATACAGATGGAAAACTATTTTTCCTTTGTCTGTATTTATATTTAGAAACGGCAAAATACTAGTAAAACTGCATGGATGAGGTCGCCTTCTGGCATGTGCTAATCAGCAGTGAGGAAGCACACCTTGGGCGTACGTTAAGCTCCTCTGCTACAATCTACTGGCGCCAAGTGAGTCACTCGCCTCAAAGACACTCACTTGCAGTGCACGTTATGTTAAAGGCAGACGGCCCATTGTCATTCTAAATGTGATAATCATCTGCAGTCAGAATGACAATGGGCTGTCGCAGCTAAGCTCCCCGGGTGCTCTGATAAACACTGAACAAAGCACGGGCCTTGAGAAAGCTGACACCGGCCCATTGTGCCTGCTGCCACCAGGCCCTGGTGCGGGGGTGCTAGGAGCTGTTTACACAGGAGCTGCGGCTTCACGCCTCACCCTCCAACAATGGACGGCCAGGGACGGGCATTCCTTCCTGAACTCGATGTCATGAGAGGAATGCCAGGCGTTTCCTCCCCGTGAAGAAAGGTCCCCCTGGGCTGGATCGAGGCACAGAGAGTGAGGCGTTCTCCTTTCCACCCCTTGCCATGGTTCAAAGATACGGCAAACACAAGCTACAGAGATGCGTTTTCCAGCACCGAGTGTAACGTGACAACAACGTATTCATTTATATAGCGCTTGCTGTTTCAGGTTTGCAGCTTCGCAGAGCTACAAATAACTACTGCCACTAACGCCCAACTATATCTTACTCATTTTATTGCACTCAGAAGGATGAAAGCCTGAGTCTGCTCGGCCGGGATTCAAACAGTGTTGCAGCGGCTGGACTCCCCCTCCCCGCCTTCATTTGTGGCTCAAGCACTAATGGCTCCTCATCAGCTCCCCATTACTTTCAGGTCCATGGAAAACGTGTACACATCTGCCCAAGAGCACACTGCACCTGTTGAACTAAGGTCCCGACCTGTTTCCCCCTCACTCCTGCAGTACTTGCAGCACCTCGTCTGTGAAGGTGTTGTCACCCAGAACACATTTTTGGGGGCCTGGACTTACTTTAATCCAGAGCAAGAGAGGGACAGGCTGAAAACTGAGAAAGAAGGAAGATGAAAGTAGGACAACAGTGACAAGAGTGAGACAGACTAGAAGTGCAGATGAGTGGGAGAATACCGAGACTAGAATGTAATAGAGAAGAAAATATCCTTTCCCCAGTCAGAGTACTGTGGTCAACTTGTGGCCTTGTGTAATTTGCCAATGATGTTCACTGATAGCCCGACATCAATAAAGTACATCAATCGGGGGGGTCAGGGGGGAGGAGGGAAGGGGGGTTGGTACCTTCCCTGTTGGCAGGGGCTGTTTTTCGGCGTACAGCACTCCTTTTCCTTA
The DNA here is from genome assembly GCA_963921515.1 of Calotriton arnoldi. Lineage (NCBI taxonomy): Eukaryota > Metazoa > Chordata > Amphibia > Caudata > Salamandridae > Calotriton > Calotriton arnoldi. Next base: position 465,966 of record CAWUFW010004309.1, on the reverse strand, counting down.
CTACTTTGGAGACACAGAAAGGCCTGTCTCCTTATGAGATGGTTCCATTTCAGCAATTAAAAATCAGTGGGGGTTTGACGTTGAGAGCACATCCAGTTTAGGAGCTCTGTAGATTTTAGCACTTGCTCGGTGTGCTCAGGGCTGTTTGATTTTATTTCTAATCCAATGACAAGCAGTTTAAAAGAGAACAGGGGCCCTGAATGAACTATGGCTACCAAAGCACCGGTAAGGAAACATTAAAAAAATAAAAAATAAAAATTACTATGAAAAATGCAGACGTTTTTACTGTGGGAATTGCAGCTAATGTATGTAGCATGGTCCTCGAAAGTTGGATCAATTAATACTGTGATACTAACAAATGCAATGCATTTCTTGTATATTATAGAAGTAGTGCAGCACTAAGTTTACTCAATGCCTTCAACTTCAAGTGTAGAAAGGCATTTTATTTTCGCTGTGTTTTCAATTTAAATAAATGTGGAAAAATACTAGCTGTAGCGTCGTCTTTAGCGTGTAGCAAAAATAAATGTGGATAAATACAGAAAAAATGCCCCAAAAAAAAATACGGATAAATACAGACGGAAATGGCAAAAAAATAAATACCATAAAACCGGGAGCCCTATACATAATGTATCACCATGTTTGCTGATGTCAGTACCTCTGCAGCAATCCTAAGAGACTGGGCAGACTGGGCTCCACTCGAGTGTATCTGAATAAATATATTGGTTTGTGTTCTCTACTGTCTGACCGACTCTTCATTTGTATGGAAGGCTGAGAGGTGGTCGCGAGTAACCCGGGTGACCCTAATCGGGTTACTTCCTTCAAAGCAAGATGATACAATTTCATACATTTTAAGATCTTTTTTAAAATACAAGCTTTTCTCTACATTGTTCAAATGTACACTATCAAGAAGAAGATAAAATAAGTACAGTCTGCGGGTGTCTCTTCAATGCTATTCATTAAAACATTCCACAATGTTTATAAAAAAGTAAACATTGCTTCACATTGGAAAGAAGTTGAAAGAACATCGAATAGAACTCCAGCTGGTCTAGAAATAAAATGTCCATGTGTCCCAAGCAAAGATGGCAAGGAGTGTTAGCAATTTTAAAATACAGGCTATAATCAATTCAATTGTTAATAAAGATGATTCCTGTCTACAATTAGCATCTATGCATTAATGTAGTCTTAACGGAAAACATTTAATATAGGAAAAAAACGAGAGGTGGAGCCTGACTGCACCCAAGATAGCTGGCTCCTGCTGAAGCTCTCGAGCCACTTGACACTCAACCATTGCAAAAAGAACAGATGATGGACGGAATGCTGAACCAATCAAACAGTCACTCCCAGTCATAGATCTGGGTTAAATCCATTGTTTGTTTGCATGCCACGCCATTAGAGTTTAGACCCAGCTATATGCAAATCAGTCTTGACCCTGCTCCCCATGGGAACAGTACAGCCTGAACTGCCAGGCCAGGTCCTCCCTGGACCAGAAACAAACATCCTGGGACCGGGTTCGGGGTTTCACCACTCAACAGCCAGGCTAGCTTGAATCCAGTGGCACAGTGAGCCCGGGACCCACGTCTGGGCATACCTGGCACACTTAGGGCGAGAAAGCAAAAGACGCACAAATGATGAACGGAAGGCAGAACAAATCAAAACATTCAACCCCAGTCAAGAGATCTAGGGAAAAATCCATCATTCATTTGCTCACCATGCCACATCAGTTTAGACCCAGCCATATGCAAACCAGTCTTGACCCTGCTCCACCTGGGAACAGTCCAGCCCGAACTGCCAAGCCAGGTCCTCCCTGGACCAGAAACACGCATCTTCGGACCAGTTTCAGGGTTTCACCCCTCATCAGCCAGGCTAGCTTGAATCCAGTGGCACAGTGAGCCCGGGACCCACGTCTGGGCATACCTGGCACACTTAGGGCGAGAAAGCAAAAGACGCACAAATGATGAACGGAAGGCAGAACAAATCAAAACATTCAACCCCAGTCAAGAGATCTAGGGAAAAATCCATCATTCATTTGCTCACCATGCCACATCAGTTTAGACCCAGCCATATGCAAACCAGTCTTGACCCTGCTCCACCTGGGAACAGTCCAGCCCGAACTGCCAAGCCAGGTCCTCCCTGGACCAGAAACACGCATCTTCGGACCAGTTTCAGGGTTTCACCCCTCATCAGCCAGGCTAGCTTGAATCCAGTGGCACAGTGAGCCTGGGATCAACGTCTGGACATGCACGGCACACTAAGGGCAAGAAAGCAAAAGACACACAAATGATGGACGGAATGCAGAACAAATCAAAACATTCACCCCCAGTGTGATATAAGGTGTTAGGGAAAATTTGGACGTTGGTGAATAAGGTGTAGCTTGTGTCTGACCACAGAGGGACGAAAATTGTTAGGCTATTTCTTTTTCTCCATGTAAATCGTTGCTGTTTTTTGTCCACTGAGCAGGCTCACTGAGCTCCGCATATTACATGGAGCATCCCCTCGCCTCGAGCTGTAGGCTGTAGGCGATAGGAGGGGGCTAAGGTTTTTTAGACAAAATAATCATTTTTTTCTGTCAACCTTTGCTCTTTTAGCCTCTTTTAGATTTTTCCATTTTATGCATTCAATGATGTTGTGTTGCTGTTAAAATTTTGCAATCTGCTTCATGTTTAAATATTATGTCATGTTAGTGAGTCTATGCTTTATGAAATAATTTTAAAAAATCCAAATCAGAATTTCACGTTTGCTAGTTTCCTGCTACACATGAACTCATACTTTTCTGAACTAACAATTGCATTTTTGTTACAGATTTTTACTATTTCATTGCATTTGTCTTTGTCTATTGTTACATGTTCTTTTTTCTCAATACATCAATTTTTATAAGATCTCGTAACCAGTAGATTGTTTTTGGTACCTCCCTGTGTACGCAGTTGCCCACAATTAGAGTAGAATTTGTGATTAAAAAAAATCTTGAAACAATCAAAACTAGCAAAATCCCTAAAACAAGTTCCCCAATCCATCATGGAGACTCCCCTAGACCACATGCGAGTGAGGTTCCCCACCCAGGCGTGGAGATTAGAGAGACACTGCTGCAAGTAGCATGCCCACACAAAAGCACACACATTTCCCTGGCCTGAGGGGAGATCATTTGATATCAACATCATAGAACACACCAAAGCTTACATTCAGGCCAGAAATGTGGGCCAAGAAAGAGATATGAAAATGGCCCTGGTAAGACTATGAGTCAAGCACAGGGTGGAATCAACATGCAACACGTACAACTCCAAAGCTAGCAACATCAGGGAGGAAAGCTCCAACTCCTCTGAATCTGACAGCGAGGACGAAAGAATAGGGTGGGGCCCGCCAATACAGGTGGAAGGCAGGGAGACCACCCAGGTGCTTAAAGACGTGCTCACCCCACTGACAGCCCAGAACAACCCCATGGTCACAATGCTAATAAGTGAGATGCCATTCCACTTACTGGTGGATACAGGGATTCCAAGGTTATGCTTGTGGGAAGGAGCAGCCCCTATATTAAAGTCACTATCAAAGTGCAGGGATTCTCAGATTCCGTGGCCAAGGTCCCCCTCACAGAACCCATCGAGCTGGAAATAGGGGGGAATAAGGGGGAATAGGATCAGGGAACAGCTGTTGTACTCTCCGTCCTCCCTAACAAATATGTTGGGCCAGGACAATAATGTCCAAGCTAAGGATGTCCATCCAGTTCACCGAGGATGGAACTATAGGCTGTTCCTCCCCTGGAGCCTCTCATCTAGGACACAAACCAGCAACATCCTCCCACGCCACAGGAACACCAGCCAGTGTGATCCCAGACCATCGAGCCCCCATCAAAAGGGTAGTCTTGGACTTTACGGCAACCTCTTAGAGTTGTATGAACCAACTCGGTAGTGGACCGGACGTGCACACCACTTCTTGGCAGATTCAGCCAAAAGGGGGGTATGTAGGTTGTGTGGGGAGCTGGAGACCCAAGAATACGACACACACAGGCCCACTGCATCACCCGAGGCTAACTAGGAAGCTGGGCCAAGACGTATAGGAACAATGGCGGTAGCAACCAGACCATGCACACGCCCGGGCCTACTTGGTCCAGCCTTTGTCACCACCCTTGCACCTCCCCAAGGGAGGAAGTGGTACAAGCAAGGCGGCACCATGATAAGGGGTGCGTTGCCTGCACTGGGAGCCCCCTCCCTGTCCCCAAGCTCGGTGTCTAGGTGAGTTACCATGCTAAAAAATATGGCATGCCAGACTGGCGTTGTAACACACCACAAGATGTCCCCGCTTGCCACATGGGAAAAATCCAAGGGCCTAAAATGGATAGGCTACCAACCTCATCCCCTACTCAGGGGGCCCTTGGAGTGACGAAGAAACAGGCAAGAGCACCCCTCAAAGGAGCCGCAGCAACCACAGTCGTACAAGGGACACCTAGCTGGATGAGGACTCTGCCACAGGACCCCAGAGGCATCCAACTGAGTACCCGCACCAGAAAGCCAAAAGGCTGGGAACCTCCAAATTTTAGAGAATGCCGCTATTGTCACCAAAGAAAACACAGGGCCGACTATTGTCACCTAAACATTTCCAACAAACAGAAAAGAATATTACCAAGGCAGCCCCTACAGAGTACCTACCCACTGAACAAACCCCAGAAGATGTCAAACATTCAGTGAATGCAAGAACTCAGTATGGCACCCACTCCATACTCACTCCAGAACACTCACTACAACAATAAGGACTAGCGACACAGCATAGGAAGACTCAAGCCTTTACTTACACACAAGAGAACCTCAGGGCAGCCATACTATGTCGACTGGGAATCCATGCTAGAGTTTGCCATCCAGTTGCCCACAGGGGCCTGGGGCCCCTACTGCTGTTGATCCCCTGGGGAGGGGTTGGCTGACCCTCTCCCGGGGGAAGACAGTCTGATGAGGGAGCAGGGTGGCACCCCACTGGTACATAAAAGCAGACACCCAGGTCCCTTTGTCTAAGTCACTCGGGCGCACCCATCATCGAAAGGACTGCATTCTTCAACATTTTTCAGGCCTCCTCCAAATAGAGGCCCTCTTGTAGTTCCAAAATGAGTCAGATGCTCCAGTGCATGAAGCCCGGGTTTTCATGCGTTTAGGGAAAGGGAGATTAGATGAACATAGAACTCCGTTGGTCATGCACAAACTTGCCATGAAGTCAATAGAGAAATTCACCCAGGCACTCTGCCGTTTTATAGTTCACTTACTCACAGCGCGCCCCAACTGCACACTTAACTCCCATCGTGGGCAGAACATTCTGCCTCCTAATCCTCCTCTCCCCTGTTACTTTCAGACACATCCAAAAGTCTGCTCATTGGAACATGCACCTCCAAAGCAGCAGGAGTAGCGTGAAATTGGGTAAGAAGCACCGGATTAACGCTGAAGGAGGCAGGTCTGAAAGATTCCCAGATCCGAGGGATGGGGGCGAGATGGGAGGGAGAGGGTCTCTATTGATGACCTTCGCAGCCCGTGCACAAGATGCAGGGATAGGCTCACCAACTGCGTGTGAGAAGTTGGCCTGGCATATGCTGTCCACTAATTATAGTGGGCACCTTGCACCAGTCCAAACAACCCCTTATTGGAGATAGGTTAAAGACAACCTTTATTGAAAGCTATCCTAGTGGTAGCTATGGAGAGCAGCCTTCAGGCTAAGTCTTGAAGGAATGTAAAGCAGCTTGTTTTACCAGTCTATAATCTCTTGAGTGACCAAATGAAAGAGGACCACACCAGGAATATATTCAAAATATATGTATTTATTGCTAAACACACCCCTCTAGTCTCTTTATGAGGCTAGAGTTCGAAGTACATAAGTTATAAGTTAGTTATCTACAGTAATAGCACAAATACACGTTTGAGCCCTAGGGGCGTACCAAACCATATACCAATAAAGTGGTATAAGAACCACGACTGAGCTAGACACAGGGCCTAGAGCCTGTAGAAGTGCTTTGACCACAAGGAACCACCCAAGGTAGTGACACAGGGGACCCACGGGGGACGCGTGCAGTGTAAGAACACAGCCACGAATCGCCGTTGACTTCTATGGGGAAAGTCGCGGTTGGAAGTTTAGAGAAAAGGGACACTTAGAGGAGGACTTGGAGCAAACCCTTTTAGAACTAGGCTGTTCTAGTGTCAATACCCACGGGAGCACCGGAGTACTCGAGTTACCTCACCCAGGGGAGCCGGGTGCATAGGTGTCTTTCGGGGTCGGGTTTCGTCGTCGTTTTCAATGGCGATCTGCTGCAAAGTGCTGCTGGCGGCCAAGTCGAAAGTGTTCGGGTGGATCCAAAGGTGGATCGAAGATCTGAAGAACCTGAAAGCAGAGGGGACAGAGTCTGGGTCACTAGCCAGTGACCAGGAAGGCGATGAGCAGATGCCCACCGATGTCGAGTGCTTCAGGTAGGTTGACAGTCGTCTTGACTCTTCAGCCACGAGGTCCAGGAGGTGTCGATGACGACCAGGTGCTGGATTCGAGCTGTCCCACGACGTCTGTCGATTGCAGGGGTGTCGGCGACCGGATTGGACCCAACAAGCCTTGGCAACGGCAAGTCTTGTGGAAATAAAAGAAGGACGATGGTGCAGACCAGCAAGGTCTGTGGGACTCACCCAGTGAGAGTAAGTCAGAGCACGCCTGGAGCAACAGTGAGCCCAAGCAGAAGAAGATTGGCCTTAGGGAGGGCCTACTAGCCAACGGACTAGCGACCGCAAAGGAGCCTCGAGTGGACGCACTTGGAGCTGGCTCACAGGACACTCGTGGAGTGGAGGCCAGTGATATTCGGTGCAGTCGGTGCTGGAGGCTGGGGCTACTCGGAGCCCAAAGCACAACTTTGTGGGAGACCCAGAAGAGGATGCACTTACAAAAGTACGCGGTGTCCAGGGGTCACGGTTCCACGTTACCCACGATAGCCACGGGCCTCAGCTTTGCTGAGGACTCAGGGTAGCCTCGGGGAAGTCTGGAAATCTAACTCTGGTGATGCAAAGACTTCGGCGTCCGGCGGGAGCTTCAGCGATGCAGACCGGACAATTGCTTTGTTGGTGCCTGCCAAGCAGGGGAGCCACTCCTTGACCCCAAGGGAGATTCTTCAGTCCTCTAATCTTAAAGTAGAGCGTCGAAGGTCCAGGATTCTGTGTCAGAGTTTCGTCCAGGTAAATCTAAAGTCCTAAGGACTGGGGTCCCATACTTATACCAAGTTAGGGGGTTGGACATACTCTGGGGACCCACCTATGGGAGGGTCAGGGCAGAGGGGTGGTTACGCCCCTTTCCCTTTGTCCAGTTTCGCACCAGAGCAGGGGCTGGAAGCCCCTGAGCCGGTTTGAACTGGGGTATGCACAGGGACACCAAATGTGCCCCCAGTGCAGGACTTCAAAGCACCAGAGAGTGCTCCCGCCCAGCCCCAATACACACTATCCTGTCTGGGGAGGTGGTTACACCTCCCTGGGACAGGAAACCTATTGTCCAGGCCTCCCCTGCCGGAGTTTCGATCAGCAGCAGGAGGCCAGATTCGTGTCTGTGGCAGCGGCATCCATTTTGTGATGCCAGGGCTTGGAAAGAAGTTACCGGGCAGGCCGGTGTGTACATGTCTCTCCCTCTAGAAGGGTGGAATGCTACCCCCGCTGCCAGAACTGGTGGGGGGTAGTATTCCAAGATGTTTGACACCAAACACGACATGTTTCCGTGCAGCCATCCCAAAGTTAGCATTTAACGCGAGGTTATAATGCGCTTAAGAGTATATGGTCAGGCTGCACTACAAACAGCATCAGAGAAGGGTCTCCGAACGCTGCAGAGGGGATCTGCTCATGCAGGGGCACCCTCTCACATAGGAACCAAGCACTCTGCCTTCAGGATTGATAAGGCCTGCCATAGGAGTGACTTATAGGTTTATATGTGTGTATGTATGTAGTGATATAGGTAGCCTATATCACAGTAAGGGGTGCATGCACCACCTTACCCAGGCTGCAGTAGCAGACCTGTGGTGTCATTTTGGATGGCCTCCCAGGGGTGGCACAATACATGCTGCAGCCCCTGGTAGGCCTCTGAGGTACCTATGCCCTGGGTACATAGTATACCATATACTAGGGACTTATAAGGGCACTCCAGATTCCAATCAGAGATGTGCCTAAGGCACATGGAAACCATTTTAGAGAGGAAGCAGCTAGGCCGGGGTTCTGATTAGCAGGGCCCCAGCCAGACTAAAGTCAAAAAACAGTGAAGCATCAGCAAAAAGTGGGGGTACCCATGTGAAGCAGATCCTACTCTCCTACACAACCACCCCCCCCAAACGTAGGGACATTAAACTAACCTTGCCCAGTTAAGTCTTCATGTTCTAAGTGGAAGTACCTAGAGAGTCCATCTGCATTGGCATGGTTACTCCCAGGTCTATGTTCCACTGTGAAGTCCATCCCCTGTAGGGAAATGGACCACCTAAGCAATTTGGGGTTTTCACCCTTCATTTGTTTTAGCCATAAGAGGGGCTTATGGTCTGTTTGAACAAGGAAGTGAGTACCAAACAAGTATGGCCTCAACTTCTTCAGAGCCCAGACCACAGCAAAGGCCTCCCTCTCAATGGCTGACCAACTTTTCTCTCTAGGGGTCAGCCTTCTGCTAATAAAAGCTACTGGCTGATCCTGACCTTCATCATTCAATTGTGACAGTACAGCCCCTACCCCCAATTCAGATGCATCTGTTTGGACAATGAACTTCTTAGAGTAATCAGGACTCTATAGAATGGGAGCAGTGCACATGGCCTGCTTAAGGTCATCAAATGCCTTTTGACAGCTAACTGTCCACTGAACCTTTTGGGCATTTTCTTGGAAGTTAAGTCATTCAGGGGTGTCACTATTGATCCATACCCCTTGACAAATCTCCTATAGTACCCAGTCAGGCCTAAAAAGGCTCTCACCTGAGTCTGGGTAGTTGGAGCAGTCCAGTCCATGATGGTCTGGATCTTGCTCTGCAGTGGTTGAACCTGGCCTCCACCCACAAGGTGGCCCAGGTATACAACCTGACTCTGCCCTATCTGGCACTTGGTGGCCTTGATAGTCAGGCCTGCTTTCTGCAGGGCCTGCAAAACATTTCTGAGGTGGACCAGGTGATCCTCCCAGGTGGAGCTAAAGACAGCAATATCATCTAGATATGCTGCACTATAGGCTTCCAGACCTGTAAGGACTGTATTCACCAACCTCTGAAAAGTGGCAGGTGCATTCTTCAGACCAAAGGGCATCACCACAAATTGATAATGCCCACTAGGGGTTGAGAATGCTGTTTTTGGCTTTGCATCATCAGCTAGTCTGATCTGCCAGTAGCCAGCTGTCAGGTCAAATGTGCTTAGATACTTGGCTGAGGCCAAAGTGTCTATTAGCTCATCTGCCCTAGGTATTGGATGGGCATCAGTCCTAGTGACTGCATTGAGACCCCTGTAGTCCACACAAAACCTCATCTCTCTTTTCCCACCATTGGTGTGAGGTTTTGGCACAAGGACCACTGGACTAGCCCAAGGGCTATCTGAGGGTTCAGTAACTCCCAAATCCAACATCTTCTGGACTTCTGCCCTGATACAGTCCCTGACATGGTCAGGTTGCCTATAAATCTTATTTTTAATAGGCAGACTGTCCCCAGTGTCCACTTCATGAGTGCACCAGGTGGTCTGACTGGGTGTCAGTGAGAATATGTGCCTGAACTGATTGAGCACCTGTCTGCAATCAGTTTGCTGCTGGGCAGTGAGGCTGCCTGCCAAGGCTACACCATCCACTGACCCATCATCAGGGTTCTGTGAGAGCAGGTCAGGGAGTGGGTCACTCTCTTCCTCCTGTCCTCATCAGTAGCCATGAGCAAGCCCATGTCTGCCCTGTCCACATATGGTTTTAACCTGTTGACATGGAGAACCCTGTGGGGACTCCTGGGTGTCCCTAGGTCTACTAAATAGGTAACCTCACCCTTCTGTTCAACAATGGTATGGGGTCCACTCCATTTGTCTTGGAGAGCTGCTGGGGCCACTGCTCCAACACCCACACCTTCTGTCCTGGCTGGTAAACAGTCAGTACAGCCTTTTGGTCATGCCAGTTTTTTTTAAGTTCCTGGCTAGCCTCAAGGTTTTTAGTTGCCTTTTTCATGTACTCAGCCATCCGGGAGCGGAGACCAAGTACATAGTCCACTATGTCTTGCTTTGGGGGCTTGAGAGGTAACTCCCATCCTTCCTTCACCAAGCACAATGGACCCCTGACAGGGTGACCAAACAAAAGTTCAAAAGGGCTGTAGCCAACCCCCTTTTGAGGCACCTCCCTGTATGCAAATAAAAGGCAGGGCAAGAGTATGTCCCATCTTCGCCTAAGCTTTTCTGGGAGCCCTTTAATCATGCCCTTCAGGGTTTTGTTGAATCTCTCAACTAAACCGTTGCATTGTGGGTGATAGGGTGTGGTGAACTTGTAAGTCACTCCACACTCCTTCCACATTGCTTTCAAGTATCCAGACATAAAGTTAGCACCCCTGTCTGATACAACCTCCTTAGGGAAGCCCACTCTTGAGAAAATTCCCAGGAGGGCTCTTGCCACCACAGGTGTTGTAGTGGTCCTAAGGGGAATAGCCTCTGGGTACCTGGTGGCATGATCCACTACCACCAGGATAAACCTGTGCCCAGATGCTGTTTGGGGATCCATGGGACCAAAAATGTCAATCCCCACCCTCTCAAAGGGAACCCCCACCACAGGTAGTGGTATCAGGGGGCCTTTGTAGTGCCACCTGCCTTGCCACTGGCCTGGCAGGTTACACAGGAGCGACAAAACTCCTTGGTGTCTTCAGACATGTGGGGCCAGTGAAAGTGAGGGACAATTCTGTCCCAAGTCTTGTTCTGGCCCAGGTGACCTGCTAAGGGAATGTCATGGGCTAGGGTCAATAGGAAGCCCCTGAACTTCAGAGGTATAACCAACCTCCTGGTGGCACCAGGCTTGGGGTCTCTACACTCTGAGTACAAGAGTCTATCATCCCAATACACTGTATGGGGACCACTAGCTTTCCCAGCAGCCTCAGCAGCAGCTTGCTGTCTGAGGGGTTCAAGAGAGGGGCAGCTCTGCTGCTCCTGACTCAGATCTGCCCTGGAAGGGCCCCCTGTCCCCAAGAACTCAACCTGGTCAGGTTCAAGCTCCTCTGGGACAGTTCCTGCCTCAGGACTGAGATCATCCCCCTCAAGAGACTGATCTTCCTTCTGAGCCAAGGGGGAAGGCACTGCCTTTACCCTACTACTCCTCTTCTTGGAGGGCACTTGGTCCATTATTCCAAAATCCAAGGCCTGTTCAGTGTTAGACATTTTGGCTTGTGACCTGGTCACAGCAAACACATCTGCAGGGATGCCCAGCATTTCTGCATGGGTCCTGAGCTCCACTTCTGCCCAAGCTGAAGTTTCTAAATCATTGCCAAGCAAGCATTCAACTGGTAGGTCTGCACTTACCACAACCTTCTTAAGGCCAGTTACCCCTCCCCAGGAGAAGTTAACAACTGCCAGAGTATGGTCTGTTCTGACATTGCTAGCATTGGTCACTTGGTACATTTCACCAAGTATAATCTGCCCAGGATTCACAAGGTCTTGTGTCACCATGGTGACACTTGCCCCTGTGTCCCTAATTGCCAAAGCCTCTTTTCCATTGATTAAGGGCTGTTGCCTGTACTTGCCCAGATTACTGGGACTCACAGAGGAGGTCACATCCATGCCTCCATCACAGACTAGGACAGCCTGAGTGAGTTCTCTGACTAGGTCAGAGCTCATCTCTTTACCCAGGGTCAACCCTACTAAACCCTTGGCTTGTGTAGTCCCACCACCAACTGTAACTGCACTAGGGGAGCAGGTGCCTTAGGGGCATTGGTGGGGGCTGGAGTAGAGTCTTTGGACTTGGTGCAATCACTGGTCCAGTGGGTCTTTTGCTTACAGACCTTGCACCATGGTTTCTTTTGGCCTTTTCCCTTGTTAGACTGTGACTCCCCACCTTAAGAAGATTTGTGGGGGCCTTGTGAAGACTTTTGGTCTTTACCCTTCTCCCCACCCTTAGAGTTTTTAGAATCTTGCTTCTTAGGGTCACCACCTTGGTTCTGTACCTTCTGCCTCACCCTGGTTCTGACCCATTTGTCTGCCTTCTTTCCCAATTCTTGGGGAGAGGTCAGATCAGAGTCCACCAGGTGCTGATGCAACAGCTGATTTTGACAATTATTAAGGATCTGCTCCCTCATGATAAGATTGTACAATCCTGTGAAGTCACATACCTTACTGCCCAATAACCAACCTTCCAGAGCCTTGGCAGAACAATCAACAAAGTCCACCCAGTCTTGAGTCTGTGCCTTTTGGGTATCTCTGAACTTTAACCTGTATTGTTCAGTGGTTAGGCCAAACCCATCAATCAGAGCACTCTTCAAGATTGTGTAATTATCAGCATCCTCCTCTCTAACAGTGAGGAGCTTATCTCTACCTTTGTCTGCAAAGGAGAGCCACAAGATTGCTGCCCACTGCTCCTGAGGGACCCTCTGTACTTTACAGGCCCTCTCCAGTGCAGTTATCCATTTGTGGATGTCATCCCCACTCTGGTAGGGAGGGACAATGTTGCTCAGGTTTCTATGGTCATAAGACCTTTCCTATCTCTGGGGAAATTGCTGCCACCATGGGACTCTAGTCCCATCTTTTTTCTCTCTTTGTAGAGATCTAGGGACTCCCTGTCTATAGCCAACTGCTGTTTTCTGAGCTCAAGCTGGGCTTGCTCATACTGAATCAGTCTCTTTCTCCTGTCATGAGAGGATTCTCTCCTATGAGAAGAGACAGAGGTCCCTATTGAGGTGTCAGAGTGGTTAGACTCCTGAGAAGGAGATCTAGCCCTTCTTGGCACACTCTCAACTCTTCCTGGGGGACAAAGGTGAGGTCATCCTGATCCTCCCCTTCATCCACAGGAATAGCTGGGTTTTCCAGGTCAAGGTCATTGTCACCTTCCTGGCCAGTTTCAGAGGGGGGCCTGGGTTTCTTCACCCCTGACCCCCTCCTCATTTTCTGCCCCACCCTCTCTGCCTACCCCTTCAGACCCTAGGGGCCTGCTGAGATCATCAGCTAGTAGCACCTCTCTGAGGTGTTGGGTGCTGGCACTTTTGCCTGCCTTCAGCTTCCTAGTATTGCATAATGCTCTCAATTCCAAGAATGGGAGTTTATCATACTTGGAGGGAAGAAGCCCACTGGCTTCTGGCAAGGACTCACTGGGTCCTGGCTTTGAAGACATTACTAGTGAGGTGTGGTGTATGCACTACCTACTCTAGTGTGGCCTACTAAACTCTCTTGAGTTGTAGAAAGGGTGTGCTATCCCTTAACACACAACTCTAAGTACATTAGAACTTACTGTATACTAAGCTTGATTTATATGTACCTAAGGTACCCTTAGTGGTTTTCAGTTGATCAATTCAATTGAGATTATCTGGTAAAACAATAGCAAGCTGGAATCCCACCGCTGCCACCAATGTGAGAAGTTGGCCTGGCATATGCTGTCCACTAATTATAGTGCGCACCTTGCACCAGTCCAAACAACCCCTTATTGGAGATAGGTTAAAGACAACCTTTATTGAAAGCTATCCTAGTGGTAGCTATGGAGAGCAGCCTTCAGGCTAAGTCTTGAAGGAATGTAAAGCAGCTTGTTTTACCAGTCTATAATCTCTTGAGTGACCAAATGAAAGAGGACCACACCAGGTATATATTCAAAATATATGTATTTATTGCTAAACACACCCCTCTAGTCTCTTTATGAGGCTAGAGTTCGAAGTACATAAGTTATAAGTTAGTTATCTACAGTAATAGCACAAATACATGTTTGAGCCCTAGGGGCGTACCAAACCATATACCAATAAAGTGGTATAAGAACCACGACTGAGATAGACACAGGGCCTAGAGCCTGTAGAAGTGCTTGGACCACAAGGAACCACCCAAGGTAGTGACACAGGGGACCCACGGGGGACGCGTGCAGTGTAAGAACACAGCCGCGAATCGCCGTTGACTTCTATGGGGAAAGTCGCGGTTGGAAGTTTAGAGAAAAGGGACACTTAGAGGAGGACTTGGAGCAAACCCTTTTAGAACTAGGCTGTTCTAGTGTCAATACCCATGGGAGCACCGGAGTACTCGAGTTACCTCACCCAGGGGAGCGGGGTGCATAGGTGTCTTTCGGGGTCGGGTTTCGTCGTCGTTTTCAATGGCGATCTGCTTCAAAGTGCTGCTGGCGGCCAAGTCGAAAGTGTTCGGGTGGATCCAAAGGTGGATCGAAGATCTGAAGAACCTGAAAGCAGAGGGGACAGAGTCTGGGTCCCTAGCCAGTGACCAGGAAGGCGATGAGCAGATGCCCACCGATGTCGAGTGCTTCAGGTAGGTTGATGGTCGTCTTGACTCTTCAGCCACGAGGTCCAGGAGGTGTCGATGACAACCAGGAGCTGGATTCGAGCTGTCCCATGACGTCTGTTGATTGCAGGGGTATCGGCGACCGGATTGGACCCAGCAAGCCTTGGTAACAGCAAGTCTCGTGGAAATAGAAGAAGGACGATGGTGCAGACCAGCAAGGTCTGTGGGACTCACCCAGCGAGGGTAAGTCAGGGCACACCTGGAACAACCAGGGAGCCCAAGCAGAAGAAGATTGGCCTTCGGGAGGGCCTACTAGCCAACAGACTAGCGACCGCGAAGGAGCCTCGAGTGGACGCACTTGGAGCTGGCTCACAGGACACTCGTGGAGTGGAGGCCAGTGATCTTTGGTGCAGTCGGTGCTGGAGGCTGGGGCTACTTGGAGCCCAAAGCACAACTTCGTGGGAGACCCAGAAGAGGATGCACTTACAAAAGTACATGATGTCCAGGGGTCACGGTTCCACGTTACCCACGATAGCCACGGGCCTCAGCTTTGCTGAGGACTCAGGGTAGCCTCGGGGAAGTCTGGAAATCTACCTCTGGTGATGCAAATACTTCGGCGTCCGGCGGGAGCTTCAGCGATGCAGACCAGACAATTGCTTCATTGGTGCCTGCCAAGCAGGGGAGTCACTCCTTGACCCAAAGGGAGATTCTTCAGTCCTCTAATCTTAAAGTAGAGCGTCGAAGGTCCAGGATTCTGTGTCAGAGTTTCGTCCAGGTAAATCTAAAGTCCTAAGGACTGGGGTCCCATACTTATACCAAGTTAGGGGGTTGGACATACTCTGGGGACCCACCTATGGGAGGGTCAGGGCAGAGGGGTGGTTACGCCCTTTCCCTTTGTCCAGTTTCGCGCCAGAGCAGGGGCTGGAAGCCCCTGAGCCGGTTTGAACTGGGGTATGCACAGGGACACCAAATGTGCCCCCAGTGCAGGACTTCAAAGCACCAGAGAGTGCTCCCGCCCAGCCCCAATACACACTATCCTGTCTGGGGAGGTGGTTACACCTCCCTGGGACAGGAAACCTATTGTCCAGGCCTCCCCTGCCGGAGTTTCGGTCAGCAGCAGGAGGCCAGACTCGTGTCTGTGGCAGCGGCATCCATTTTGTGATGCCAGGGCTTGGAAAGAAGTTACCGGGCAGGCCGGTGTGGACATGTCTCTCCCTCTAGAAGGGTGGAATGCTACCCCCGCCGCCAGAACTGGCGGGGGTAGTATTCCAAGATGTTTGACACCAAACACGACATGTTTCCGTGCAGCCATCCCAAAGTTAGCATTTAACACGAGGTTATAATGCGCTTAAGAGTATATGGTCAGGCTGCACTACAAACAGCATCAGAGAAGGGTCTCCGAACGCTGCAGAGGGGCTCTGCTCATGCAGGGGCACCCTCTCACATAGGAACCAAGCACTCTGCCTTCAGGATTGATAAGGCGTGCCATAGGAGTGACTTATAGGTTTATATGTGTGTATGTATGTAGTGATATAGGTAGCCTATATCACAGTAAGGGGTGCATGCACCACCTTACCCAGGCTGCAGTAGCAGACCTGTGGTGTCATTTTGGATGGCCTCCCAGGGGTGGCACAATACATGCTGCAGCCCCTGGTAGGCCTCTGAGGTACCTATGCCCTGGGTACATAGTATACCATATACTAGGGACTTATAAGGGCACTCCAGATTCCAATCAGAGATGTGCCTAAGGCACATGGAAACCATTTTAGAGAGGAAGCAGCTAGGCCGGGGTTCTGATTAGCAGGGCCCCAGCCAGACTAAAGTCGAAAAACAGTGAAGCATCAGCAAAAGTGGGGGTACCCATGTGAAGCAGATCCTACTCTCCTACACCGCGCCCAGCTGGTTGAATGATATACACAGGGCCTCATGGAACATCGTCCAAGGAAGCAATAGGCCCAATCCCAGTCATGGCTGCATCCAAATCACAGGGGCCACAGAACAGCTTCCCAGTGATCACACAAAAACACAAAGTCCCAACTAGACTCCATACTCTTGTCAAAAAACACAGCAAACAAACACAATTCAAACCATTTCCCTGCAAGGCTATAAGGTGGGGGAGTCCACCCATGACCCTCCGACCACCTCCGGTATCCCTTGTTAAAATTAGCAATGCCCAAATCACAGGTAAACACCCACTGGAACCCGCACAAGACAGCCTAAAAACAGCCCAAAATTCTCAGCCCTTCCAGAAGAAGGACGTAACCCAGCAATTCAACCCAATTAGAGAAAACCTCGTTCCATGCCACATTCAGAGACCCAAGAGACACGCACCCGTCAACGGAAACATTGGCCTAAAAATCAGACATCCACTTCCCCTCACAATTGCACGCAGCACATGCAGCTAAATGTATGCTTAACCTCATAAACTCTACTTCTACATTCTTGCAACACATGCACAGGGGCCTCTCTTACCTCACGTACACCTACACTGACGCAAAAACTAGCATTCCTCATGCACTACACAGCGCACTCCAACACAACACCTGGTACCAACATATGACCGTCGTAGGTGCTCAAACCATGAACAGGCCTTGCTACATATGGTCACTAATACCCCATGCCGTAGGCGTAAACAGACTTTACTTATCCCAGGAGATAGCCCCTGAAAAAGCAAAATGCCTCGTCCATCTGTACCTATGTAGGATCAGGGCCAAGATTTAACCCAATAGAGTACAACCGTCGTAGGCGCTCAAACCATGAACAGGCCTTGCTACAAATGTTCACTGATACCCCATGATGTAGGCGTAAACAGACTTTACTTATCCCAGGAGATAGCCCCTGAAAAAGCAAAACGCCTCGTCCATCTGTACCTATGTAGGATCAGGGCCAAGATTCAACCCAATAGAGTAGAACCCCGTGGGGCAATAGTAAACATCACCCGGTATGAGACCAACCCCACAGCACTGTACCTTTTTACCGAACCTAGCAACATTCAAACCGAGGTAGACAGGATGCGCAGAAGGGGCACTGTAGGGGAGGCCACTGTTAGGCCCCAGGACTTCATAGAAAAGTGATTCTGGGAGGTAGCAAAACCACCACACCAGTGCAGAAATGCGTCCGCTCCCGCCTAGGTCTGCAGTCCCTGGGTGGCCCTTAATGTCTTTGGGGCCACCTTCTTTAATGACAAGTGGACCCCAGACATGGAATTCCAGTGCTGAGCCACTCACCACGCTCACGCTAGGGGAAATGAGTCTCTTGGGAGGGGATCCAACTCTAGCATAGATGCCTGTGCCAGGAAATCTGGGATACTGAGATTAATAGGTATGCTTGCTAGGAGGGGAAGGCCCAACCCCTAACTGTACAGAAACCTACAGTGTATTCTCTGTGTTTCAGAGGCAAAAGAACGATATCGCTGGGGTGCAACGAAAACTGTGGTGTGATACTGCATATACCAGACCTGCAATGGGGCACCTCCATGTTGATGGATATCTGCTGGTAATGCGGTGCCTACACCCAGCTCGTCCCCAGATGGCAGGACCTCCGCACCCTCATGACCATACACACCCCAATGCTGGTCATCCCTGGAGAAGATCTGTCTGAGTTGCCTTAGCATCTGTTACAAAAGAAAACAACTCTGTTGCATCAGGCTTGAAGGAAAAGAACTGCTGATTATTTTGGCTGGTCTCAGTACAAGGACATTCCAGAAGAATTTTGACTCTTTATGGAGACTCAAGTAAATGCAGGAGGGTCGATACCTTTCTTCACCATGCAAACAAAGGCGAACGCCTGCTGGTTACAAATAGCAAGGTGGGAAATGCTGAAGATGATTAATGATACTGAACTCGGCCTAAACACTATCAAGGGAGAACTGACAGCCATCCACCTTATGGTGATGCAACATCAGTATGTGTTGGACTTGATGACCACAATGACGGGTGGGGTGTGTGCCAAGATTGGTGCTCCCTGTTGTACTTTTACCCCCAGAAATGACATGGACAATGAGACATTAGCTCTTGCCATCCAAGAACTGCATCATCTGCAAGCCGAAATGAAGAAGGCGGGAGGTGCCCCTGAGCAGAACTGGTTGCATAGTACCTTTTTAACGATCTCTCTAAGGGTGTACAAGCTATTTACATCCCAAGTCCCTGTTTTCGTTGTTGTACTTCTGTTGCGTGGTTTCCTACAAGTGGGGGCTTCCTGTTGTAAAAACTCAGTCCTCAAATTAGGTAGTATGCACATAGAATAATATAACAGTCATGACATATGAGGAGGATAAAGTAGTTGAACATTCAACTAGAGAGGGGATTGTTAGAATGGGTAAATACGATGTTGATGTATACCATGATATGTGCAGGCCCGAAAATGGCAATACCAATAAATGCAATGTCAACGTATGCCATAACCCATGCCCACCTAACAATGTCAATAGAGGTAGAAACAATGTCAATGTATGCCATAATCCATGCACGCATAACAATGTCGATGCCAGTAGAAACAATTTCAAGGTACGCCATGATCTAGGCATGCATAACAATGTCAATATCAGTAAAGACAATGTTGATGTACGGTGTGACAACTGCATGTGCAATATTGAGAATGTCAGTAAAAATGATATCAATGACCGCCACATTATTTGTAGAAGTTATAAAGAACTCATATCATTGCTGTCGGATTCACCCAAGGTGACCTCCCCATAAACCTTGAGTCAGAGATACGGGATCAGACAGGCCCTGTGACGCTAACCCACGCCTACCGAGTGACAGGCCACAAGTGAGGACTCGCTTAGCCCAAACACAAACACGCACCCAGGGAAAACCCTGATCAGTCCCACAGATAGACAGCTGCACCACAAACAGGTCCCCAATAAAACACATGTGGCCAAAGGCACGCATCCCCCAAAAATACCAGAAAGCTAAATGCCACATGTAGATAGAAACACTCAGCCAATCAGGACACAACATGCACACCACATGTAGTGATCATGCGCTCCCCACATCAGACATCTGGCCACATACACACTGGTCTACACTAGCTCTCCCCAAGGTCAAGAGCCATCTGGGTCCATATTAGATGCTAAAATTTGTTATTGACGACTAAGATGCTTTTTCAAGAATGCAGAATTGGTTTATTGTATCTCACGAGATGTATATATTGTCGGCCAAAACTTTGTACATTAAGAGACTTTCTTCAGACGCACTCTGTCGATACTCTCCCAGCCGCTGAGTTTACTTAAACCAACTTGTTTCCGTTTTTCTAACCGCATCTTGTCTTTTCATTTCTTTAGGGTGAATTCATATCTGAGCAACACTAAGTACAGGGAAGTCCTACAGGATGTAATGAAGGACCATGGTTTGAGTGACACATCTGCAAGACAGAGAATGCACTTTCATATCCTGTGTATATGGGACCTGTTCCAGGATAGATTTTCTTCCTTACAACCCATTCCTCGTTAGCCCTCCTACATGACTGTACCATAGCAGAGGGGAATTCTCAGATCATAATCAGACCATTCTCAAGCTTACTCTCGGGCATGTCTCCCCTGCCTCCAAGTACTGCAGGTTAAATCTTTCCTATTAACGAACGCTGGAGGAAAGGCATACGTTAACCTGGCACCTGTGCCAATATTTTGTGAGAATTAGTCCCCTACAGCCTCTGCAAAGGTCTTCTGGGAGGTAGGGAAGGCCATCCTGCTTGGTGAATTAATGCTGTACTCTGCAATCCGAAACAAGTTGCTGGGGAAACACAAAACAACTTGAAAATGAAATACATACTATCTCTGAGACTTATACGAGTCTTCCCAGGGTCGCTTAGAGCGAGCCAAATATGAGCTGAATCCCCATTCAACTTTCCAAGCAGAATATGCCCTAATCTGCATTAAGTGGCAGCACTATGACCAGGGGGAGAAGGCAAGCAGACTTCTGTCAGCACAGTTACGTAAATGGAAAGCTAGTCCCGCTTTCTCCGCAATACGAGGGAAGTCGGGGGAACTGACCTGGTAGAGATCACAGAAACTTTTTCCCTTTGCTTAGTACTCTTTATCAGTCAGTAGCCCCTGATGACCCCATTCTGGAACATGACTTTTTTGGACGTTCGCTTGCCCACTGTATCGGAGGCCGGTAGACAGCTTCTTGAGGGTTTGTTCACGGAGGAAGAGATCTCTGAGGCCATTGGGGCCATGTTTAATAATGTGGCTTCCTGGTCAATTTCTACAACCTTAACAAAGGCATAGTCATACCCTTAATCTATAAACTTTTCAAAGAATTGGAGAGCACAGGTGCACTGTGATCGCAGTTCAATAAAGCGCTCATTAGCCTTATTCTAAAAGTTCCTACTAGCTTCTCCAGGTATCGCCCAATATCTCTTCTTAATGCAGATATGAAGGTGCTTGGAAAGGTCCTAATGGGTTATTCTGAACTTATGCCATGACTCCAAGGTAGGATTCATACCAGGCCGCGCTTCTCGCAACCACATGCGCCTTCTATAAAATATAATTTGGCACATGCTACACAATTAAGACAATAAACACCTGCTTTCGTTAGATGCCAAGAATGCTTTTGATCAGGTGGAGTGGGGGTATTTATTCCTCATGCTGGACAGAGCAGATTTGGGGCCCAACTTGCTGGCGAAGGTCAGATAGCTCTACACATCTCCCACAGTGTAGGTCGACTGTGGCGGACACGTCACAAACCTTTTCAATCTTACGGGGGACGAGGCAGGAATGGCCGCTGTCCCCTCTATTGTTTTTGTTAGCCCTGGAACCCCTTCAGGCCACCATTTTCCAGTCTGCTCATATACAGGGCATTAATACTTCCATGGGGCGACTGCAAAATATTGCTTTATGCCAATGATATTTTGCAGACCTTGAGTAATCCAGGATCTTCTATTCCCTGCCTCATTTCCCAGATCAACACCTTTTTGTTTTTTTCTGGGTACAAAATGAATTGGACCAAAAGTGAGGCATTGCCACTGACACAATGTGATCCCCGGCCCTCTCTAGATACACATGGCTTTACGTGGAAAGCGACAGGCTTAAAATATTTGGGCTTGTTGATCAATAGGGGTCTGCATAATCTGGTACATGACAACATGCAACCTCTCGTTGCAACAATGGAGCTCAACTTTGTATGGTGGTCTATACTACAGGTCTCTTTCTGGGGAAGAATTCAGATGATCAAAATGCTGACAGCCCCTAGGTTCAATTATTTTTTTGGCATGCTGCCAATATTTATATTATTTTATTGGATTTTGAATTACTATTACATGTATCAAACAAATAACATGTCCCACTCACAAGTGAGAAGCGACCCATACAGCATTCACATTGCCCAGTCCCGCACCGCCTGCACACACCACTGTAGGAAATACATTATGTAGTAACAATAATCTCATGCATCTCACAGTTCAATAGGCACTTAGTTATAATCTGTCAGTGGTAGGTAAATCAGTTTCTACTTCGGACATGGGCAGTAAGTATGCAGTCAGAGGACCCCAATAATCCTTAGGTTGCGATGTTCTTGGTAACTCCTATGCGTAGAGTTCTAATTGGGATTGACAATAGACCATATCAGATAACCAAGCTTTCTTTGTGGGTTTAGCCCTGCTCCCCCAATGCATCACTACCCTCTTAGCCAAAAGGAGGCTCACTGACAGCGGTTGGAACTCTTTAAGATGGCTTAGTAAGCAAATCGTAGGTTCACATCCCACCCGCTCCGACACCATATTAGTCAATGCATTTGTAATCTGGTTCCAATATTGCAGCACCAATGGGCATGTCTAGGCCAAGTGCAGAAAATCTGCATCTCCAGTTCCACATCTCACACAGGGATGTGGCAGTGCAGCATTCAAGATCTCTAGTGCCCTATCCCCTTCGTGTGCCCTGTTTGTTTGTGCCGCATTATAGAGTTTAGTGATGAGGTGTTGACATATCATGCTAATGAGTAGGACCTGCAGCATGGAAAGCACAGTGGGCTCATCAGGCAACTGTGGATTAAATGAGCTTGTGGCTGCATCAAGACGATAATATAAAAATATCAGTAGAGGGGTGTTAGTCTGGACCAAGAGACAAAAACGTACCATCAGGGTATGCATCTCCAATGATCTTTAAGCCCACCATGTGCAATAGTGAAAGCACCCTTTCTTCTTGAGTTACTTATATGTCAGGGTGGTGCAACACTGGAGCATATAATGGGAATTTCCCGGCCCATCTCGCCAACCCGCTCCAGGCCATCATTGTGGTATGCTATTTTTTTATCTCAGAGCGTGGAATTCCAGCCCGTCTGTGTGGTAATATCGCCGTGAATGGGATGGGTAGGCGTCATTTTGTTTGACCTAAATATGTGGAATTAAGTCATGTGCTGTGTACCAATAGTGAGCGAAATGTGCTTGGGCGTAGAGATAATACATATAGAAATCCAGAGCGCCGAATTCTCCATCGGCATAGGGCATCGTAAATAGATCCCAGTTAATCCTTGGCTTCCTACCCACCCATGTCAATATGACCAGCAGCGTTCGCAACTTTTTAAAGAAGGACTCTGTCAAAACGATGGGAATATTAATAAATATATATAAATTTTTGGTACAACTACCATCTTAATGACAGCAATTCTGTCTGCCAGTGATAATGGAAGTGACGTCAATCTGGTAATTTGGTCTTCTAGGCTAGAAATCGCCCTCCAATAATTTGCCCTCAGGACCATTTCAGGATCTCTATGTATCCAGACACCAAGATATTTGCTGGGTCCATTTCTTCTTCAGCGGGAACTCAAACGGTTTGTAGGGTAGCAGGCAAGAGCGGGAATACAATAGATTTTGTCCAATTAATGAATACTCCGGAATAGTGTTCAAATGTAATATATTCGCGAACCGCAGGGTAGAGATTCATGGATGGATCCCTGATGTATAATACCATATTGTCTGCATAGAGAGAGATACTCAATGGTCGTAAGCTGAACTTAAGGCGAAGTCTGCATGTTTCTGTCTAATGATGCATGCAAATGGCTGAATGGTAAGAGTGAACAAGAGTGGCGACAGGGGGCAGCCCTGTCATTACCCCTGCCAATCTGGAAGGCATCTGATGTATGGCCATTGATCCATATACAGGCCATTAGCTCCCCATATAGAAGGCGTATCCATCGTTGGTATTGCTCCGGCATTCCCATACTACCCATGATGGCAAACATGTACTGCCATGTGATAGAATCAAATGCTTTGGCAGCGTTTAACAATATGTCCACCGCCTGCATTGTGGGTTCCACTTGATGCAGCAATGCGAAAATGGTACGAAGGTTGTGAGTAGTCGAACAAGCGGGAATTAAACCAGATTAATGAGGTAGAATTAAATCTGAGATTGGTGGCTGTTGGCACACTGCTATCACCTTAGCAAATATTTTCGTATCAATATTTATGAGGGAGAGTGATCTACAGTAGCGGTCGGTGGTGCGAGTGCCGCCGGGCGCTGATGTGGGGCGGGGGGTAGTAAACTACGGATTACGGGCGATTACAGGTAAGTACACATATAAATAAATAAAACAAATTTCGTTTCTCGCGCTGCATCACATTTGGCGATGCAGCACGAGAAACGAAATTCGTTTTATTTATTTATATGTGTACTTACTTGTAATCGCCCGTAATCCGTAGTTTACTACCCCCAACCTGCCCCTCCCCCGCCCCACGTCAGCGCCCGGCGGCACTCCCACCACCGACCGCTACTGGTGATCTATAAGACTCACAGGACTCTGGAGCCTTATCAGGCTTCAGTAGCATCACAATTAGGGCCTCTCATAGTGATGGTGGCATAATTTGATAGACTTCCTCATGCACAGCATGTAAATGTGGCACGAGTAGTTCAGCAAATTCCATATAGTATTCTCCTGTCAGCCCGTCTAGGCCAGGTGCCTTTCCATTAGGGAGAATGCATATAGCATCTTTAATATCATAAACTGTTACAGGTTGGAGGAGGTATTCTCGCTGGCCAGGTGACAGCCACGCTAATGCCACATCCTCCAGATATCGATCTATTTCCACCAGTTTTGCGAATTGCGTGTGCTATATTGCCTCTCATAAAAATGTTGGAAGCCGATAGTATAGATGGAGTAGAATGATGTGTGTTTGCCTTTGCATCGACAATTTTCACAATAGGATCTGCACCTCTCCATGTTTTTTATTTATTTGTGGCCAAGCCTACCGCATTCCCTATATGCTCGTGTGACATGACACTTTGACAAATACTGCGATGCCTGTTCAGCAAGAGCATTACATTTGGTTAAGTGTTCTCTAATAGATGCCAGAGTAGATACATCTGGGTGGCACTCAAATTCTCTCTCTAATGAGTATAATGTGTCTTCGATTTTTTTGTAACTGCGGGCGGATCACCCTCACCACCCCAGCCTGAGTACCGATACAGACCCCCCATATTGTGAATTTAAATGCCTCTTATAATTTGTCCTTTCCCGTCATAGATCCAGTAATGTGTTCAAAGTATTCTATGATCGACTTCCAAACTGTATCTTTGAATGCCGGATCCAGCAACGCTGTCACGCGAAACCGCCATATGAAAGGAGCAGGGGTTATATTAGGAATTGTTAACCGCAGCAAAATGTGGTCAGATAGTGTCCTGTGCATATGTAGTACCTCGTCCACCCATGGGCAGACTTCTGCAGAGATAAGATAATAATATAATCTAGACCACGTTCCATGTACAGAGGACATGAACTTTCCCTCCCACTGAGTTGGGTGACCAATGTGCCACTCATCGACCAACCCGCATTCCTCCATCCTATCTCTGACCACCTGTGCTGCCTGTTTCCCATGCCAGTCTGCAGACGCAGACATATCTACATTAGGATCTAGATAAGTATTTAAATCCCCTCCCCAGAGAATGTTAACAGGTGAAAGGGAAAGTATGTGTCGCCAAGTGAACAGGAAGAAGTCTGGGTCATTGATATTCAGGGCATATGTGTTTGCCAGTGTAAGTGTATGGTCCCCAGAGTTATCGCCAGCCTACCCTGATCATTCGCAAATGAATTTGTAAGCCTAAAGGTCGATCCCACGTTTAACCGATAGTAGCACACCCCTTGCATATGAAGAATAGGAAGAGGGCAATTGATACATTGCCCATTTAGAACCGATAGTGCAATCCGCATGTCTTGTCAAATGTGTTTCTTGTAAGAAAGCTATTTGGACATTATGACAGTCCAAATAACGAAGAACCTGTCTAGTTTTGCGGGGGTTATTGAGTCCATGCACATTCCATGTAATTAAGTTATGTTTACCGACGGAATGTGCCATCAATAGTTACAACATACATCTGTGTTCATGCATAGATCATAGCTTGTTGCATGTCTACTGACGAGCGATGCGAGCAACCAGCAAGTGATCCATAAAAAACAATCCTCAACTCCCCACCCTCCTACTTTAGCATACATAACTTGCTAAAGATATTGCCAGATACAGAAAATACAAGATGAAACAAGAAAACATTCGAAAGAAAACCATAAGGTACAAGTGTACTTATCAAGTTCATCTGGGTTGCTCCCACTGAGAAGGGTCGTCAGGTTCCCGGTATCCCTCCAAGTGTACGGAGGTGGCCGGGGTGGCAGTGCAGAGACAGGCCATCATGTTTAGTCCTTTTGGCCCACAGCAGCAGTGGATGACCACCTGAATGAACAGAGGGAACACCCTGCGCTGTCATATAGGCACTACTGAGCTCTTAATCTGCTTCGATAGTATTAGCAATGTATGTCTGCAGCCCTCTAGAGTTCCTTATCCTCTGTGTCTTCTGCTCGTCAATCTCGCTTATGCTGTAAAAGTGATTTCAGGAAATCCTTAGCTGCTTTAGGTGTTGTGAAGAAATTCTGCTTTCCTTGGTATTCAACACGTAAAAGTGATGGGTAAACATAGCATAAGGGATGTTAGCCTTTTGCAGCTGGCGTTTCACTGGAAGAAATTCTCTTCTAGCTGACTGATCCGCAACTGTGAAGTCTGGATAAAATGTGACCCTATTCCCTTGCTATTCAATGTCTCTTTTTTACTCTTGCCATACTAAGGACCGTCTCTATCATGATAATTTAAAAGCTTCACGATGATGGTTCATGAAGTCGAGCCCTGTGTTTGTAGACAGGTTATTCCTACGCGATCGCGCCTCCAGATCCTCATTCTTAGCTTGTATAACTACCAGTACACGTTCCATATTTAAACATTCGAATTGACAGATTGAAGATCATCTTCATTTTTTGAGATACGCTGCTCAGCCTCTGTAAGCCGGGAAGATTGTTTATCTAGTTTCACCACCATGTGGTACATTCTTAGGTTTAATGTGTCAATCTTCCCACCTATGGACTGGAGACTATTCTGCATTTCTAGTAACGTTGTCTTCAGGGTGGATATCTCTGAGGACCCCAAAGTGTTTCCCTTATCTAAGTCAGTGTCCTGCGGTGGCCTTGCAGAGCTCTCAGGGGCATATGTACAAGCCCCTATCGCCACCACAATGTCACTTTTATCGACGTTGTGGTGGCAATAGGCGCTTAGCCTTATTTACAAGGCAGCATTAAACCACTTAACGTGGCTTAGTGCTGCCTTGTAAATAAGGCCCCCTTTCACGCTATGGTTAGAGTGAAAGGGGTGGGCAGTGAGTGTTGCAGTGGGCATTCCACCGCAACACCCATTGATTTTGACTCTGCCCCCTATGTACAAGGGCAGCATACATAAGAGGCAGCGCCAAGATTAAGACTACGGAAAACCTGGTCTTAAACAGGCGAAACAAGGAGTTTTTGCTTTTTCCATGTGTGCTGCCTTGTGCAGCACACATGGAAAAAGCAAACTGCCATTGATTGTTTATGTACAGGAAGGTCCCCCTTCCTGTACATAAACAATCTGTAAAAAAAATGACATTTTGTGACTTTCATGTGTGCTGCATGAAGCAGCACACATAAAAGTGACAAGATGGCATTTTAGGATTGTTTATGTGCAGGAAGGAACACCTTCCTACACATAAAAAATCCTCCCCTGCACACAGACACCCTTGCACTATGGTGCAAGGTTGCCTGTGTTGGTGCTACACTGATAAGTGTAGCGCCAGCGCAGGGGAAATGCAAGGCTGCACCATATCCTTGTAAATATGGGGCAGTCTTGCATTTCAGAAGTGGCGGAGTGAGGTGTTAGGCCATGACGGCTAATGCCGCACTCTTCCACTTCCTCGTACATATGCCCCTGAGTTTCAAAAGTGAGGCACTTTTGGTTCTGGTCCATCTTCCCCTAATGAGTGTTTTGTGGCATGGCCAGGTGGAGGAATCCGCTAGAGGAGGGATGAACTGTTATTGTTATGCTGCAATATATCTCCTGGTCTCTGATCACTCAGAGCAACCTGCATCACTTTGCAGCCTACATGCATTGACAGCCCGAGTTATCGTCTATGCAGTAGCTGATCAGCTAGTCATTGTTAATTGCTGCCCCCCACTCAGCCACAGGACTGTGAGCACAGACCTCAGGCTTCCTCTGGCTGGTTTTACATGATTTCTTCCAGGCCACAGGCATCAAATCTCTGACCCAGGGGAACCTCAGGCAGCACCAGCATGGCGGATTCATCCAAGCTTCTCAGTTGTAGCTTTACACCGGGGCCCGATGCATCACAAGTAGTATAATTTTAAAATCTATTACTCTGCTTCCCCTGATTATATTAATTTTTAGCGTTCTCGTCTCTGCGCAAGCAAGTCATCCCACCAGGTGCCGATACGGCCCATGCAGCCACTGAACATCTCTTTCCTCCTAAAAGCCGCTGGGTGCCATGCCACCAGTCGGCCCCACCACATGCGTGGCTACATATTGGTCTGCTGTTGTGTTAAGGCCTGTTCATAGTCCTCAGATCACACAGTCAACATCTAAGATCTATTGGCAGGAGGGACTAGGTATAGGGAGGCCCTAGACTGCCATGACTGTTCCCTTAGAGAAGTGCGTTAGAAGTATTCCTATTTCAAGATACTGCATAATTGATATTGGACACCTTATAAGCTGTGCAGAAATGAAATGAAATGAAAAAGAAATTTATATAGCGCAATACAGTTACCGGAAGGTGTCAAGGTGCTAGCTCATCATGT
Organism: Calotriton arnoldi; assembly: GCA_963921515.1. Classification (NCBI taxonomy): domain Eukaryota; kingdom Metazoa; phylum Chordata; class Amphibia; order Caudata; family Salamandridae; genus Calotriton; species Calotriton arnoldi. The sequence continues at coordinate 437,505 of CAWUFW010004309.1, read as the reverse complement.
AAGATATGCTGTAGGGTCTTAATTAGAGTCAGAGATTAAACAGCCATGTTTTTAGTGCTTTCCTGAAAGCCAACAGGTGGGTTTCGTCTTTTAACTTCTGGGGAACAGAGTTCCAGAGTTTGGTCGTACTGACCAGAAAGCTTCTAGCGCCCCAGGAGCTTTTCATGAATCTAGGAATCACCAAATTGTGGGACTGAGCTGAGCGAAGATGGCGCGTAGGAATGTTCCGTCGGAAGTTCTGCTTGAAAAATGCTGGTCCTATGTCATGGGTAGCTTTAAATGCTATGCAAAGGGCTTTGAACTCAATACGTCTCTTCACTGGTAAGCAGTGTAACTCTTTTAGCACAGCCATGGCAGATTTGTGCTTGGGAATGTCCAGCAAGATGCGTGCAGCGGCATTTTGTACAATCTGTAGTTTAGTTAAGCATTTAGTACTGAGGTTGATGAAGAGACCGTTGCAGTAATCGGCTCTGGACAAAACCAGAGCAGAGATCACCAGCTTGCATAGATTGACAGGAATGAATGGAAGGATTTTTCTGAGTAATTTTAATGTGTAGAAGGATACAGAGGTGACCTGTTTCACATGGCCTTCGAATGTGAGCTTGGAATCGAAGGTGACTCCTAAGTTTTTTATTTTCTTTGTAGGGATGGGCAAAGAGCCCAGTTCCGATGGCCAGAGAGCTGGGGACCAAAAAGTGGTGTTGCTGCCAAAGAGCAGAACTTCAGTTTTATTTGAATTTAACTTCAGACAGTTGGTGGCCATCCAATCGCCGACTTGACGGAGGCAAGAATAGAACTGTGACGCTGTGTCGGAAGGCGAGCCTGTCACAGATACCACAATTTGGGTATCATCAGCATAGGAAATTGCTGAGAAGCCCAGAGATCTAATCAGCTGCGCCAGGGGGGCAACATAGATGTTAAAAAGGGTGGGGCTCAATGATGAGCCCTGGGGTACCCCACAAGGCAGTGTAAAATTGGGTGATTTGAATTCAGAAAGAGCTACGAACTGTTCACGGCCAGACAGAAAAGATCTGAGTAAGGTGAGAGCGTTTCCTTTTATGCCTATCCTCTCAAGGCATACCAGTAATTTTGTATGACTAACAGTGTTGAATGCGGCAGGGAGGTCAAGCAACACGAGTGCTGCGTTGCCCCCTGCATCGACCGTCTGCCTGATCTGTTCTGATGCCGAGATCAATGCCAGTTCCGTGCTACGGTGCTTTCTGAAGCCGAACTGGGTGGCATCCAGAAAGGCATGTCTCTCGATGTAGTCAGATATTACTACATTCATGGCCTTATTGACCATTTTGGCGGGCATGGGGAGTCTTCAGATTGGACGATAATTATTAGGATCCACCCCATCCAAGTTTCCTTTCTTTAGAAGAGGGAGGACTGATGCTAATTTACAGTTGGTGGGAAATATGACCGAGGAAAACATTTGGTTAAAAATGGGAGACAGATGAGAAGCAATTACTTCTGGTAGAAGATGAAAGATCTTGGGGGGGGCATGGATCCAATGGGGATTCAGATTTAGTAGACAGAAGTAGTTTGGTGACCTGATCAGAGGTCAATGATGGAAAGTGAAGTAGTTCCGTAGAATCAATAGAATTTAAGGTGGCTAAAGAGACCTCCTCTTTCATGTCAGGAGTGACTGGCGTACATTGGGAGGGGGGGTCGCACACTGAGACAAGGATGCAGATAAACCACTGTAAATTGATCTAACTTTATCCTGAAAGAAGGTGGCCAAGGAGTTGCAAAAAGTCTGGCTCACCGGTGTGTTAGCTATTTCGGAGGGTTTGCCCAGCTTTTTTACTGTGGCAAATAGTTCTTTGGATGAGTTTTTTGCTGCTATTATGGCTGTGGTGAAATAGCGGGTCTTCTCATCATGCACTCATTTTTTAAAGTCAAACAAAGATTGTTTCTAGGCTGTTCTGTCACTAATATCATAGCGAGATCTCCATTTCCTTTCAAGACGGCGACAGTTTTGTTTTTGAAGTCTAAGATGTTCCATATACCTGGGTTCAGAGCGTCTTGATCTTTGACTAGTGGTGGACTTTTCAGGTAAAACATGATCAATTGAGCTGCGGAGCCACTGCTCAAAGGCGACTGCCGCTGTGTTGGGGTCATTATTAATCTTAGGTGGGGTTTGGGCCAGGGAGCTTCTAGGGTTTCGGTTGCAATTTTATTCCATGGTCGGAACGGTCTAGGATGTTTATTTCTTAAATTCTCTGATCCCAAATGATGAAGAGAAAGGGAGAACATGACAGTTTTGTGATCAGACCAGGTAAGCGGGAGAGACAGGAGACATTGTAGAAGATTAATATTGGAAAATACTCCGTCCAGCAGGTGCCCTGCAGAGTGGGTGCTACCATTTACTTGCTGAGTGAGTCGTAGGCTATTCATGATATCAATAAAATATGCTGCATCCCTATCTAAAGGGTCTTCAAGATGTAGATTGAGGTCACCCAAGAGTGTGAAATCCTGTGACTGAGACATCACATCCAAGGACTGACCTACTGTGTTTAGAAAGTCTGCCCTGTGGCCAGGAGGACGAAAACATAATAGGCCATTAAAAGTAAAGCGGTTGTCTATTGAGATCTTAAACAGTAGGTATTCAAGGGTTGGCAAGTTATTTTGGGTAGTATATGTCCCTTTCCAGCTACTACGGTGTATTATGGCCAGCCCACCGCCCCTTTTTCCGACCCGGTCTTGTTTGAAAATGGCATACCCAGTTGGCTAAGTCTGGGCCTGATGAGGCATCAGCCCAGGTCTCAGTAATGAAAGCTAAGTCAACAGCTTGAGCGTCCAAAAAAATGGCAAATTCAGAAGCGTGCTTACATAGAGAGCGTGCATTAATTAAAGTACCGATAATTGATCCGGTCCTGCGTGGCCGTCTCGCAACGGGGGTTGGTCTGGGTGACAGCAATTGTGGTTTAGTGGGGCAGATATGAAGATTGCAGTCTCGGCAGTGAATAGGTACAGCGAATGGGTCAGAGCTAAGGCGAGGTTTCCGACCGCACTTACTCCTATTATTGATGTCTAGCAGCTGGTCCCTGGTGTAAGAATGCTTTGGAGTAGATTGGGGGCTGAAACTGGCAGAGTGGCTGGCACTAGGCACGGGCCAGGCACGAACGGGCTTAGACGGGCTTGCTTTTGGCACGCCGGCGGCGTGTCTGCTGCACGCGTCCGCTGCGTGGTCGCTCTGTGGCAGTGCTTTTACCTCCCCCGATGCTCGGCATCTAGACCGCCGACCCTCCCCTTTTGGTATTACCGGGACTACCGGAAGTGTAGCAATCCCAGTAGCCCCCGTTACCCGCCCTGAAGGAAAGTGCAAGTGCTGCTGAAGGTAGGTTAACTTAGCTAAAAACACATAATATACATAAAGTAAATTCAAATACAGTTCACAGTGTGCAAATAAGAATTAAGTAAGACAATTGTTGCGTAGTTGGAGCCAAGTATTTATAATAGCGGCCGGGTGCAGGTTGCTGTTTAGGTGTCGGGTGCCCTGTTGTTTTCACTGGGGATTCTCCGGTTTCAACAAACCCTTCAGGCTCGGGCACGAAGATCTTCTGGGGGTGACCACTGGTTGGAGAGGTAAGTTGAGATATCGAGGGTTCCCGGGGGACCATCACGTGGGCCACCCAAGGCAGCGGGGCATCGGGTGCAGAGCTGCCTTTTGGCATCGGGTTTCTCTTACCAGCTCCGGTCGCGGTCGGGAGGATCCTCCAGAAAGGGGCTGAAGGCATCAGCTAAAGACTTGAGGTAGGTCAGGGATCACCAGATCCCAGGTCATGATTGCCGGGGAGACCTCCTTGTAGTGTTGGGCTACTTGAACTCGGGCCGTGGGCGTCAGGTGCAGAGTAGTGCAGACTCACGGATTTGGCCGGAGCCAGAGTCTGTTGGTGAGCAAATCCGGTGCTCACAGGAGACAAAGTGAAGGCAGGGCAGGTCCTCCGGGTTCTGGGGGCTGCTGGCTGCAGGACACGCCTGGATTCCGCTGGAGCAGGTCGAGGTCAGGACAGGCCGGTAGGGCTGTGGCCAGGTCTGTTGGTGTCCTCCTCTTCCTCCTTCAGCGCAGCTCTTCAGTCGTTCTTCTTCTTGTTTCTTCTTGTCTGAGGAGGCAAGGTTTAGGGTTGCCCCTAAATACTAACTGTTGGGGCATTTCAGGTAGGTACAGGTTGGGACCAATGGGTCCCTTTCCTAGGGTGGGTACACCCCCTATTATGCCACCCTCCAGTGGCAGGGGGGCATAAGCCTCACTCTGGTTGGCTGAGTCTCCCCATCTTCAAGATGGCGGGGACTGAGAGTTGTGCGTCACCTCGCCTGCCCTACCTGAGGGGTGGGGTTGTCAAAGGTGGGCACACCTCTCCTCCTATCTTGGTTTTCCCGCCAATTCTCCAGCCCAAAGTGGGGGTCAGAACTGGTGGGGGCCAGTTGCTGGGTCCGCTTACAAAGGCGGCAAGCCTTTGAAGCTTCCCCTTCGTGGACCCTGCCCATCCTGGGGGAGGAGGCTTGGCACCTCGACCCAGGATGTGCTTTGTTGCAGGACCCCCAGAGATGCAGGCTCTCGACCCAGGGTCTAGAAACATGTCTGGTGGTGGCAGCTGGCAAGCAGCCACTCAGCCAGGACACTAGAGTCAGGTCATTTTTCAGGGGGCATCTCTAAGATGCCCTCTGAGTGCATTTTCATTAAATCCCACACTGGCTTCAGTGTGGATTTAATGTGCTGAGAAGTTTGATATAAAACTTCCCAGATTTCAGTAAAGCCATTATGGTGCTTGGGAGTTCGTAATGACAAACTCCCAGACCATATACTCTTTATGGCTTTACTGCACTTACAATGTCTAAGAATTGACTTAGACACTGTAGGGGTACAGGGCTCATGCACCTGTACCCTCACCAGTGGTATAGTGCACCCAGCTAGGGGGGTGGCTTACCTATGGCATGGCAGTGGATTGTAGGCATGGCACACACACAGGAATGTGTGCCATGTCGACTCTTCACTTTGTTCCGCACCAAAACACTCAGCCTGCAGTGGCAGTGTGTGTGTTTGTGTAAAGTCACAGGGCCTCTAAGGGTGGTACAATAAGTGCTGCCGCCCTTAGAGGCCTTCCTTGGTCACTGCCCTTGGTATCTTTGGTACCTTTTACAAGGGACTTATATGTGGCCAGACAGTTGCCAATTGGGTTTGCAACAGTACAGTTTTAGGGAAAGAACATAGGCCCTGGGTACCTGGTTGGCAGGGGCCCAGGGCACACTCAGTAAAGAGCATCAACATTAGGCAAAAAGTGGGGGCAACCATGCAAAAAGCGGCACTTTCCTACAGTTCGTCAGTTTACATTTCAGAGGCCTGCACATGTCAAAAGCACAGATGAAGGGGCCATCTCTGGGTCCCAGAACTGTGGATGTGTGAGAGGCATTTTTCATTTTAGCCCCTTCATATATTCATTATCCTGTAAAGTTTCCGTAACCGAGAGAAAACACAGCTCTATGAGCCTCTAAAATCTGTTTAGCTCCACTCTGCTGTCTAAGATTGTGACATTTGACTTATTTTATCTTTCAACCCTGCCCTTCCATGTAGACTTTCAGTAGTTCAGTTCAGAAAAACTTTCAGTAATAACATGTACCGAGAATCTACTTGTAAGATAAATTTAAAGGCATGTACAAGTGAAGATAGATGTTATGGTAAATTGAAGGCCATGTGAAACTGAATTTTCTAAATTGTCTTTATATGACTTTCAATTTAACATATTTAAGGAGAATTGTGTATTTGCCACTGGTTTCTCAAATTTAATTTAAGAACAGGCAAAGATGCAACAATCTTGGTGAAGAGAAGGCTTTGCGGCTCATGAAAGTAGAGCAATATTTACAGTGTGCCTTTCGGAGCATATATATCTTTGGCAGATTCATGTGGAAATAATATGGTCAAATGCTCCATTTAACTCCATATTTTAAAATGTGAAAATCTTGAGGAATTCAAGCTTGCTGCATTTAAGTGCAGGTGTTGCGCTTCGTCACGTTCAAAGATCACTAGCCGCCATTGTAGGGGTGCAATAAGATCTAGCTCTGCTTGTAAATATGGAATAAAAATGTTGTGAGTTATTTTCATCCTAACGCGGGATTCAAGAATTTTAAGTAGTTTTACACAAGTCACGTCGTCATAAGTCTTTATTCGATTTTTGAGTAAAAATCATAAAAGCACAAGTCACAATTTAAAACATTGATACAACTATATTAAAAATAGTAGCATCAGTACAGAATAAACTGCTATAATAAAGTGCATTAGTTTGGCAAAAACGACATCATAAAAACCATTAAAAATTACCACTCATTCGATTTCCTATAGCGTTTGGGCATTTTAAGAAAGCAGCTAACACTGAAACAGATGTTGGGGCTACCTAACATCTGAAGGTGCATACACTTTGTAAAGCAAAAGATTACAGAATGTGTTTAAGACAGAGTTGAGAAGAGCAATGATAAAATGTTTAGAAAAGCATAAAGTGTAATAAAGATTGCTTTGTAGTCCCATCACAGGGGCATGGAAGTAAGTTACTGTCCGATGCATTTGCCCCAACAGAAAAGCACAACAGACGTCACACAGTAACTATCCTACATCTAAAAAGCAGGGGCCTTCCCATCATCAGAGCTCAAGGTTAGATAGAATGCCATGTCTCCTGTGACAAGTGTGATGAGGTAGCTGTGCACATAGTGCTTGTTTAAAACCTCCTCCAGTCTGCGGGACAAATTGAATTCTGCATGACAAGACGTAACCTGCCCCCTGTCGCGTTTGCTTAAATTGTCCTGGACAGTAAACATCTCAGGGAGTCCAATGTCAGTGAAGCACTTTCTAACATAATTCAACCAGACCATTATCCTGACTAAGACAATCTAAATAACTTCTCTGTTGAAGCTCACTTCAGTGTTTGACCATACGCTTACCCAGAGCAAGAGAGGTGCCAATTTAATTCTGTCAGAGGCAGATTCTAGATTGAGTTCGGAGTGTAAAACAAAGTGGGGGCTAACTGGTGGAAGATTAAGTAACCGCCTTAGAATTTTGTTTTCCTCCACCTGGATGAGGGAGGGATTATGGCACCCCCGATTTCCCGCTCTGTAAGTAGCACTAGGGACACATTGAAGAGTGAAGTTCTTAATGTAGGGGCAAATAGTGCCTCTGCCTTCCCTCTGAATAAAGTTGAATAGGGAGCCCGCCGCCCTGCTCAGTTTCATGCGTGCTGACTTCACTAGGGATTGCCAGGTATTAGAGGCATCAAAAGTGACGCCCAAATAACAAAAATTCTGTACAGAGCGTAAGGAGTGATCTAACAGCTTTGAGGATGACAAATGTCTCCTTCCTGATCCGCAGGCCATTATTTGAGACTTCCCATAGCTGGTTACCATGTCTAAATTTCCCATGAAACAGGGAAAAGATTGTACCAGAATGCTAAAGGCACGGGGCGTCCTAGCCAATAAAACTGCATCGTTGGAGTATAAAAATACCAGAACGAGGGCGTTATTAATTTTCGGTACATCCTTGGTAGTCAGAGGCAAGTGGGTGCTTAATTCATTTATTTAAATAGTAAACTAAAAGAGGTGCCAAAACGGGCCCGAGGCACCCCACTTTCTTTTGGAAAAACATCAGAAACTTCCCCAGCGTGACCATAATGCACCATGGCCCCCAGATTTTTATGTACAGAATACAGAAAATTAACCAAGGGGGCTTTTACCCCCAAATCTATGAGAATCAACCACAGCTGGGCCCTGTTCACGCAATCAAACACGGAAGAAAGGCTCATAATGGCCAGGTAGATCAGGCAGCACCTGGCATTGGTGTATTTGCTCACAATTAGATGCAAGTTCAGACACTGCTCCAATGTTCTTAGCCCCGGACGGAAACCATACTGACCGGGGGACAGAATGGTATTGTTGCTAACCCAAGACTGCTGACGATTAAAAAAAAACTCCCTAGGATTTTCACTGAATTGTCAATTTGGGATATCAGCCTGTAACATTGAAGGGACCCTTTATTTCCCTTTTTTGATATTGGTACAATTATAGAGAGTGCCCAAGAAGTAGGGACCATGCTACACAAAAAATTATTAAATACATTAATGAGCAGGTGCCCCCAGAGCTCAGGGTTACATTTAAGTAAGTCCATTGGGATCCCATCGCATTTGCTAACAATAAGCCAATTCTCTAATAAAATGCTAGCAAATTAAGCTGTTATGGCTAAGACTATTATCATAAGCATCATTCAGCATCAATGCAATCAAAGGCAAAGCAGCACGATAGAGCCTTTGAAATTAGGTGCAAATTATGAGAATGCTACACCTGGATTCCAGGAAAGTCCTTCAATACTACTTATACTTTACTATGCCAAAACATACAAACACTTTCACAGAAAAAGGTTCTAGGTGTGAATCAAGGTAATTATTTGCTGGCAACATGCCCAAAATGAGAAGTTTTTGAATGTCATTTTTCCTGGAAATTCCCTAAATATGGGAGGGTCGATCAAAAAAGCTAGTTTGATTTTACGACGACTGACTGAAAGAAATACAAAACAATAATGGCAACATGTTTGCCTTTAACATGGGAAATTACATAGTCTGAGAAAGCAGAAGATGCAAAAAACATCAACGAATAGAGGGCAGAATTGGTAAGTGTTTATCATGTTGAAAAAAGTTTTAGAATTTGGAAAATGGATCAAATAAGTCTGAAACAAGTCTGGGTGGATGTTTGTAACTTTTTGCTGAATGTCGCTGCGCAAAAAGGATTCAAAAGTAAACATAGTCATGGTGTTGCTTAATTAGCTTTGTTTTTTACAGTTAAAAACGTTCAAACGCCAGGCCTGCTGGCTTTCAGAGCATAACAATGTCCTACAATTGTTCCTGTGTTCAAATACATCCATGGCTGTCATTCTACCTGGATCAGTTTACCTCTATATCATAGTCACCCAATCCACTTTATTATCCAACATTGTTCACCACTACTCAACTTAGCTTTCCCATGCCATGATTTAGATCATTCTTTCTTTTAGCAATACTCCCCTGGAACATGCATAGTCTTGGCGTAAGAAAACTTGACTCCATGAAAAACTTTCAAATGTGGGGACTGATTCACAAAGGTAAACTTACACTTTTGTGTAAGTTTACTATTTTTTTGACATTCACAAACTACGAGTTTAATTTTACTAAGAGACATTTTAAGACTGTCGAGGCCTTTCCTATATTTCTCTATATGCGGAGTTCTCTGCCCCGACTGCGGAGTCTCCATAGTCATAAAATCACTATTAGTAAAATTAAACTCGTAGTTTTTGAATACCAAAACAAGAGTAAACTTACACAACAGTGTAAATTTACCTTTGTGAATCAAGCCCGTTATTTTTTTTATTGGATGCCGTCTTGCTTCTCAAGGCTGCTTTAAGGTAATTCTGAGAACATAGTACGCCGTGAACTGCGTAGAATATGATAACACCCATAGGGGCATATTATCAAGGGCTTTATCGCCGATTTAGCGGCACTTTTTGCCGCTAAATCGGCGATATTTTTAACGCCCTATTAGCAAGCTGTCACTAACAGGCGTTAGCGACAGCTTTCAGGCGTTAGAGGCCGGGAATTACATCGCCTTGCATGTCAGCGATATTTATCGCTAATGACATGCAAGGTAGGCGTTCCCCACTAAAAGCGACTGTAAACAGTCGCTAACACCACTAACCCCTATTATCAAGGCAGGCTAAGCGAAAACATAAATCGCGCTAAGCGCGTTTATCGCTAGATTTTAACACCTGCTACTGACTATGACTTACCTGTTTAAGGTATAGGAGGTGGATTCTAATGCTGAATCCACCTTAGCGTTAATGCAAGAATATCGCTGGTTTTCCAGCGATATTCTCGCATTTTGCCGCTATCGCTGGTAATATTATCGCTATGGAGATAAACCTTACTAATAGGGTGTTATCTCAGCGATAATTTCCAGCGATAGGCTGCGTTAACAAAAAACGCGCTAAGCGCGTTTTGCGATAAATATCGCAACTCCTTGCTAATATGCCCCATAATGTTAAACCAAAACACAATAACCTCTGTCATAGGAGAGTCCCCATGATGCAAAATGATAGCCCCTATGAAGTACCGATCAATCCCATGGGTCGCCGCTTTGTACTTATGATTAAACCCTGTTGTTTATGTATTTTTCCAACTATCCTTCATTTAGTCTCACAATCTCCTTTTGCTATAACCGGCTTCTGAAATTCAATTGATATTGCATCCATAATGCCCCAAAAATGTTTGCTATCAAAGAGTTCAAAGTAAATCAATGAATAAGATTAGAACCCAACACTGCACACCCTTATAGAGGCTCGAAGACATTGAAAACATCATACCCTAGACACACAATATCGCAAGATGCTGTAGATGAGTGTGTTATTAGCTAGAAGTCATTTAACAGTATGTTTCCCAGTTATATCACAACACATTTTAACAGCATTGATGTGTTGTTTTCCAGTTGTATCCCAAAGCCTTTTAACAGCATTGATGTGTCTATGTATATATATTTACTTCTACATGTATTTTTAGATTTAGATGATGGTATTGACCTAGACATGCCTTCGAACAACAGCTTACACCTTTAGCATAGAAGGGAATGGGTATTTCCTTGGGTTCATTATTAAAATGGAAGCTTCATCGGTTCTCTTTTTCTGCTGGTTCTAGCTGGAAACGTTTAAGAAGGACAATGAACATGTTGGATTTGGTTCCGCTGCCAGAGAGCTTGAGCAGGCGCTGGAGAAGACCAAAGCAAACATCAAATGGGTGCAGGAGAACAGGGAGCCTGTGAGGCTGTGGTTTGAAGGCCAAATTTCATATTCTTCTTGACCAACTCCTTGAAGTGTTCTTCCTAATCTCCTTGAGCGTTTTATGGATGCTGCTAACACTGAAGTTATGAGGAAAAAGACAAATGGACTCTGAGTGAGTCTTGATATTAAACGACGATCTAACTAACAAACGTAATAAATGGCCAAAATGAAGCAGTCACACAAATCTGAGAACTTGAACTAAATGGTAACAAGGCAAAATAAAAACAAAATCCTAAAACTTGAATGCCCTCCAAAAAAATGTGACAACAAATTAACCTTGACTTTACAAAATCCAAACTGTGTTCATAATATACAAATTATTTGGAATGCAAAGTAAGCAAGCCTTTAGTTAATAAATACTAACAGGCAGACTGGATATATGAAAAGCCTATGTGTAATCCTTCACATGCTATATTTGGTTTTTAGTAATTCAAAGCAAAATAAAATGTTGACAAAGTTAATATAATCTGTTTATTTTTATTATATTATTATAAGTGAAAATGTTTCTTCATACATTGCGAAGGTGTGGCTGTAGTTGTCTGGATGGTTGAGTGTGCCAATGGGATAATGAATCAATGGATGAGTGAGTGACTAAATGAATGAGTGACTAGTGAGTGACTACGTTCATGGATGGATGGGTGATGGGCTGCATGCATGCATAGGTGAATGGGTGGCTCAGCACATGAGTAGATTGCTATATGAATGACTTAGTGAATGGTTGGACAGATAGATTAAGTTTATGGATTGATTCACCTATTAATGAGTGTGTGCATTAATGGGTGAATGGGCACTTAAGGAGAGGTAGAACAGACAATATACTATTCAATCATTTGACTGCTTGAGTGCCAGTGACAGCTCAAGAAACCTAATAGCTTTTTGTCACTGGGACACATCATTTCCATTGTCAACCGGTCACTTGACAAATCAGTGCACTGTTGGAGCTGTTTCATATGCACAGAACACACTTGAAAATAAATGATTTTTCAGGGGAAAGTCCAGAGCTGGAAAAGTTGTGTCCTCTGACACGGGGTTGCATGGCAAGGCTACCCATCACATATCACCCTGCACTGAACCTACAGAGAACCAACCTCAGTGTATTGGTTGCCCATTATGTTAAAGTATTATGGTTGAAATGCTATTGCCTCTACAGCTATGTGCTCTTGACTTTAAAACATTACATTATGCTGACGAGGATAGCTCTTTCAAATGTGTGTTTCTCATTAAACCATGCCAAAACATAGGTTTCTAAGTCTAGAGTACAACATTGCACCCTAGCATTGCAGTGCTTTGTACCAGGTCTGGTGCAAAGAGTTTAGTTGCCAAAGCCAGAGAGGGTGCAAGACATTCATTTATACAGGTTATCATACCTTGGCGTCCTCAGGATTCAGATGGTTGTCATGATCCTGAATCCTGAGAAGAGCAGATGGGCTGAAGTGTCAAACAGGGCGATAGGAATTAAGAATGAACTGAAGCACGTTCATGAATTCACAGAAAAATATGTTATATAGTAGTTGTGTCCTGTCATTAACAATTGAGTTCAATTATTCAGTGATTGTGTCAGAGTCTTTTTGCACAGAGAAAAGGGCATGTCAGGAGTGGAGAGACATGGGCGTAATGTTGACCAACTTATGTATATGATAGAGACAACTAGCCGCAGATTTCTTATCTTAGAATCCTCCCCAGTCAGTAGACTGAATCCAAAATGTTTTGCACAGCAGTACCTCTGCGTGTCGATAGTAGGCATCAAGTGACTTTGTAGTGACATCGTCCTCCGGCTGTGATGTCAACGAAGTCCATATAAGCCCTTCTGTGATGCGCTGACTTCAGTTTCTTCTTTTTCGTGTTTTCAACGCAGATCCAATCAGTGGTTCCTCTGGCCATTTTTTGGCCTACCTCGAGGACTTTGTCGAAAGGAACAGTGTGCCTTTTCTATATGCTCGGGGTTTAAAACCTGTGGGTACTGTGGACGACAAATGTCAGCCATGGAACCCATTCTATTTGTATGTGGTGCTTAAGAGTGCACCTTTGCTCTGGGAGCCGTTCCCGTGGACGTCACTCTCCTTTGACGTCTAAAAGTGAGTCTTTACGCAGGGGGTCGAAGTCACGTCGTCACAAGAGGCATGCCACCAGTTACCCTGGAGCCGGGGTGACTCTGACCCAAATGAGAGAATATTGCAACTCTCTCCATGGTTTCTTTGGGTTTTAACCTTCCCCTGGAGTTGCCTCGGGACCCAAGGAGGTGCACCACACAGTGACTCTGTCCAAGCCGGCGGGTTCACCCTCAGCGTCAGCCCAGTTTCTTGATTCAAAATCACCGGTGCACAGCCCTCTGGGGTTACCACCTTCGGGGTCTGGTCCTCCAACTCCAGCAATGGCGTCAAGGTCTAGCCTGATGACTTCGATGACGGTGCTGGACGCCATCGGATGAGACACCAGAGGAGTCGCCGGTGGAGCTGTCCATCCTTCCTCCTGCTTTTCCTGCATAGGAACATGATTTTGGGGTAATGGAGAGTTTTTCCAGCCCTTTTCTGATGCAATCCAACCTCTTGTAGAGTCTAATTGGTTGATTGACTTAGGGGAAGCTAATGGTTTGGAGTCTTGCCTGGCCTCAGGCCTTCTGTCACCTCATACTTTCGGTACAGAAGTGGGCTCTTCTCTAGAAGATGTTCTCAGACGAGTATCTACCATTCTGGAGGTATTGCTTACCTCCATGGAATTGACAATAGATCCATTACTTGGAGTTTTATATCAGAACCAATCGGTAGAGCCGGTGCTTCCTTTTAGTGAGGCGCTTTATGATATTCTGCTGGAGGCCTGGGCTAAGCCTGAAACAGGGGCCCCTGTGGATCGTTCTGTTTCTCACAGACATCCGCCGGCTCCTGGAGATCCAGCGTGTCTCCTTATACATCGGACTCATCATAGTTTTGTTGTGCAGGTTGCCTTGGCCGCCAAAAATATTGATACGTTCCCTGCTTTCCCCCCAGAAAGGGAGGCCAGGAAATTGGGTAGCTCTGGCCGGCATATGTCTGCCTCCACTAATTCAGCACTGCTTTCTCTCAATACCTCTTGTGTCTTTGGACGCTTCTCCCATGCATTATGGGACTCGTTAGAGAGCCTGCTGCCCTCCCTTCCAGAAGAGGCACAGAACGCTCTGTTTCATTGGTACGGGATGGCTAACAGGTGGCTAAACTGATTATTTGTTGTGGTATGGACACTACTGAATCTGTAGGTAGGACAGTGGCCTCTTCAGTAGCACTCTCTCGTCGTGCCTGGTTGCGCATGTCACGGTTTTCAGATGCATTTTGGCCACTTTGTTTGATATGCCTTTTGATGGTGCATGCCTTTTTGGTGCACATGCTAACTCTTCTTTGCGGAAATTTAGAGCTAGGGCGCGACAGAGTCTTAACCCTTCTGACTGTTTCCTGGTTTTCTTGTATTAGTTTATATGGGGAAACCTTCTGTTCCAGTATGAGCCATTCATGGAGCGGCACCCATTGTCTTTCTCTTTCAATCTTTCCTTTATAAGGTGATGCCCGGTGTGGTATTCCTGCTTGCTGTAGGTACTTTCGTTCAGTTTATTCTGTCAGTGACAGGTTAAGTTTCCAGTAATCTGGGACATATGTTATTTTGTAACTTTGTCTACACCTGTACTAATGTTTTTTTTTGCTGGGGCTGGGTTTCTACCTAAGTACTTTTTCTATTATGAGTACTTTGTCTGAGTTGTGCGGATGCACTGTGTCCTTATTCCCTGTCCTGCAGGGATCATCCTTATTATGCTTTGTGGGCACTTTTGGGTTTTTCTCTGTATACTTAAGTTCCCTTGTAGGGACTTCAATTATCTGTGTTTGAACATGGAGTGTTAGTGGTCACGCTACGCACCAGTGAAATTTGCCTCGAGATGTCCCTGTTCTGGTGCCACTTTCCTTGTCACCTTTTCTCTTACTTATCCCTGAGAGGATGTATTTCTTCTCATATCTGGAATGCTTTATATTTCTTGCTTTCTGTTGATACTGGTAAATTACCAATAGTATTTGCAACCGGGGCATTTTCTTGCTGTCTGGTTGTTCTTAGATGTTGCCATCTTTTCCCTTATTGTTGATGGTTTGGTGGCTAACTTTCATCTAAGATTTCCTTCTGGAATGTGTTACTTTAACGTTATAGTTCCTGTCTTCGGAGGAAGGAAGAGGAGGTCTTTCTTACAATCTTTTCCCTGGAGTTTTTTCCCTCCTTATAGGGTGTGATAGGGATTTGGTCCCTCAAAGGTCTGTTAAACCTTTTCTAACTGAATTGTGAATTTCATCTGATTGGACTTATTTTTCTTCTTCTTCTTCCTTTTCTTCCTTAGAGGATGAGATGGGTATTCCCTTTTTTAGTAAACAGTACATTGTGTCTCAGGTTGGGACGTTACTTTCTGACCTCAATCCTTGTGGTGGCTCTGGTGGACAGTCAAAATATCGATTTTTAAATATCGAAGCACAGTTATATCGAGTTTTAAATATCGTAGGGACAAAATATCGAAGTCAAGAATATGTACAACCAGAATATCGAAGTTAAGGTAAGAAATATCGATGTTGCAAATATCGATGTTAGTAATATCGATAGTTAAATTATCAATGTTAATAATATCGATATTTATATGAGTGTTATGTATTTTAGTACGTATTTAATATGTATGTGTTCTATATTTTTTGTTAAGTATTGTACTGTTTTTTTAAATATATGTATACATTTTTTAGAAATTAGTAATTTTTTAAAAGGAAATTTTGCGTTTTAGTACCGTAGCGGGTTGTGGGTTTATATGGGTATAGGGTGGGAAGTAATTTAATGATAGTAAATTAAATAATAATTTTTAGGAATTATTAATTTATTTTAATTAAATTTTGTGTTTTATTTCTGTAGCGGGTTGTGGGTTTATAGGGGAATAGGGTGGGAAGTAATTTAATTTTAATTAAGTAATTATTAATTTTTAATTATTGTTATTAATAATTAATGTATTGTTAATTAATTATTAATTGGTAATTAATTATTATTAATTGATAATTATGTTATTTGTATTAATTTAATATTGGAGTGGGTTGTGTGTTTTTAGGGGAATAGGGTGGTAAGTAAATTATTTGTAATTAAGTAATTAATTAAGAAAAATTGAGTATTGATAATTAATTTTTTTGTTAATTAATGTTTAATTGGTTATTAATTTTCATTAAATATTATTTATTGGTATTGATTATTAATTCTTTTGTTAATTAATTATTAATTGGTTCTTAATTCTTATTAAATATTATTTATTGGTATTGATAATTACTTTTTTGTTAATTAATTATTAATTGGTTATTAATTTTTATTACATAATTATTGTTATTGACAATTTTTTTATTTAATTATTAATTGCAAAATAATTTTTATTAATGGATTAATTGAAAATTAATTTCATTGTGTGAAATTTTATGTGGAGTGTGTTGTGTGTTTATTGGGGAATAGGGTGGGAAGTATTTAATATTATTAAAGTAATTATTATTTTTGATATATTTGTAGTTTATTTTATTTTTTCAAAATTTATTAATAAATCATTATTTAATTACAAAATTTATTTCATTTATAAGTATGTTATTTTTAACATCTACGTTGTCCAACGCTTTCCCTACTGTTGCACTCACTGGAGTGGGAATAGTAATTTTTACCCCTACGCTATCCAGCGCTTTCCCTACTGTTGCACTCTCTGGAGTGGGAATATTAATTTTTAGCCCTACGCTATCCAACGCTTTCCCTACTGTTGCACTCTCTGGAGTGGGAATAGTAATTTTTACCCCTATGCTATCCAGCGCTTTCCCTACTGTTGCACTTACTGGAGTGGGAATAGTAATTTTTACCCCTATGCTATCCAGCGCTTTCCCTACTGTTGCACTCTCTGGAGTGGGAATAGTAATTTTTACCCCTACGCTATCCAGCGCTTTCCCTACTGCTGCACTCACTGGAGTGGGAATAGTAATTTTTATCCCTACGCTATCCAGCGCTTTCCCTACTGTTGCACTCTCTGGAGTGGGAATAGTAATTTTTACCCCTACGGTATCCAACCCTTTCCCTACTGTTGCACTCACTGAAGTGGGAATAGTAATTTTTACCCCTACGCTATCCAGCGCTTTCCCTACTGTTGCACTCTCTGGAGTGGGAATAGTAATTTTTACCCCTACGCTATCCAGCGCTTTCCCTACTGTTGCACTCTCTGGAGTGGGAATAGTAATTTTTACCCCTACGCTATCCAGCGCTTTCCCTACTGTTGCACTCACTGGAGTGGGAATAGTAATTTTTACCCCTACGCTATCCAGCACTTTCCCTACTGTTGCACTCTCTGGAGTGGGAATAGTAATTTTTACCCCTACGCTATCCAACGCTTTCCCTACTGTTGCACTCACTGGAGTGGGAATAGTAATATTTACCCCTTCGCTATCCAGCGCTTTCCCTACTGTTGCACTCTCTGGAGTGGGAATAGTAATTTTTACCCCTACGCTATCCAACGCTTTCTCTACTGTTGCACTATGTGGAGTAAGTATATATATTAATTTATATGTATATGTTTAATTTATTTTAACATTAATGTATTAGGGGCACATTACGATGGCGGGCGGAAGCACCACCGCCGTGCTGGCGGATGCAAAAACCACCAGTTACCGCCGGCACGCAGCAGTCCACACGCCCGTCCAATTACGATGCGAAAAGTAGGCCAAACACCGCCGGCAAGCCAGCAACACCGTCCGCCATCAAAGTGCGCCCGTACATGTAGCGGCGCAGCCCAACTGACACACACCGTCCGACGAAACACGTCCCGCCCGGCGCATAAATTACGATGCCGCAAACAAACGGCTCCCACGGCCAAGAGATACCGTACGACAAACCGAAGCGGTAACACGGATGCCGAGCACGGACAACGAAGAAGCGGCTCCCCGAGCATGAATCCAGCACTGCAGGCACTCCCCATGCTTCTGCTGATGCACCACCAAGGACGCAACGCACCGCGGAGACGCAGGTAGGCACACACACAACAAGTGCACGCAAACAGCGCACACAGTGCAAGGGCGGAAAAGCGGACAACCCCCCACCAGCGCGTGTACACTACACATCCACCATCGCATCCACATATGACACACAGGCCAAATCGTAACATCGCAGAACACATGTGTACACACCACCTGGGACTAGGAACCAACCACCCCGTCACGGCCCCAAAGCGCCGATGACGCCGCCACACATGCGCACAACGCAGAGGCCAACCGCAGCGCCATGCATGCGTCGCACACAGACACAGGGACACAACCAAGCAGCACACACATCAGCCCCACCCCGAACGCACATGACACGTGACAGGCCGGCCACAGACATGTCCCCAACGCCCAATTCACGGACAACACCCAACGCCACACAACCGACGCACACATGTCAGTGAAGACACGCAACAGCAGGACACACCCCAGTGTAACAAACATGGCGTAGCACACAGCGGCGGCAACACCAACTAGGAGAAGCAGGGCCCCTTCGGGAAGAGGAACGCCAGTACCACACAGAAACACCCATACCACCCTGCACATATGAACAAGACATATAAAACGGAACACCAAAGAGCCCGGGGACCGACAACAGGTGGCCCAAGAATAACATTCACACACAAGGCCCAACGCAGAGCGGAAAGGCAGCCTGCCGCCCACACAAGGGAGAGCAGACAGCACTGAATGACCTTCCATTCCAACTCCGAAACCACAGCCCTACGACAGAAGCCGGTGAATACAGCCATTGTCCAAGAATAGACCAACACAGGCATGCCGAGGAGACCGACCACAGGGCAGATAGCGCATATCACAGAAGCACACAACGGACGGGGAAGAAAGAAGAAAACACTCCCCCATGTCGGCCACATGCAAGTTAATTGGAAGGAGTCACACAGCACTGACCTTGAACTGTCTGAGAAGCATGTGGGAAGAGGGCCCGTGTCCTCCAAACAAGCCAACAGAACACAAGTCCTGTCTCCCTACGACTACACAGAGCTCACAGCAACCCCGGAGCGTGCACATTGCAGACTGCACACACAGCCGGAGCACGCCACCTCAACGAACCGCTGCGAAATGGCAACCGCAACACACCTACCCAACTACGCCGAACAGCTCAAGCTGTACAAAACCAACCTGTGCCATACATTGGGATGCGATCTCCTGTCCCTGCTGAACGTAAGTTACCGACTGACTTACCGCATCACATTGTTCAGCTGCGTCATGCCCGTCTTCTACTGTCGGAGGTGTCCCTACCAGCATCCCGTCGAGATATGCCTCTCCAACCCGGCATGTCTGAAGACGGACCTGCTACCACTACTCCTCCCTCTGGACGCACACGACAGGGCCTGCTCTGCCTATGGGGGCATGGCGTATGTGGCCAACATCGCACCCGCACTGAAATGGGACCACTGTGCCTCCACACGACGGATCATCGAGAACAGCTACATCGAATGTCACCCAGCATGCCCCATCATGGTCCTCCAAGGGACAACTTACGAACAACACCTTGACAGCCACCATCCGCTACATTGGCTGGCAAACATGTACACCACCAATGACATGGAAGCCCTGCTGGACGGCATCGCATACCTGACAACCTGTAAATACGTCGGACCACAACGCAGGTTCCCCGAGTGACCTATGATGTCCAACCCCGCACCCATGCTTAGCTTCCGCACGGACTGGCCAGTCACCACCACAACAGCCATAC
Source organism: Calotriton arnoldi (assembly GCA_963921515.1). NCBI lineage: Eukaryota > Metazoa > Chordata > Amphibia > Caudata > Salamandridae > Calotriton > Calotriton arnoldi. The sequence continues at coordinate 417,914 of CAWUFW010004309.1, read as the reverse complement.
CAAACGACCGGCAACTGTAACCACACCATCAACGACATCGCCATGACATCGGATATGACCGGGACATGCACACTGTTCCCCATCACATCCAGGAACACCGCATGCATCGTGGGAGGCAGTGGCATGGGCTCTGTGTATCGCACCCACATGGACGGAACTGCACGAACAACCAGGACACGACATGGATCCAGCGCACATGGACACACACACCGCTCAGTGGACATGAATAGGTCGCCTGGAGTCTGTGGGTGCTGCACCCCTCCCACCCCCGCCCCGGGAATCCCATACCAGGACCTTTGCATGGACGACAAGTGCATACAACAACAACACGACCCCAGTGACTGTGACATGTCCAGTAACCACCACAGTGCAACAACAAGTGGCACGCCGCTGCATGCACGCAAGCACATGCCCTGATGTCAACTCACATGCACGCGTGCATGAGGAACAACCGCAGCAAACCTGTCACATGGAACTGAGATGGACTGTGCCCATGATGCCAAGCGGTCTGGTAGGCTACATGTATACCGTCTGTGTCAAAGTCCGCAGCTCCGCAGCTATACGTAAATGTACATTAGCACAGCCTTGGCCAAGCAGATGTCACTCTGAAGCCCACATCCCACATGCAACAGCCAATCACATGTAACCCCACACCCTATCCCATTTGCAATCATGCTCAGTATATCCTCAACATGTATTCCGCTGCCAGTAGTGTCCACTATACTGCATCACAGAGGACAGAAGACTCAATATAATGTTTGAAACCAAAACTGTCTCCGCTGACTCATTTCACAAGTACGTATGAGAGAGGATGAGAGTATGTGAAGTACACGGCAGTCGTGACATGACCATGTAGTCCACTGGTATTGGATGTCAGCGCAAATGAGTAGCACTACTGTGGAAGACACACATGTGTCGTGTGAAGTCGTATGGACGCAGTGCTCAGGTGGGTGGGTGCGACGGGTAGATGCGCACATGCCAAGTTGGAGCACGCCGTGTTGGGAGGGGTCATGAACAGTACACCACCGCTTCCCTGGGCATTGTGAGAGGACACCTGTCGGGGGAGTGAACACGTGTGTGCACAGCAGCCGGGCACACGTACAAAGCGGTACCAGGCGCACCTCAGCCCACCCTCTGTGGACAAGCTGGATCCTGTTGTGCGCCCGCCATGCCCCTTGACAAGGCACACACATCCCCAGTCGACCAGGTGTAACCCCAACATAGTCAATCCGCACAGGCGATACAGGGCACGGGATGGCAGTGGAGCATGGTGTGTGAGAGGTCTCCTCGCGCTCCTCCTGGTCATATCACGCAGGCAATAGAACCTCAACGTCTAACATGGCACAAGTCACATGGAAGTGTAGGGGGACGCACCACAGCACGAGCAGCACTGACGTCACGGGAGGTGGCTCGCACCATCCCATCCATTGCCCATCATACCAACCACGCCACATGCCATTGCGACTAAGTGCAAGCGCGTGCGCCACCACCCCCGAGCCCTCCCCAGAGAGGCCAAAGAGTGAATGTGTGGGCCATCAGTCACAGACGGACGTGGCCTGGCCGCAAGGGCAGCCACAGCCAGTGGGTGTCGCAGGTGGCGGATCCGGAAGGCGAAGACTGTGATGCATAGTCCATGCAGGCCGGGTCTCCATTTGGGGCACCACGCAGGTGGACGGCGTCCCGCAACACATCATACCCTGAGACAGCCCACTCGTGCAACTGGACCCACACATACACTCCTTGCCCTCTCTGGTGCGAGCTTGGGGCTGCCTGTGCAAGCGCTAGCCTCGCAGGTGAGCATGCATATTGGGGGAGCGAGGGGAGGACATGAGGGCTGGGGCGAAGATGACTGTATCACTGTCAGTCAGTACAAGGGATGACCCAGATGTGGAAAGGAAGAGACGTGTCCCGTGTGTACTGCAACTAGTCGCCAATCCAACTACCCCCATGTCCGGAATGTAAGCCCGCACCTAGGCCCGCCCATCCGCCACATCGAACATACCACCAGCACGACAACCTTCCCATTCGAAACACTGACTGGGGGTGGCGACCAGTGTACAATCATGTGTAGCCTACCCACGGGTACATGTGGGCCCTCCATGATCCATGTCACCTGCGGCAAAGTCATGACATGCGCAATGAGGGAAGTGAGGAGAGCTGTCCGCCCCACGCGCAGAAGGTGCATCAGCTCCACAGACCCAGCAGCGAGTCCAGCAGGGGTCACATGTGCAGGGGCAGCTGTGCCTGGTGTGAAGGCACATGCATATAGACAGCACATCGACCAATGTGTAGTCTGCCCACATCTACAGTCCATCATCATGCGGACATAGGAATTGAACACAGGGCAACACATCTTAGTTGGTGCACCCACCGTGACCAACAATGCGCAATCATCGACGTACCCGCCCTGTGCATGGCCCCCCACCCAACGGAGGCACATCCAGTGCCACCATCCCACACACACAAGCCTACCACGGAACATGCTGTGTCCAATGGTCAGTACAGAGTCAGCGCCCATCTGGTGGATCCTGAACAGGAGACACATGCACACACATGCCAGCTCCCACTATGTACGACTGCCACCTGGCACGTGCAATGTAACCTCTCACCTGTGACGTGTGACTGCAAGCACACAGCCGTCTTGGCATGGGGCTGTCAATGTGGACACCTGTCAATGTTTCGGGAGGTGTGATCCGTACAGTGCTGTACATAGGGTGCAGTGCTGACACCTACTACTGTCTCATATCCCCTCGTGCCACAGGTCCCACTTGTTTTGGCCGCTCAGCCTGTGCCCACATCGTCGTCGTCGTGTGCCATACTCATCCAGCCGCGGAAGCAGTTCCATGCTCAGCAGACATTCATGTTGCCGTGGCGTTGCCGCTTGACGGATATGCAGTCAGTCCCCATCAGCACGCCCCGCAAGTCATTGGGGCCTAGATCCCCATGTGCATGCACATGGCAGTGGTTTGTATCACTAGCCATTGCCATTGTTGGGAGACCTGTGTAAGTGTATTGTGGCCGTGCCGTCCCAGCTTGACAGCTGGGCTGTGGCTCATGTGCTTGCTCAGTCATGTCAGTGATGTGTATGCGAAATTGCTATGTGTCGTGTTGCATTGACATGTGTCCTCTGCCATTGTCCCTAGGCGGAGACCGAACATTGACCGCCCATACCAATTGCTGGCGGACATGGACGATACAGAGGTTATTAGGAAGTTTCGGCTGGACAGGCCAACCCTGCATCGACTGTGTGCCATGTTAGAACCCCATCTCCGTCCCCGCAGGGTGTATCCGACTGCTGTCACCCCCACGGCTAAGGTGATGGCCGCCATGCATTTCTTCGCCACTGGGTCATTCCAGCACACAGTGGGCATTGGAGGAGGGATGTCCCAGCCCATGTTCAGCAAGGTGCTGAGGGATGTACTGGCAGCCATGATGCTGTACCGGAACAGGTACATCCGCTTCCCCAGGGCTCGTGAATTGGCGGCAGTGAAGGGTGCATTCTATGCCCTTGGCAGAATCCCACACGTCGTTGGAGCCATTGACTGCACACATGTCGGCCTTGTTCCACCACAGGCCACTGAGCACCTGTACCGCAACAGGAAGCACACGCACTCCCTGAATGTGCAAGTGGTGTGCCTTGCGGACATGGTGATCACCCACGTGTGTGCAAAGTTCCCAGGCTCGGCCCATGACGCACACATAATGCGCAACAGCATCTTGCCACGACTGATGTCCAATATGCAACAGGATCGTGCCTGTATTGTCGGTGAGTATGTGGAGTGGTGTAGCGTGCTGGCTGTGCGATGCTGTCCCCTGTCCAGTTGGATTAGCAACGGTTCTCTGTGTCCCTCACACCCAGGTGACTCTGCGTATCCGAATGGGGCATGGCTGCTCAGTCCATTGAGGAATCCTCGCACCCCAGCAGACGATCGCTACAATGAGGCACATGGGAGGACCAGACGTGTGGTCGAGCGTACCTTTGGCCTCCTCAAGTCCAGGTTCAGGTGCCTGGACCGCACCGAGGGTGCGCTGGCGTACTCCCCACAGAAGGTGTGCCGGATAGTGGTGGCGTGCTGCATGCTGCACAATCTGGCCATTCGGAAGCAGATCCCCCTCATCGTGGATGACGGAGATCAACCAGGGCCCCAGCCCGCAGACCAGGACAGCTCGAGTGAGGAGGACAGCGGAGAGGAGGAAGCTGGTAATGTGCGGCAGCAGCTCATCGCCCGCTACTTCACTTGACGGTGAGTGTCCATGTACGACGGCTGATGTGGCTGTATCTGTGCAGGTGTGTGTGTGCTGTGTCAGGGTGGCCGTTTGTTCACTGCGTGCTGTGTGTCAACGCTCCATGGCCAGGGTAGTATGCCACTGTTGGTGGCTGTGGCATTGTGCCCTATTGCTCTGTGCGATGTGTGTACATTGCTTGTAGTTGTTGACATGTACTGTGTGATGGGTGTGTGACACACTCATTGAATGTGCTCCTGTTCTGTCTCCCACCCCTAGGTCCCTACAGGCTCCTCCGGATTCAAATGCCATGCCACGTATCAGGTGCCTTTCCGCCCAAGGTGGCCGTTGTATTCCGTACAAATAAGACACAGGGCACAAACAGCAGTTAGTGAAAAAGGTGCATTTATTACAAACTGTGACATGTGATTGTGTGTAAGGTGATGACAAAAGTGGTGCGTGCAGTGACAATGAGCTGTCGGTCATGGCTGCGTGATGATCAGGGTGTACCCACTGGTTCTATGTCCATAGTCCAACACACACATGCCATCCAGATGGCTGTGTGGAGTGGGATCGTAGTCCAAGTCAATGCAGTGGCTGGTCAAGGAAGGCTGGCTGGCTGCCTCACTTGCGTCTGGAGCGTGCGAAGTCCTCCCGGGAGATCTGTTTCCTCTTCGGACGGCCCCTTCCACGTTTGCGAGGGGGTGCCTGCTTGCGACATGCTGGTGGTTGAGGTGTGATCACTGGCTGTGGACGCAGGGGAACTGGACACTGCTGCTCCACCCTGCGCCCCGGCAGGTGGTGGCGGAGGGGAGCTGCTGTCCCTGGCTGTGACCTCACCGCCACCACCAGCTGTCCCATGAGGTCCACGATTTGGCCCATACGGGCGTCCATGGACCTCAGCACCCCCAGCACCTCACGCGTGTCTGAAGCAGACCGGACCCATTGTCCTTGGGCCTCTTCATAGGCCCCAAGGACTCTGGCCATGTGAGGCAGGGCATGGCTCCCAGGGGAGGCTGGCGTTTCCCTGACCCTGCTCCTCCTACCAGTCCTGCTGCCACCGGCCTGCCCACTAGCCACATTGCTCACCACGGTCCTCGCTGTGGCTCCCAGGGTGGATCCAGTCGTCCGGGCCACCACCTGCGCTGGGGCTGGTGCCAGCGAAGACGTGGCGGTGGTGGCGGCGGTGGTGGTCGGTGCGGCAATGGTGGCGGTTGCGGCAGTGGTAGTGGCCACAATGACCGTGGGTGTGGCCGCAACGACAGTGGCAGCAGGGGGCTGGGAATGTTCAGCAGCCCTGGATGATGGGTTGGTGGGTAGGAGGGGTCCTGGGGAGCGGCTGGGCCCTGCCACACCAGATGGGCCTGCTTGGTTGTCCGTGTCCGAAGAGGAGGACAGATCCTCCAGATCCATGTGTCCTCGTTGGGGGCTTGTAGGCTGGCTGTGCTGGCTGCTGGCTCCATCCCCAGCATCCAGCAGTTCGTCACCTGTGGAGAGAATGAGATTTGTTATTGTGTTGCACCTGGCGAAGTATGTATTTGTCGTCTGACATTGACAGTTCGTGCAATCTCGTACATGGGTTTCCCGGAGGCGTGTGTGTGGCTGTAGCATCTGTAGTTGTGTGTGCTTGGCAATGGGACTGTGTGCTGTGCACATGTGGCATGGGACGGATTGGCCATGCCGATGGGTGTGTTGCTGTGCCCCTACTTATTGTGACTCTGGTGTATGCGGGCTCCTGGCCCATCCTGGGTCTGGTTTGTACTTTGCTTTTGGGGTTCAAATGGAACGCTTAGGAACGCATATGGCAACATGGGGGCCATGCCCCAGATTCGCATTTGGGAGGGGATATGCTTTTGGGGTTCAAATGGAACGCTTAGGAACGCATATGGCAACATGGGGGCTATGCCCCAGATTCGCATTTGGGAGGGGATATGCTTTTGGGGTTCAAATGGAACGCTTAGGAACGCATATGGCAACATGGGGGCTATGCCCCAGATTCGCATTTGGGAGGGATATGCTTTTGGGGTTCAAATGGAACGCTTAGGAACGCATATGGCAACATGGGGGCTATGCCCCAGATTCGCATTTGGGAGGGGATATGCTTTTGGGGTTCAAATGGAACGCTTAGGAACGCATATGGCAACATGGGGGCTATGCCCCAGATTCGCATTTGGGAGGGGATATGCTTTTGGGGTACATGCTGTGAGCCATGGGTGCCGAACGTGACATGTGTTGTGGCAGCATGACAGTGCATGGTTTGAGGTGTGTGCATGCTTGACATGGCCTGCATATTTGCTGTCTGTTGTGATTACTGGACATGGCATCGGACGCATCGTTATGAGTGAGTGATAGTTGTGTGCCAGCCAACGTATTGCAGTTGTCCCATCTCCTTGGTGTGCGTGCTGCCCTGTGCCATGTGCATCACTGCAGTGCTCGGGGGTGTGGCCCATGTTGTGTGTTGTTGCTCACAGTGTGTCGTGCGCTTAATTGACTTCTGGCACATGGTTGGTCATGGGCATGTGTCTTAGCGTGACTGCTGTATGTGTGGCAGCTGTGCGGATGACATGCCTTTCATGAGACTGGGGCTGACGGATGGGATGGATGGTATGTTGTATGTGCATGGTGTGTCTGTGAGTTTGATGGGTTCAGTGGTGTTCGTGTGCATTTATGTTGTTCCGCTCTGTTGCGTCTAGTGTTGTTTGTCTTACATAGGCGTAGTTGTGGGGTGTGTTGTTGACAGGCAGTAGGGGCTACATGGACAGGACTTCAATGGTGTTTCGGTTGTGTGTGATGAGTTGCACAGTGGCTGCCGTGTGGGACTATATTCAGTGTGGCTTGTGCATGCAGACGTGGCTCCTTGGGTGTTGCTATGTCTGTGATGGGTCATGTGGGGTGTGAGTCTGTTGTTCATGTCCGTGTGCACATTGTTCACTTGTTCGTGACGGTGGGCGGTGCTGCGTGTTCGTCTGCTACGTGACATGTCCCATGTGTTGGTCGTGTTATGGTCCTCATGCCTACAGTTATCCAGCCCTGTCCAGTTTCCCACCTGCAAGTTGTTCGTGCGTGCACTGTACTGGATGCCACATGGCTCTAAGCGGGGGGTGCTCCATGTTGCAGGTCTGTGGGGGTGGGGGGTGTTGTGGGTCGTGGGGGTGGCTGGACACCCACTGACACCGATTGCTGTGGACCGTGATGTCTGCCTTTCGGCTGTCGTTGTGCACTGCGGTGGCTGACACGTGGCTGTGGGGTGTGGGGGATGCTCCTCCTTGCTGTGGGACTGGGGCCTGGTGTGTGTTGTACTTGGGCTGTCCACCGTCCCACCCACTGCACTTTGTGTTCCTGCCACTTACCTGTTACTTGTCGGTTAGTGCAGCTGTGGCGGACACATGGGTGTGGTGGGTGCTCGTTGTGGCGCTTCTGGCATATTTGGGGACCTGTTGGTGGTTACGTGGCTGGCTTAGTGTACACATGTCCCCACGCATCTTACAGTTGTTCGGTTTGGGCTGTGTGTGGTAGTGTCTGTTGCATGTGTGTGTGATGTGTTGTGTATTGTGTGCTGGACATGGGGGTGTTTGTCCCTGGGAGCTGTGGCATGGTGGTAGTGCATGTGAGTACATAGCGGTGTGCTGGTATACATTAGTTTGTACTTACCAGCCTCCACTCCCCCTGCTAATCCGGCGAGGATCTCCGGATGGATTACGACTCGCACCTTCTCCTCCCACGCTTTGAAGGTCTTAAAGAGCGCGGAATTCCCTCCGCCAGTGACGGCAGCCAGCTCTCTGTTTTTGCCCTCCTTCTTCTTGACCAGGCTCTTTACGTCATTCCAACGTTTGTTAATCTCGACTCTGTTCCTGGGCAGGGTCCCGACTGCATTGACCTGGTCTACGATCCGGTTCCACATTCTGTTTCTGGTGGCTAGTGGTGTGTGCTGGACCATGTTCCCATAGATTTGTGGGTACACCTTGATGATCTCGTCGACCATGACCGTCAGCTCCATGGGCGTGAACTTGGGCATTCTTTGTGGTGCCATGATGTTTGTGGTGCTGGTGCGGTGTGTGTTGTGTAATGTGCAGGGGGTTTGTGGTGCCGGTGTTTGGTGGTGGTGGTGGTGGTGGTGGTGTTTGGTGGTGGTGGTGGTGGTGGTGGTGGTAGTGATGTGTGCGTTTCTGTGGTGTGCTGCTGTCCTTGCTGTGTCACTGTGTCCTCTCCTCTCCTCTCTGGTTTGCAATGTAGCAAGGGGTTGTGGTCTGTGGGAGTGCTGCTTTTGTACTCACCTATGTGGGTGTGTCCTCATGGTCTGTTGTTTTCAGGTGTGTTGTGTCTGGGGTTCTGGCCTTTGTATTTTTTGTTTGTCCGGGGGGTGTTTTCGGGATGTGTACTGTGCTTGTGTATTTGTGCGTGCCTTGCTGTGTGGACTTGTTGGCCATGTTGTGTGCTATTGGTTTTGTGTGCGGATGGTTTCTGTGCAGGTACGTTGGCGCCATGGCTTCTGCCGTGTCGATTCTCATCGGCGTTGTTTGCGCTGGCGGGCGGTATATTTGTGGTTTTTCCGCGCTCATGTCGGTGCGATCGTAATTTCACGTGCGGTGTGTCGGCCGTGAGGGCGGGCGGTTTTGTGTTGTCGTGCGTGTTTCCGTCCGTGGCGGGCGGTTTGACTCCGACTCGGACGTTGGCGGGCGGTATTTTGTGTGCTTTTTCCGCCGATGGCGGTTTTCGTTTTTTGTAATCGTAATGGCGTGGTCGGTGTTCAGGCGGTGTGTGCGGGCGGATTTTTGCCGCTTCCATGCCTGGCGGATTTATTTACGCCGGGTATCGTAATGGGCCCCTTAGTTATTATTTTTAAATATCTTTTAATATTTTTAACTATATTTCTTTTAATTATATGTATTATTTACTTAATTTTACATTATTATTAAAACATTTAAAAAAACGATATTTTTAACTTCGATATTTTTGACAACTATATATTTTTTTCGATATTTTTGTACTTACCTTTATGTAGATTGGACTTCGATATTTTTGACTTCTATATTTCTGTGTCGATATTTTTGCAGGTCGATTTTCTGTCCGTCGATATTCTGTCATACATTCGGTGGCTCTATCACTGCCATCCACCTTACCATTTCATAGGACTTTCTCCCTTTATGATGGTCATGCTTTATCTCTTATCAAGAATGTTAGTCGAGTTTGGCTACCTGAAATAATTGGTTGGTTAGGACCTTTCGTGTGTTGGCCTTTATTTCAACTGTAGCCGAATAGGACTTGTTAATGGTCTTATTCCCCCCTTTATGGCAGAAGTTATTACAGCTGCTGTTTTCTTTTATTCTTTTTGGATATCCACATCTTGGTAGCTTTGTAAGGTGGTCAGGTTCGCTTACACTCAATTGTCATTGTTGTTCTGGAATGGGTGATGTTCCTCACACTCCCTCACTACTCTTACATGTTATTATGATTGCTAGTTATCCAGCTTGTTGATAATATCTATATATTTATAGTTTTCACTTTGTGTTGTTCCATTCTTGGTATATTACCATTATTGTTGGGAGCTATATCTACCTTTTAATGGATACCTCTATTATTCAAAGGTTTCTTGTTCCTACACTGTTTAGTCTTGCAGCCTGTCAAGGGAAACTGAGGGTTTGTTTCCTGATGGGATGATGATACTTGTGGTATCTGGATGATCTGGTGTGTGGGAGGGTATATTTCTATATTTGTATGTATATTGATCATGTATATACAGTTATATGTTATAAGTATGTCCATAAGGAGTGTATGTCTGCTTTTATTGCTGCACTCCTTTTTGAGACTCTCGATCGACATTGAACTGGTTGTTGCTATATACATTTCCACTCTCTTAATCTAGGGGCTCCTGCATTACGTAGTCCCGGAGGGTGGTTTTCTCTCTGCAAGGGGTTTCTCTGTCTGAGAGTGATCTCTGCCATCTGTCGTAGTGCCATTTTTGCAATGCTTTTGTTTGGCATTGTGGAGGTTCCGCAAGCTTACACTTTTTCTCTCTCTCTCGATGTGGGTGTGTTCTGAGAATCCTCTTCTGCTTTGATCTTGGGGAGGGGTTAGATTCTACAAAAAGGTGCTATTGATTTAATTCAGAGGTACGGGTTGATGTCCTTGCCCCTGAGTTTTATCCACTTGTGAAGGATTAGAGTTAGATCACGTTCTCAGTTTCAAAGCATAGAGCTAATGCTCTAATTTGGGACATTGATTGATGTCTTTGGCCTCCTAGCCTTGCACAGTCATGGGTTGATTACCTTTGACAGGGATACATAGTATTATTTTTATGAAGTGTTTTCTCCAACTCTTCCTCATCCCTCTGTTGTGGGTAATGTTGTCCGCATGTTTCTCATGAGGACTTCCCACAGTTCTTCTGGTGGAGCATCTTCTTTGCTTTGCCTGTGATTCTATGGACAGTTTATCTGTTATGACCGGCTAATCTTATTTAGGGATCTTGGTTTGACAGTCCAGTTCGCAGACCCGCCTCCAAGGATGGTATTGCTTGGGTATCTAATTCTGAGATAAGGAATCTGCAGCTAGATGTCTCTATCAGATGAAAAAGTTACTTATCTTTGGTAACGCCTTATCTAGTAGAGACAGGAACTATCTGCAGATTCCTTGACCCATCCATTTTCCCCTCTCTGCGAACTGTTGGTCCTTTTACCTACAAGATCTTTTTCTCGGCATTTCTAATTGCTCTTTTCAGGATTTTACATTTGTTTAACAGAAATGTTATTTATTTTTGGCACACTCTTTCCATGTGCAGTTTCTAAAAGTGGCTTCGTGTTGTGAGCGCGAAAGGTAGTCACAGAAGAAACAGATGTCAGAGCATTCAAGGAGGCCTTATATGGACTCCGTTGATGTCACATCTAGAGGACGTCGCTACTGAGTCGCTCAACGCCCACTACAGACGCGCAGAGGTACTGCTGTACAAAAATGTCCGGATCCAGTTGGCGCCTGGGGAGAATTCTACGATAAGGAATCTGCAGCTAGATTCCTTCTCTACCAGATAAGGTGTTACAGAAGGGTGTCATCCCTTTAGGGTGTCATCAGTGAGCAAATAATCAATGTGTAGTGTCAAATGTTGCTTGAGTTATGTTAAGGGATGTGGTGAAGATTTGAATGATTTCGGAGGTTTGATATGCATGTAAGGCAATCAAGTTTGGGAGGCTTCACTTTTCCCAGAAAATACAGTTGAATGATCTTAGCTAGGATATAATATACCTTCATTTTCACCCTATTACTACTAGAGGAAGATTAAACATGGCTGATCTGCACCTTCGCTTCCATTTATTGACCTGCTGCCCTTGGTTACCATGCTGAAATGCACTAAAATGGTAGCAATCATGAGAAGGTAAGAGGCAAGTGAGTGACCAGCTGGTATCTGTAATAAATTGTGTTACTGGTTGAGGGGGGGCCCTACTCAAGTAGTAACCACAATTCTTGTCAGGGTGAAATCTCAAGCAAACACTAAATTAACCTGTGCTCAACCCTTGGTAGTTTGGTAAAGAGGAGACAACGTGTAAAGTGTTTGTGCAACACTTCATACAGTAACCCAGTGAAAACACACCACAAACATTTTCCCACGCCCAATTAGAAAATGAGAGTAAATGTTGATAAATAAAACAAGACCAAAATGACAAAACATCAATCAGCAGAAACGGAGATATGCCATTTTTAAGATTTAAGTGAAAATAGCGCCAAAATGCACCAAGAGCCAATTGTAAATATCTGTTGCGCCAGACCGGAAAAAAGTCACAAGTTCAGGCCAACCGTGATGAAGTGTGGGCTGGCTAAAGAGACCCAGGTAGGCCCGCTGAACAAGAGTACCTGGTTGCAGAGCATCGAGGATGCATGGCGCAGACGAGGCGATGTGTCAGTTCTGGGGAGCTGCAAGGCTGAGATCCGAGTTCCTACATCATCATCGAGGAGGCTGTCAATAAGGGAAGCTTGCAATGCGAAGTCATGTCAAGGATGCGCCACACACCGGCTAGTTCCAAAGAGATTGCGGGGCTTGCGATGCGAAGTCCTGAGTAGTTATCGAGGCTGCCGTCGACAAGAGGTTTGAGATGCGAGGGCCTAAGGAGAGAGAGGTGTGATGCAGCAGCCAGAGCGGTTGACTCTGGAGATTGGGGGTCACAGGTTGATCCCCGGTGCCAGCGGCAGATTAGCATCATGTGACTCTGGGCAATAGCTCACATGGTGCCAGATGTACAACCATTCCAAATTGCGACTCGCAATTTGCGCTCAAGAGGGTCAGAGACACTGATTGCGATTCCCAATGGGGTCACAAAATGCGAGGCTCATGAATATTAATGAGCCACTCGCAATTTGCGACCCCATTGGGAATGGCTGGCCCTCCCAGGGATGGTGGCCTGCTGGGCTCAGTAGACCTCCATGTCTGGGATTGCTTGTCAATAAAGCAGTGTTTTTTTTTAAAATGCAGCCCATTTTCCTTAAAGGAAAACGGGATGCATTTAAAACAAAAAAAAATTAAACGTTTTCGTTTCATTTCTTAAGGGCACTACCTGCCCTTAAAAAATATTTCAGAGCCAGTCACAAAGGGGAAGGACTGCATTACCACCCTCTTGAAGAGGGTGGTAATTTGCGAGTGTTTTGCGACCGCAGATGCGGTTGCAAAACATTGGTACATGGCTTTGCGGTCGCTATTAGGAAGGGAACACCCCTTCCTAATAGCGAGTCGCTAAACACTATTTTGCGAGTCACAATTTATTTGCGACTCGCAAAATAGTGTTTGTACATTGGCCACAGGTTTTTAGCATGCACAAGCGGTTCTCAAACCCATTTGCGCATGCTAAATACCGTTGTACATCTGGCCCTTAATCTCCCCGATGGCCCCCAGCGCCTAGATACCCCTAGGGAGATAAGCGCACTTTACAAATCTGGGATTATTAATATTTATTATGTATCGGGAATGTGTCACGCAGCAGCGGTTCCAATGTGGTTTTGGGCTGCGAGGTTGATGCAGAATCCTTGTGCTGGAAGAATCCTCTCAGCAAAGGCAATGCGTCGGTTCTGCTTGGAGTTGCACCATGAAGCAGATGATATGCATCAGTTCCACTGGATCCTCTGATGGGCTGGCAGAGCACCTTCAGGCCAACTTCCAAGGGTCCAGGACTGGGGTGGCACAACTTGGCAGGGTAGCACACACAGTTGCAGAGTCCAGGTGCTGGTTACAAGAAACTGGCCTTTGGAGTTACTCTGGTGGTCCTGTGTTGAGGTTACAGATCCAGTCCTTCTCACTCTGACAAGAGGGCATCAGGCAGCAGGTCAGCACAGCAGACAGCAGTCCTCAGGGAAGCAGTCCAGCAAAGTAGCAGTCCTTTCAGCAAAACAGCAGTCCTTCTTCCTGGCAAAGTCTTCCGCAGGCCTAAAAGTGTACTGAAGGATTGGTGTCTGAGATCCAATATTTATTCCAGGTGCCTACTTTGAAGAGTAAGAAGCTTCTAAAGGTTTCCATTTGAAGTGCACAGGTTTCTTGCCTCCCCTGCCCTGGCTCCAGACTAGCTACAGGGGTATGCAATCCTTTGTGTGAAGGCAGGACACAGCCATTCAGGTGTAATTGGGGCTGTGCCTAGCTCCACCCTTCCATCCTGCCAGTGATGGTCCAACCAGGTACACCTAAGCTCTCTATTGTGTGTGGCTGTCTAGGAGGAATACATGAAGTCCAACTGCCAACTAAACCCAGTTATTTGACCCAGAGACAGGCTTCAGGCACTAAATGGCTAAGGCAGGAAACTTCCAACTTTCTTAAAAGTGGTGGGCCCGATTCACAAAAGTAATCTGAGACAGAATCCTAACTTTACGACTTTCGGTATTCACAAAAGGCATTTAGGAGTAGTAAAGTTAGGATTCCTAACTTTACTACTCCTAAATGCCCTTTGTGAATACCGAAAGTCATAAAGTTAGGAGTTTGTCTCAGTTTAGGAATAGTAAAGTTAGGAATCCTAACTTTACTACTCCTAAATGCCTCTTGTGAATACCGAAAGTCGTAGTTAGGATTTTGTCTCAGATTACGTTTGTGAATCGGGCCCGGTATTTTCAAAATTGCTATCAAAAATCCAACTTTACCGTAAGAGAGGATTTTTCATTTCTATTCCAAAGATACCAAACATGAACTGTTTACCTGTTCCCATTTGGAAGTTACAGCTTATTAAATGTAATACGACAATAAATATGAATAAATGTGGATGACAGCCAACTGCCTCCAGCTGAATGCTAGCAAGTCTGAGGTGTTGCTGGTGGGTAGGGATCATGGGTTATGGAATGAGTACTGGTGGCCCATGAATTTAGGCACCCCCCTCCCCCTAAACAGGTGGTGAAGAATTTGGGGGTTTGGATGGATGCCTCTCTCAATTTCCAGACCCAAACGAAGAAGGTGACGGGTACCTGTTTTGGTTTGCTGCGCGGTCTCAAACCTATTTTGGGCTTCTTTGATGCCCCGACCAGACAGATTATTATCCAGGCCCTGATTATATCGAGGCTTGATTACGCGAACTCTCTGTATCTGGGGGCTAACAAGGCGGAAGTACTCAGGTTACAGAGAGTTCAGAACGCTGCGGCATCTCTTCTGGGTCTGCGTAGAGTCTGCTCAGTTGCTAATACAATTTGCCGCCTCCATTGGCTGCCTGTAGCTCAACGGATCGAGTTCAAGGCTCTCTGTTTTGCCTTTAAAATTTCGAAGGCCGCCTCCCCCAGCATTCTGACGGATCTGCTATCCTTGTATGTTCCCTCCCGTCAGCTTCGCTCTATGGGCCAACATCTACTAGTGGTTCCTCGGGTCAGGAGGACCCGGGCCGGTGGGCGTTCCTTCCGGTATAGAGCAGCTATTCTTTGGAATTCATTGCCTCTCTATATTCGTGGTCTCAGTAATTTTGTCAAATTTAGGAAAGCTATTAAAACTTTTCTTTTTCCCACTGTGTAGGTCTCCTGGCTCCCTCTTTGCGCTGTGGTCTCCTAATTTGTTGTTTAGCGCCGGGACGCCTCTTGGCCGGGGCAGCTGTTGCGCTCTATAAATCTCTCAAATAGAAATAGAAATAGAAATACGGTAATTACAATGGTATCCTGTGGGAGAAGCAGACCTTGCAGTAGTGAAAAACGAATTTAAGAGTACATGCCCTACTTTTTAAATATATTGCACCCTGCCCTGTGGGCTGTTTAGGGCCTACCCTAAGGGTGACATATGTATTAAAAAATAAGGTTTTGGTATGGGAAAATATTTATTTTGCCAGGTCGAAATGACAAATAAAAACAGCACACACAGGGCAGACTCGGGACATATTTAAAGGGCTACTTAAGTGGGTGGCACAACCAGTGTTGCGGGCCCACGAGTAGCATTTAATTTGCAGGCCCAGGGTACACTCAGTACCACTTTACCAGGGACTTATAAGTAAATTAAATATGCCAATTGGGGATAAGCCATAGTTACCATGTTGTAAGGAGTGAGCACATGCACTTTAGCACTGGTTAGCAGTGGTAAAGTTCCCAAAGTCCTAAGGCCAGCAAAAACTAAATCAGAAAAAATGGAGAAGAAAGGCTAAACGGTTGTGGGAAGACCACCCTAAGGCTGACAGGTCTAACAGTATTCATCTTCAGCTGCATTTGCTGATTGCTCCTCTGAAACCTGCTGGATTACCCTGGGAATCAGAGCCAGCCAACACTATGTTGAATGAACAGCAGTCATCTCTTCTCTCACTATTACCACACAGGAAAGCATTCAACCATGTGCTTCTTAATTATGCTATCTTGCAAGAATAACAAGATATTCAGCGTGTAAGGGATTTCTCCTCTCCCCCTTATATTTTAATCAATCTAAATAGCCAAATGTGCCACCATGCTCATCTTGACTAGGACTAGCATTAGATACCCAAGTGAAAGAAGCTCATCTTATTAAGATTAATCAAAATGAAAATGGGCTTCCATTTAGATTAATCTTAGTAGGATGACCTTAGGGAAGCACAGCCCCTTCTCTTAAAGTAGGACATTTGAAGCTAGCTCAACCACTCATTTATTGAAATGCAAACTCACTAACAGCCATGAAGAAGGGAGATTTTGCCCTTCCATACATGCATGCCATTGGCACAGTAACCACTTACCGTAAATACTCTTGTCAGACCGAGGAGATGATAAATATACCTCAGTCGGTACATCTTGTGCCCTATCACTGTTGTAGGAAATCAGATCTGCCAAGTCATGTCTCTTGACTTCCAGCTCAGAACGAACAAGTTGTGGTTTAAAAAATCTTTTCTTGTTATGGGTGGTGCAGGGGAAGAGAGACAGAGTGACCTAGGCTTGTCTACCTCCATCCCAAGTCCAGGCACTTTCTCTGATTCAGACTTCCTGGGCCTCTTGCCACGCAGAAGCCCCCTTTCATTGCACAGTGATCTAATGGCCATTTCTGGTAGGTCTTTCAGGAAAACTGATTAATCTTTATGATGCCACAAAACTGAATCAAAAAAAGAAGGAAATCCCAAAAACATTTTGCCTTTAAATCTGGTAATGAATGTTTAAATCTTCAATGACTAACATTATAAGGTTGCTCATGAACACATGATTCCTCATCACAGTGATGCCAACAACATAGGAAACTGGATTGTGAAACTATAGGGGAGAAAGCCTCAGTCTTGAAGTTAGTTGTGGCTGAGCTCCCACACACTTATAGCAATCTAGGATGTAGGATTAAAAAACAGTTTCTGGGATGGAATCCCAAGTTTTGCCTTGGAAGCTTGACATAAGCAACTATGCTATCCTCAGAGAAATTGAAAACAGTATTGACAGGTTTTGAGGTTTCGTTAAACACTACTGGTAGCTGATAGGTTACTGTCGACCACTAACATTGGTTGTACAGGTGAATGGAAGATAGATGAAAGAATGAGTGATGAAGTCTGATCATGTGTTTGATGGCTGAATCCAATGTTCCTACTTCACAACCACTGTGTCTATGCAATGATCAGTTACAGGAAAGTGTAAATAGTTCAGATCTCAAAGGTTTCCTGACCCACATGCGGTTGCATGCATATTGTAAGTTAAGGCTGAGAGTGTTGCATATTCTTCATCCCTGTATACCCAAGGATCTGTCTCCATGTTCCATCTTGTTGTAAGTTCATCAGTTTATCAAATATGGGGATGCTGAGCAGAGGATTCTGGACAGTGCGTAGTGAGGTGCCAGTTTCACCAGATACCCTGGGCCTTTGTCTACACGTGCTTTGTGGATGGTTAAAGGCATCTTGAATTTAATCCTTGGAACTTGTGGAGAGCCTTCAATGCAGATTTGATGTGGATGTGCCTGTGTTGGTTAGGTACAATCTGGCAGCTTGGTTCTGTAGTCTTTGCTATCTGTTGGTGAGTTTATTAGGGAGGGTAGAATAGATGATGATATAGTAGTCCATTAGTGATAATGGGGTAACCCTGTGTCCCTTAGAACCTGGGCATTAATAATGTAGTCTACAGTAGGTTCTGTCGGGTAAACCAATCGCTTAGTATTCAATAATTAATATAACGTAAAGGAAGTCATTTGCAAGTAAAGTCTCATAAATCACTTTTTAGATAACCAACGAAATGCACCAAAGATACTTATTCATTTGTTCAGATGCAATGTTTATTCTTTTAGTATATGGCTGTCACATATACAATTTCAACAACAGGTAGCATAAATAGAGTGACTTGCATGAGCCAAGTGAAATAAAGTGACAAGGTGGTATCGTGAGTGAGATATACAAAACATACAAATAACACACATATGTACATCATATGAATAAATACGGATCTGTCCTTTCACAGTTTATATCACATGTTTTCACGGCAAGATCTACAACACATTCAATCCACAGCATACCGATATGAACTCCTCTGACAGGCTGGAGACACCTCCTTCATCACCAAACAGCAGCTAAGCAACTGGAACCCCCTCTCTAACGAAGAAACCACCACCATGATGAACACCATCCACTCAGGAGCCTCCTGAGACCCATTCACCCACTTCATATACAACCTTTGAAGAACCATCATCTCCCCTGCGCTCACCATTATCATCAGCACCTCCATAACCACCGCCACCTTCCCGTATTGCTGGGAAAATGCACAAGTTAGCACATTATTGAAGACCCTAGCACCCTAACCAGCAACAGACCCATCTCGCTCCTGCCTTTTCCAGCTAAAGTCATTAAGAATGCAATCAATACGCAACTCACAAACCACCTAGAACTCCATTAACTCCCAAACAGCTCTCAATCAGGTTTTTGCACCAACCACAACACAGTGACAGCCCTCATTGTGGGCACCCATGACATCAGAAGCATCCTCGACTGAGGAAAAACAGCTGCACTCATCCTCCCCATCCTCTCCACAGCTTTCGATACGGTCTCTCACAATTCACTCATCATAAATCTTCAGCACTTGAGTATCTGTGGACCGACCCTCAAGTGCATATCCTCCTTCCTCACAAACAGAACTCAATGAGTTAGATGTTCCCCCTACACCTCAGAACCCAAGAATCTCATCTGCGGAGTCCCTCAAAAATTGTCGCTCAGCCCAATACTCTTCACTGTCTACATGATGCCCCTCGCGGATATGGTCAGAGCCCACGGCATCAGCATAGTGTCCTACGCTGATGATACACAGCTCCTTCTCTTCCTTACTGACTCAATCAGCACCGCTAGAGCAAATTTTGACAACTGCATGAGCTATGTAGCTGCTGGGATGAAAAACGTCTTCCTCCAGATCAACATAGAGAAAACCGAAGTCCTTATCTTCGACAACAACCACTCCCACTGGGACGCCTCTTGGTGGCCCTTCAAACTTGGCCTCCTACCCACTCCTGTGGACTATGCCAAGAACCTCTGAGTCATACTGGACACCAGCGTCTCCATGAACAGACAGATCAACACCGTCTCCTCATCATGCTTTCACATCCTGAGAATGCTACACAAGATTTTCAAGTGGATCCCACTGTACCCCAGACGAACGGTCACCCAGGCTCTCATCACAATTAGACTTGATTAGGGAAATGCCCACTTAATTGGAATCCCAGCCCATGTCCTACGCCAACTCCACACCACCCAGAACGGCACTGCCAGACTCATCCTGAACATCTCGCGAAATAACCACATCTCTCAACACTCTCCACTGGCTCCCAGTCCAGGAAAGATGTAAGTTCAAGCTACTCACCCATGCCTACAAAGCTTTCCACAACACCAGTCCAGCTTACCTCAACCACCACCTCAACTTCTACCAACCCATCAGATACCTTTGATCTGTGTCCCAGGCAAGAGCACACCTCTCCCGTATCAAGAAGACCAGAAGTGGAGGATGCTTCTTCACATACCTCACAGGCTTGACCTGGAACAACCTCCTGAAACACCTCAGAATCTCCCTCACCCTCATGATCTTCTGAAGGAACCTCACCACATGGCTTTTCTAAACGAAACAGGCATGAGCTCCTCCTCTCCCATCAGGTCTGACTTGCTCAGTGCCTGGATACCCTCATGGGTGATTAGCTGCGCTATACAAATTCACAGAACATAACATTTGTGTTGTGTATTTGTGGGTTCTGATGCACATTTGGTTTTGCACATTTGGCAGTTTAGTTGCATATTTGTTTTTGCACATTAATTTGCTAAAAGGGTAAATGAATAACTGTCTAGGTAGCATAGGTAGTACTTCACAATATGTGTACTCTTTCTTAGGCTTACCTATCCATTCATTGGTATTGATCTCTCCACCATCTCATAAATACCCACCCCTTATGCAGCTCTCCTTTGCCCATTTTGTCACAGGTTCAATTTGTGTAACATCTTGAGTCAGATATGCCACTTTCCAGTCTGGAACTAATTAGTTCACTCTTCTCATCATATTTAAGGACCTAAGAGACCTATCCCGCTAAGAGCTACTGTGAAAAAAAATCCAGGACTGTTTGAATTTAGCTAGTTGGTATACAGGTATTGCTAAAACATGATGATGTACTGTCCTTCTTTCATGTGCTCAGGAAGCCATTCATACTTCAAGAGGGGTTTCCATCTTTGTAATTTTAATTTGTTGGTTCTAACCCCTGCTTTAAGGCTGGAATTGAGAATAATAAATTCCTATGTGCAAGGGCTGGCAAGTGTGATCCGTTGGGGCTTTCAGCTTAAGAATAGTAAAAAGTATTCTATGAGGGGCTTTATGAATCTTGAAATATTTGACTCAGAACTAGGAAAATATACATTCTCCCAAGACTTTGCCCTTGCATTAAACCAATTTGAAATACAGGAAGCGGTATTGGCATCTCTCTCTTTCACTCAATTCAAAAGATTTTTACAGGAGGCCACGAGTTCTGCTAGTCTACATTTAGACACCATGTAGTGTTTGTCAAAGCAAAGTTGGAGGTGGTGATTTCTTCCTGTCGCCCTAAGGTATCTCAGCAGTACCTGACCTGGAATATGGACCATCGCCTTCGTCGTCTGGACACTATTCTGAATTAATTTGTTCCCAACAGCAAACTGGTCCATTTCAGGAGAAAAAGGGAAAATGTGCAATATGTGTAACTTTGATATCCAGAATCTCAACCATGTGCTATTTGTTTGTTCTGCATTGTCGTTTCAGCACCGCCACTTTTTAAGGCCCATGTTCTTAAAGAATAATATTAAATCTGTTGTGGCTGCACAAGAATTGCTTTATTATCCAAAAAATTAAATTATTTGCACAAAAGTGTAAAAAATCTTCAGGTTTTATTAATTTTATTGGATTCAAACTTGCTGCTATATCATGATGCTATATCTTGTAGTAGGGCCCTGAAGCTACACCAACACTGTCTCTTCGACTCCCACCTTATCGCCTCCACTGGTTTGACTCCAGCTAGTCAGCTACTTGTCTTCCTGAAGGTGATTTGTTGCTGGTGGAAGGCTTCGATCTCAACAGTGAGCTTACTGCAGCGTTGGCTGTCTCAGCCATAGCCGTGGCTCACCAGTGCGACCCCAGGTTGAGATTCTGAAGTCGCTTTTTCTCTTTTTCTTTTTGTTGGAAGGGACATAAAGGCTCAGAGGCTACTGTGCATATAGTATAAATTTCCTCTTCCTGTGCTAAAAATGCCCCACTGTTCTTAGTTCATCCCTTAGTCATTTAGTATGTGGATTTCAGAGGGTCTGAAAAATCTCTGCTGCATCATTTACCCTTGGGATCTTTAGGTTTTTGGGAAAATCAAGTACAGTCAGTGCAGGTTTTGCAAACTGTAGTGGTTCCTGCCAACTGGAAGAAGGGTGTTCTTGAGTTCAGGGTTAGCAATACATGTAATGTGACATCTATGAGTTGTATTCTTTATTGATGCTCCGATGAGCTTAGGGAGAGTGTGACGCCATGGGGGTGGATAATTGGACAATTTCTTTGTGATGGGCCAAGTTTGGGGCTCAGCAACTGTAATGCGGCAGAGCATCATTTTTTAAAATAATTAAAGGGTATGCTAGAGTACATTAAAGCAAACAAGTAATACAGCGTAAAGATAATATTAATAAAAACCCATATGTTGAACCAAAAACTTAATTATTTTATAGAGAAATAACCCACCCTTTCCTAAACCCTAAAAAACACAAATCTTACATGACCTCTTTTCCAAGAGTTTCTATCAACACCCACAACAGGCCCATCCCCTCCTTAAACCCTAAGAAATGATGTTTTCACTACCCATTCCCCAACGGCTCACACCCACACCACGAACATCTGGCCCACACCTCTCCTTAGTGAAAATTCCCCTCCAAAATGTAAAGTCTATTTAAAATTTCCCTCTGGGACCCCTTAATGTCTTCTATGCCCCTAAACACCTCATGGAGGAGGACCTCTATGGTTAAGGGAGGACTTGTGGAAGCTGCTGTGTGGGACCGAGTGCTCAACAGCAGCCTGAGATGATGGTGAATTGCGCTTGGCTCCTTTGGCTGGTTACTTGTGGAAGCAGCGGCCACTGCCATCTTTTCTTCTTCGTGCAAGAAGGTCAGCCAAAGAAAGGTCACCACTATGGTATGGATGGTAGGGCCAGGCGGCTATCTCCTGCTGGTGCTGGCCCTCCTCACGCACTCACTTGGGCTGGGCCACCAGCGGGAACAGCAGGATTTTCTGAGGAAAGAAGAAAAGAACATGAATTGTGTTGTTGATTCTCTGGGGGCTCTGGAATTTTTTATAGGACTCTTTAATTCCACAGTGCTCACATAATTACTATTTGCAGTACTTGACATTAATTAATCCTTGATCATCTGCATTATTACAAGCACACAATTTGCTTGAATGGAAGAATACGAGAACATTTTAAGTAAATTAATTTATATCGTCCCACTTTCACCACACATGACTAGACTCTGAAATTATATATATTGCCATTTAATACTATAGTGCATTAAATGTATGCAATTTATTTTACAGCATCATGTAACATTAATTGAGCTAACCTGGTTGGGTGGCATGATTTGTGGACTACTACTGGCATATAATAATAACAATTCCAGTGGCCTTACTCTTTCCCGATTCCTGAGTCCCACTGCCCCACACCACACCCTCACACCAAATTCATTACCCATACAGATATTATGCCTGGGTGATGGAGCAAGTGAGTGTTAGCTAAGGTTGACATTGGAGGCCAGGGCTTGAGCCAAGGTTAGGTCTGGCTGTTGACAGGTTCAGTTGTTATTGAAGGAAGAAGACAAACCAGTATAACAGATGGTATAAGAATAAGAAATTTTGGAAGACGTTGATG
The DNA here is from genome assembly GCA_963921515.1 of Calotriton arnoldi. NCBI lineage: Eukaryota > Metazoa > Chordata > Amphibia > Caudata > Salamandridae > Calotriton > Calotriton arnoldi. Next base: position 394,948 of record CAWUFW010004309.1, on the reverse strand, counting down.
GAGAATGTGTCATTTGCCAGGATGGAATGGGACAGGATTGGAAATGGTAGTTGTGGGTGGGTTACCGGCACTGAGCAACACACCTCTTCTTCTACCCTTCATTTAAATAGCCAAGAAACAGAGACAGAAACATAGGAAAGTGGGTAACTTAAAGAGGATTTGAGACCCAGGCTTAGTACCAAGGAAGAAATACCTTAATAAATGCAGCAGTTGTCATTCAGAAAATAACTTTTCCAGCAGCCACTGGCTATTCCCCTCCCTTCTACTGATGTTTCTCTTCATTCTAATACGTATATGCCTCAGCAGGCTCCAGAAAATAAAACAAAAGCCACTTATTTAGTAATATTTTATGCAATTGAAGTATTTGAACAAATTAAAAAAATAGCTAACCAATCTCAAATTATTGCTGGCCAAATTATCTCTTTTGAAAGGTGTACTTCTAAGTTTAAAAAATCGAAGTCAAAAATACAATGCAATACAAGTGTTGCTAATGGGAAGAAATGGCTAGAAAAAGGATATGTGAAACAATGATTAAAGAAAGGATAATGGAATGTAAAGGAGAAATGTAAAGGAATGGTAAGCGAGAGGTTGCTGCCACATTAATAAAAAAGGGCATAAACAAAGGAAAAACAAAGGAGTTAGGAGGAAGTAGACTGAGAAAAAGAAGGGAGCATAAAGGGAACTACAAGGAGATGTGTAGGTGGACACTAAAGTAAGTAAAGTGAAAGTTAGGAAAGAAATGAGGAACAGTGCAAAGAATGTAAAATAGAGAACCTATGCAGCATATTAGGTGAGATTAGTAGCTACATCTAAGAGTAAACAAATAATTCAATGCACTCTTCTGGTGTGGCAGCAACATTCAATAATTTATAGGCAAACAGTTCTCCTGCTAGAATAACTGCCATTATTCCACCTCTTTATCCTACATCCTAAAAACAGTTTACTTTCATACAAATTAATTATAACTGCCAATGATATTGCTTCTGTTGGAGAGGAGATCACATTTCACATTTAATGACCAGAGAAACCAAACATGACAATTTCTGAGAGAAAAATAATAAATATGCAGCAAATATACGTTATAGAAAAGATGACGAAAACAAAGACTTTTAGTTACTGCATCGTAAAAGCATGCAAAAAAGATTTAGACTAGGTGATATCATTTAATGACTAATTTTGATTTTGATTTATAAATTGACAAAGTATTCCATAATATTAACGTGTGTTAGAAAAACGTGCAAATTGTGTACTCTCATGTTATAAAGTTTACCTCTAATCGTTTCTAAATATCATTTATATGAAAGAGTAACTAATGAAATTTATAAAGTTTTATGATTAATCCTGATTCTGATAATGAATTTTGCTAAAATATACCTTTTGTATGTGTAACCGTGTGCACCAAAAATGACAAAAGAAAAGTAGGTGCTACACATTTCTATTGACGATGCTTTTGTGAAACGTATAGAGAATGTACTACAAACATATGTCAATCTTATTTGTTTGAAACAAAATCTTAGATGTATAATCTGAAATGTATTTACACATTGGTAGCTAAAAAATGTATATGTACACCATACTGACAAGTATTATTTGTAATCATACTAAAGGATCCTAACTGCATCAGAAGTTATGCTAAAATCATGATATCTTCATGTTCTACTGTGAATGTATGCTAATTCTATATAGTCTGCGTTATATTAGCCTACATTAATATAGGTCTGAAGCATACTTGAAGTTTTCTGCCTCGCTAAGCTCACCGTTCGTGAGAAGATTCCTCAGTATAACAAATTGTGTACAACAGTGTTTTTCTTTCTGAGATTACATGTACTGTACGAAACATCTTTGTTACCATTTCAGGACATCTGCCTGGTAAACTGTCCTCTTGAACTCTCTCCTATGCTCCAGCTAAAAGAGCATTGTTCCAACATTTCACATACTGGATAGCTTAAGGACTGTGTAATTGTCCCACCTACTATTCTGCATTTTGTGTCTTCTTTATGTTGACTGACACACACTCTATACGAACTGACCAATGGACTGAGTGATCTGACCGGATAAGGTGATTCCAGGAGGTGTCACCCCCAGAAAGGCTAAGAATATAATATTGCCTGACTTAACGGATTAGCAGCATTATTACAGCGATTTGCGTATATGCAGCTTGATGGTGACAGACGACTGCTGTTCTGCATGCTGACTACGAACTGCTAAAGGTGATTTGCAGAACATACCTGGCAAATTAACTCGCCGGATGAGGACTCATCTGGGTTCTTTCCTGAACTGACGCATATTCTATATGCGCTCAGTGGTCTCTTCCTTCAGGAACTACTCGAACTGGCAAATTAATGTCCATTTCTGAACTCTTGAGCTTTTGGTACTTATTTCACTTTTATTAATCTGTCTTATTACCTAATGCAATATATTGATGCACTTATCTTTCTAAATTTTGATAAACTAAACTAAATTTCCTAATTTGACTCAGCTGTCATGCTTTATCCTTACAAAAGTGAATGCGCATTTCAATTTGGGTTTACTAATGACTAGAGGAGATCATATTAGAGAGGTCTCAGAGCACCAAATTCTAATGTTATTATTCTGTATAGCTTTAGCTTGGTGTGTATGATGTTGGCTCGCCTACATTTCTTCAGGAAATTTGGGCTTGCAGTGATAATCCTTCACCTTTATAGTATAGTCTTGAAAGTAATCTACATGAGCTTGATATCAAATATGTAGTTCAGTTGTCCAATTCCTGGTCCTCATTGGATGACTACTGGGACCCTTACAATTAACCCCTCTTGGCACACAGCAAGCTCCATCGGAGGACCAAGAGAGCGGTAGGTTCATTGTTGAGATTCTAATCCATAGTTTTGGGCCCAGTAAATGCTACAGCACTCCCCGCTACCTTCATACATTTTTACTATTATAGACACACTAAGGCAATTTGCAATTTAAAGTCAGCAATTTTGCATTGCTCTCACATAGATAGAGACTGTGTAGTCATGGAGGGCCCCACCAACCTTGAACTCTTCCTACTGTCCTCCTTCCTTCCTGTCCATCAACCTAACCCTAAGCATACCTGTCTGGCTCACACGATACCTGATGACATTCTATTTGACCTCCACTAAATGTGGAACAGATTGTAAGTTACAGTACCAGGCAGTATGAGTTGACATCAACTTCCTGTGCCCCTGGCATTCTTACTGAAGTTGGCCACTCCACTGTGGGTTGGGGAAAAGCCTCTGGAAAACTCTACTGCTCACAGCTGAAGGTTGTTTACAGCTGGGGTTGTCTTTCCAGTGTGGGTTTAGAGCAGGGCCTGAACCTGGGGCCAACCCCTTCTATTAATGTCCAGAGGCCATGTGTGGCAGGGGTTGACAACTCCCCGAGGGGTCTGACCTGGAACCTGGCCACATGACAGGCCCTGCAGCCAACCCCTTCTGTGCACAGCAATAGGCTGTGCACAGTAAGCACTGGCCATCCATTGAGGGTTGGGTGCAGGACTGGCCCTGTGACTAATACCAGCTGCACACATTAAAATATAGTCACTAACTGTAAATGTTCAATCAATCAATCACGGGTTTGTAAAGCGTGAATACTCACCCTTAAGGGTCTCAAGGCACTGAGGGGGGGGGTGCTGCTCCAGGATGTTACGGTGCTTCATCGAAGAGCCAGGTATTGAGTCCCTTCGAGAACTTGGCAAGTGAAGGTGTCTGTCGGAGGTGGAGAGGGAGATTGTTCCATGCCTTGGCCGCGAGGAGGGAGAAGGAGCGTCCTCCTGTTCTGGTCTTCTTGGTGCGGGGTTCTGTCGCAAGAGAGAGCTGGGGTGAGCGGAGGGATCTTTGGGGAGCGTGGAACGAGAGGCGGTGGTTCATGCAGGCTGGTCCGGTGTTGTGGAGGGCTTTGTGGGCATGGGAGAGGAGCGTGAAGGTGATTCTCTTCTCGACGGGGAGCCAGTGTAGTGTCCGTAGGTGTTGGCTGATGTGGCAGTGGTGCGGTAGGTTGAGGACAAGTCTGGCGGCGGCGCTCTAAACGTTCTGGAGTTTGCGGGTGAGGTTCTTGTTAATCCCTGTGTAGAGTGCGTTGCTGTAGTCCAGTCTGCTGCTGATGATGGCGTGGGTGACTGTTTTCCTGTGTTTGAGGGGAATCCATTTGAAGGTCTTTCGGAGGAGACAAAGGGAGTGGTAGCAGGAAGAGGTGACAGCGTTGATCTGGCGGTCCATTTTGAGTTCGGATTCCAGGATGATTCTGAGGTTGCATGCTTGGTCCGTGGGGGAGGGTGGGTTTCTGAGGGCGGGGGACCACCTGGTGTCGTTCCAGGCATCGGGGTGTGGGCCCTTGATGAGTACTTCGGTTTTGTCTGTGTTTAGTTGTAGGCAGCTGTTCTTCATCCACTTGGCGACTTTTTCCATTCCTTCTTGAAATTTGTGTTTGGAGAAGTTGAGTTCGTTGGATAGGGAGAGGATGAGTTAGGTGTCGTTGGCATTCGATACGATGTTGAGTCCATGTGATCTGACGATGGATGCGAGCGGTGCCATGTAGACTTTGAACAGGGTGGGGCTGATGGAGCATCCTTGCGGGACTCCGCAGGTGGTCGCTGTGGGTTCCGAGAGGAAAGGGGGGGAGTCTGACCTGCTGCGTTCTGCCGGAGAGGAATGAGCGGATCCAGTCGAGGGCCTTGTTCCGGATACCTGCGCCGTGGAGTATGCGGGCTAGGGCGCGGTGTGAGACTGTGTTGAATGCAGCGGAGAAGTCCAGGAGGATGAGGGCCACAGTCTCTCATCTGCCGAGGAGGGAGCGGATGTTGTCTGTTGCGGAGAGAAGGGCGATTTCAGTGCTGTGATTCTTCCTGAAGCCTGATTGGGAGGAGTTGAGGATGTTGTTTTCTTCTATGAAGGAGGCGTGTTGATGGCTTTTTCGATAACTTTCGCCGGGTACGAGAGTAAGGAGATCGATCTGTAGTTCTTGAGGTCGGTGGGGCCCACAGAAGGTTTGTTCAGGTGATGGTTGATGTTGGAGTGTTTTCAGTCGTCGGGGAAGGAGGCGGTCTCGAAGGAGTGATTAATGATTTGTCGAAGCTCGGGGGAGATGATATCTGCGGCTCTGTGGTAGATGTGGTGGGGGCAAGGGTCCGTGGGGGCCCCGGAGTGGGTTGACTTTATCGCCTTCAGGGTGTCTTCAATACTGAGGGCTGTCCAGCTGTCAAGTGTTGGCTGCGTGTTGTGGGGAATGGCGGGTGTGGGTTCTGTGTGTAGTTTGTTGTTGTCGAAGTTGTCGTAGATGGTCTTGATTTTGAGATGGGAGAAAGCGCTGCGTCTGGCGCACAGGTCCTGGGAGGGTGGGATGTCGGTAGTCTCACTGTTGGGTTGGGCAAATTCATTGATGATGACAAAGAGTTCCTTGCTGTTGTGTCCGTGGATGGAGATTCTGTCCTGGAGTGCTTTCTTCCTCGAGTGTCTGATGAGTTTTTGCTGGGTGGTGGTGGCTGCTTTGAAGCTGTCGAAGTCAGCTGTGGTTTTGGAGTTCCTCCATAGCTTTTCGAGATGTCTGCAGGTTTGTCTAGATTTTCGGAGTTCGGTGGAGAACCAGCTGGCTTTCTTAGCATAGGGGTTGGATATTTTCTTGAGGGGGGCGATGGTGTTGGCGCAGACCGTGATCCAGTTGTGTAGGTTACCGGCAGCGGTGGTTGGGTCACACGCTGCTGAGGGTGGCTGTGAGCTGGTCGTTATAGATCTTGTTCCAATTCCTGGGCTGGAGCTGGTAAGGACAATTGTGGGTGATGTTGGTTTTGAAGGTGAAGTGGACGCAACGATGGTCCGTCCATGGGAGTTCGAAGGTGTGGCTGAAGGTGATGGAGTTTCCTGCTGTGAAGATGGGGTCGAGGGTGTGTCCTGCTGAGTACGTGGGTTCTGGTACGATCTGTCTGAGTCCGATGTTGTGGAGGTTGTCCAGGAGGGAGGCGGAGTTGGGGTCTTGGAGGTTGTCGCGGTGGAAGTTGAGGTCTCCCAGCAGGGTGTAGTCGGTGGAGGTGATGGTCTTTGGGGTAATGATGTCAGTGATGGAGTCGGAGAAAGGTGTGTGGGGACCGGGGGCCTGTAGATGAGGGTGCCTCGGCAGGTGGTGGATGGGTTGGTCTGCATCTTAAAATGGAGGTGTTCCATCAGGTCTGTGGCCCCGTCGGTGTAGGTGCTCAGAAGCTGGTTGGACTTGTGGGCAATGGCTTTGCCTCCTCCGGGGCGGTTGGGGCAGTCCTTCCGTGTGATCTTGTAGCCTTCGGGTATGGCGATCACGGTGTCAGGTCCTGAGGCAGCGTTCGTCCAGGTTTTGGTGAGGAAGGTACGTCAGGGGTTGTGCTGTCGAGGTGGTCCCAGATTTCCGTGGTGTGTCTGTGGAGGGAGCGGACGTTGAGGAGGATGCACTGCAAGGTTTGGGTTGCGATGGAGTTGTTGCTGGAGGGTGGAGGAGGCTCCTGGGTCTCGGCGAAGAAGAAGGAGCGGTGGCAGTGTCAGCAGGTGAGGGGTCCGTGGGTGTCGAGAGGTGAGGAGAGTTTGCAGTTGTTGTTCTTGCCAACGTTGAGTGCATAGAGAGCCGAGGAGCTGTAGCGCTGGCGAGTCAGAGGACCAGGGTTCCTGGCACTGGTCGCGGTCGGGTTGCAGACGGGCGCAGACAGCCTTGCCTTTGGCGTGCCTTCGGAGTAGGGGTTGGGGGAGGGTGGGTCAGCTGGGAGGTGGGAGCGAGAACACGCAGGAGGGGGAGGGGCCACAAGGTTGCAGCAGTGGGAAGGAGGCAAGGAGAAAATGAAAAAGAAAAAGGGAGATAAAGGAGGGATAAAAAATGGAGCGAAATAAAAAGGAAATAGGCAGAAACGGGAAAAAAAGTAAAGGCAGCAGAGAGGCCAAAGAGACACTGGCCTCGAGCTGAGGTCAGCGGAGGGTGCAGGCGGCAGAGGCACTCACGGTGGAGCTGCGCACCGGCAGAGCAATATCCTGACCAGGAGGTCAGGGGTCTTGCTCTTGTTAGTCACAGATATGGCAAAAAAACATATCTTTCTGTTTTTAAACCAGTATAGGTAAATTTAAGAAGAATCTTTTCTCTATTTTTAGCAATTTTTATGTTTTTTTCTGGAACTTTTCTGTTTTGGAGTATTAACTAAAATTAACAGCAAAAGAGGTTGTCAGACCTTGGGTGCAAAAAAAATACTTCTTTCAAGTGGCTCGATGGGCTTGAAGGGCAACTGAGCTGTGGCACTCTGTTAACTCACAGATATTACTTTGCCACAGTCTAGACAATGCAAAGCAATTCTAGAAATGCAAAGGTCTAGATCCTGTTATTGGACTGAAAGGACATCTATGAGAAGAATATATCTGGGTTGCATGTGATGGACGACTGCAGAAGAGGTAAACTCTCTTATGGATTAGAAGTGGTCCTCTGCTCCTATTCCTCATTCTGATGCTGTTCAGGTTGTCCCTGGTCTCCTGCAGATGCCATGTTCCAGGAAGTTCTGTACTTCTGAGATATAACCTTAAAAAAACAGAAAACTCTCAGAAAAAGAAAAGAAACTGTATAAGTTGTGTTCACATACAATTGCAGATTCCTATTGATAGTAAAGCAAAAGTAAGTACTTCAAAATGAATAAGGACAGTGAAAAAAACCAATCAGAAGCATTTTATTAGGAAACATTTGTGCAGCTGTACCTTTTTGATACTGTCACTCCTAAAAAGGTAGAATTTTTAATATCAAGCACATGTGGTTGCGTATTTTGTTGTTGCAAGTAAACCCCTGTGTTGAAACTATAAAACAAGGCCCCCTTTATACTACACTTATTTAATAAAAAACAACAACAAAAAACTGTTGAGTAGTGCAATACTTTTTGCATACCAGCTGCATGTAAAAGGAAGTAAATGTATTGCGGCACACTATTATTGTCTCTATGGTGGCTGCAGAAGCATCGCTGTACAATAGGACATAAAAAAAAAAAAAGACAATCAGACATTTGGCACTAATCAAAAATAGGCTTCAAAAATAGGCACAAGGAAATTTGCTGAACACCATTTACACAGAGGAAGATTGCTCTCCACAAAATCGATTTCCATCATGGCCTCAAGACAAACACCAGAGCAGCAGACACCTACCACTGCATTCACAGGCTTGCACGTGCTGCAGTATAACAGGATGATGATGATATAGTGCTGTCATCAACATATACAGAAACACCTTCCATTAGGCCCGAAAGGGAATCTATAGTGATGACATTTCTGACTATTCCAGCTGGGCAAAAAAAAACATCCTGAAATGTTAGTTCACCTTATGCACCCAAGTGCTTCACAGGGGCCAATCTGGACAGTACTCAGTGGGAACAAGTGACATATCGAAGCACCTGTTCACTATGCACTGCAGCCAGATTGTCCAAGCAGAGATGCAAAGAGAACATCAGGAAGCAGAAGAAGGATTTGAAACTTCAGCAGCTGAAGTCCCAGAGCAACAAAAAGACAAATAGGATAAAAACGTGCAGTATTTTGCAACATCCTACAAACAATGTAAAAAGGTAATGGCTTTTTGAGAGACTAAAAAACATTTTTCCAAAGTCCATTTAAAACACCTTAAGATTTGTATAGAATTTTGTTTTTCTCAAACCCAAGTAGCAGTGGCCGTGGCCCTTGTTGCCTCCAGCTTTTACACTTCTTTGCAGAGGTCTCATTTTAACTCTTAGGGGCCGATCTGGGTCGGAAAGCTCTCTGACCGATCCGGATCCGGATTGTTTTCCGACCGAGCCGGACCCCTGCAGTCCGACCGAGCGAGTACGATGTGGCCGTATGCTGCCGGACTCGGTTCGGTCGGACTCCCATTGAAGTCAATGGGAGCCGGTCGTACGACGCGTACATGGGCTCCCATTGACTCAATGGGTACGGTGCGCACAAGGGGGCCCCCTGTAGTGGGTACGCGTTGGTGCCATCCGCACCGTACACGCATGTATAGGGGGGACCCATGGGTCCCCCCTGTGTCTGACTCGTACGGCTACGGGTGAAGGGGGGTCCGGCACGGACCCCCGAAGTCCGCTTCCGAGAGCTTTTTCATGTCGGAGGCTCCGACACGATCCGGCTGTCCGGATCATGCATCGTACTGGCTCAGTCGTAAAACGTCTCCATTGCGCGGTACGAATCGAGTGCGAACGAGTTGGACGGAGCGGTTCGGACCCGGTCGGCGATTTCGCGTTCAATCGCATCGTACTTGGGCGTCCGGACCTCAGTACGACTCGGTCGGAAACAAAGCCTCCGACTCGGATCCGGTAAAGCCGAATCCGATTCGGAGCCCTACCGACCGAGATCGGAATCGGCCCCTAAATCTCGATAAGGCTGTTTTGGTGCTGCTGGCACCTTCCAGAGACTGCATTGACTGGCAAACTAACTTTCCGGTGCGTTGTCTCCATTTTAAATATCAGGATATTCAGGTGTCATTGCTTCTGGAGTTGACGTGGTCCCTCAATGTTACGCCTCTCACTCGTAAGATTAATGCTGACCCTGCGAAAAGGCAGGCACTTCCACTCAATATTATGGGCAGAATAGCCCTTTACAAAATGTTGGTACTAACTCACTTACTTTACATTTTCCGGAATTTTCCCATTGTAATCTCCTGTCAATGGTTTAGGGAGATGGACTCTATGGCTCGCTCCTTTCTATGACATAATTCCAGGCCGCGACTGGCATTTGCTACTTGCCAGCGGGAGACTAACGACGGTGGGCTGGGTATGGCTAATCTGTACCTAGACTATCTAGCGTCTCACCTCGTAGTTATTAATGATTGGGTCAGCGGGGGGTCAGATCTGGCTTATAAATTGGAGCTCTCTAAATTGGGATATCCTTGAATCATGGCAATGCTTTATGGTAGCGCTATCCCCAGCGTGCTTCCAGAGGTGACCAGGATGGTTTTCAAGGTATGGAGGGCTGCCCTTCGACACGCCGGATGGTGGAGGAAGCTTACCCAGAAGACTCCCCTGTGGCATGGCACGTGGTTGAGGGATGTGGCGGCACTGGAGGAGTTTGGTAATGGGATGACATTGGTAATACTCAGTTGGGTGACGTCTGGACCGGTAAACACGTGTCCTCTTTTCAGGTACTCCAGCAGACCTACGTCCTATCCAATGCGCAATTTTATAAATGTCTGCAATTACGTCATGCTTTACAGGTCCATGTCCCTCAGGGTAATGCCATTCTGGAGTTCAGTCCCATTGAGGCAAAAATAGTGGTGGGGGCGACACACTAGGCACTTCTAGAGTCCCATGGGAGGGCTGGCTTGGAGATTTAGACGATATGGACTGGTGTGATGGACTGATGGCTCCTAGGATCATTACGATATCTTTGAAGCTCCGACTGATATAAGCATACTATTTACACAGTGCGTATCTCACCTGACAGGTTGTTTAGAGCAGGTTTCCTTGCTAGCCCTGCTTGCTACCGCTGTTCTCAGGCCCCAGCAGACTTCTTCCACATGGTGTGGTCCTGTCCCATAATAACACGATACTGGGAGGCAGTGATTGCGGAGCTCTCCAATATACTGGAGATAGAGATTGAACTTTCCTCAGTGATGACCCTATTAAGAGTGTTCACTGGTGTGGGAGGTACACGTACGGATTGTGCCTTGCTGGGTACAGCCCTGATGGTGGCCAAGTGTGATATAGCATCCCATTGGATGGCATCCGAATCTCCAACGTTATCACAGTGGAGGCGGGGGGTAGATTGGTGTGCCCAACAAGAGAGACCGGTATTTGAGGCAAGAGGATGTCCTGCTAAGCATGAAAATATGGGCTAAATGGCATGGAGCCGTAAGGCCTGGACCCGCTGTGAGGCAAGTGATGTTATAGTAATGATATTCCCTTTTTCTATTGTGAAACTATCTTGATATGGCACTGTTTTTATTGATGTATGTGACTGGGACCTACAGTTTTTCGGAACATGACTTATTTTATAGTTACTAAAAAAGCAATACAAATTTGCTTACCAAAAAAAAAGATTTGTACAGAAACATAAGAAATAACAAGAAAATCTTTGCTACAAAAAATTGAGGAAAAATCATTCAAAAGTTTAAAAAGTTCATAATTGTCAAAATAATACAACAAACGTTTCAAGCCAAAACAAGGTTATAAAGATTATTTTGAAAATGTAAATTGATATTGAGATCCCTCAAAAACATTTCTCACCTACTTCTTGAGTGTGCCCTGAAAACAGTCCAGGTGCTGGTTATATCCAGACTGGAATACTACAATATTCTGTATCTCGTTGTCACCCTATCGCTTTTGAATAGGCTTCAATGCATGCAGAATGCGGCAGCTCGGACACTGCTTGGACTCTTGAGACGAGTCTCTATTAGCACCGCACTGAAGAAACTGCACTGGTTGCCAGTGAAACTGAGAATATTATTTAAGGCCCTCTGTTATTGTTATAAAGTGCTTTCCTGCCATGGCCCTACCTATTTGCAGACTATGGTTACTCCCTATGCTCCAGCCAGAAATCTGGAGTCAGCCATGGCCAAACTGGTCTCATTTCCTAGATTTACAAAAAAGCTAGCATTGGTGGCTGTGCTTTCAGTCACCTGACTCCTAAAATCTGGAACTCGTTACCTGTGGGACTTCAGGTAGCCCCCTCTGAACTGATTTCCTGTAAAAAACTGAAAATGTGGCTTTTTTTTTCCAGCTAGGCTCTTCTCGTCTGTGTACAACTCCTTTTCCGTATTCAGCCTCCTAGCGCTCCGACAATTCGTGTGAAGTAGCCATGCGCTTTAGAAATAGCATTATTGTTATTAGCAGTAAACAATTTTTTTTGTTTATCATAAGTAATAATTCACATACGATTTATATATTTATTTTTAAAGTAGAAAAAAACAAATGCACATAACTTAATTTTTAATAAAAAGTTTTAGTAAATGCAAATATATTAAATTGAAATTACTTTCCATGTATAGAATTAATTAAAAGTAATGTAACTATTTTATTAAAATGTAATATTACATTAATTTTTAAATCAGAATGATTGTTAAACTATTTATAATTAAATGTTTTATTTTTATATATTTTTAACATATTTAATTCATGTATTTAACTATTTTAAATAATTTAATTTAGGTTGACATTATTTCCTAAGGGGATTTATTTTAAGTCCCTACCGCCATTATTTTGTATGGGAGGGTGTTGAAGCATCAGCTTTTGGCCATGTGCGGTACTGGATTGCTGTTTCTTTTTGGCAGCAGTAAATTTCACTCGCAAATTTGGCTCTACCCTCTGGGGCCGATTCCGATCTCGGCCGGTAGGGCTCCGAATCGGATTCGGCTTAACCGGATCCGATTCGGAGCCCTAATTCCCGACCGATTCGTACGCGCGTCCGGGCGGCGAGTACGATGCGAAATCGCCGACCGACTCGTCCGGGCGTCCCGACCGCTCCGACCGACTCGTTCCGGGTCTAACCGCACCGACCGACTCGCTCGGACTCGGCTCGCACCGCGCAATGGAAGCGTTCCCGGCCGGGTAAGTACGATGCGCGCGCGGTAATCCGACCGACACGCGCCATCCGGCTCGAAAGAGCAGTCGGGAACGTACTTTGGGGGTCCGTGTCGGACCCCTGTCTGCGTAGCCACGCGAGTCGCACACAGGGGACCCATGGGTCCCCCTACCTGTGCGTGTACGGTGCGAGTCGCTTCGCCGCGTACATGCTGTAGGGGCGCCCTTGTCCGCCTCGCACCCATTGAGTCAATGGGAGCCTGTGTACGCGTTGTACGACAGGCTCCCATTGACTTCAATGGAGTCCGACCGAATCGAGTCCGATGGCATGCGTGCGCATCGTACTCGTTCGGTCGGGCTGCACGGGTCCGATTCGGTCGGAAATCTCTCGGGTCGGCTCGGTCGGAGAGATTTCCGGCCCGAATCGGAATCGGCCCCTTTGTTTCAGGAGGTGGCGAACTGTAAACATAGGGGCCGATTCCGATTCGGGCCGGAAATCTCTCCGACCGAGCCGGACCCAGAGAGATTTCGATCGAATCGGACACGTGCAGCCCGACCGAACGAGTACGATGCGCACGTATGCCATCGGACTCGATTCGGTCGGACTCCATTGAAGTCAATGGGAGCCTGTCGTACAACGCGTACGCGGGCTCCCATTGACTCAATGGGTGCGAGGCGGACAAGGGCGCCCTACAGCGTGTACGCTGCGAAGTGACTCGCGCCGTACACGCACAGGTAGGGGGACCCATGGGTCCCCCCTGTGTGCAACTCGCGCGGCTACGCGTACAGGGAGTCTGACACGGACCCCAAAGTACGGCTCCGACTGCTCTTTCGAGCCGGACGGCGCGTGTCGGTCAGACTGCTCGCGGCGCGCATCGTACTTACCCGGCCGGGAACGTCTCCATTGCGCGGTGCGAGTCGAGTCCGAGCGAGTCGGTCGGTGCGGTAGACCCGGGAACGAGTCGGTCGGAGCGTCGGGACGCCCGGACGAGTCGGTCGGCGATTCCGCATCGTACTCGCTCGCCCGGACGCGCGTACGAATCTGTCGGGAATTAGGGCTCCGAATCGGATCCGGTTAAGCCAAATCCGATTCGGAGCCCTACCGGCCGAGATCGGAATCGGCCCCATACTCTTTTGAGTAACTTTACACTCGGAGTTTCTAAATAGTCAAAAGTAGTAAAGTTATTCAAAAGGGTATGAGTAAATTATATGTGTAATTTATTCACAAGAGTAAGTTAACTTTGTGAATAGCCCGCATATGTGTAAACTGTTGAGCTGGAATTAAGACATACATTATTTATTTACTAAGAACAAAGCACATAACCATGTAACATATTGTGATAATGAATAATGGGTGCATTTTAATTAATTGCATGCAGGCTAGGGGCCATGCTTGGAGACAGTGTAATTGTACTCTACTGTATTGTAATGTTTAAGTGCAAACAAATGCCAAGGGCCCGGTTTGTAGTGTGGCAAACAATATCATATACATATATCATATAATCCATAAGAATGCAACAAGGCAATACAAGGTAACATTCAATAATAAAAGGAGAAAAGTAAAAGTGCAAGACTTAAATTCAAATAAAAAACAAATAGGCCATATTATGTACCTTATACGTACATAGGGGTGACACAGAGGGACGTGCTTCAGAAGGAACTGATCCTGTTGACCTCGAGGCAGCTGAAGGTATCCTGCTGGTCATGTTTGAAGTTTAATCAGATGCTGCTTTAATTTGTGCTTACATATGTTGAAATTGATTGTTAGCCTTAGGTCTTTTTGGCAATTGTTCAAGACTTTAAATGGCAACAACATTAAGTGAGAGTCATTAAGAGTTACGTAAATGTGGAATTTGATGGCGTAACCAATGAGGATGTGGAAAAAAAGACATGCATTTAGTTCATTGTTTTGTTAAGCACAGAAGTATCGCACATAAATTCGCGGCACAGCATGGTCCCGGAAGCTAACTTTCTGGCAGCACCACCCTGTCTTTGAGTAGTACAGAGAGGCGCGGACCAGTCAGAGGGAGGGGAAATAGGGAGAGTGCTGCAGGGAAGGAGACCTAAACAAGTTATTGTATAGCCTTCAACTCATGGAAAAGTAGAGAGCAATAACCCAGTAATATCAACGGGATTTATCATCTATATGCAGCACTGTTGTTGATTATGGTGACTCCTGAGTAATTGGTCTGTTTTAAGAAAAAACAATACGTCATCATACGACTGAATACTAGCATTGGTAAATATTTATTGAGTGTGGCACAAAAGTTAGCTTTGCACACACCTGAACCTGACAGAATAGGGAGCTAATAGCAGCGCCTTTGTGTAAACTCTACAAGGTTCGTTATACTGAGGGGTTATTCTGCCCTCCAGCAAGCTCTGTCCGTGAGCACCCATCTATCTTGGCTGGGGACATTTCTTTGTGTAACCCCCAACTCTGGGGCTTATTTATGGGCCCTTGCATCACTTTTCCGCCGCTGGTGCGTCACTTTTTGTGACGCACCAGTGTCGTAAAAAAATGCGCCATGTTGCGCCTTATTTACAAAGTGACGCACCTAGGTAGATCCGTCACTTTGTAAACCCCTGCACCACATTATACCTGCGCCAGGTATATGTGGTGATTAGGTCCACGCAGGAAGGTATGATTCAAGTAGCTTTATTGAAGATGGAACAGCAGAGAGATCAAGTCCATATCAAGACCCCACCAGGAGCAGCCAGGATGGTGCTCAGCCCTTCTCAACTGACATATCTGGCTCCCAACATTCTGTAACACATCATTGGACGAACATTCCACTGGCAGAGCAAGAGATTGCATGCATAACAACAAAGCCAGGATATAACATATCCCCTTTCCTTCCATATTAAACAATGAAGAAAGAAAAGAGAATGAAAAGAAAGATAAAGGAAAGACAAAGAGTAAATCAGAAACATCGCAAACCAATGAGATAACAGAACAACCAAAAGAAGATGCGAAAATATAAGTGAGGAAAACAGAGAAGAAAGACAAAAGGTGAGAATGCCATCCTCCCTTCTACCACAACGACAGAAACGAAAAGAGAAAACACCAAACAGAGAAGTAAAGAAACCAGAATCTGTCTTGTGGATTGTTACCTGCCTTGTTATGTTGGCCTAGGCCTGGCTGCCATGATGCTTTTCTTTGCGCACGTTACACTGAGCCCGGCCTCCCTCGCTCTTTGCTCGTGCCAGGTTCTTTTGCACTGTCTGCCTTTTCTGTTGTTCACCTTTTTGGGCTCAGTCTGCACAAACATGTACAAGGTCACATAACAATGTATTTTGGTTCTTCCTGATATGGCCAGTCTCGCGCACCCAGACATAACATTAGGTGCATTTGCCATGAAGAATTTTGTGTGCTTTTAATACTGCAGTTTACTAGCGCTTAGGACACTTGGAGAAATCCCTTTCAGTGAGAAGAGCTATGATGTCCTGCTGATGTAATTCTGCATCTAGAGACTGAGGTATGGGGGTTCGCTAGTCAAAGCCCAGAGGTCTTCTATTATTATAATAAACTATCTTACTGCAAGGGGAGGGTGGTAATGTTATTTAAACGTTTATCCACTGAGCTCTGAGATGCTTTCCCCGTTTGTATTCTATGGAATTGTAACCATGCTGCTTATATTAGTCATATGCATTATGCTATTAGTACTGACACGTGTACTGTACATTAGAGCACGTAAGTTGGAATAAACATTTTAACCTATCCAGTGTCTCTTCCTACGCACCTTGTGGACAAGTACGAGTGAGTGATGAAAGAGTGTTCTTGCTTCTGCGAGTCCTGAGATAAAGATACCGTGTTCTGGGTTGTCCAAACATTAGTACTTGGGTGCTAATGGGATGCTAAGCTAGTTGGGTTGGGGTTTTTGGGTGCTACGGTATATGGTGGCAAACCACTGTATTCCGGGGTCCCATTTTCCTGTGCATAGCTCTGTGTATGTGCAGAAACCTTATGACATGGCGCGACCACCGTGGGGCAGCTTATCTGCGAGACAGCTTGAGTAGTACTTGTGCTTGTCCACAAACCCCTCGCGTACGCTTCCGGAGGCGTATGTGACGGTGATACCTCCTATATTAAATGTTTTATAGGTTCTTTCAAGCTTGAAGTTATTAAAAAAGGTTACATAAAAAGCCCATTTTGTGCTCCCTGTTAGGTTGTCGAATATAATTGTTTAGTCATGGCTGGTGTGGCGATAGCTGCACATAGTCGAGGAGCACTCCGAGACCACTTACGGGTGTATGGAGTGCCTGATACAGGGATCGATTTGGTCTTTGTGGTTCAAGCCGATCCGGCTTACCACTTTGAGGTGTTTTACACTTGGATCACTTTTGAAGCGGTGGAGGCAGATGATAATCTGTTTCATGAATATAAACCCACCGCTATTCCTGCTGCCTATCGACCCTATACCAATCTTGAAGTACCTCTCACGGCTTGGCAGCACCGTGTTTGGTTCAATGGCGCCCTACCACAACCAACTACCGCAGTTCGTTTAGGCCCCTTGTCAATTCAGGGGGCCACTTGGCCTGTATTGGCCGGGTATACCCCGCATCCAAATTATCTGGCATTACCGCTTGCGAACTGCGCACTATGCATACCGAACTGGTGCGAGTGCATCGAGCCTTAGTGACATACGTTACAGGTAGCCTCCATGGAGCTGCTCCTGTAGTCGCAGGCCAACCAGCTATTGCTGCTGGAGAGACTATAAGTCCTGTCATGGTAAATTCTGTGATGGGCAAACGTCCACAAAATAAGGACGACTATCCTTACTGGCTTGCAGAAAAGTTCGATCAGATAGAAGCAGTGTTTCCACATACGTCCCCAGTGGATAAACATCGCATCCTTACGATAAGTTTGCCAAAAGACATAATCCCCGATTTGACAGCATGTGAAAACTGGGGTAAGGTATTCGCAGCAGTTTATTCAAAATGTTTTGGAACTCCTTCCATGACGGTTCTACCCTCTGTAATTAAAAAAGTACAGGATGAACATGGCCCTGAAGCGGCTGTGGAATTAGGGATGAGACTAGTGGGAGTGTTTGATGTAGTAGCAGAGCTGATCCTTGGAAATGTCAAGGGCGATGCTATGAACTTTCAAGTAGCGAATGCTTTGGCTTTGGTCCCAGAGTTGGACAGGCCTCGCGAATTACCGAAAATAATAGCCCGGGCTTATAAAACAATTGGAAGAAATAGCCTAGGCAACAAGCCTTTTGTAAAAATGCAAACTCAATCGCAAACACAAGTTACACAAACAAAAAGTGCATCTGAGAAAGATGATAAACCAGTCTTCACTAAAAAGAGTTGGAGACAGAAAAAACAGGGTAAGCAACAAAAGAAGCCGGGGTCGAGAGGCGCTTCCCCAGTTTCGGTTTCTTCTGAACGTACTTATGATTTACGTGATAGGTCGAGGATTAAATCACCAGAAAGGTTTCAGAGCTCTGATACGCGTTCTCCTCGTTCTTCACAGGCCCAGACGTCGTCACAGGCTGGTGGAGGAGGACGTCAAGATAGAGGAAGGGGCCGAGAGGCTCCCCAGGAGCGAGACCAACCTCGACAACAAGTCAGAGGGAAAGCAGAAGACTTTCACCTTCCTCGACCGCAATTTCAGAAGAAAAAGGTTGCCGCTGTCACAGCGAAATATGCCTCAGACCGTGAGAACGAGACTCCAGAATTGGACGTGGGCAGTGACCCTCCTAGACAGCGCCGCGGAAGTTACCATAGTGCGGGAGGCGCTACGTCCTCATATGGAGGCGACAGCAACTGAAACATTCGTTACTGTAGAGACAGCTGACACGAGAGTGGCACCCCTGACAGACTTTACAACATAGTCATCCAAATTGAAGGTGACATACCGCGTGAAATAAAAGGGATTTTTTGGGAAAATCTAACCTCTTCATATGACATTTTGTTAGCAGAGGTGGATTGGCCACCCCCATTCGTTTTAGCTGCACATAAAGGAGAGGAGGTAATCCTTCCAAGCTTATCAAGGCATGTCCCAAAGGACAAAGCTGAAGCACTTGCAGCTGAGTGGGCTGTGTACCTGGCACCAGCGTTATACCGCAACCATGTGGGATGGGATGAAGAATCACCTCCTCATGCAATACCTTTGCGGTCACTACCGCAGCCACAACCCCAATATCCCATAAAACGGCAGGCAAAAGGCCCCGTCTCCGAAATTCTGACACAGTTGGAATATCAGGGAGTAATTGAACCATGCGTATCACCTATGAACAATCCCCTTTTCGTGGTTTCTAAACCCGACGGATCGTACCGCTTAGTTTTGGATTACCGGCATTTAAATACTCATTGTCGGAACTTTGCGGTGCAAAATACACACAGTTCTGCGCTTGTAGACAGTCTTGTTCGTAAAAAATACAAAACGACACTTGACCTTTCAAACGGTTTCTACACGCACAACCTAGCCCCGGAGAGTGGTCAATGGACCGCATTTACATCCGGTGGTAAATTATTCCAGTTCCGGCGATTACCCATGGGCTATAAAAATAGTCCGGGTATATTCGCCGCCCGTGTTGTTTCTTTGTTAAATGACATTGATCAAGACGCATGTTCGTACGTAGATGACATCTATCTGACGGACGACGAATTATTTCAGCATTTGTCCCGTGTGGACCGCATTATTCTTGAATTTGCGGAGCAGGGTTACAAATTTAACTTTGCTAAATCACACATTGCTGAATTTACAGTTCTGTTCTTGGGCTATGAGCTCAACAACGAAGGTAAGGGCTTAGCCCCCATTTCTTGGAAAAATGTGCACATTTGTGCCCCCCAAATACTCTGAAGAAACTTCAGTCTTTGCTGGGTTTCTTGAATTTCGGGCGTACTTACATTCCCGAATATGCCCAGCGTATCAAGCCTTTGTATGCTTTGATACAACCTACTTATTCAAGGTCTTGCTGGCTGCCTGAGCATACCTCAATTCTGCAGTCTTTGCAGACAGACCTTTGGAGTCTAAATATCTTTTGACTCGTGATAACCACACAAACCTGGTGATTAGAATAATTCCGGGGCGGTGGGATTCACATACTTAACCTTTAATGAAGGTGATACAGTACCCATCGCATACAAGTCACATCTGTACACTTCCGCTGAATTGCGCTTTACATCTGTCGAAAAAGTTCTAACTGCAGTGCAAATGGCGATTCTAAAAGAACGCGCACTGGCACAGGAAAGCGGATTCTGGTGGTAACACCCTGTCCTGCCCTGGAGGCAGTAACAAAGGCAAGTGTACCGAACTCAAAAGCAATGCATCCCCGTTGGATACAATGGGCTACATCCTTGACGTCTTCGGACGTCACTTTTGTTTTTGATTCTTCTCTTCAGACTCAGGAGTTTTTGCAGTATGAATTCGTTCATCCTCCTCCTTTGTTTTTACTACCGCTTGAGGATTACAAATGTGTGATCTACACCGATGGTTCGGCGCAACCGGCCACTGGGTCCAAGCACGCTTATTCAGCTGCATGTGCTATTGTTGCGGGTTCCTTTGTAGATGGAAAGTTCAAATCCTCTGCAGTGCATACTCGCACACTTGGAGATAGTACCGCACAATTGGCCGAGCTGCATGCATTGCTACTTGCACTTGAGTTCGCTTCTCAGGATGAGACCACTCTTATTGTATGTGATTCTTTTTACTGTGTACAATCTTACAATGACAATCTGTTTTTCTGGTCGAAACGACTACAAGGACGCAAAAGGGAGCACAATTAAGCATAAAATGCTTTGGGTTCGAGTGGCAGAATTGTAACAACGTCTGCCCCTCACACAGGTGGTTCACACCTTAGGCCATCAGCGGGTGGGCGCACACGCTATTGGTAACGATCTGGCAGATGAGGCTGCCCGTTCAGCAGTAGTCACGTGTTCAGTAGCAGCGGTTACCAGGTCCATGTCTAAAATAGACCCTGTTATATTAGCAGCTATTGCTGCAACCAAGGAAGGTAATAATTACCCTACAGGTTTCCCTTCCAAGTATTCTTACAAATTAAGTCCCGATCAGGTTCCTTATGTAACTATACCTGACGTTGGAGATCGGCTGATCCCCAACGCGGACCGCAGGAGTGCCTTGATATCAGCTGCACACGAAGGCATGGCTTCGGCACATGCAGGTGTGTCAGCTACGGTTTCCATCTTGCAGCAGCGTTATTGGTGGCGTGGGTTATATAAAGACACCCGTGCTTTTGTGCTTTCTTGCGACGTTTGTCAACAGATTAAGCCTTCCACGGTAACACGTCCACCACAAACACCGCTCTGCATTGCTAACAGACCCTTTGGGTGTGTTTACTTGGATCACTGCGGTCCATTCTCATCAGACACTGCCTATAAATACATCTTAGTGGCAGTGGACTCGTGCACACGGTTTCTCTGGGTCTGGCCACAACGGAGTGCTGACGCCCGAAATGTAATCAGGGATTTGCGTGTCTTTGTGGGAATTTTCGCATGCAGCACCTTCCATTCGGACCAAGGTCCAGCGTTTGCCTCTAGGGCTTACAAGGATGCAATGGCTTCGCTTGGGGTGCGGGTGAAATTTTCGTCTCCGTATAGGCCTGAGGGCAACTCTATCGTTGAACGAATGAACCGTGACTTAAAGCAATCCTTAACAGCTAGGGTTATAGGTACTGGCAGGAACTGGCTGGCCCATTTGTATACCGTTCAACGTGCACTTAATAATCTCCCTAGAAGACCTCTGGGTGGGCGGACCCCATACGAAATGCTCTTTGGCATAAGAATGTTTGTGCCTGACCTTGAGGGTCCAGACATCGCGGCGCAATCCGCCAAGTTTGATGTAGATAACCATTCTGCTATGTTACAGGACTTACAAGAAGCCCGAGACAAACTTGCAACTACACATTTGCCTTCAGCCACAGATCCTGCGTTGCAGATTCCGGTAGCCGGCTGGCTTCCGAAAGTTGGAGAACTGGTTCGAGAAAAGGTTGAAAACAAAAAGAATTTGGCCCCTCTTTTCGTGCACCGGTTCCAGTTCTTGGCTTGAAGGGAACACGTACAGTCATTTTACCACCGCTTCCTGGTCGCAAAGAAAACAGATACATCTCAGTTGAAAATGTCAAGCTACAGCGCCTGGCCGATCCTGAATAGTGTCACACCAGCGGTCTCTTGTCCTGCCATTTATCGGACATATGTTCGTGACCCATCTACACGAACGGTCGCTGATGCTGTAATTGAGATGGTTGATTTGCCTGAATCCTCTACTTTGCCTGAAACTATAATTGATCCCCAACTCTCCACCAACATCGACGAGGACGAGTATACTTATCCTGCATCTGAATCGGTGGCGCATCAACCAACAACGCCACTTGGCCCGGCTCGTTATTCCTTTGATTCGGATTCCACATCTTCAAAAGTCCCATCCAAGTTCAGTATTTTTGTATCCTGGTTTAGAGACAATTTTTTGATTCCACCCTGGACATACCTCTGGTTGGTACTTTTCTTGATATTTTTGTTCATGTCCATTGGCTTTGTCACAGTGTTTTTTCTACTAATTAATGGTCACTATTTACCTGAACGCTCTGCTGTAGACTCTGTTTCTGGAACTTTGGCTCCTCATTCCTCGTCTCACATCATGAAGCGTGACCACACATTTGTGAACATTTCAGCTTTCCCCGTTGCTGATGGCATCGTATGGGATGCAGTGAACTATCAAATCCATGGTCCGACGGAAATTATTAATGTACCTAATGTCCTTCGTGTTTCAATGGGTGATGTAGTACAAAATAATATTCATTCTGATGATTGGGATGTGCATGCCGTTGAAGCTTTGTTTGCCGATTTAAAATATTATGCATCTTTTAATGCTGAAGATTTATATATGAATTCTGCTAATTATGCCGATTTGTATTGTTACCAACATTGGGGTAATCATTTTCTCCATAAGCCCAGTGCCCTGCGTAGTTCTGTTAACTATACCCAATGGGAACATTGTCCAAACCCCTTGCCAGGTAGCTCTCAAACTCTTCGAAATAAGTTTAATTATTTTACTGATTTTAATCGGTCGAACCCTGCATCCTATTATTTTAGACTAAATAACACATCAACTCAGAAAATTATGTTAACACACACCAAATTGCTTTATTCAGGTTCCTTTCTAAGTGCCTTAGCTGTGGGTGGTTATGAGTACTGGGATAATACAGTGGATTTAAAATCTATTTGGGGCTCCAAGCCATGGCAGGTACAGGGAACCGAGGCGTTGCATCGTGCGTGCCTCATCCCTACCCAAATTATGTTCCTAAATGCTTCCATCTATCAGACTACATGTTGGGGCTTAGCAACCACTAAACAATTGAATACGCCATCAATACCATCCCTGTCGAGTTTTCCAAATGAAAGCTCACGATTCAATTTGTCCCTCCTTACAGGCAATATTGATCTGTCCGACTTTGTTTTGGGACCTCGTGGTCCCCGACCTAAGAGATTCATTTATGAAACGTATAATGAACTCTGGAAGCTATCACAAATGGAAGCTGCTTCCCGTCTTCGGGAAATAGATCAAGCAAATATGGAAAAGGTGCTTGCTGTTGTTGACAATAGTATTAATACCCTGTCTTCTCGCATTTACACTTTAGAGAATATTGTGTCCTCTGTTGTTGATATTGTACAAGATGATGTTTCTGTGTTATATCATGGTCAGAATCAATTGCGCTCAGTTATGCAGTTTGCATGGACTTTACAAACACTTAAGTTAGGTAAAGTGCCTTGGCATTTTTTGAACACCTCTGCCTTATTTCTACCTTTTAACTTAACTGACAAACAGCAATTTATGTCCATGAAGGATGCAACTTACACTCTATTACATATCGAAAAGGTGGATCCTTTGCCGTTCTCTGTTGCAGAACTCGATTCTGCTGTATGGCTAGTCCATGGGGTTATAGCTTTACCATTTTCCTTGTTTGAATTTGACTCGTGCATGAAACATTATCCTGTGGGCCGTTACCGGCCATTGGGCAGTGCTTTCCTGCATGAACTCTGGTCCTTGCCTTTCATGTATAAATGCCTTCGGGACGGCAAGGAAGTCTTTCTCACGGGGGAGTACTGCGACTCGACTATAGGTCATTCGCTTATTTGTAAACACATTAAATTGCATGGCTCATGCAGCGTTTCCTCTCCTAATCTTGCTTGTGTGCTGAAAGGTATTCCTGCTCCTGTTATTTCACCTACTTTCACTCTCCTTTCCAATGGTAGTTATTTACTTTTAAATAACGAAAACTGTTGTGGCCTGCAGGCTGGCATTCCTTACATTGTAACAGTTTCGCACAGGGTTGTCTGCTGCAAAAATGTGCTGTTTCCTCCCCCTCATGGCAAGGTTGATATCTCTATTTGGCCTTCCATCCCTACCATGGAAGCAGATTTCAATAGACTGAGCAGAATAAAGGCACTATTATTAAATGAGGAAGTTATGCTCACGTCCGCCCGGGAGACATTCATTCTCCAGGTGGCGAGTACCCACAGTGAAATACAGGCCCTTTTAAACACTAATCTCCCCCAACATTTTGGGGAGTTAATACATCGTATTTTTAACGCATCTAACACTGAAGGCCTAGTACACTTTTTTAAGGTCGTTGGGTCGGGCTTGGTGTCCTCCTTCCAAACTATTTTTGGTGTCATCCCGGCTTTCATACATTCTATATTTTCCAGTGTCTTTGGCGGTTTCCCATTGATCCTCGCTTTAGCGGCTGGTGTCTTGCTCTTAATTTGCTTTCTGCGCAATGGCTGCTCCCCGATGGGACCTGCTCGATCCAGAACGCCTCCAGCTGCTCCGTGAGCGCCTTTTGGCCGGTTTTGGTGTCTTGCCATTGGCGACACTGAGTGTGTCATATACTCTTTCATTTCGCTTTGCGTATTTCACTTGCGTGCAACCTGTGATGACTTGTGTCCGCTGTCCTTTCACCTGGACTCTGGATTATTGCCTCTCCAATTCGTCATTGTCTGTTCCGGATTTTGTTCAGTTGATGGGTCCCTTAGAGGCCCATGAGCAGGACTGTTCCGTCGCTGGCTGTATGGCGCGTGCGGCTGCACTGGGGATTTTGGCGCAATGGGATATCTGGGCGGCTGCCCAGGATCTCCTACAACGAAGCTGTTTCAATTATCACGCAAGCTGTCCCGCATTGCTTCTGGATGCTCCCTTTGCTGAGGAGCATTCCTGCTCTTTTGAACTCATGGATTGGATGGCATCTATGTTTTTTGACGATTCCAATGATGAACTCTTGGAGGGTATGGCTTTTTTCTGCACTTTCACTTTCATGGATTGACCTGCCCTTCGCCGTTTGGGCGCTCCCTGTGCTCCGACGTCTGTTTTTCTCCTCTGATGGGCCTCTGTCCTGGCCGCTGGACTGACCAGGGGAGGGTGTCTTGTGGATTGTTACCTGCCTTGTTATGTTGGCCTAGGCCTGGCTGCCATGATGCTTTTCTTTGCGCACGTTACACTGAGCCCGGCCTCCCTCGCTCTTTGCTCGTGCCAGGTTCTTTTGCACTGTCTGCCTTTTCTGTTGTTCACCTTTTTGGGCTCAGTCTGCACAAACATGTACAAGGTCACATAACAATGTATTTTGGTTCTTCCTGATATGGCCAGTCTCGCGCACCCAGACATAACATTAGGTGCATTTGCCATGAAGAATTTTGTGTGCTTTTAATACTGCAGTTTACTAGCGCTTAGGACACTTGGAGAAATCCCTTTCAGTGAGAAGAGCTATGATGTCCTGCTGATGTAATTCTGCATCTAGAGACTGAGGTATGGGGGTTCGCTAGTCAAAGCCCAGAGGTCTTCTATTATTATAATAAACTATCTTACTGCAAGGGGAGGGTGGTAATGTTATTTAAACGTTTATCCACTGAGCTCTGAGATGCTTTCCCCGTTTGTATTCTATGGAATTGTAACCATGCTGCTTATATTAGTCATATGCATTATGCTATTAGTACTGACACGTGTACTGTACATTAGAGCACGTAAGTTGGAATAAACATTTTAACCTATCCAGTGTCTCTTCCTACGCACCTTGTGGACAAGTACGAGTGAGTGATGAAAGAGTGTTCTTGCTTCTGCGAGTCCTGAGATAAAGATACCGTGTTCTGGGTTGTCCAAACATTAGTACTTGGGTGCTAATGGGATGCTAAGCTAGTTGGGTTGGGGTTTTTGGGTGCTACGGTATATGGTGGCAAACCACTGTATTCCGGGGTCCCATTTTCCTGTGCATAGCTCTGTGTATGTGCAGAAACCTTATGACAAATCCACAGATGACACCAAAAAGAGATATCAAAAGTAAAACTGGACAGTAACAGGAAATAGTGACCCAATTTAAAATAAATCACTCATACTTCCCATAAATAAAAATCTCAATATAATAAATGATGACGTTGAACACCAATTGAAAGCTGTAAACAAAACACATTAAACGTGAGAAAATCACCAATTGGTATTCAGACCAAATACCTTGTATGAAGGTAATATTGTAATAAACATGTGGTGAACGGGTGCACTCTGTGCACTGAACTGAATGAGACCAAACCCATTAAACACACCACGTTAAAATGGGAAGTATGAGTGATTTATTTTAAATTGGGTCACTATTTCCTGTTACTGTCCAGTTTTACTTTTACTTTTGATGTAGTTTTACTAATGTATGCAGGGTGGCATTACGACACAAGAAAGGGTCGTAGAAGTGACACAGTGAAGATTTCACTGCGCCACTTCTAGGACGCAAATGCGTTAATGTCTTACGCCTGCCTCTTGGCAGGCGTAAGACTGATGCAGGAACATTTAACATGGGTCTTGCCCATATGTAATGACCCATTGCTGGAGTTGCGTCACTTTTGTAACACACTCCAGCAATGCGTCATTTTTGTGCCTACAGATACGTCAGAAATACCGACGTATCTGTAACTCCTTGCGACATGATGCGTCGTACTGTAAATAGGACGCATCATTGGTGTCGCAAGGAGGGCGCAACGAAAAGTGACGCATCACTGTTTTCACACAGCGATGCGTCACTTTTCATAAATGAGGCCCTCTGTTCTAAGTATAGATAATATGCCACGTGAGCATCGCCTTACTTCTAGATGCAACTGAAGCACATATGTGTAAATCACAATGCTTGGTTTTAATGTGTACCTTCCAAAGTTCAGTCATATTATGCACACATACCAGCATTCGCATGCAATGCTGAGTCTCCCATGCCTACAATTTCAGGTTCACAATAAATTCAAAGACCAATATTTATGTTTCAGATACAAATCCTCAGTGCTAAGGACCTCGTTCAGAGTTTGTTGGAGTAAATCGGTGCCGCCCCACCAAACTACACCAATAGAGCCTCCTCTGGCTGTGGATGTGTTAATCTTTCACCTGGTGGCCTGTTGTTAGAACTTAACAAGTGCCTGTTCCCGGGTGGTCTGAGGGTAGGAGAACTCAGACTTTACTAATTTAAAGTAGTCATTCTCCTGGAAGCATGGTAGATTGGGTTTCGGGTAGGTGGCTTTAGAATTTGGGATCATGAAGTTACAACTGGGGTCCTTCACAGAACAAGATGGCCGGTAGGGAATGTCTTGATAGATGTTTAGACTGATCCTAAGCTGACGGTCATTTACTTCTGGTTAAGGAGCAGCTCGGGCAGCGATAAAAGGCCTTCAAGTCCTTTCAGAAATGTCTGGTAGCTGTTTTTTTCATGACAGGTTCCTATGGACGTTACTTTACACTTGTCCTCCTTCTGAGGCATTGTTTTTGTTTTTCTTCTGAGGCATTGTTTTTGTTTTGTTCTGGCCCTACGGGATACGCTTATCAGCTCAATGGCTTCCCTCCTCTTCTGGATGTTAACTAGGCTGATTATTTCTTGACACTGGAGATTCTTTTACACCAATATGTACTTTGCTTGGAGGAAGCCTTTCACTAACTTATGTGGGTTAGGCCAAAACATATGACTCTATATTCTCAATTCTCTATACTTGTGTGCTATTGGCTGTTGTTAACATATTGTTTTATTTATTGTTAAGATGTATTAAGGGTGCAGTCCTTGCTGAGTCTCAGATCCAGGGTTGTTCCTATCTCCTTTTCCCACCCTTCTTCCCTGTTTATTTCTGAGCCCTTCTTTATTCCACAAGCTAAGCCATAGGTTTCGGATTAATTTGGGTTTGTCTTCAGAATCTAAGCAGATCATGCCATATTATCACCCCATGGATCCGACCAGTAATTCCACTATACCTTTTACTAAAACTATTAAGGATATTCATAAGGAATTAGCAAGTGCTAAGACTGAATGAGCTCTATTATTAATTCACCAAAGCAGACTACTCCTTTGGCCACACCTGATAGAAGTAATCCATTTGATTGTGTTGCTACTTGTTTAGCCACGGCTAATAGCACTGGGGCACCCAACACGCCAGTTCTGCATAATTTACCAGTGGTATATATGGGAATTAATATGGCTCCTCCCAAAACAAAATTGTGGAGATAAAAATATGCTCTCATGTATCATGAGTTGTCCATACCTGTTTTCCACTGATACTGGTTAGGTGTCTTTTATGCTTTTCATTATGCCAAAAGATGCACGTCATTGGGCAACTTTCCTGATTTTTAGGCAGAATTAATATCTAAACACTTATGATGCCTTTCTTTGGTAGTTCAAAGGTGTTTTCTAAAGAGGAAAGGTGCCAACTTGGGTTTGTTGACCTTAAGGCAAGGAGTGCGATAATTAGCATTTTAAATCAATCAATGGCAGAAGCAGTTTAGAGAGATGAAGCAGCAGCTGCATTCTATCATTTTCTGAAAGCTGTTGATGAAAAATTACTGCAGCCACTACGATAAATAGCCCTACCAATATGGAAATCTTAATCAATCTTGTGCTACCAACAGATTTTTAAAAATGACTCCATGGGAAGGAAAGAAAAAAGATAACATTTGTGCATCACACCTTTCCTTGACTTATTTCCACAATGATCAGTTCATTTCCAAGTGCTACACCAACCCCTTAAACAGAAGACCATATTCAAATTGGCTTGATATCTCGAAGATTGATACCTAAACAAAGAGAAAGAATAGGGAACAAAAAACATAAGTCTTTATCATGATAAATATGGCCATTTTGTTGGACATTGCCCTTGTATTTTGGAAAACTTGACCACCCAACCTTGAACAGCAGATTAAGATTGAGTGAATTATAGACTGTACCTGTTGATGTCATGGACTATGAAACATACAGAAGGTGATGGGGTGAATGCTTGCAATTTGTCTACCCACTGGCAATCGCTCGGGGTAGCATTCCAACCCATTGTTCTTTTGCTCACCATGCCACCTCAGTTTGGACCCAGCCACATGCAATTCAGTCTTGACCCTGCTCCTCATGGGAGCAGTCCAACCTGAACTGCCAAGGAAGGTCGTCCTTGAACTAGAACACAAGCATCCAAGGCCTGGTTTTACCCTAGTTATGAGCTCATCAGCCGGGTACAGCTTGGTTTCAGTGACACAGTGAGCATGGGACCCTCGTCCGGGCATACCCATGCCACTTAGGGCGGTACATGAAACATGCAAAAGGTGATTAGGAGGAATGCTTGCAATGTGTCTAACCACTGGCAATCGCTCAGGGTAGCATCCCATTCCATTGTACTTTTGCTCACCATTCCCCCAGATTGGACCCAGCCAAATGCAAATCAGTCTTGACCCTGCTCCTCATGGGAACAGTCCAGCCTGAACTGCCAAGCCAGGTCCTCCCTGAATCGGAACACAAGCAACCCAGGACCAGTTTCGCCCTGGTTATGGGCATATTAGCCGGGTACAGCTTGGATCCAATGAAGTGAACGGATGCACTTTACTTTAAGAAATTTGGTACCTCAGAGGCCTTTTGGATTGTGTCCACCACTTAATGATGACAGCACATTCAAATGAGTAATTGGGAACTTTTGCATTCAATCTCGGCCCCCTCGTTGGAAGTGAACTCCTTTTGGAAGGAACATAGTCGTATTTTGATATCACGAAATGAGTCACCATCTGTCCGTTCTCTGACTTTGGAGCCCGACGGGCCCACTACTATCATTCCAACCACCCAGCTTATGGTGGTTTACGGTGCCCCTTTACAGTCCTGAGGAAGACCCCATTGTAAGGATCAAGGTCACCTACATCTATCAGGGGTCGAAACGTCGACATTTTGGTGTATATATGCCAGTGCGGGCAACAGTGTTTTGTTCATTGTGCCTATTTCAGCGACATAATGACTGCTAAATAATTTGGTTGTATATATCTGTCATGTAGGACACACAATCTCTATTGTGAATAATATTGTTGATGTATATATTGTCACTCCCTTTCCGCCCTCATTTAACCCTCACTTTGCACACAAGTCCTTCCCTTCTCCCTTCCACACAATTGGGGCACTTTTGTATATTTATGCTCCTGATGTTCTGCTGGATTTTGAGCATTCAGATCGATGTTCAATATGAATAAATAATATTGAGCAGAAGTTTAAAGTATAAGTAATTCAATGGATGCAACACAACGGCATGCTGACAGGGAGGGAAGGCCTCAGGCCACAGCACAGCGGAGGAAAGGCTGAGTGGACCCTCCGGGACAAGAGCGAGAGACCATAAGGATGAACACAGGCCCCCACAGTGGACGCATCAGCACATCAAGCCACCAGACCCGGCCACCTGCAAACTGAAGAGGTGTCCAGAAAACAACACGCAGCCCACAGGGACACAAGGTGCCCAACAACAGAACAACACAGCGAACTACCACAGCAGCCCGCATGAACGGACCAAGGGAGGGTGAAACGCACAGAAACCCCACCAGGAAGCAAACCTGTGACCAGGGACAAAGACAGATCCCTGAGGAAGCTGCAGCAGGCCACTGAGCTTTTTGAAAGAGAAAATACAAAGTGGCAGGCCAGCTCCCAACGTGCCATCTAGGGAGCTAACTGCCAACACTAGTCTGACACAAGTGCGTCACTGCCTAGCAGGGGATAAACATGCCATAACGTGTATCTGTAAAGCCCATGTGTCACCCAAGGGTATCGAGGCCACGAGTCACAGAGCACAAAGCACCCGTCAGCTACCACAGCCAGAAACAGAGAGCGGTGAGCCGACAGTGAGACACGAACCTGCTCCCAACTGCCCAACTCCAAAGGTGGCATCACGAGCCGGTAGTCCACAACTACCATCATCCGACAGGCTGGGAACAGAAGAGACCGCAGAGTGGCACACACCAGGAGGGCGGGGCGGAAGACAGGAACAAGGCCCTCCCACCCCTCACTGGTGCCCAGGCATACCCCCAAAAACCACGCCAGGACATGGAGGGAAGCAGCCACAGGCGAACAGCACAACCCCAAAAAAGGGAAAGAGACACCGCTACACGGAACTCACTGGGGGGGGCCAGGCAACAGGAAGAAGGCCCCCCCACTGCCACCAGCCAGCCCAAGGCGCCCAACCAGCAACCACGCCAGGATCGGAGAATCAGGAAACGCAGTGCGTCTTCCACCCGGCCAGGCCACAGGAAGACGCGCTCAGCAACCTGGAAGGAACCGGGAGGCCGGCGCACCAGCCGCAAAGGGCCGGCCAGCAAGGAAGAGCCGTCCAGGAACATCCCAGCCTCCCAACAAGCCCGGCAGGCCGGGAGGCGAATGAGGAGTGGAAGAAGAAAACGCCACCCCAGCCTAGCAGGAGCAGCACCAGCACCTCGTCCCAATTCTGTCGACAGACAGAAAAAAAGAACAGGCAGAATGCTGGGTAAGTACTGCTTATGTACTCCCAGAGGGAGGGGCAGGGTTAGGGTCCCCAGCATTCCTCTGGTCTTTTTTTCTGTCGGGAGATGGTTATCTCCACTTTGTACTGAATGGGACAAGGACAGGAGGGACCGGGGGGTAATACTGGCTTTCCCCAGCTGTCGATGACGATGAATCCATGAGCTGACTGAACATGAAGATGTTGAGACCATAATTAATAATGCCTAAAAGGTGGAGCTGAAAGTGTTGCAGCACTTGTTGAAGCATTTTATAGAGTTATACCAATTGCAAATGGTGAGTATTTCACTTGTCCTGTGCTTGTTAGGACATGTCACGGTACAGATGTAGAAGCATACACAGCAGTTGTGATGATGAGTACCTGCATCGCACAGAAATATGCACTCTGATCAGCAAAATAACTTTCCAAATGGTGACTGATAGTATAGCTGGTGCTTCCAATTGAATGTCCATGACTATTTCATAGCAACTCATGCACCAAAATACAGGTCTCATCCAATCAAAATTTATGAAAAAATTGAGTCCAATTCACACTTAATTTAGCAAGCAGGATGCCTCCAAAAGAGAATACCATAGCTACACGATGTTGATATGTAGTCGGGTAGGCTCTATCTTCATGTATGCTTCCATCCATGTTGACTTTTATGTCTTCACTAGAAAAAGAAAAATAATCACATACAACTACAAGAAATGTATTTTGCTATCCCATTAAACAGATTTGAAAATAAATACATGAAGAAAGAAAGGATGAATGCAAATATAGTCTTAAAGCTAGTCAACATGCCAACAAGTCCAATATTTAAAAAAAAACATGGATGATGCCAGTTGTATCTGAAGCACAAAATAGAGTGTCCAATATATAAGCAAACTACTTTGGCAATTGAGTGCAATAGATGATGAATCTCAGATGCGGACCAAGGTGTTTGCAGATCCAGTGTTTCTGTCACAGAGTTTAACGGTTCACTAACATAATATCAACACCACAAATATTGACTTACAGAATTATCAAAAAATTAATATTATTAACAAAAATATCGAGACCCTACACTTAACTAAAACAAAGTCACTAATATCAAACTCAAATATCGTCATGAAAAATATCTAATTTAACATATATCGAAAACAAAAATATTGTTAGCAAAAATGTTGTGACTTACACCTAACCATAGGATATGTCAAAAATATTGAGATCAACAAAATCGACTACATAAATATCATTAAAACAAGTTAAGTAGCAGTAAAAAATATGAAAAACAAAATATTTAAACAAACAACAAACAATATAACCAACAATAATAACTACATTTATAAATAAAATATAATATTTTACTCAACCAAAATAATCCATTTAAAATATATCAACATAATCTCCTCTAAATTGAAAATTATACATATTTACATCGCACTTACATACAACACATTTATATTCATAAACAATATTATCTTTTTCCTTAAAATAAACACATATAATATTCCGCAGAATAAGTTATCTCGAATACGGCCATAAAAAACAAAAATAGGGCCTAATTACGATGTCGGTCGGTAAGCCGCCAACCGCTCAAAATGGTATCGGGCAGACGCAAGTCCGCCAGGCATCGTAATGAGGGCCTAATTGGTGTTTTCCAAATAAGGGCATAATGGAAAAAATAAATAAAAGAAAGCTAAAACAACTTATACTATGAAACTACACAAAAGTATAACCAATAAAATAGCTTGACCAATTAAACAAACAAAATAAAAGCCACAGTAATTTAACTAAATAATAGCTCAAAAACGGCAAACACTTGAAGAGGAGGTAATTCTGCCAGTTTTTCCCTGCAAGACTGAAGCCATCAACATATAAGACCGTACAACAACTTCTACAAGTAAATAAAAATTGTACTTAACATAGGAAGTAAAATAACTTTAACTTTAAAAAGCAATTCTTAAAAAACAATTACCAACAGTTTTATAGTTTATCCTTTTCTACAGATTATTCATACTTCAAGCAAACCTCATTGACAAGCACACAGCAGAGACCACAAAAACAGTAAGTATATAAAAAAAAAATTGAAAGCGCTATAACAGCAACAGTTAAAACTCTGAATATCCTAAACAACCTTAAGCATCAAAAAGATAATGTGTGCAATAAATAAAACTACCTTTTTTCTTCCAACAGAAAAAAACACCTGTTTCAAGAAGAAGCTTGCTGAAGAAAAACTTTCCAAGAAAAGAAAACTTCACCAAACAAGATACAAGTAAGGTTTGAAAAAAATGATAATGTCTGTTTAACTGTATATTAATAAACATTTTTTAATAACCATTTTTCTATGTTCAGTGATTATAGCAAATAAAGGCATAATGACAGAAGCTGCAAAATTTATGATATCACAGAAGGGGAAACCTTTACTATGTTACATGGGATACACGTACAGTCAAGAAAATGATTCTGTTCAACCTATTAATTGGATATGTACCAAAAAATATTCTAATGCATGTAATCGGAGGGCAACTACCAGAGAAACTGTAGTAATTAATGTAAAAGAACGCAACCACACTCTCAATGTAACATAAATACAAGTGAGATAAGTATTAGAAAATATAAGAGAAGCAAGCACTAGTTCCCAAAAACCTGCAGCAGAAATACGTAAAGATATACTACCCCACATACCAGAACATAGAACAGGCCAGTTACCATCCATACCCACCTTAAACCCTTAAACGCCTTATAACTCGAACTAAAGGGCCACCAGCAACACCCCACCTGCTCCTAAAACATTCAGAGATATAGACATTCCACCACAGCTTACAATGGTCCACAGAGAGGAGCAATTCCTATTATAAGACAATAAATGCCATGACAAAAGTATACTTGTATTTGCTACCTCTACAAACTTACTAAAACCTGCCCAATGTCAAACATGGATGATGATTAAAATGTGCCCCAAACTATTCCATCAACTTTACACCATACATGGTGAATTTGTAAAAACACTAACATACCTTTTGTCTATGCATTAATGCCAAACTAACAAAACAGTACCTACATGAAACTGCTAAAGCAGATTAAGCAGCAAACAAACAACTGCTATCCCTCAAAAAATATTATTGACTTCGAGCTATGATCCAATCTATACTAAAAGTGTATACAGGGATGTTACTTTGGGTCTGATTATGAATATAGCAGTCCATAGGAGTCCATAAAAATTGTTTAAACGTTAGAAAAAAGCCCAAAAAGATGCACAAATGTAGGTTAAAATAATTCCAATCCCTCAAGGCAATCCACAATTTGTAGGTTCCATACAAAACCCAAAAAATAGTATAAGAAAAGAACCATTCCAGGAAACCTGAAAAACAGGGAAATCTATATTAAATAAACAGGTTTACAATAAATGAATTCAGATTTCCTTAAAAAAAACTTGATGTCCGACTTCCCTTAGAACAGTCCAGGAAAAATTAAACCTGCAAAAAATAGACCACCTTCCTGCACAAAACACTTCATTCCCGCATATATACATGCATAATATTACTCTACACAAAATTAGTCAGCAATACATACACTACACATAACTTACATTAAAAAACACTTTCATTCCTACAACACAAACCATACCTGTGCAACACCAAACAGCATCCAAAAAGACAATGAAACACACAATAAACTCACCAATAACACCACACATATTATATACAGAACTCTCCTACCTCCCCACACCTTAGAAATACCTTAAAAATGGATAGAAATAAACGTATCTTTACTGACGAAGAGTAGCACCCAACCGTGACTTCTCTCTTCCACGAACATCTCCCAAATAGACTACAAAATTTAGTTAGAGGTAGAAAAAAATGGCTGCCTAATAAAAGTAAGAAAAAGACTATCCCCCCAATAGAAATCAATGGGAAAAAAAGCAGAAATGTTGTTAAACTGTATATTAAAATGTTTAAAAATATAACACATGTTCAACAATGTTCCCAAAATTAATACAAATATTGTAAAATACATATCAAATAATATCATAACATATATAAAATGATTTCATATATGTTAAAAATGTTTATGATAAATAACTATAAAATGTATGGAAAATAAGTATGTGAAAAATATTTAAAAACTGTACAATGTTTCAAGGAATATGAAAATGTATATGAATGAAAAGATATACAAATAAATGTTTTCTGCATGTTTAAAAGCTATTAAATAATGTTATATATTGAATATCATCACATTTATAAAATTATATAATATATATTAAAATATTTGCTACGTAACAGTATAAAAATGTACGTAAAATATGTTTCTAAAAAATTATTAAACATTTACAATGTTTACAAAAAATTTAAAATGTGTTACTGAAAATGTATTCATAAACATTTTTTTCTGAAGAGTATATGTTAAAAATATAAAAAGTGCAATAACCATTTTTTTCTTCAAAATAAAAATAATTCAAAGTTATGTGTATTGTTTTCTTACATTTATTAACGTTAAAATATTAATGAATTGCACACACTACGCTTTTCTACCATACCAATGCAAAAACTATTTTACTGAACACTACAATCTTAACACATACTACTCCCACTTCACTACAAACAAACTAAACACATATCTATAGCACCAAACACAGAGGGCCCAATTACAAGTTTGGCGGTCCTCCTGTCGGCCTGCCGCGCCAACAGGAGGACTGGCAAGTCCATCCTGTGTCCGCCTGATTACAACTGTAATCCATAGTTGGTGGGCTGGCCTAGGCGGTCTCACGACGGCATCTGTATAAGGCTCATAGGTGAGCCTTAAAAGCAGGCGCCGCCGTGTCAGCGCCTGCAGCAAATTCCCTCACGGTGTGGCATGCAAACCACACTGTGCAGGAACTGGGGTGCATTTCCAGGGGGCACAATATGTGCCTCCTTGCATGAACCTCCAGCTGCAGTGGCGGCAGGGGTTCCTCTTAGGGCCCCCTAAGTTGCCTCACCTCCTCCCTTTTCAGGGCGGGCTCACCGCCATGGAAAGGGTGGTGGTTTGGCAATTTGGAATATGCTTATCTGTGCCGCTGCCACTCCGCAAGCATATTCATGCCTCAGACCGCCACTGTCATGCCGCGGATCCTGGATCCAGCGGAGGTGGCGGTCCGACCTACACACATGGAATGCTGCACCTGATGCCGCAGTGGTCATACCACCACCGCGAGTACGGCAGTCTTCCGTACTCGTGATCAGGCCCTTAAAATTCTCTATTCCCACTGCAATACAACTTACCTCAAAGAAGGTTTCGGACACTCGCAGGGTTATATATACTATTCCCACTCCAAGATAAAATAAGTCAGGGAAGGTGTTGGACACTAAAGGGGCAACATTTACTATTCCCACTCTTATATCACATAACTCAGGGAAGGTGCTGGACACTAAAAAGGCAACATTAACCATTCCCACTGCATTAAAGCTTCTCTCTAGGAAGGTTTGGACACTAAAGGGGCAGCATTTACTATTCCCATTCCAATCTAACTTAACTCAGGGAAGGGGCTGGACCTTAAAGGGGCAACATTTACTATTCCCACTCCAATATCATTTACCTTATGGAAGGTGCTGGACACTAAAGAGGCAACATGGGGAGCGTGGCCAGCCAAGATGGCCAAGTGGATGCAATTCATGGAGGCTCTGCCACCATCAATCACAAATGAGGGGCTAGACACCTCCAAAGGGACCGAACAAGATACTGTGATGCTTGTTTTGTCTACTGCCAACTAATGACTCAGAGGACAGCGAGAATCTGAGGGAAAAGCTGGGGATGGTATTGGATTGCAGCGGCCGTGATCTGAGGCAAAATGGCGGTGACGGCAGCGACCCGACTGTAAAGACACCCCGGAACTTAGGACGGCCTCCCGGGGTACCAGCGACTTTGATTGCGGCACCAAGTAGGCGAGAGGAGTGACAGAATAAAGGAAGAGCAGGGACAGCACCATGTTGTCATGGCCTGAGGAGTGCGACATGGGGGCAGATGGGCCGACCTGGCTGGATAGACAGCGAGGCCCCCAGGAACAGATGGAGACGCACACAGGGCCCTTCACCACACAGAGGAGAGAGTAGTGACTCTGGGGGACCGGCAACACAGAGGACGACAACGGAGGCTCCGAGCAGCACGGGGGAGTGCCTGATTCCAAGATGGCAGCCACGAGCCCATAGACCTGCCACTACAGATGGAGAGAGAAGGGCAGAAGTCGAGGTGCCCTCCCCGTGGGACAGTAGAGGCCCCCAGACTAGTTTGAGAAATTAGGCACCACCACGGAGCTGAGTGGAAGGCTCTAGGGGTGAGTCACCAATGGTTCCACACCTGACAGGAGGCGCTGAACCCGACCCTAAGAGGCCAATGCGATGCAGATCCCGATGACCCTCCAGAATACGTGAGGGATGCTGGAGGCCTCTAAAGCACCAAAAGAGTCTAAGACGCTGAGAGCCCCATGAACACACAAAATTGAGTGGTGGGGAATGCGGGGGGCTCCCCAAGCAAGCATCAGTGAGTGTCTTTTAGCTCTGCATGAAAAAGAATAAGGCTACGGCTCTACTGATTGGATTTTTGTTATTTTGGTGTCAAATCATTTATTTTACTTTACTCTATTTTTCTAAATTGGTGTGGGATTTTTCTTGTGTTTTCACTTTATTACTGTATGTGCTGCATAAATACTTTACACATTACTTATAAGTTAAGCCTGACTGCTTTTGTAACATGACACCAGAGAGTTAAGCACTTGTTAACTTAGTGACATTTTATTTTACCCTGAAAGGGAATGTGGTTGTTGCTTTAACAGGGTTCACCCCCCCATTCAATCAAGAAACCAATTTCTCACAATGACCAGGGTGGAAAAATGTATTTGTTACCTAACCTGCAACAGGTATAAAGGCATATGTATCATTGATTAATTGGAGAGGTATTTTTTCTGGTGATTCTTTTACTTCTCCAAATTCATGATCTGGATCAGCTTAATTTTTATATATAGTAATTTCTCGTGGCTGTTCCATTTCAATTGATGTAGATTCTATTGGTGATACACAGTAGATTGTAGTTGCAGAGGTGGCAATCGTTGCTATAGCAGCAACAGGTTCACTTGTTGAAGTCATCCAATCCAATACTAAGGGCATGATTATGAGTTTGGTGGTGTGGGAGCGGGGTGGCACGCCACCGCCCTGCTCCCACACCGCCAAACTTCACTTTGTACCGCATATCCAGTCCTGGTTTTTTGTTTAGCTTTCTGTTTTTTCTTAATGTCTGTTGCATTTTGTTCATTACCAGAGCTCTCAAACTCATTTTTTGCTTTGACATGTTGTTTTGCAGCTTGAGAACTTAAGGTGTTCAGGCCCACAGAGGTGTTGACTTCTGAAATACTTTTAGGAATTTCCATTTCACAATCTTGAATAGGCAGTGCAACCAAGTGCTGGCACAGTTCCAGAACTGCAGCTTCACTTTGAAAATTACTCGGAGCTATTGAGAAAACTGATTCAAAATTCTCTACGAATTTAGGGGCTTATTTATGAGCCCCTGTGTCACTTTTGCTCTGCCATTGTGTCACTTTTTGTGACGCAGTGGCTACGCAAAATATGCGCCATATTGCGAACTATTTGCAAAGGGACGCATCTAGGCAGATGCATCACTTTATAAACCCCTGAGCCACATTATACCTGCACCAGGTATAATGTACGCAGGTTAGGCGTTCCCCCGCAAAAAGCCTTGTAGAAGTGGTGCACTGAAATCTATGCGATTTCAGTGCGCCACTTCTAGGACGCCATTGCGTAAATATCTTATGCCTGCCTCACAGCAGGTGCAAGACTGACGCAGTGCTATAATCATAGCCCTCCCCCTGCATTGCTGGAGTTGCGCCAAGCTTCCGACACAACTCCAGCAATGCTTCAGTTTTGCGCCAACAGATACATCAGTAATACTGACGTATCTGTCATTGCTTGCGACATGATGCGCCATACAGTAAATATGACGCATCAATCATGTTGCAAGGAGGGAGCAGTGAAAACTGTTGCATCGCTGTTTTCACGCAGCGATGCTACAGTTTTCATAAATAAGCACCTTAATTCCTAAATTAAGAGCTGGTGGAATTCTGTGCTCATCCGGTAACAACGCTGAGTGTGCCATGCGTAATAGTATAAATACTTGCAAAGATTGTTCCCCATATAGTATACTCTACTACAGGTGGTACCATACCAAATGATACACACACAGTCAGCATTTTGTGCTTGTCTTGAAGAGTTGTGTGAGGATAGACTGCTTCTAGTTGATTAGCTTATGAGTTATCCAAAATTAAATATAGTCTCTCTTCGTGGGCACTTTGCCTATGATAGCATTAATAGTCTTTAGACTAATTGCCTGCACTACAGGATGCACTTATTGTGCAGGGCAGGGACTATCACACCTGTCCCAGTTGATTGTAAAACGAAGTGTTATAGTCGCCTAGAAATGGATGCTAACTGATTTAGTAAGTGTCTTAAATATGGATATGGTGTATATCCGGCCAGTAAAGGCCAGGTAGCCACTTTATTACTCATGGACCCATTCAGATATTTTAACCTATATGAGGTAGTTGTCCACCAAACCATGCTTGGTCTTCTTGATATCACAGCAGGACCTCTATTTCATGATAGAGTTCATACTAAGCAGGTTATGCAGCTCTGTGTGTATGAAAGATGGGACCTACGGGATCAGACTCCACCCATGAGGGAAAACAATTTAAGTGGTACGCAGCATATGCATTTCTGACAAAAGTTACCCCACCCACATATTAGGAAAAGCCCTAGCCAAGAAGTGTTGTTTAAGTAGGGTCCTGAAGTTTAATCCTATTCTGATAGATTGTCCATTGTAAAAAAGGTGAAAACATGAAATTCAAAAGTGAAATTGAAATACGAAATACCATTAACTAGTCAAGTGCTGAACAAACCCACAGTAGAAAGGGAGCACATATCTGAACAGAGAGAGGAGCCAAATATTACCACAGATGTACCTGCTATTAGTAATAATTGACAAAATCTTGAGCGTTTCATCCAAGATTACTCAAAGAATGCCCCGTGTATGAGCACCAATGATGTGTTGTCTGGAATTTCCTCCAGAACACGACCCGAGAAAGGGTGTTCTAACGTTCTGGATACAAAGACTTGCTCAATGCATCAACATGATACAGAGAACTTGGTGAACCTCAACCTCCTGCACTCCACTGTGGGTTACATGAGTAAGGGGCATATTAGGTAACAACCAGTATTGTGAGACTCACAGAAGTAGTCATTTTTAGTGGACCTAAACATCCATCATCATATATACACACACTCAGGAATTCAGGATGAGAATTTAATTTTATGATTTTATTAAAATCAAAAACCAAACCTAGTGCACACACCTGTGGCTTTTCTAACTATCCTCACATTGAGCTGCCTCAAGTCTGGTCTAAGACACATTTCCTTCCTGAATCAGTACATTGAGATAAAGAGGAAATATGACAATCTTTCAATTACACAGTATCAAAAATACAGAGAATTGAAGTACTAATACTAATATTGAACGCCTGCTTCACACTCACTACTTTTAGCTACTTTTAGCTGCAAGCAACTGAACCCCAATCATACACACACACACATTTTTGGGAGCTATGAGAGCACCCATTCACCTAAAAATAGCTAAGATTTCCAGATCATCTCCATTTCCAAACAGATACAAAGCTCTGACAGGGAAAGTAGCGACCATGTGAAACCTGTGCACATCTCTCTCTCTCTCTCTCTCTCCCTCTCTCTCTCTCTCTAGAATGCTGATTGTTTTAAAAATGATATGCCCCTTTCATCCATAAATTCGACCTTCAAGAATTTATCCCAAATCCTGCATTCTCAAGTGTGATTCACCATAAATTAACCAAGGAAGGCGATGGAAAATATTAAGGCATTCAAACTCACCCACACGCTCTTGATATAGTTACACATTTGCTTCATTCAGGGACATAATGTTTTCGAACATGTTAAAATATCATTTGAATTTAGCACCCACTCAATTTTTTAAGTAATGATGGTGATCCTAGATACTAGTGCAAAATGGCCTGTACATATCTAATTTCTGCTGTACTCAATGGTTTGGAGCAGGGTGTAGGAATGCTCTATGATCGAAAACCGACGCATGATGTACTCATTGTTGGTTGGTTGTTATGGGTGGCAATAAATAAAATTGCAATTAAACACCATTACAGTAACTGGTAATCGCGGCCTCTTTTCTTGGAGTAAATGCTATGGTTAAATAGTTATTAGAAAAACTGCAAATAAACGAAGATCCGTTTTAGCAAATGTCTCTCCATTCATTGCTAAGGCTATTTTTAAGGCACTTTAAAATTATTTGAAGTGCCTGGTTAATGACTGTGTTAGAACTGGGGGTCTCTAGTTGGCAGAGGTAGGTACCTTTGTACAAATAGGGACCCTTGCTTCTAGTCAGGGTAAGGGGGATACACTACTAAAATAACCCCTGCTCACCCCCTTGGTAGCTTGGCACGAGCAGGCAGGCTTATGTCAGAGGCAGTGTGTAAAGCATTTGTGAACACATACAGTAACACAGTGACAACACTACAGATGGACACCACACAGGTTGTGTTATAAAAATAAGTATTTTTTTATAGACTTAACACAAGACCCAAAACGACAAAAATCCACAGTACACTATGAAAAATATGACTGTCAATGGTAGAAAATAGTTCAGTTCAATAAAGATGGTAAATGCGACACTCAATGTACCTTTGGATGCGTAACGCGATACAAACAAAAGAGTTGCAGGGAAGGTGATGCGTCGGTTCCTTACACGCAAGAACGGTGATGCGTCGGTTCCTTGCTCCTGGGGAGGTGATGCGTTGGTTCCCTACTGCTGCGTAGGGGACGGTGATGCGTCGGTTCCTTACCAGAGAGGAGGTGATGCGTCGGTTCTTCACCGCGTGGGGAGGTGATGCGTCGGTTTCTTACTGCGCTTCTGTGGCGATGCGACCCGCAGCGATGCGATGACGACCGGGTGCAATGAAACAAAATGGCGTCTTCCTCTCGAGGCGACAACGAAGGGGCGATGCGTACACGCCCGACGGCCGTGCGGAGACTCAGGGAATCTTCTGGGCTGCGACAGGCCCTGCGACACGCTTCTCCGGTGATGCGACGGCATCTGCTGCGACGGCGACACTCTTCTCCGGTGATGCGAGGCGCTTCGGTGATGCGATGGCAACAGCGGCAGCGGCGGCATGCTTTCTCGGCAATGCAACGACAACTGCTGCGGCAGCGACACGCTTCTTCTTCGTGAGTCGCGCTTCCAGCTCCCAGCGACACGCAGTCTCTCAGAAGGCCCAACTCAACAGCAGGCACTTCAAATTCCCAGCAAGGGAATTCAGGGGAGCTGGCTGGTGAAGTCTTGTGTCCCTGATACTTCAGCAGGAGGCAAGCTCAATCTTCAAGCCCTTCGAGATGTTCTGCAAGATGATGAAAGTAGCACAAAGTTCCTTTCTCCTTTCTTTGGTAATCAGGCAACTACTGCAGGCCAATCCCTCAAACAGCACACAGCATAGGGATAGTCTCCTCCTTCAGCTTCTCTGGTTCCTCTCCTCAGCAAAGGTTCGTCTTGTTTGTTCCAGAAGTGATCTAAAGTCTTGGGGTCAGGGCCCCAGTATTTATACCCATAAATCCTTTGTCCTCTGAAGGCAGATGGTCCTGTACCTAGTCCAAACCAGTTCTGGGTGCATTCTGCCAGTGCACACCCTCTTCCTTTGTCAGTGTGGGACAGGGACATCAGACGCACCACAGGAGGTGGAGCCAGCATTGTGGAAGGCAGGCACAGCCTTATTCAGGCCCAGGTGCTACTCCTCCCACCACTCTACATGCAGATAGGTCTATTCAGCCCTTTGCTGACTCACCCTGTCTCCTGGAGTCCCCCAGCCCCTGTCACTCACAAAACCAGACATACAATACACAAGCTAGCAGAGGCAGGCTGGATGGTTTAGGCAAGAAAATACCTACTTTCTAAAAGTGGTATTTTCAAACACAGAATGTTAAAACCAATTTCACTAAAAGATGTATTTTATCATTCTGAGTTCAGGCATACTAAATTCGTTCCCTGTTCCCTGGGTCAGTTAGAATTATAAGATGTTATATTCAAACTGCCCATTCTGGCCTATGGGGACAGGTAGCCTTGCAATAGTAAAAAACGAAATTGGCTGTAATTCACTATCAGGACATGCCACACACACCAGGGCATGTCCTACCTTACACATACAATGCACCCTGACCTAGGGCCTACCTTAGGGGTGACTAATATGTAGGAAAGGGAAGGTTTGGGGACTGGTAAGTGGGTGCACTTACCAAGTCGACATGGCAATACCAGACTGCACACAGGCTCTGCAATGGCAGGCCTGAGACACAATTTATAAGCTGCTCCTGTGGCTGGCACAACCAGTGCTGCAAGCCCACCAGCAGCATTTGATTCACAGGCCCTGGGCACAACCAGTGCACTGTACTAGGGTCTGACAGTGAATCAAATAGGCCAAACATGGAGTCACTAATCCATACATCAATTTACCATAGGGAGCACTTGCACTTTGGCACTGATCAGCAGTGGCAAAGTGCCCAAAGCATCTAATCCAGCAAAAACAGGTCTGTAACAGAGGAGGCATAGCGCAAAAAATGGAAGGGAGACCCACGCCAATGGTACCAGGTCTACCACGTGTCCCCTCCAGCTGAAATGTGGGAAGAACTACCCATCCCCTTGGGAGTTCTCATCGCT
Organism: Calotriton arnoldi; assembly: GCA_963921515.1. Taxonomy (NCBI): domain Eukaryota; kingdom Metazoa; phylum Chordata; class Amphibia; order Caudata; family Salamandridae; genus Calotriton; species Calotriton arnoldi. The sequence goes on along the minus strand of CAWUFW010004309.1, from coordinate 350,967 downwards.
AAGGCGGAAAAATCTGGACAGACCATCAGCATTGGCATGTTCTGTACCAGGGCGGTGTCCCACCATGAAGTCCATCCCCTGTAGAGAAATGGACCACCTCAACAGTTTTGGATTCTCACCCCTCATCTGCATCAACCATCTGAGGGGCCTGTGGTCTGTCTGAACCCGGAAGTGAGTCCCAAACAGGTATGGTCTCAACTTCTTCAGTGCCCAGACCACAGCAAATGTCTCACGCTCAATAGCACTCCACCTCTGTTCCCGTGGAAGTAACCTCCTACGGATGAAGGCTACAGGTTGGTCTAGGCCCTCCTCATTTAACTGTGCCAGAACAGCCCCTACACCATGCTCTGAAGCGTCTGTTTGGACCATGAACTCTTTTGAGAAGTTGGGCGCCTGAAGCACGGGGCCATGCACATGGCAGTCTTCAAGGCGTCAAAAGCTCTCTGACAGGTGTCAGTCCAAATCACTCTCTTGGGCTGCTTCCTGGAAGTCAGCTCTGTCAAGGGTGCAACGATGCTGCCATACCCCTTGACAAATCTCCTGTAATACCCGGTGAGTTCTAAAAAGGCTCTCACCTCTGTCTGGGTCTTGGGGCGCTCCCAAGCCAGAATGGTATCAATCTTGGGCTGTAGGGGCGCCACCTGGCCGCTCCCAACCTGGTGTCCCAAGTACACCACGGAACCCTGCCCGATCTGGCACTTACTCGCCTTGATCGTGAGGCCTGCCCTCCGCAGCGCCATCCACACTTCCCAGAGGTGGCGCAGATGTTCTTCCCAACTGGCGCTGAACACTGCGATGTCATCCAGGTAGGCGGCACTGAAATCTTCCAGTCCAACCAACACCTGGTTGACCAACCTCTGAAAGGTGGCAGGGGCATTCTTCATCCCAAAGGGCATAACCCGGAATTGGTAGTGCCCATCTGGTGTGGAGAATGCTGACCTCTCTTTGGCCCCATCAGTCAAGGCGATCTGGCAGTACCCAGACGTTAAGTCAAACGAGCTGAGGTACCGGGCAGCCCCTAACCGATCAATGAGCTCATCAGCTCTGGGGATGGGGTGCACGTCAGTCCTGGTGACTGAATTGAGTCCTCGGTAGTCCACACAGAACCGAAGTTCGGGTGTGGCACCAGGCGCGGCAGCCTTTGGGACCAAGGGCTGTGAGAGGACTCAATCACCCCCAATGCAAACATCTTGGAGACCTCCTCCTTGATGCAAGCTCTCACCCTGTCAGTCACTCTGTAAGCCTTGTGCTTGACAGGAGGACTGTCCCCAGTGTCCACATCATGGACGCACCAATCAGTGACACTAGGAACCAGGGAAAACAGGTCAGGAAACTGTCCCAACAGTTGGCGACAGTCTTCCTGCTGCTCAGGTGTCAGGGAGTTAGAGAGGTTCACACCCTCCACTGACCCATCTTGCTCTGTTGCAGACAGAAGGTCAGGAAGAGGTTCTGTCTCCTCTTCCATTCCATCATCAGTTGCTAGGAGCATGCCCACTTCGGACCTCTCAAAATGGGGCTTTAGGCGGTTGACATGTAGGACCCACAAAGGGTTCCTGGGAGATCGCAAGTCCACCAGGTAGGTGACGTTACTCTTGTACTCCACCACCTCAAATTGTCCTGTCCACTTATCCTGGAGCGCGCAAGGCTCCACAGGGGCCATGACCCACACTTTCTGCCCTGGCTGAAACTCGATCAGAGTGGCATTCTGATCATACCACCGTTTCATCTCCTCCTGGCTGGCTTCCAGATTCGCCTCAGCGAGTTGTCTGAATCACCTAGTCTGGTTTCTAAAGGCCAACATGTAGCTAAATACATCCTGGGGAGGTTTACTGGGAGCTTTCTCCCAGCCTTCTTTCACCAAACTCAGAGGTCCTCTTACCGGGTGACCATAGAGCAGTTCGAAGGGACTGAACCTTAAGGACTTCTGTGGCACCTCACAGTAAGCAAAGAGAAGGCATGGCAAGAGGACGTCCCACTTACGCCTCATGGGTTCTTCCAGACCCATAATCATGCCCTTCAGGGTCTGGGCGAATCTCTCAACCAGCCCATTTCCTTGGGGGTGGTAAGGGGTGGTGAACTTATAGGTAACACCGCACTCCTGCCACAGGGACTTCATATACTTAGATATGAAGCTTGTACCACGGTCACTCACCACCTCCTTGGGGAACCCTACACGGGAGAAAATCCCCATCAGTGCACGTCCCACCACGGGGGCCGTCACTTTCCGAAGAGGGATGACTTCCGGGTACCGGGTGGCATGGTCCACCAAGACCAGGATGAACCTGTTGCCCATGGCAGTCTTGGGGTCCAGTGGCCCCACAATGTCAATACCCACCCGTTCAAAGGGGGTGCTGACCACAGGGAATGGCTGGAGAGGAGCCTTGTGTTTCCTCCCACTTTTTCCACTTGCCTGGCAAGTCTGATATGTCCTGCAATGAGTGTCTGAACTCTTGCGCATCTGGGGCCAATAAAAGTGGGTGACAAGCCTTTCAAAGGTCTTGCTCTGCCCCAGATGTCCTGCTAAAGGCACATCATGAGCCAAACCCAGTAGGAAGGCTCTGAAGCGCTGGGGTACCACCAGCACACGGGCTGACCCAGGCTCAGCAACCTTAGGCTCTCTATACAGGAGACCATTCTCCCAGTAGATCCAATGTGATCCAGACTGATCACCTGCTGCCTGGTTTGTGGCCTGTTGCCACAAACCCAAACGAGAAGGGCACTTGTTCTGCTCCTCACAGAACTCCTCCCTGGAGGGGCCTCCCTCCTGCTGCCAATGGGTCAGCTCAGGTAGGTCGCCCAGTTCGGCCACTTGCTCCCCTGTAGGTTCCAGAACATCCCCCTCAGCTTCTGCTTCCTCCTGGACCGTGGGAACTATGGGGCCGGTTTCCCGTGCCCCCTGCCTCTTCTCTTCAAGGCAGGCACCTGGGCCACCCTCTCAGGCTCCAGGTCCTCTTGAACACCTCTACTGGCTGCCATAGACCGAGTGGTCGCGCACGCCCACTCGGGCAGACCCAACATCTCTAAATGAGACCTTCTCTCCACCTCTGCCCAAGGTGAACTCTCCAAATCGTTGCCTAACAGACAGTCTACAGGCATGGCTGGCCTCACAGCTACTTGAAAGGTACCTGAGACCCCCCGCCCCCACTCAAAGGGAACCTGAGCCACTTTGCAGTGGCTCTCTCAGTTGTCCGCGGCAACTACTGGGTAGAATGCATTGGGGATCACCTGCTCTTCAGACACCAGCCGACAACTGACAGCTGTCACACTGGCTCCGGTGTCTCTCAGAGCCTCCACCCTTTGGCCATTGATGGTCACCCACTGCCTGTATTTCTTAGTGTTATCAGGCAGCTGGGCCCTGGGGACCATCTCACTGTCTCCTAAAGAGACCAAGGACATTGCTACGGGACCCCGCCCACCTTGGGCAGCCATCTCCTCCCCCAGGGCTACACTAGCTACCTGCCGGGGTGGTGCACCAGTGGGTGCTGATTTTCCATACAAGGGACATCTAGTCTCCCAGGAGCAGTGGCCCACTTGACCACACTTAAAGCAAGTCTTGGGCCTCCTGTGAACAGGCTTATCTGTTGGGGTCCCTGGCTTCCTTTCAGGGGGAGGCTGGGAACCCTTCCCTTGGTTCCCTTGGGGATTACTTTGGGGCCCTTTCTGGAACTCCCTCTGTTTACCCTTGTCCCCCCACTCCTCTGCTGGGGACCCTGCCCACCTTTGGCGGAGTCTCCCACGTGACCCTTGTGGACCCGGGTGCTCACCCAGCGGTCCGCCTCCTCAGCAAGTTTCCTAGAGTTAGTCAGCCTACTATCAATAAGGTGCTGGCATAGCTCTGGAAAACAATTTCCTGACAAGTGCTCCCATGCAATCAAATCAAAGAGCACTTCAACATCATTCACTTTGCTACCCTTCACCCAACCATCCAATGCTCTGCAAAAAAAAGAAGTCACATATTCTACCCAGGTACTGCCCTCCAACTTTATGCAATTCCTGAACCTCTGCCTATACAGTTCAGGATTCAACCCATACCTGGACATCAATGCTTCTTTCATATGACCATAAGAATTGTGGACATCAGAGGGCAAGTCTAATAAGGTATCCCGCCCCTCACTAAGGAACCGCCCCCACAACCCCGCTCCCCAATCCTTCTCAGGGACCCGGTGTGAGGTCATAGCTACCTCATAGGCTTTAAACCATTGCCCAATATCATCATTCTTATAAAACTCTTTCACCACATCTTTAGGTATATACACCCTTGCTTCAACAGGCATGGACGGTGTGCTGCCACCAGAGGGAGTAATCTCTAAGCTCCTAGCTTTCAACTCCAACTCCCTCTAACTTCTCTCATGCTCCATTTGCATCCTCTTTTCCTCTAGGGCCAATTTCTTAATTTCCAATTCTAACTGCCCACCCATCTTAAGCTTGGTCAGCTCCATCTCATGCACCCTACTTCTCTCCCTGTCCTCCAGCTCTCCTGGGGACAGGTCCTTGGAAGAAACACTGCTACCTGCTGGGGAAAGTGCTTTCCTCCCCCCTGGACCCAATAGCCCATTTAGCTGCCCTCCTGCATCCTCAGCCCCCTCCTCATGCTCTTCCACATGCTCAGGGGTGCTCCTTGCTTCCACCCAGGCCCTCAGCGCCTTTTGGAACTCATCCTTCTTGGAGAGACCGGTCATAGCAACTTTAAATTTCCTGCAGAAGTGTTTCAGCTGTTTCACAGTGTAACTTTCTAGTTTCATTTCCTCAAAATCAAAATCAACAGATGCGATGGACGCTGTTTTGCTCATGGTGAAACTTGGCAGATCTTGGCAAAATTAGAAATCCCAGGAAAAAAACTATCTACCAAAATGTAAGTGGTTGCGTTTGGTCTGCACTCACTAGTAGTGTACACCAATCACTATATATGAGTCACAAATGCAAGTCGAGAATCCTCACCGCTGACCACCAATGTTAGAACTGGGGGTCTCTAGTTGGCAGAGGTAGGTACCTTTGTCCAAATAGGGACCCTTGCTTCTAGTCAGGGTAAGGGGGATACACTACTAAAATAACCCCTGCTCACCCCCTTGGTAGCTTGGCACGAGCAGGCAGGCTTATCTCAGAGGCAGTGTGTAAAGCATTTGTGAACACATGCAGTAACACAGTGACAACACTACAGATGGACACCACACAGGTTGTGTTATAAAAATAAGTATTTTTATATAGACTTAACACAAGACCCAAAACAACAAAAATCCACAGTACACTATGAAAAATATGACTGTCAATGGTAGAAAATAGTTCAGTTCAATAAAGATGGTAAATGCGACACTCAATGTTCAATGTACCTTTGGATGCGTAACGCGATACAAACAAAAGAGTTGCAGGAAAGGTGATGCGTCGGTTCCTTACACGCAAGAACGGTGATGCGTCGGTTCCTTGCTCCGGGGGAGGTGATGCGTCGGTTCCCTACTGCTGCGTAGGGGACTGTGATGCGTCGGTTCCTTACCGGAGAGGAGGTGATGCGCCGGTTCTTCACCGCGTGGGGAGGTGATGCGTCGGTTTCTTACTGCGCTTCTGTGGCGATGCGACCCGCAGCGCCGCGATGCGGTGACGACCCGGTGCAATGAAACAAAATGGCGTCTTCCTCTCGAGGCGACAACGAAGGGGCGATGCGTGCACGCCCGATGGCCGTGCGGCGACTCGGTGAATCTTCTGAGCCGCGACAGGCCCTGCGACACGCTTCTCCGGTGATGCGACGGCATCCTGCTGCGACGGCGACACTCTTCTCCAGTGATGCGAGGTGCTTCGGTGATGCGATGGTGACAGAGGCAGCGGGGGCACGCTTTCTCGGCGATGCGACGACAACTGCTGCGGTGGCGACACGCTTCTTCTTCGTGAGTCGCGCTTCCAGCTCCCAGCGACACGCAGTCTCTCAGAAGGCCCAACACAACAGCAGGCACTTCAAATTCCCAGCAAGGGAATTCAGCGGAGCTGGCTGGTGAAGTCTTGTGTCCCGGAGACTTCAGCAGGAGGCAAGCTCAGTCTTCAAGCCCTTGGAGATGTTCTGCAAGATGATGAAAGTAGCACAAAGTTCCTTTCTCCTTTCTTTGGCAATCAGGCAACCACTGCAGGCCAATCCCTCAAACAGCACACAGCATAGGGATAGTCTCCTTCAGCTTCTCTGGTTCCTCTCCTCAGCAAAGGTTTGTCTTGTTTGTTCCAGAAGTGATCTAAAGTCTTGGGGTCAGGGCCCCAGTATTTATACCCATAAATCCTTTGTCCTCTGAAGGCAGAGGGTCCTGTACCTAGTCCAAACCAGTTCTGGGTGCATTCTGCCAGTGCACACCCTCTTCCTTTGTCAGTGTGGGCCAGGGACATCAGACGCACCACAGGAGGTGGAGCCAGCATTGTGGAAGGCAGGCACAGCCTTATTCAGGCCCAGGTGCTACTCCTCCCACCACTCTACATGCAGTTGGTCTATTCAGCCCTGTGCTGACTCACCCTGTCTCCTGGAGTCCCCCAGCCCCTGTCACTCACAAAACCAGACATACAATACACAAGCTAGCAGAGGCAGGCTGGATGGTTTAGGCAAGAAAATACCTACTTTCTAAAAGTGGTATTTTCAAACACAGAATGTTAAAACCAATTTCACTAAAAGATGTATTTTATCATTCTGAGTTCAGGCATACTAAATTCGTTTTTCTACCATGTTCCCTGGGTCAGTTAGAATTATAAGATGTTATATTCAAACTGCCCATTCTGGCCTATGGGGACAGGTAGCCTTGCAATAGTGAAAAACGAAATTGGCTGTAATTCACTATCAGGACATGCCACACACACCAGGGCATGTCCTACCTTACACATACAATGCACCCTGCCCTAGGGCCTACCTTAGGGGTGACTAATATGTAGGAAAGGGAAGGTTTGGGGACTGGTAAGTGGGTGCACTTACCAAGTCGACATGGCAATACCAGACTGCACACAGGCTCTGCAATGGCAGGCCTGAGACACAATTTATAAGCTGCTCCTGTGGCTGGCACAACCAGTGCTGCAAGCCCACCAGCAGCATTTGATTCACAGGCCCTGGGCACAACCAGTGCACTGTACTAGGGTCTGACAGTGAATCAAATAGGCCAAACATGGAGTCACTAATCCATACATCAATTTACCATAGGGAGCACTTGCACTTTGGCACTGATCAGCAGTGGCAAAGTGCCCAAAGCATCTAATCCAGCAAAAACAGGTCTGTAACAGAGGAGGCATAGCGCAAAAAATGGAAGGGAGACCCACGTCAATGGTACCAGGTCTACCACGTGTCCCCTCCAGCTGAAATGTGGGAAGAACTACCCATCCCCTTGGGAGTTCTCATCGCTAAGGCGGAAAAATTTGGACAGACCATCAGCATTGGCGTGTTCTGTACCAGGGCGGTGTCCCACCGTGAAGTCCATCCCCTGTAGAGAAATGGACCACCTCAACAGTTTTGGATTCTCACCCCTCATCTGCATCAACCATCTGAGGGGCCTGTGGTCTGTCTGAACCCGGAAGTGAGTCCCAAACAGGTATGGTCTCAACTTCTTCAGTGCCCAGACCACAGCAAATGTCTCACGCTCAATAGCACTCCACCTCTGTTCCCGTGGAAGTAACCTCCTACGGATGAAGGCTACAGGTTGGTCTAGGCCCTCCTCATTTAACTGTGCCAGAACAGCCCCTACACCATGCTCTGAAGCGTCTGTTTGGACCACGAACTCTTTTGAGAAGTTGGGCGCCTGAAGCACGGGGGCCATGCACATGGCAGTCTTCAAGGCGTCAAAAGCTCTCTGACAGGTGTCAGTCCAAATCACTCTCTTGGGCTGCTTCCTGGAAGTCAGCTCTGTCAAGGGTGCAACGATGCTGCCATACCCCTTGACAAATCTCCTGTAATTCCAGGTGAGTTCTAAAAAGGCTCTCACCTCTGTCTGGGTCTTGGGGCGCTCCCAAGCCAGAATGGTATCAATCTTGGGCTGTAGGGGCGCCACCTGGCCGCTCCCAACCTGGTGTCCCAAGTACACCACGGAACCCTGCCCGATCTGGCACTTACTCGCCTTGATCGTGAGGCCTGCCCTCCGCAGCGCCATCCACACTTCCCAGAGGTGGCGCAGATGCTCTTCCCAACTGGCACTGAACACTGCGATGTCATCCAGGTAGGCGGCACTGAAATCTTCCAGTCCAACCAACACCTGGTTGACCAACCTCTGAAAGGTGGCAGGGGCATTCTTCATCCCAAAGGGCATAACCCGGAATTGGTAGTGCCCATCTGGTGTGGAGAATGCTGACCTCTCTTTGGCCCCATCAGTCAAGGCGATCTGGCAGTACCCAGACGTTAAGTCAAACGAGCTGAGGTACCGGGCAGCCCCTAACCGATCAATGAGCTCATCAGCTCTGGGGATGGGGTGCACGTCAGTCCTGGTGACTGAATTGAGTCCTCGGTAGTCCACACAGAACCGAAGTTCGGGTGTGGCACCAGGCGCGGCAGCCTTTGGGACCAAGACCACTGGGCTGGCTCAAGGGCTGTGAGAGGACTCAATCACCCCCAATGCAAACATCTTGGAGACCTCCTCCTTGATGCAAGCTCTCACCCTGTCAGTCACTCTGTAAGCCTTGTGCTTGACAGGAGGACTGTCCCCAGTGTCCACATCATGGACGCACCAATCAGTGACACTAGGAACCAGGGAAAACAGGTCAGGAAACTGTCCCAACAGTTGGTGACAGTCTTCCTGCTGCTCAGGTGTCAGGGAGTTAGAGAGGTTCACACCCTCCACTGACCCATCTTGCTCTGTTGCAGACAGAAGGTCAGGAAGAGGTTCTGTCTCCTCTTCCATTCCATCATCAGTTGCTAGGAGCATACCCACTTCGGACCTCTCAAAATGGGGCTTTAGGCGGTTGACATGTAGGACCCACAAAGGGTTCCTGGGAGATCGCAAGTCCACCAGGTAGGTGACGTTACTCTTGTACTCCACCACCTCAAATTGTCCTGTCCACTTATCCTGGAGCGCGCAAGGCTCCACGGGGGCCATGACCCACACTTTCTGCCCTGGCTGAAACTCGATCAGAGTGGCATTCTGATCATACCACCGTTTCATCTCCTCCTGGCTGGCTTCCAGATTCGCCTCAGCGAGTTGTCTGAATCGCCTAGTCTGGTTTCTAAAGGCCAGCATGTAGCTAAATACATCCTGGGGAGTTTTACTGGGAGCTTTCTCCCAGCCTTCTTTCACCAAACTCAGAGGTCCTCTTACCGGGTGACCATAGAGCAGTTCAAAGGGACTGAACCTTAAGGACTTCTGTGGCACCTCACGGTAAGCAAAGAAAAGGCATGGCAAGAGGACGTCCCACTTACGCCTCATGGGTTCTTCCAGACCCATAATCATGCCGTTCAGGTTCCGGGCGAATCTCTCAACCAGCCCATTTCCTTGGGGGTGGTAAGGGGTGGTGAACTTATAGGTAACACCGCACTCCTGCCACAGGGACTTCATATACTTAGATATGAAGCTTGTACCACGGTCACTCACCACCTCCTTGGGGGACCCTACATGGGAGAAAATCCCCATCAGTGCACGTCCCACCACAGGGGCCGTCACTTTCCGAAGAGGCATGACTTCCGGGTATCGGGTGGCATGGTCCACCAAGACCAGGATGAACCTGTTGCCCATGGCTGTCTTGGGGTCCAGTGGCCCCACAATGTCAATACCCACCCGTTCAAAGGGGGTGCTGACCACAGGGAATGGCTGGAGGGGAGCCTTGTGCTTCCTCCCACTTTTTCCACTTGCCTGGCAAGTCTGATATGTCCTGCAATGAGTGTCTGAAATCTTGCGCATCTGGGGCCAATAAAAGTGGGTGACAAGCCTTTCAAAGGTCTTGCTCTGCCCCAGATGTCCTGCTAAAGGCACATCATGAGCCAAACCCAGTAGGAAGGCTCTGAAGCGCTGGGGTACCACCAGCACACGGGCTGACCCAGGCTCAGCAACCTTAGGCTCTCTATACAGGAGACCATTCTCCCAGTAGATCCAATGTGATCCAGACTGATCACCTGTTGCCTGGTTTGTGGCCTGTTGCCGCAAACCCACAAGAGAAGGGCACTTGTTCTGCTCCTCACAGAACTCCTCCCTGGAGGGGCCTCCCTCCTGCTGCCAATGGGTCAGCTCAGGTAGGTCCCCCAGTTCGGCCACTTGCTCCCCTGTAGGTTCCAGAGCATCCCCCTCAGCTTCTGCTTCCTCCTGGACCGTGGGAACTACGGGGCCGGTTTCCCGTGCCCCCTGCCTCTTCTCTTCAAGGCAGGCACCTGGGCCACCCTCTCAGGCTCCAGGTCCTCTTGAACACCTCTACTGGCTGCCATAGACCGAGTGGTCGCGCACGCCCACTCGGGCAGACCCAACATCTCTAAATGAGACCTTCTCTCCACCTCTGCCCAAGGTGAACTCTCCAAATCGTTGCCTAACAGACAGTCTACAGGCATGGCTGGCCTCACAGCTACTTGAAAGGTACCTGAGACCCCCCCCACTCAAAGGGAACCTGAGCCACTTTGCAGTGGCTCTCTGAGTTGTCCACGGCAACTACTGGGTAGAATGCATTGGGGATCACCTGCTCTTCAGACACCAGCCGACAACTGACAGCTGTCACACTGGCTCCGGTGTCTCTCAGAGCCTCCACCCTTTGGCCATTGATGGTCACCCACTGCCTGCATTTCTTAGTGTTATCAGGCAGCTGGGCCCTGGGGACCATCTCACTGTCTCCTAAAGAGACCAAGGACATTGCTATGGGACTCCGCCCACCTTGGGCACCCATCTCCTCCCCCAGGGCTACACTAGCTACCTGCCGGGGTGGTGCACCAGTGGGTGCTGATTTTCCATACAAGGGACATCTAGTCTCCCAGGAGCAGTGGCCCACTTGACCACACTTAAAGCAAGTCTTGGGCCTCCTGTGAACAGGCTTATCTGTTGGGGCCCCTGGCTTCCTTTCAGGGGGAGGCTGGGAACCCTTCCCTTGGTTCCCTTGGGGATTACTTTGGGGCCCTTTCTGGAACTCCCTCTGTTTACCCTTGTCCCCCCACTCCTCTGCTGGGGACCCTGCCCACCTTTGGCGGAGTCTCCCACGTGACCCTTGTGGACCCGAGTGCTCACCCAGCGGTCCGCCTCCTAAGCAAGTTTCCTAGAGTTAGTCAGCCTACTATCAATAAGGTGCTGGCATAGCTCTGGAAAACAATTTCCTGACAAGTGCTCCCATGCAATCAAATCAAAGAGCGCTTCAACATCATTCACTTTGCTACCCTTCACCCAACCATCCAATGCTCTGCAAAAAAAAGAAGTCACATATTCTACCCAGGTACTGCCCTCCAACTTTATGCAATTCCTGAACCTCTGCCTATACAGTTCAGGATTCAACCCATACCTGGACATCAATGCTTCTTTCATATGACCATAAGAATTGTGGACATCAGAGGGCAAGTCTAATAAGGTATCCCGCCCCTCACTAAGGAACAGCCCCCACAACCCCGCTCCCCAATCCTTCTCAGGGACCCGGTGTGAGGTCATAGCTACCTCATAGGCTTTAAACCTTTGCCCAATATCATCATTCTTATAAAACTCTTTCACCACATCTTTAGGTATATACACCCTTGCTTCAACAGGCATGAACGGTGTGCTGCCACCAGAGGGAGTAATCTCTAAGCTCCTAGCTTTCAACTCCAACTCCCTCAAACTTCTCTCATGCTCCATTTGCATCCTCTTTTCCTCTAGGGCCAATTTCTTAATTTCCAATTCTAACTGCCCACCCATCTTAAGCTTGGTCAGCTCCATCTCATGCACCCTACTTCTCTCCCTGTCCTCCAGCTCTCCTGGGGACAGGCCCTTGGAAGAAACACTGCTACCTGCTGGGGAAAGTGCTTTCCTCCCCCCTGGACCCAATAGCCCATCTAGCTGCCATCCTGCATCCTCAGCCCCCTCCTCATGCTCTTCCACATGCTCAGGGGTGCTCCTTGCTTCCACCCAGGCCCTCAGCGCCTTTTGGAACTCATCCTTCTTGGAGAGACAGGTCATAGCAACTTTAAATTTCCTGCAGAAGTGCTTCAGCTGTTTCACAGTGTAACTTTCTAGTTTCATTTCCTCAAAATCAAAATCAACAGATGCGATGGACGCTGTTTTGCTCATGGTGAAACTTGGCAGATCTTGGCAAAATTAGAAATCCCAGGAAAAAACTATCTACCAAAATGTAAGTGGTTGCGTTTGGTCTGCACTCACTAGTAGTGTACACCAATCACTATATATGAGTCACAAATGCAAGTCGAGAATCCTCACCGCTGACCACCAATGTTAGAACTGGGGGTCTCTAGTTGGCAGAGGTAGGTACCTTTGTCCAAATAGGGACCCTTGCTCCTAGTCAGGGTAAGGGGGATACACTACTAAAATAACCCCTGCTCACCCCTTTGGTAGCTTGGCACGAGCAGGCAGGCTTATCTCAGAGGCAGTGTGTAAAGCATTTGTGAACACATGCAGTAACACAGTGACAACACTACAGATGGACACCACACAGGTTGTGTTATAAAAATAAGTATTTTTATATAGACTTAACACAAGACCCAAAACAACAAAAATCCACAGTACACTATGAAAAATATGACTGTCAATGGTAGAAAATAGTTCAGTTCAATAAAGATGGTAAATGCGACACTCAATGTTCAATGTACCTTTGGATGCGTAACGCGATACAAACAAAAGAGTTGCAGGGAAGGTGATGCGTCGGTTCCTTACACGCAAGAGCGGTGATGCGTCGGTTCCTTGCTCCGGGGGAGGTGATGCGTCGGTTCCCTACTGCTGCGTAGGGGACTGTGATGCGTCGGTTCCTTACCGGAGAGGAGGTGATGCGTCGGTTCTTCACCGCGTGGGGAGTTGATGCGTCGGTTTCTTACTGCGCTTCTGTGGCGATGCGACCCGCAGCGCCGCGATGCGGTGACGACCCGGTGCAATGAAACAAAATGGCGTCTTCCTCTCGAGGCGACAACGAAGGGGCGATGCGTACACGCCCGATGGCCGTGCGGCGACTCGGTGAATCTTCTGAGCCGCGACAGGACCTGCGACACGCTTCTCCGGTGATGCGACGGCGTCTGCTGCGACGGCGACACTCTTCTCCAGTGATGCGAGGTGCTTCGGTGATGCGATGGCGACAGCGGCAGCGGGGGCACGCTTTCTCGGCGATGCGACGACAACTGCTGCGGTGGCGACACGCTTCTTCTTCGTGAGTCGCGCTTCCAGCTCCCAGCGACACGCAGTCTCTCAGAAGGCCCAACACAACAGCAGGCACTTCAAATTCCCAGCAAGGGAATTCAGCGGAGCTGGCTGGTGAAGTCTTGTGTCCCGGAGACTTCAGCAGGAGGCAAGCTCCGTCTTCAAGCCCTTGGAGATGTTCTGCAAGATGATGAAAGTAGCACAAAGTTCCTTTCTCCTTTCTTTGGCAATTAGGCAACCACTGCAGGCCAATCCCTCAAACAGCACACAGCATAGAGATAGTCTCCTTCAGCTTCTCTGGTTCCTCTCCTCAGCAAAGGTTTGTCTTGTTTGTTCCAGAAGTGATCTAAAGTCTTGGGGTCAGGGCCCCAGTATTTATACCCATAAATCCTTTGTCCTCTGAAGGCAGAGGGTCCTGTACCTAGTCCAAACCAGTTCTGGGTGCATTCTGCCAGTGCACACCCTCTTCCTTTGTCAGTGTGGGCCAGGGACATCAGACGCACCACAGGAGGTGGAGCCAGCATTGTGGAAGGCAGGCACAGCCTTATTCAGGCCCAGGTGCTACTCCTCCCACCACTCTACATGCAGATAGGTCTATTCAGCCCTGTGCTGACTCACCCTATCTCCTGGAGTCCCCCAGCCCCTGTCACTCACAAAACCAGACATACAATACACAAGCTAGCAGAGGCAGGCTGGATGGTTTAGGCAAGAAAATACCTACTTTCTAAAAGTGGTATTTTCAAACACAGAATGTTAAAACCAATTTCACTAAAAGATGTATTTTATCATTCTGAGTTCAGGCATACTAAATTCGTTTTCCTACCATGTTCCCTGGGTCAGTTAGGATTATAAGATGTTATATTCAAACTGCCCATTCTGGCCTATGGGGACAGGTAGCCTTGGAATAGTGAAAAACGAAATTGGCTGTAATTCACTATCAGGACATGCCACACACACCAGGGCATGTCCTACCTTACACATACAATGCACCCTGCCCTAGGGCCTACCTTAGGGGTGACTAATATGCAGGAAAGGGAAGGTTTGGGGACTGGTAAGTGGGTGCACTTACCAAGTCGACATGGCAGTACCAGACTGCACACAGGCTCTGCAATGGCAGGCCTGAAACACACTTTATAAGCTGCTCCTGTGGGTGGCACAACCAGTGCTGCAAGCCCACCAGCAGCATTTGATTCACAGGCCCTGGGCACAACCAGTGCACTGTACTAGGGTCTGACAGCGAATCAAATAGGCCAAACATGGAGTCACTAATCCATACATCAATTTACCATAGTGAGCACTTGCACTTTGGCACTGATCAGCAGTGGCAAAGTGCCCAAAGCATCTAATCCAGCAAAAACAGGTCAGTAACAGAGGAGGCATAGCGCAAAAAATGGAAGGGAGACCCACGCCAATGGTACCAGGTCTAACAGACCGCATAAAAATGTTATTGAAATTTCCCCTTCGAATCCTATTTTACCACGAAATTCACTTGTCTCCTTCATTCACTTTTCGTATATATTTGCACCACAGTTATGCATAGTTTAGACTTCAATTTCTTAACGTTCGTTGACAAAAGTGCGTATAATTTTTCCTGCATTAAGTTGTAACTGTCTGTTTGCATTTGTACTTGTATAGTTTTGTGGTCTTTGAACTGTAATTCCAACTTGATATTGTTCTTCAATGATATGTTTGTTCATGCTGCCCCTTGTTTCCTTTGTGTCTACCTATTTCCATTTTTGACCTTCTTGTGCTCCAGTGACCTTTTCGTCACACTCTGATAGTGCACCCTTTTAATCCAGTTGTATACTTTATAAAGGCAAAAAAACTAGGATCAAAAGATTGACATGCATAAATATAATGGGCCCTATTAACAAAGGTATTTTTGGTCCTAAACCTATGTTTATGTCCGAAAACAGCTTTTGTGAAGCCTGCCAGTAATTTACAAAGGGATTCTTGACTGACATAAATGAACTGTGGATTTCTAAACCACGAGTGCGGAACAATCTTCATTAGTAATCCTAGTCAAAGGGTGTGAAGTTGGCTTTCTATGGTGTGGTTTGCTTTTGAAATTTGGGAATTCCCACAAATTCATTTGTGAGGATTCCTAAACTCCTATCTGACACCTTATGGCCCTGGAAATGGACAGAGACTAAGGGCCTGATTACGAGTGGCGGTCTTGCGTTCGCCAGACTCACAGTGGCGGTGATCTGCCAACTGCATTACGACTTGCAAATTTGTTGCGGCAGAGGACCGCCGGCTGCAGCAGGGAACAGTTGCTCCCTGGCAGTGGCACGCCACAATGCAGTATGTTCAGCGGGACTGGTGCAGTCCCGCTGAGCATATTACAAGTTCCACCACCGCCAGCCATTTCATGGCAGAGCCCACCATGAAAAGGCTGGCTGTGGAGGAACAAAGGGGGCCCTACAGGGCCCCCATTCCCCCCCAGCCATGGGGATACATTCAGGGGGCACAACATGTGCCCCCCCCTGAAAGTATAACCCCAAAGTTTCAGTACGGCTCCTGGGCTTCTCCGTCCATGCTGTGCTGGAACCTTTTTGCCGTTCCCATTGCAGTGCCTGTTTTCCAGGCACCGCCATGGGAAAGGCGTAGGGCCATTCACCGTACATGAGTTCAACTTGTAATACGGCGGGCAGTCCTTGCGTGGGTTTGGCGCAGCTGTGCCGTCGGAGAGCCGGCACAACTGCACCAAACTCATTATCAGGCCCTTAATTCTCTTCCAGGATGGTAAGTGAAACTGATGAACCGCATTTTTGTTGAGGTGTAGGAGAAGAGCTTTCTCCACAAGCAAAAGAGTTTTTGCACAGGAGGCAGTTTTCTGCCGCTAAAGCGGCAATAATTTTAACGCCGTTTCTTGATAATATGCCCCCAAGTCATCAGCACCTGGCACAACTTTGAAGGACTACTACTGGAAATGTTGGATAATAGCAAAAAAACATATTCATACGGTCAGGCAGAGATCTAAATCTCCATCTATAATTTTACACTGTTTTTATGACTAAGGATCAGTGAGACCAGTGTGGAACATTTCTCCTTGCTGGGCAGATCAAGATTCTCGTATCTGAGTAACATTGGTCAGGTTGGGAGTGCGTCCATTATTGAAGCAGACTCCCAGTCGGAAATCTTTGTGTGCCAGGTTCTAATCCAGATCTGCTCTAGGCATTTGCCAGCATAATGACAATCATAAGCACCTCCCCAGGAGAAGTGCTTGCGAAATGCCAACAAGATGTAATAGGAGATTTAAACCAAAACATGCAATTAAAGTTATCAAGGTGCCACCCCAGTGCCCTAATAAAAGCATGTGGCAGAGAATGTGACATTGAGAGGGAAACTAGTGATGACATATGGACAAGAGAGCTCTACGGGCGGTCTCCTCCTTTAAAGATGTGAGTATGGGGGAGGCTAAATGGTGGTAGCAAGTCTTTCAAACTGTTTATTAAGATAAGGATTCTAAGATTCTCCTATTTAAAGCAATCGAAAAAATACTCATGATCATTCAAAGGTTGTCCAAGATTTCAAGCAGATATATGAGTAGTTTACCTATTAAAACCCATTGCTTCTATAGTGCATGAGCTTCTGGGCTTTGCTCTTCTGTCTAATACATATGTTCTTCTCTCGAGCTGCATAGACCTGCTTGTCTTTTTTTTTATGGAGAAAGTTAATTCCTCTTGCACTGTATCATAGTCAGCTGCTCTGGCTCAGTGCAGAGTACTTGTTCGCATGTGCCTGCTTTAAAACCAGCTATTTCTCCGAATTAGTGGGTGCCTGATTTTAAGACATGGCAGCTCAGAATAGAAAGAGGCAAACAGTGAGTGTGATAGAATGCAGTGTGTTGCTAGCTAGTTGTGCTTTTCTTATGGAGTTGTCGTGGCTTGTCTCGGATTCCCGAAGTCAGAAAAATGATCACGCCTCATTAGTTTGTGATTTAGTATTCATCTCAAGTCCCAATAGTTAGGTATTAAGTTTCTCTCCAGCCAGAACTCCCGAACGGTCCAGTGCATTCCACTCACTGATGGGCAACTGAACCTTCAACACAACATGAACCCTGATTGAAGTAAACTTCCGTATGTTTCAAATGTGTATGCAATGTGCATTTATTAAACAGTAGCAGCGATCATAAAAATGACAGACGTCTACCTGGAATTTGCCACGGATAAGAGCTTCCCCAAGGGACAACAGTGCACACATTTATATCCCATTGTGAAGTTTCTATAATGGACGTAAGTTAAAATTTTCTAGCAGGCAGGTGCAAGTATGACGTTATGTAGAAAAAAAAGAAAAATTTGAAGCAAATGGCCTTTAGAAGTATTTGCACAAGAATGAGGCTCTTGCAAAAAGAGTAATTTTTAAAATACACTTTTGGGACCAAAATGCAAACCCTGTGAAGCTGAAAAGCAATATTTTCAGGTTAATAATTTAACAAAGATGCGGTTTCACATTATACACTAACAGTTCAGCAAAACGTTCATTTCAAGCCTTTTTGTGTCTTTGGTGCAATGAAGAAGAAGAGGGCAGTTGGATGGCCATTCGAGAGAAGTTTAATTCAAGCGGAAATAAGGGGTCCTTCAGGCATCTTTGCCACCATGTCAGGGAGAGTTCTTCCTTTCCTCAGATGTTCTGTGAGGTCTGTGAATGTTCTAAGGAGTTGGGGAGGTGGCATTCTTATCCTCTGCAATTTCCAGTGATTGAGGAAGTTATTCCCCAGTCCTAATCCTGGCTGAATTTTCACAAAAACTCAACCATCTTTTTCAGAACATTCCTTTAAACCTTACTGCAAACCTGCGTTGAGTCCTCCATTCAAAATGGCAGAAGTGAGACTCCACTTTCATACTGTCAAACCAAAGGTGAAGACATGGACTCACTATAAATTCAAGCCTTCTTCGATCCCTCTGGAGGCAGCCTTGCATGCCACACAAGAGGAAGAAGGGTAAAAGAGAGACACAGGAGCACTTCAGGTAACAGGATGGTTGTAGCAAGACCCAGGCAGGATTGATTTTGGTTCCAGGAAGGGATGCTTGTGAGACCTATGGATGGATAGTATCTCTGGTTTGTTCTGAAATAGAGATTGAGACCAGAATTTGAAAACACGATAATTGAGTGAGTGAAGTTATGTAAATGGTAGTTAGCATACCCTGTTTCATGACAGAGGTTCCTTGATGAGCCGAGATGCCGACCAGGATACCAGCTCTGTCCCCCAGTCCCCCAGTCCCCAGTGACAAACCAACAGATACCAAAAACAAAGAGATATACAACAGAAAATGTCAGATGGAAGGGAACCAGAGTGGGGGGAAAAAAACCAAAGGAGATGGGATGTCATATAAGTGATCAAACTGACACAAGCTGAAAAGCCAATGCAACAAAAACAAATTGCTGCCAGGCACAGAGTCAAGTTGTCGGTGAGAATAAACACACTCTGCCACTGCTAACCCAAAGTGAAACCCCACTTACCTCAAACTCCTTCCCTTCTTCAGGTTAGTTGTCGAGCCTTCTGTACAGTCTTTTTTACAAGCCATCACCCTGTCTTCCGAGTTTCTAGTCTGGGCCTTTGTGATAGCAAATAACTCTGGCTTTTCTCTTAAGCATCTTACAGGCCCTCATCCTTAGCACCTTGTTTTGCACGTCTGTACCTGAATCCTGACACAGACCCAGTGCTATGGAAATGAGGAACAGCCGCCCTCTTCCTGATCTGAGAACAGAATCCCCTCTGGCTGTTGGCAGATACGAATACCTGTAAACCTCTCTAGGTGAAAGGCTTCCGACACCTGAGCATCCTTTTGGGATTTTCATGTGAAATCGAATGTTATTACTAGAGTTCTTTGTGTTACCGTTTGTTCCTGTTCCCTCGCATTTGCCTTATCCCAGCTAAGTGGTCAGTGACTCCACTACCACAGTTTTCCTGGCTTTTGGAGCGGCTTATCGGCTTCATGCAGCCGAACACGTCGGGCCTGATTCACAGAACTAACTTACGTCAAAAACGTAAACGTAAACGTAAAGTTAGTACTTTTCTAGGTATTCACAGAATACACTTACTCATTTTGGTATTCACAGAATGAACTTACTCATTTTGGTATTCACAGAATAGTACTAACTTTACGTTTACGTTTACGTTTACGTTTTTGACGTAAGTTAGTTCTGTGAATCAGGCCCACTGGGCCTGATTCACAGAACTAACTTACGTCAAAACGTAAACGTTAACGTAAAGTTAGTACTATTCTGTGAATACCAAAATGAGTAAGTGTATTCTGTGAATACCTAAAAAGTACTAACTTTACGTTTACGTTTACGTTTACGTTTTTGACGTAAGTTAGTTCTGTGAATCAGGCCCGTCATGCATGCTTGGAATGCTAATTACAGCCTCTGAAAGACAAGCTAGCACAACTCGTTTCAGTCTATTTAGCTGTTAGTCATCACAAAGTTTTCTTTTTAAAATTCAAATTTGCAGTGTAGATATTGACAAGCATTTGCAAAGGCAATAGGTCTTGCCTTGTAGACCTATTATATAGAATATAATATATGTGTGTATGCGTATATATATATTTTGCCATTTTTTTAAATATGCTTTGCAGCATATGCAGAAAAACAGAAAAAAGGCATGATAATAAGGCTGCTCCTGGCAGGTGTATTATTGTAAAGAAACAGGCATGCGCCTACACAGAATATAAATTAAAAGCCTTTTTAGAATGCAGCCTAACTCAGAAGCAAATTGCAGCTGCTGGGCCCTCCCACAAAATTAAAATGAAAACAATTTATTTAAAGGGCAGCAAGGGGTTGAGGAGCAGGCGGGTGGTTGGTTGGGGAAGTGGAGAGAGGAGGGATCTAGGGAACATCGAGATGTGTGAAAGTGCTTTTTGGAATGCAGAACGGCCCGGCAAGGCCAGCAAGAGTTGGTAGAGGATGGATTAAGGAGAAACAAGTGGGCTGGGTATTTGAGGGTGGAAGGAGCATAGTAGACACAATAGGCAGTGCAAGAAAACATATGCAGTCTCATGGAGTGGGTAATGTAAAAATTAAAAATAATTTTTTTTAATGTGAGCAATTGAAAGCCAATCGATGGATGGTAAAGTGGCTATGCACCTGGGGAGAGACAAATAGAAACAAGCATTTGCAATGCAATGCAATAGGTCTCGCATTTGGGAGAGTTAGAGGTATTGGCATTCTAAATGATAATGTCTTTTTCCTATATGTTTTGGCTCGGAGTGTTGTAGATGTATGTGGTGTGGAGCAGGGCCGGACTGGCTACCGGGCGTTTTGGTGTGCTGCCAAGCTGGGGGCTGATTTCACTGCGGTGGGGGCTGATTTCGTTGATGGGGACCTGCGTGTGCTTTTAAATAAACATTGCAAAACGAATGGTTTTCAGCACACGCAGGTCCCCATCAACGATATCAGCCCCCAGCTTGGCAGCACACCAAAACGCCCGGTAGCCAGTCCGGCCCTGGTGTGGAGTGGAATTATATGGGTTGTATTGGAATTGTTAGTTGTGGAATTGTTAGAGTTGTGGTTTAGATTTAGTGGCAGGGTTAGTGTTGCGTGTAAGGTTTGGGTTAAAGGTGGAAAGTAGGATTAGGCGAGGCATTGGAGTAGGTCTTTCTTGAGGGTGAAAATTAGGGTTAGGGTGAATGATCCGTTTGATTTAGGAGTGAAAGCTGGGGTTAATGCGAGGGATAGAAGCAAGGTTAGGCATAAGGTCTGGGTTAAGGGTGAAAGCAATAGTTATGGAGAGAAACAGTCCAGGATTATGGGTGAAAGTTGAGTGTTATGTCTGGGTTAAGGGAGAAAGCAAGGGTTAGATGAGGGATAGTTGCAGGGTTAGGCATAAGCTCTGTGTTGCTGACTGATTTAGGGCCAGGGAGAGAGTTTGAGTTTAGTTAAACTGTAGGACACAGTTAAGATTAGGGTTAATGTTAGAGTTAACGTTCAGGGGGCAAGTGAGGAAAACGAAAGAAAAAACGTTGGAAAGAAAAGTAAATTTCAGTATCTGAGAAGGTCCCACGGGATCCATTTTAAAGGGGGTTAGTTTGCCAGAACACATATGGATAAGACATATACATAATGGCAGTCATTCACTCAAAGAATGCAGCTGTTTTTTCCCCAAGGTGCACCATATTTCCCAAATGGTTGTGTATTCAAATGGCCTCTTTGCAAAATGTATGTGTCTGCCAGCAAGTCCACTTGACCTCACTGCTCAGGTCATGAAGGTTTATGTCAAAAGCATTAGACTTATTGTGTCACTCTTGTGGCACACACATCATTTTCAAGAAGTGCCTCTACAGCTAACTCCTTGGTACTATTTGTAAGTTAAAAATATTTCCCATGAATGCTGCAGGACAGTAAACAGAGATCTACCTGTTATCTGCACCATTCAGCATTTCTTAGTGAAACAAAAACATAAATCCATCCCTACACTTGGCTCCAATTCATAAGATGAAGAACCATTTTATGCAATAACCCCTAAAATTAAGCACAGCTTCTTAATAGCACTGTCATCGCGATAGCATACAAATTTGTACCTTTGAAAATAATATCAACACCAGATACCCTGAGGGGAAATATGAGCGACTACATAGCACAATATAACTATTAAGTCTGCAATGTCTTAAATACATTAAAAACAAGCATTTGCAATGCAATAGGTCTCGCATTTGCGAGAGTTTAAGCTATTGGCATTGTAAATGACAATGCCTTTGATTTATGTTTTAAAAACCAACACGTAAATAAAAGGCATTGCCATTTACAATGCCAATAGCTCAAACTCGCACAACTGCGAGACCTATTGCATTGCAAATGCTTGTTTTTTATAGTAGTGTTAATTTGAGCCGGTGTTTTCCTGCACTCCCCACCGCATTTAATTGTCAACACCGGCGCTTACAGTGCAAACTGGACCCAAAGGTTTTGGAGTGCTTTTTATAAGCACCATTTAAAGATATATTAAAACGCATTATAATACGCACAAGTAAAACTGATTTCTGATATATTTTTTATTTATAAACTGCGATGTTATTGTGCGCAATGTTTTACATGCTCTTTGGCTTTTATAACACGCACAAGTAAAACGCATTTCTGATATAGCTTTTATTTATAGACTGCGATGCTGTTAATGTGCGTGCCGTTTAATATGCTTTTTGCATTTTGTAACCTACAATGCTTAATTTGAGCTGGTGGTTTCCGGGACTCACCAAGGCACTTAATTATTAATACCGACGTTTATAGAGCAAACCTAACCTACAATACTTCAGTTGTATATAATGTTTTTTAGGTTATATATAAGGTGCCAGAAATGGTTATAACACTTTTTTATTATAACTTATAACTTTTAAACATGCTGCACAACATTCACAATACTATACAACACATATTAAAAACGTTAACAAAGCCCATAGCTCTGTCAAAACACTTACAACGCCCCAAAGGCGAGAACTATTGGCTATGCCAATGCTTGTTTTGGTAGGCACGGGGAGATTAAGTGATTTGCCCTGAACAACAGGATGTGGATCGCGACCCCGAGGGTCGAACCTTGGTTTCCCAGCTCCAAAGTCGGCAACCTAGCCGTCAGACCACATCCTCTCTCAGTTGGGAGTAAACAAAAGCTTAAAGTACCTTTTGTTTACTCCCTGCTGTAAATACGTGCAGAGCGGGGGACAGCAGCAGTCCAGCTAACCTAGCAGGGGGAAGCACAGAGCGCGGTGAGCGCTCTCCCACCGAGCACTTGCCAGTGTCTGCAGGATTTTGAAACGCCAGTCCCAACCACTGCAAACTAAGACATCATATCCAAAAACAGAAAAAAGTGGTTAAGATAGGAAGGAGAGGAAAAGCATCTTTTTCAAAAACAGGTGTCTAGTTAGGTCAAATTAAAGGTTTGACTTTAGGGCTGCAGATTTCAACTTGAGCAATCCAAGATTAATTCACGATTTCCTACCAAGAGGTAATGCGTGGCCAGCCACCAGACTAGGGAAACTTATGCAACGGTGACCCCATAAACCACTTAACACTACAGAAGCATGACTTTTAGGCCTATAACTGTCAGGCTTATTGCAGACTGGCCACATAACATCAAATGCAGGCATTATAAAGAGACAAAAGCACAACCCTATGCAGTGGGGTTTTATCTTTGCTCCTACTCAGCCACATTTGTCCACTCGGACAACTGAGTATCCACAAAAAAGTTCATATAGACCTGAAAATCTGCCATGCTCACATACGCGCTGGGGAAGAAAGGGTCTAGTGCAAACAGCACCCTACAAGAAAACAGAAAGAGACTCCATGAGGCTAGAAATTTCACAATGGATGCCTTTAAAAGGCCTTAAACGAATTTACACTTTAATTGTTCACTTATCGCAGAACAATGATTTGCCCCGTCCTCCAAAATGTAGTTGTTCACGTCATATTCTTGCATGTCCAACCAGAGGCGCACTTCCACTCTAAGGTGTCTTTGCTAGTCACCCTGTCTACACAGCCGCTTCAAACAAGCTGCAAAAAACATGCAACAGCTGCAGTACTAAAGTGTGAACAAAAATCAATCGAATGTTTTAGGCCTGGTATGTACTGCTATTTATAACTCCTCCTGGCCACAGGTCTAAGTTTTCCTAGTGCAATTCCAAAAGACAGCTCACTTGTGCTTGGCCCAGCACACTTCATGCGCAGCCTAGGAAAGGAAGTGGTGTGCCACCAACGCAATACTACAGGTATCACAATAAGAAAGTGCTAAAGTGAAACTCGTGTCTTTCACACTTCCAAATGCGTGCAGCAACGTGCTGAGGAACTAGCACAGATTGTCATAAACCGCTCTTGCACGAGCTGCAGCCAGCCACTGACATTTAGAGCCCATCGAAAATCCCATGGTGGTTGGTGCCCGATCCAGCACCTCTAGACAGCTGTTTGTATAATCCTTTACAACGCAGCAATATTCCGCTCAGCCTGCTCGGAGAGGCAGGCAACGACAACGCGGCCACGAGGTGACTCTTCTGTGCCCGTGCGCGTTTCTTATCAGATCCTGCGGTGGCGCAAAGGACAGGAGCGGACAGGCCACCTTCGAGACTGGCTTGTCATTTAATTGGAGGTGAAATGATAAGACAGAGCGCAGAAGGTGACAAAAAGCGCAATGAAGAGATGAGGGAAGTTACAGGCCACTCGCGACCCCTGTTGGATGCAAATTAATTTTGAAAGGAGTTCTAAAAATCTACAAACATTTCAAAACTTTCCTATCTGCTTACGATAGGATTCAGAGAGCAAGACAGAGTGAAACCATTCCACAGTCTCGGGGCTGCACTTGTGAGATCTGTCTCCGTGTTACCTCTGCTTCTATTCAGACTTTCCTCCTGTGACTAGTCCCCACGGCCAAATCTGAAACATTGTGCCAAGTTCTGAAGGCCACACCTGAAGCAGGTAGCTAGGTTTCGGGGGTCGAATCAGAAGCCCCCCGTTTTTACTGCCTCAGCTGGTGCATTGTTCTGGAGCAATGAGCTGGGTTCTGGAGACCAAATCCCGAGCACTGTGCCAAGTTTTGGCGACCACATTTCAGGAGCTAGATATTTGAGACTGTCCACAGGCAGGCATGCACGGTGCTGTATGGCTTAATGTCACATGAGAAGAAGGGTGGAATGTACACATGGTCAGGCTGGAGGAAACTAGGGGTGCGGGTACGTTGGAGACACGTACCCTTACTGCAAAGGATACAAACAATGAAGCGTCATCTATCAGGCTGTAGGAATGGTGAGCAGTGCCATTGAAAGCACAAACCACAGGAGGCGTGTGCATGCAGGCAGCGATATTAAGCTCAGCCTGCTTGGAGAGGCAGGCAACGACAACGTGGCCACGAGGTGACTCTTCTGTGCCCGTGCGCGTTTCTTATCAGATCCTGCGGTGGCGCAAAGGACAGGAGCGGACAGGCCACCTCCGAGACTGGCTTGTCCTGGCAGCGAAACAATGTTCTCCTGCCGCGAAGAAGAAAAACAAGTACCTGGCTGCATCGAAGAGGCCCTGCACCCTCCCGGTTCCACCAAGCGAAGGATAACAAAAAAAGACGCCATGAGCGTGCACATTGGCTGTCCAGCCGCAACCTACAAGAGACGCCGTGAGCGTGCGAGCGTGCACATCGGCTGTCCGGGCGCAAGCTGAAAGACACGCCATGCGCGTGCCCATGTGCTGTCCGGGACCAAGCTGATAGACACGCCGTGAGCGTGCACATCGGCTGTCTGGAAAAGTGCACATCTCCTGTCCCCCTTCCAAACTTAAGTCGACGACAATAGATCTCGCTAGCGAGCAGCTTCGCTGCGTCGCTAGGCGAGACCTAAAAAAGAAACCAGCTAAGACAACAATGGTGAAGTGCATGGGATCAGGGCCGGACTGGCTACCGGGCGTTTTGGTGTGCTGCCAAGCTGGGGGCTGATTTCACTGCGGTGGGGGCTGATTTCGTTGATGGGGACCTGCGTGTGCTTTTAAATAAACATTGCAAAACGAATGGTTTTCAGCACACGCAGGTCCCCATCAACGATATCAGCCCCCAGCTTGGCAGCACACCAAAACGCCCGGTAGCCAGTCCGGCCCTGTATGGGATGTAGGCTGAAGAGATGGGGGGTTTGTTTACACATATAGTGCACAGTCCGTTTTTAATGTCCACCTCTCATCAGGGTGCATTTCTCAGTGTGGTGACAACACTGTCACAAAATAAGGTAATAAGTGTTTTTACAGTGATTGAATAGAACTGGTTATCAGTCCAAAATAAAGCAAGCTCTTTACTTTGATACACAAACATTCAAATGTGTTTTAAAGAATATTTAGACAACAATTGCAGCAAATTAACACAACGCTTCGCCACCAAACTTGTAAAAAGAGCCAAAAATTGTCTTTTTCGAAAAAAACAGACAATGAAATAAGGGACATGCACATAAAGCCATCCTCATGCCCTGCTCATGACAGAAGTGGCTTTTAAGCAGCGCAACTGCTTCTAAACCAGAAAACAGCACAACGAAGCCAACACAATTCATAATTCACACATTAAAGGAGTCTCGTCTGTAATTTCTTTTTACACACAGGAATGCACACTCCAACACTTGTTGGCCTGTTTTGTTTCTTCTCAGGGTGGCATTTCAGGTCTCTTGCACAAGGGGCGCCACTGCTTCAAGGGTCTGACATCTGCCATGGCGGTGGCCCCTTAGGTAGCATGCCGGCCAGGCTGCTCTCACTTCTCAACTATTTATGAAAACATGCAGGGTGTTCTTAACCAATCAAATTCTTTAGCTCGGCCGGAGAGTGGCATATTCCACACAGTCAATGAACACGTTCTGTGCCTTTAGATATCTCAACGAAGGTAACCAGCACACCATTGCAAACAGGCCCAATTAAAAGAAATCAGGTGGGTACCAGAAATATAGCGAAAACAAGTGTAACTTGTACCAGAGGAATCTAGAAATGCACAATGTTCTCTGTGAGCCAGAGATATTGTCACAGGTAATAGCGAAAAGCTAACATTGCAATGAACATCATTCATATAGTACAAATCAGCTTTTACAACAGGCCAACTGCCACAACATGGGTAAAATGTGTCTTACCCGTTCAGTGCCTAAGTGGGAATACAAAAGGTCCATATTTTGAGACAATGCTATATTCTAAACACATCTGAAGGGCGACGTGCTGCAAACACGCTTCAACTTAATGCACTGAGGCTGTGAGCAAAATGGCCAGTCACTACCAATAGTATATGAAAGGTACGTATATTGCAAGAAGAGAAAGATGTCCGCATCACCTCCCGAAACAAACGTGTGGGTTTGTGAGCCTTTGCTTCGGGAATGTAAGGGATGTGCATGTGGCAAGTCCAAGCAATTGCTGCAAGCATTCCCTAACAATAATTAGTTGTTCTTGCAGTGTCCTGGTCATGACATATAACGGCAGCTTGTCTCGATTTGTCTAAACGCAAGCAACTCTTTCAGCTACTGCAACAAAATACAAAGCCTGAATCACACAGAAAGTCTCTTCTCCCCCCCCAAGGAGAGGCCCACCACTAACAAGTTACTGACTATGTAGGTGTATTTTACTAACTGTACCTTATGCGGGCTACGACCGTTCGTTCTTTTATCCGTGCTCACTGCCTTAAACCGGAGAAGCACGCAGCACCTAAGCTGCTCAACCTTAATTAAAACTGAAAAGCAGTGGGGAGATTTTCAGAACCCAGAACAGTAGTGGTCCGTGGTGGGAGTGCTGCCGGGCGGTGACGTGGGGCGGGGGGGTAGTAAACAACGGAATACGGCAGAATAGAGGTAAGTAAACATATAAATATATAAAACGGATTTCGTTGCGTGCTCTGCATCGCATTTGGCGATGCAGCGCGCGCAACGAAATTCGTTTTATTTATTTATATGTTTACTTACCTCTATTCGGCCGTATTCCGTAGTTTACTACCCTCCACCCTGCCCCTCCCCCGCCCCACGTCACCGCCCGGCAGCACTCCCACCACGGGCCGCTACTGGCCATGCTGTAATAATTAGAATAAAGCATGGCGCCTGTTTCATGAGCTCCCTGCTGAAAGATAACATATGTTTCAAAGCAAGCCGCACCGTGCAGCGATGCAACAATTTAAAAAAAGAGTTATTACCAACAACTGATCAAGAAGTGGAAAGACACTGTAGTTAGGCATGTTTCAACTGTTTTTGTGTGAAACCCATTCAAATTACTAAATGTAAACACTTTCAAATTGCAGTAAAACAGTTCAAAAACCTTCTGTCTGATATAAAAAAAAAGACAACAACAAGTCCAATCCTCCTTAAAACAAAGCCCAAAACCAAACAAACATCCTACTAAAAGGAAGCCCAAATGATGGTCGACATCGAAAATAGCTAAAAACCTACAAAATTTAACCAACCAAGCGGGAGGCATGGCGCAAGACATACCCCCAATACAACTGTGGAATTAAGAGGAGGTGGGAGGGAGTAAAACTATATTGAAATGTAATCAGCTATGGTGCCAAAATTAAACACAGGCAAGCAGAAACAGAGAAGGAAACCAAGAAAAAAAGTAGTCCCCAAGAACAGATAAACAACTGTAGCGTGATGAGATAGTACTTAGTCCATGCTGCATGGGAGGAACGGAAGAGAAAAAGGAGGGACAAAGAGGCAGGACTGACCACTGGCAAGCAAGGATTTTTGAAGGACACTGAGACACACAAATTAAAAATAAAAGCAAGCAATGGGTGGAGCTGGAACTCCACAAAGCAATTACTACAGGTCGCTAAGCGACAGCGCAAACGCTGCCTAGGCTCGACCTAAAAATAAAAGGCAATCCATTGAATAAGAAGCAAGCAAATGTAAATCATCATAAAGATACAACCAACCAACTGTAAGCAATGAGCGAGTTCTAGACTAAGCCCAATACAAGTTTTTGATACGGTTCACAAGAGATCTTTCACAAATAGAACACTAAAAGCTGTCTGTAGGCGAAATCTAAAAATATACTTCTGCCATTGAATTAGATTTTTGATAAAAAATGAAAAATAACTTTCAAAAAAGTTTCTACTATTTTCAAAGGCTGATCAATAAATATAGATTTCTATTCACAATTAGGAGTTTTCTGAGGAAAATGTAACTTTGCCAACACAGTGAAAAAGAAATTGTCGATAACTTTTGCCTATGGTGACACACTTTGATTTAATGTGTTGTATATCCCTTTTTTATACATTAAGCGCCTCCCAGTGAGTTTATATTGTACTGTTTAGGGTGCCTTAGATAATGCATAAAAGATTTGATTTTTCTACATGAAAGAAAAACATTTCTTACATTTATTATTGCATTGACTTTAAAATGCAGACAGATATACATCTCACATTAAAACTTCATGCCACTGGTGCAGTACATGTGCCAACATTGTAAGGCTCTATTGAAAAATTAAATAGCTGAGTGTTTGTGACCAATTTTACTTCATTTGTTTATAGAAAAGAACACACATACTGTGGCATTGAATGCTGGTGTCATGGAGCACAAACTGTTGATGCCAGAAAAACCAATAGAAAAATAGTGAAGGGGTAATGTTTAGTTACACGTTGAGACGTTTTAAGGCATGGGCAAAGTAGGCTCTGGCCCAGGGCCCGAGGCTATCAGGGGGCCTCCCTGATAGACCCTGCTCTGTTCTGTAGAGAATCTTGCCCTAATTACATTAAATAATTCTTAAATAGATTGTTTTGAAAACGGTTTTCCTTTCATTTATTTTTAATGTGGGTGATGTTGTAGAGTCTATTACAGATATTTTGCAGATAAATGTGTTTCTATTTCTTGCAACATCCATAAAAAAGTTACATTTTCAGATCAAAACAGGACCTCACATATGAGAAATGGGAGGGTGTCACAGAGATTATTTGCATAAATGTTAGCTAGCCGTTGCTGTGTTACAATATTGAAGACACACGGCGCTATACCTGAATATTAGATGTAAACACATTTAGAATTTGGAGGAGTGTGCCTGTGCGCTGTCAGTGACCTGGCAAAAGGGGGCATGAAATAGCTGGAATTGGATCATAAATTAGAAGCTTTTATGAACTGGGGCCCCAAAATACATTTGGCCCAGGGCCCCAAAAATCCTTAAGATGTCCCTTACACGTTGAAATGAGTAGGCTTGATAGGACTTGTGGCCTTTATCTCCAATTCATAACTTCCCTATTTCCTACTTTCCCCTATCTATTCCTTGACAGTACATACTTTTAAGCTGCTGCAGTGCCATTTGTGATGTCATGTGACAGGTCAAAAGCACTAGATTGTATTGAAGTTGTGGGTGTATAGCTAACCAGAAAATGTTTTTTTTTAGATTTTGGATTATAACCATAATGTTTTAAATAAAGCTTTTTAAGGGCATTATATAAAATGTTGTAAAGTTGCTAAATTATAGACTTTAATAGATGGCTACAATCTGTTATCAAAAGTTAGCAACGGTAAAAATGTTTTTCAGGACTTTGTAGTTTTTGTTAGGATAAACATGGAGAAGTGTCTGAAATGTGCTTTTATTCTGCTGGAGGCTGTGGGGCCGATTCCGACCGAGCCGGACTCCTGCAGTCCGACCGAGTGAGTACGATGCGGCCGCATGCTGCCGGACTCGATTCGGTCGGACTCCCATTGAAGTCAATGGGAGCCGGTCGTACGACGCGTACATGGGCTCCCAGTGACTCAATGGGTACGTCGCAAACAAGTGCGCCCCCTACAGTGTGTATGCGTGTTTAGGGGGGACCTTTGGGTCCCCCCTGTGTTCGACTCATACGGCTACGGGTGCAGTGGGGTCCGGCACGGACCCCCCAAGTCCGGCTCCGGGAGCTTTTTCGAGCCGGACGCTCCGACTCGATCTGTCTGTCCGACGCGTCCATAGTACTCGCTCGGTCGGATAACGTCTCCATTGCGTGGTGCGATTCGTTTCCATACGAGTCGGTCAGAGCGGTTCGGATCCGGAAACGGTTCGGTCAGAACACACGCGTACATTCGCATCGTACTCGCTCGGTCGGACAGCTGTACGAGTCGGTCGGAAAAAACGCGTACGGCTCGTACTTTTTCCGGCCGGATCCTGTTCGGAGAGCTTCCGACCGAGATCGGAATCGGCCCCTGTGTCTCTTGAGCCATTGGTGCTATACCGAGTATCAGCTGGGCAGTCTGCACCCTGCAGGCATTTCATATGAGCATTAGGCTGATGGTGTTGTCTTTGGTCTTGGCAAAACCCCAGTCCCTGAAACTTGCTTCAAATAACCTTTGGTGATGGCCTGTGGGCCCTGGGCAAATAATGTGACTTATTTGTCAGTATCTGTGTCATGTTCCACTTCACCCATCTGAAAGCCTACAGGGCACAGTCTTGGGCCTTATGCAGTGGGCTTTAAGCACTGCCCATAGGCTAAGCGCCTACGTCAAGCATCTCTTTGCTAGAGGGTGTTAGTTCTAGATTAAAGTCTTTCTTGGTGAATCTGGGCACAGGGCAAACACACATTTTGAAAATTGAGGATAAAGCCCTCTTTATATTTACAGGGCTGATCCTTGTATTTAACAGTAAGGTACTCATGGAAGCTCTCACTTGAAAATAGATGGACTGTCACTGGGCTAAAGCTTTGATCCCATTATAGGAGGCACAGTCGTGACATGTGGCTTATCCTGCTGGTGGTAAAACCCCAGTAGCACAAACCCCTGCCCATCATCTCTGCAGGATAATCGCAAGCCGATCCAAACTACATAGGTTCATTCCATGGAAAACCAGCATAGCCCCTCACACCACTTTTGTGGTAGTGTGGGTGAGCAGTTAGGCATATCTGGGGCTAGTGCTAAGCATTTATTACACACACAAAGGCAGTAAGTGAGGCCACACTAAATAAAGAAATCTAACACCAATTAATAAAAATAAAACGTACTTTTATATAATTTTAGATACCAAGATCATCAGATTCAGGTAAGTATTTTTCGAATTATTAAGTTTTACAGTTTTCAGAAACAGACACTTTGTGCTTTTTCTGGATCGACAATGTTATCCTATGGAGGAAAAACATGTATTGCATTCAGGCACAACTTACAGGACTGTTCTTCAGGATTTAAGGTGAGCACGGGGCAAGGTCCAAGGCCATATCATCAGGTCAGCTCAGGAGGCTCTGGGGGGTCTGGGTGCAGAGGTGTGTCACGGCTTCGGGTGTCCCGTTCACTTTAATGGAGAACGGTCTGGTTGTGAAGAGGCTGCAAGCTGGGACAGGAGGACCAGTCCAATGGAATGCACTGGGGGGCTCGACCCTTGAGATGCTCGAACACTTAGGGACCATGTCGGTCCACTTCTCCACTGGCTGTGGTGCTCGGGTACAGTGGTGTCTTTTGACATCAGATTCCAGTGCAGGAGTCTCTTGCGGTTGGAGGGGGCCTGCAGGAAGAGGCTACAGGCAGCGACTGGAAGTACAGTCTGGGCAAAGCCAAACGTGGGCTTAGCTCTTGTGGGTCTACCCCATTTGCATTGTCACCTCTCTCGGACTCGGGATTAAGACCGCTAGTACCAGTGCTTAATTTGTAAAATATTATGTGCCAGGGCTCTGACCAGGAGGCCACTGCAGCTTGCACCACCCATCGCCCTTGTCATCGCTGCCAAAACAACTACTAACCATCTCTCTCGCATGTAAATGCAACAGTTCAGATTATTCCAGGTCTCCAAAGCTAAAGGAAGGGCTGGTGAGGCAGGTATTAGCAATTTTAATGTATATTGTAGTCTTAAACTACCGTTATTCTGCTCATCTCTAAATTAGATGAGCAGCGCCACCATGTGGTGGACTGTTCCAAGTATGGTGTTGACAATTAGGTGCCGGTGCTGTGCACAGAAACTAATTAAGGGCCAGTGCTGAGCACCGGAAAGCACCGGCTCAAATTAAGCACTGGCTAGTACATAGGTGCCTTGAAGCGCCGGGTGGCTGCAGTCGCAGACTCACTTTCTTGTCTTTGTTTTCTGCAGGAGGGGCAAACAGGACAGCTGGGCCACTCACAATGTTGGTCTCACTGTCCCTGAAGTCCCTGAAGTCCCTCAACATCCAGGTCGATCTTCCTTGGCGTTGGTGTCCGGAGTGGACACAACAAGCCTTGGCTGCTGCAAAGGGTCCAGTACCCAAGGTATTGGTGTTGTGTGGCTCCAGCCTGTCCTGGAGTCCACACACTTGGAGGGAGGATGGATCTGACCAGTGGGTGCACGGCTAGCTCTTCATGGGTGGCTGCTGTATCGGTAGTCTCCATAGACGGCAGGTCAGTGTACCGGGTCTTACTTCTTTGGTACTTGGGGCTGCGGCGGGGTAGCTCCTCTACTTCTCTACTCCAAGGGAGTTTTTCTCAGGCAATTTGCAAGGCACTGGCAGTACCTCTGGTTTCTTGGAGACTGCACAGCAGCAGGATGAGTCTGCTTCTGTCACAATTGTTGGGGGCAGCAGTCAGGTGGAAGAGTTGGCGCCAAGTCAGTCGTTGCTGTTATATCCTATGTCTTCTAGTTCCTTGCTGCTCAGCCTGTGTGAGTGTGATGTAATAGAATGTTCATGAGTGCATGGTTTGGATGAGTGGTCAGTTGATATGAGTGGGGCTGAGTAGCAGGATGCTGTTCCCGGTGGGGCTTGTACCATCTTTCCTGTAACCTAATAAACTACATAATCTACACTACTGGCTACTGGACTAACTACCTACAAGGACCCTACTTCATTTACAAAAGTGGCGACGATTTTCAAAGAGCTACGCGTGCAGAGACAGGAAATTAAACAAGAAACTTAAAAGAAGATTGCCAGAGAAGCCTGAAGATAAGCTTGATAACGCCCTCAATGCCCCACCGGTGTCTTCTACAACAGACAGCCTACAGAAGTATGTTTTGGGCATTGGTTTTTATTAGGTTTGAAATCTGCCAGACTACAGTGAGCCTACATCGTTGAAGATCAGAAGATTTGTAGCATCACCTGATGTTTGAAACCTGCCTACCAACAGACTATTGAGTTTTGCGTGTTTAACCTGTCTGACAACTATCTGAAGTCATCCGGAAATATTTAAGGGAGGCACGTTATGGATCGTGTTGTGGTCTGCATTTCACATGGAGTAAACTGGCAGTGTTAGTTTGTCAGCAGCTGGCAGCAGGTAAATGTTTGAACAGCATTGATTTTAAAACCAATCTACAGCCTTGGAAATGCAGTGAACCGGCAGCGTGTGTTTTTGAAGCTAGCCATGCATGGACGCTGTGAACAT
Source organism: Calotriton arnoldi (assembly GCA_963921515.1). NCBI lineage: Eukaryota > Metazoa > Chordata > Amphibia > Caudata > Salamandridae > Calotriton > Calotriton arnoldi. The sequence goes on along the minus strand of CAWUFW010004309.1, from coordinate 317,027 downwards.
TAACTGCAGTGTTAGTTGACAGTACGTGAGCTTTTCTAAAGGCATTTCGCAGTCGGGGGCATAAGTCGAGCCCCGAGGAGTGTTTGGCAGAACTTCACCCCCACATGGAGGATTGGTGAGCGGTAACTGTCGGAGTGCAGTAGTAACTTAAAGCGGTGGAGACAACGGTGAGCAGTTGTAGCTGGGTGCCAGCCTCGGCGTGTGTTATGGTTCAAACACTTACCAGCATTCTGTTAGTGGGCGCGAGGTTCTCTTGAGAGCGTGGGGTATCCACGAGCCGAGTTCCCTGCCTGTCCGACGTGCGTCATAGTGAGACGCGTACTTCGCAACGTAACGCCGGATGTTCTCTTGGTAACCCCACAGCGTTGATGTTATCGAGCGGCGTTCCAAAATAACGTAATTCAACGTGCAAGGACGCCGGACATTGCCTTGGCAACCCCACGGTGCCGCGTTAATTAAGATGGTGGATCTGCGTGCGGCAAGGCATGACCCAGCTGTTCTTCGGCAAAGTAGTTCAGAGGCAACGTATGGGCACAGCGGAATCCGGGACTACGCGAGAAGGAAGCTATCTCAGATGATTGAACAACGGTGACTACTGTGATTAATATTTTTTGTGTAATAGCGAGGTCTTTGGGTCAAGCGTGGCAGACTGTTGGCTGAAAGGAGAAACCGACCCAACGCAGGTGACTGCTCCCGTTTAAAGATGATAGCGCATGAGCAACGAACTGAGGTATCTTTCATAGTGATCGTTTCCAACACTAGCAGTGCGCTATAGTGACTCTAGCGTGCTAGTCGATCTGTGGACCCATTTATACTTTGAACCAGTGTGTTGCTGCCGCAAGCCTGCTTTCTGGCTTTCCCTTTCACGTCGCGGGTCGGAAGTGGACTCATTCTGGTGCTATTTGCGCTTTGGGCTCGGGTGAGAGGTCGCTCACTTAATGTTTTGATTGATTTGACATAGCTCAAGTATATTTCCATTCAATTGTGGTGCATACTGTTATGAAGGTTTCCTGTTTTTGTGTGTGCGTCACACATAGAGGCTATTATCTGTGGTAGTGAGTGATACATGTGAGCGGTGGTAGTGAGTGATACATGTGAGCGGTGGTAGTGAGTGATACATGTGAGTGTTATTTTGGCACGTGTATTGTTTTATGTCGTACAGTGAATTTTCAGGTACGTGGTTGTGTTCAGTTGTATAAGTGAATCTTCAGTGTGGTTGTGGTTGCACTGTTGGATAAGTGCATATTTTTTAAGTATAAGTACGTATTACATTTCTTGGTGCACAGTAATATTTGTTTTGTGTTAAGTGCTTTGTCCAGCGTTGGGTGCAGTAGTGGGAACATTAGTGTTCCCTGTCCTGCAAGTGAGTATGCTGTAGTGGGAACACGTGTGTTCCTTGTCCAGCGAGATGTGTGCTGTAGTGGGAACACGTGCGTTCCTTTGTCCAGCGAGATGTGTGGTGTAGTGGGAACACATGCGTTCTTTTGTCCAGCGAGATGTGTGCTGTAGTGGGAACATGTGCGTTCCTTTGTCCAGCGAGATGTGTGCTGTAGTGGGAACATGTGCGTTCCTTTGTCCAGCGAGATGTGTGCTGTAGTGGGGACATGTGCGTTCCTTTGTCCAGCGAGTTGAGTGCTGTAGTTGGGACATTTGCATTCCTTTGCCCAGCGAGATGAGTGCTGTAGTGGTTCTGCAGTACGTACAGTACCGGGGTGTGGAAGTTGCATCCTGCCTGGAACATGTGCGTTCCTTTGCATAGCGAGATGTGGTGTGTAATTTATATTTGATCTATGTTCTAGTGTTTATCACTAGATATATATATTTGGTTTTCTCTTTCGGGAGCAGAAGATATATAATACGTGATTTTATTTAAATGTAATCTGTCATCCTTTTCTTTTCAATTCTAGGAATGTAATGATTCATGCATTGTGACGTAATCTTATGTTTTATTCTTTACAATTCTAGGAATGCATTGATTCATACTATGTGACCTGATTTTATTTTTATATCTATGGGATGAAATTTTAATCTTATGTAATGTGATATTTCCTTGTGATTCAGGTTCGATTATTTACGTTTACAGCAAGTGTGAATATTTATTCCTTTCACTTTGCTTCCTGTTGTTTTTATTATTTCCTAAAGGAAGGAGATGTGTTATATCCTATGTCTTCTAGTTCCTTGCTGCTCAGCCTGTGTGAGTGTGATGTAATAGAATGTTCATGAGTGCATGGTTTGGATGAGTGGTCAGTTGTTATGAGTGGGGCTGAGTAGCAGGATGCTGTTCCCGGTGGGGCTTGTACCATCTTTCCTGTAACCTAATAAACTACATAATCTACACTACTGGCTACTGGACTAACTACCTACAAGGACCCTACTTCATTTACAAAAGTTGCTCCTCGGTTCTTGTGACAGAACTCTTCTTTGTCCACTCCTTCTCCTGATCTGTCGAAATGTGAAGATCTGGTATCAGGGAGTCCCCTAAATAATTAATTTAGGGCCATTAATGGGAGCGAGGTGTAGTAGCCAATCGGCTACTTATACTTGGGGTGACTCCTATAAGTGGTGTTCACTTCAGGTTTGGTCACCCTGGAGGTGTGTGCAGCCTGGCAGTGCAACAAGCCTCCGCCATAGCTAATTTTCCCACCTGTCCTGGCACCAGATGGCCCAGGGAAGCCAGATTTACATACCATAATGAGGCGGGCTCTTTAAAGCTCCCCTGCCTAGGAATGCTAATCTGCAGCTCATCCTGTGGGACGGGTTGAAAACATCGCCAGCCCAAGCAGACTTGGTTTCGTCCTCCTGAGAGCAAAGGCCCTCACCCTTGGCTGTTAGAAATCCGCCCCTGGTGGCAGGCTGACAAAAAACAGTCAGCAACCCAGAAGCTGGTAGGTTTTCAGAGGGCACCTCTAAGGTGCCCTCTGGGTACATGTATCAATAAATACTGGAATAAGTGTGGATTTATTAGTACAAGATGTTTGCTACCAAACATCCCTATTTTCAGGGAAGCCATCATGTAGGTGGGGAATTCGTTTTCACCAGTGTCCAGCACATGCATTAAAATGGCTTCCCTGTTCACTTACAATATCTAGCAATAGAACTAGACATCACAGGGGCATATATGGTCATGCAGATATGTCCTCACATTAAATATAATGCACCCTGCCTTAGGCCTCAGGCATACTGTGGGGGTGACTTACATATCTTAGATGCAGTGACTTTGGCATGACCAAAAGAGTGTGTCATGTTGTGTTTTCACTCATGGTTTGCACCATGTCACGCAGCCTGCACTGGCAGTCTGTGTGGAATTTGTATGTGGGTGCCTTAGGGTGGCATAATGCTGCAGCCCTTAGGGACCCTCTTTAGTACCCCTGCCCTAGGTATCTGGAGTACCATTTACTAGGGTCTTACAGTGTTGCTGAAGTCCTTATCCAATTATAGCACAACTAGACTTTTACCTTGTTTAGGGGAAGGAGCGCTGGCACTGCTGTCTGGTTAGCAGGCCACAGTGCACTGTCACAGTCGAAAATCAGCACCTAGTAGCTAAAAAGTAGCAAAAAGTGTGTGGGGGCGTCACAAAAGCCCAGTTCTCTACATCACACCAATTATTTTGGCCAGCACAAAATTTGCTATTCTATCCATGAAGATTCATTTTGTGATTACACATGTAACAAGAGAACTGTGGGATAAAAGCAAAAATAGGTCTCCTCAGTCCATCCTATCTGGTCCATCTATAATGATCTGATTAAATCATTTCATTATTTTTAAGAGTGCAACATAACTGATTGTGTGAATCTAGGTCTTTCTCGAGTCAACGACTTTGTCATTATTCTTCAGATATCAATGTGGGATGCTGCTGTGTCTTGGCAGATTAGTATTTCTTATGTTGCTGAGGATGCACACAATGGAATGTGGTGCAGAGACAGAATATCGAGCAAAAAATATCGACGTGCACAAATATCGTGTCAAAAATATCGTGGGTCAGGAATATCGACAGACAAATTCTCGTGGTCAAGAATATCGATTTTAGGTAAGTAATAAGTGTTTAATATCGCTTGCAAAAATATAGTTGCTAAAAGTATCGATTTTTTATTAATGTTAGGTATTTTAGTATATATTTTATGTGTGTGATGTTTGTTTTTGTGTAAGAATTGTTTGCATTTTTATTATATGTGTTAAAATTTTAGTAGTTATTAAAATTGTTTTATTTGAATTTTGCGTTTTTAGTTCCGTAGCGGGTTGTGGGTTTATATTGGAATAGGGTGGGAAGTAATTTAATTATATAAAATGTATTGATTATTTTTAGTAGTTTTTTTTTTTTTTTTTATTGGAAATTTGCGTTTTTCGGTCTGTAGCGGGTTGTGGGTTTATAGGGGAATAGGGTGAGAAGTAATTTAATTATATTACATTTATTGAATAATTTTTATTTATTAATATTTGTTTAACTGAAATGTTATAGTGTTAAATGTGTAAATTAATCTATTATTAATTATTTAATATTTAGTTGTTAATTAATTTTAAATAATTAATTAGTAATTAATGATGGTAATTGTGTAATTAATTTTAGGTGTGTGTTGTGGTGTTTATAGGTGTAAATGATGGGAAGGGTGGGAAGTTTTTTTTGTTGGATGAATTATTAAAAAGTTGCTAATTAATTTAAATTAATTAATTAGTAATTAATTATGGTAATTGTGTAATTAGTTTTAGGTGTGTGTTGTTGTCAGGGCCGGACTGGCTACCGGGCGTTTTGGTGTGCTGCCAAGCTGGGGGCTGATTTCGTTGATGGGGACCTGCGTGTGCTGAAAACCATTCGTTTTCCAATGTTTATTTAAAAGCACACACAGGTCCCCATCCACGAAATCAGCCCCCACTGCAGTGAAATCAGCCCCCAGCTTGGCAGCACACCAAAACGCCCGGTAGCCAGTCCGGCCCTGGTTGTTGTGTTTATAGGTGTAAATGGTGTGAAGGGTGGGAAGTAATTTACTTTTTATTGATGAATTTATTAATTAGTTGTTAATTAATTTAAATTAATTAATTAGTAAGTAATTATGGTAACTTTGTAATTAATTTTAGGTGTGTTTTGTGGATATTACAGTGTTAAAGAATGTGTACTAAATGAATGTTTATTATTTTTTTATTAATAATATTTTTTAAATTAATTCTTAATTATGTTCATTATGGAAATAAAATGTAAAAAAAATGTTGAAGGCTTTTTTATTGTTGTGGTGGTATAAGGTAGAAAATACAATAAATACATTTATGTTTTAAATAATGTGTTTGTTAATATTTGCTCCTTTTATATAAATATTGCTTATAAATGTATTTATTAATTTATTTTATATAATATTTGTACCTTTTTGTTATATGTAATTAATATTATAATATATGTTCTTTTTATATGTTTAATATATTTAATCGTATATTTTTTAAATATTGTTTATTTATTTTTAATATTATTTTATTTTTTTTCAATTGTTTAAATGTTATTAGTAATTTTTGTTTCCAACACTTTCCCTACTGTTGCACTCACTGGAGTGGGAATAGTAATTTTTACCCCTCCACTATCCAATACTTTCCCTACTGTTGCACTCACTGGAGTGGGAATAGTAATTTTTACCCCTCCGCTATCCAATACTATAGTACTTTTTAGCCCTCCACAATCCCGCACTTTCTCTACTGTTGCACTCACTGGAGTGGGAACAGTAATTTTTACCCCTCAGCTATCCAGCACTTTCCCCACTGTTGCACTCACTGGAGTGGGAACAGTAAATTTTACCCATCCGCTATCCAACACTTTCCCTACTGTTGCACTCACTGGAGTGGGAATAGTAATTTTTACCCCTTCGCTATCCAGCACATCCCTACTGTTACAATCACTGGAGTGGGAATAGTACGTTTTTACCCCTCCACAATCCAACATTTTCCCTACTGTTGCACTCACTGGAGTTGGAATAGTAAATTTAATTCTTCCGCTATCCAACATTTACCCTACTTTTGCACTCACTGGAGTGGGAATAGTAAATTTTACCCTCCGCTATCCAACACTTTCCCTACTGTTGCACTCACTGGAGTTGGAATAGTAAATGTTATTTGTCCTCTATCCAACATTTTCCCTACTGTTGTATTTATTGTATTTTGAAATGTACGTTTTCATTTTTTTAAATAGTTTAATGTTTTAATTAATTATAGAATGTTTTTTTAAATTTTAACATATTGATATATGTATATATTTAATTTTTATATAATTTAAAAGTTTAAAAATTAAATAAAGATAATAGTTAATAAATTATTTTAAAGAAAATATATGTATATGTATAAATTATTATATTTGTGTGTTTATATTTTTTAATTAGGTTTATTTTTTAAATTTAGTTAAAATGTTTATTAAATTTAATTTCTTTTGTTGAAGATAATATTAATATTTTATATATTTAATATATATTATTTTATGTTATTTATATTTTTGAATCGATATTTTTTACATCTATATTTTTAACTTCGATATTTTTGATTCAATATTTTTGTACTTACCTGTTTAAGTATAGGGAGTCGATATTTTTGCATTCTATATTTTTTTTCGATATTTTTTACATCGATGTTTTTAGCATCGATATTCTATCAGTGAACCCATACAGGCTCACACTGTAATGTAGGGCATCATTACGATGGCGGGCGGACTAAGTCCGCCCGCCACCGTAGCGGAATGCGGGACCGTCCGCAAGGGGTGCGGCGGTCCCGCACCTGATATTAGGATGCCACTGTGGCGGTGGCAAGCCCTATTCCCAGCATTGTGGTGGGCGGTGCTCAGAGCACCGCCCGCCACAAAGCTGGAATAGACTCGTGTATTGGCATGCACAAGGTGACAGGCACCGCACTGTGCCTGCCACTCTGTCCATGCCAATGCAGGGGGGTACTATAGGTAACCCCCATGTGCACCCCCACCCCCCCAACTATATGGGGGCCCGTTACGGGCCCCCAAAGGCAAAGACCACATGCCTTTCCTTGGCGGCAACACCGCCAAGGAAAGGCTGCTTTCCGCCAGCATCCTAATATGGATGGTGGTGTCTTGCAGACACCGCCACTATGTTAGAGCCCTTTTCCGCCCGGTTGACGAGTCGAGCGGCGGAAAAGCGGCGGACGGTCTTTCCGTCCGCCTGGGTCCCCACCGCCATCGTAATATGGCGGGGGGAAATGTTGTGCGGGCGGAGGGGAATGGCGGGCGGATCACCACCGCCATACGGGTGGTGGCGATCCGCCAGACATCATAATGACCCTCTTACTGTGTCCCTGTTTTTCCCTCCCTCTTTTCGGAACACAGTTTTCTCCCCCTAGAACTAGGAGGTACCCTACGTCAACTTGAGGCTCAACCTGATTTTGCACCAAAGGAACACTTCTAACCTGCTAACGCATTTATAACTAACTGGCCTGTGGACAATTTTGAAAGCCAAAGCTCTATATAACTACTTTTAGTTCTAGATCCAGTAGAGGTGGTTGAGGTGGATGCCTTGTTAGTTGTGGCTTCTGCCAGTTAAAACTGGATGCACCTCATTTATACTGGTTTACACTCTGTGTGCACCGTGGTGTGGCCATCATAGGGTGATGCAAGCAATGATGTTCCTTTGGCAGGGTTTACACTGCTAGTGTGCAAAGGCAACTGGAGTCAGGGGCTAATGCAAATATAAAGCTGGATTTATAAACCTATTAAAACCAAAACATTGGTGAAGATCATATCAAATTTAAACTTTACTTTAAAGAGGGTGGGGGTTTGATAAGGGTAATCCTTCACGGCTTGTTTTGATAATTTAGTGGGCAAACAGTGCATTTGAAAGTGTGTTAGGAATCAACATTAGCAAAAGATGTGTAAGAGTCACAGAAAAAAACAAAAAAACACATTTTCTGCAGCCTACTGTTACAATTTGTAAAATGTCCACAGCAGATTATATTATCCTTAGGTCTGGGAGGTAAAGTAGCAACATTTAGCAAATTGTATCAGCAGTAATTTTGTATGTGCTGCTTTGCATATTTCATTCAACTAACTTTGCTTGAAAATGCAGATTTTCCAAACATAACAGTGAAGGAAAGTCCTGATTTTATTAGAGACAAATAGGGAAGTATAGGAAACTGGTTTATTAGTTCAGGGGGTTATGAGACCTCAAGTAATAATGCCACAGTTTACTATAAGGTTCAGTTAGGCATTATTAAAATAAATCTTAGTTTGACCCTTGGTAACATGGCAGAGCGCACGCATGCTAAAAGCAGTCAGGCTAAACCTAGGAGAAAAACATGTGTAAAGCATTTAACAAGCTCAAAACAGCCTAAGAAACACGACACAATAAAAAATCCCACTCCAATTTATAAAAATAGCTTATATTTTTTTCTTGAAATAGACACAAAAACAAAGAAAAATCTAGAACAGGGAGCTGGAGATATGAATTTTAGAAGATTTAATAAGTAGGTCACTGCAGCAATTCACAAGTCTAGAACAATTGGCTCTCCATAGCAAAGTTTGAGGCTACCGTCAAACCAGCAACTCAGAAGAATGAGGGTAATAGGTGCATTTCTTCCAAACAAGGCTTCACCGGGGTCTGCATGATCCTGGGAAAAACTTTGGGGTCTCTAGTTCTTTTGTGGTCTTAGGCTCTCCTGGGCAAGCCGTTTGAATGCCAGTCCTCCTTGGCACCAGTTATGGGCCCACAGCTTGGGGTTGAGAACTAAGTTTCACAGCATGCACTAGGGGAGTTCCAGGCAAGTCCAGGTCTAACTGGGTAGCTGAACAAGCAACAATTACTGGTTTAGTTGTGGTGTCTACTGGTTTCTTAAGCTGGGGCAGGATAAAGAATACACTCTTATGCCAATAATGGACCCAGGGTTTGAGGGTATCTTGAAGTGGGTCCGGACTCAATATTCCAGCATGTACCAGCCACGACAAGACAAGTCCAGTGGCCGCAGCAGAGGGTCACTTTGCAAGCAGTCCTCTTTAGCTTTTGTGGCCCTGTGGCTTAACAGGGGACTTGCCAACTATCCCTTGGAGTCCACTCTTCTTTCCTGGATACAAGTGGGAGCAGGTCCAGCCCTTGTGGTTGCTCCTCGCAGGCCAAACAGTAGGTGCATTCCATCCTTGGTGCAGCAGGTGCAGTCCTTCTTGGTGCAGCATGTCTCTGTGCAGTCTTGTCATCCAGTAGGCACTGGCCGTCTTCTGTTTTCCACAGGTCCAGCAGTGTTCTGAGTTCTCTTGGCAAAGTTGCCAGTTTTATCCTTTGCAAAAGCTCATGTGAGGGGAGAATGCACTAGCTAATAGGGCTGTCACTCCCCTGGGCAAACCCACCCACCGTGTAACTAATTCCTGAAAAGTGTATCATCTAGCTAACCCAAAATGAAGTATTGTGCCCACTACAAACATGGCCAGACCCTCCCGTGTGGATCTAACTAGCTGTCCTCAGAGGTCTGGCTATCTGGGTACTACACCCCTGCTTCAGGATGACTCCTAATCTAATTAAAGTGTAGCAAGGCTGGCTGGCCAACAACGGAAACGAGCTAACCAGGGCTTAGTGACATCTGTTCTTACAGGGCAACTCTCCTTTGAAGTGTAGCCCACTAGTCCCCTCCCCAGCCAACTTGCCACAGGACAGGAATACTCCCAGCAGATTGGCTCCTTTGTTCTTAGTTCATTAGAACCCTAGAAACCTAATTTACAGGGCAGATCTGGCAGCTACTGGGCCACTCAGAAAAGGCTAACACTGGCCTCTTAGGCAGCATAAAAAAGGAAAGCTTCTAAAGCTACTTTTCTAAAATAGTTATGTTAAATGCAATTTTGGCAATACGTTGGATTTAATGTAACTATTAATTTGAAACTCTGAACCACCCCTCTGGCTAGTTCCATTGGGAAGTTACACTTTATTAAAATTATTAAAAGTCACCCAATGTTATCCAAAGGGGCAACATGCTCTCCAAAAGGGAAATTCGACTTTGTAGATTTTCGCTATACAAGGGCATGTAACACACAGTTTATGCATGGCCTACTATTCAGACTCATGCAACCTACCATCTGGGCAATTAGGGTGGACTTTAAAGGTGACTTATGGGTAATAAATAGGGAGGTTTGGGCCTGTCAAAAGGGTTAATTTGACAGGTCAAATTTGACAGGGCTTTAACTGTCATGTTTTCATTTGCCACTGTAATGGTGCACACATGAGTGCACTAGCTTCAACTAGTGACATTTTAACCTTCAGGACCTGGGCCCCCTGAGTACCATATACTAGGGACTTACAGGTAAGCTAAACTTTCCAATTAGGATTTCGCCTTGGGATATCTTTTTATTTGCCAACTAGGCTTCAGGACAGGCCGAGCACCAAATCTTTACTTACCATTATAGTGGTGGCACAAATAGTATTGCAGTCCACTGAAGGCACCTTGGCCTAGTTGCCCTGGGTACTCTGAGTACCTTATACTAGGGGCTTACATGTATGTGAACCTTGCCAGTCAGGGATTAGCCAATTTGTCCCTGTTCGTACACACTTTTAGGAGTCAGAGGACATACACTGTGCACTGGATGTCAGCGCCCCAGTGCGCAGAGTCACTACACTGGTACCTAAAGTCATCAAAATGTGGGGGCAAAAAGTGGGGAGGGTGAACCTGCAAAACGCCATCCACCTACAGGGAGTATTATGCAGTCTTTCTTTGCTACTTTATTTCATTCTAGCCACATCTTTTAGAGCAACACTACTTATCCCTTGGTGCTGCCTCTACCAGCAGGAAAATGAATCGTAAGATAGGCCTTCCTCTAGTCCATAACTAGGGACTTTCTGATCATTTCTGCCTCTTTTCTTGGTGCTACAAATTTCACAGTCCATGACTGAATCAAAAAATATAAATAATAAGAGAAATACCAAAATAAAAATGGGATAGCTTAGTATTTCATGTCATGTGGTATTTCGAATTCTCTTTATTCATATAATGCTCTTGAGACCTCCTCCTCAGGCTGAGCAGTCCTATTGATTGATTAGCAGGTTGCGAGCATTAGTGAAACTGAGTCAAAGGAAGAAAAAACTAAAGGAGATATGAGATTTCAACACATGAATGGGATCACAATTAAGTGGTGGGATAATATTTGCGTCCATTTTTGTAATATAATTAGGACTTCCCTTCATTGTGAAGTTAGGGAAATCTGCATCTATGCACTATTATGCTTGCTCAAACCTTCCAAATACAGAGAAAAAATTCTTCCCCCTAGGTTTACTATAACATTTTTTAAAGGTAGAAACTCTGGATCAATCAATGGACGAGAGGAAATCTTCCAACCTTACTTCGGCCTAAAAACCACTCACCTTGCCTGGTGTCATAGGATATTTCCCTAGGTCAATTGGGAGGATTAGGTATTCATATACACCTCTTTCCTTCAGTCTAACCTCTGTACCTTGGTGCTTCACCAAACTCCAGAAGATTTGATAGCAACAATCAGGACAAGGGGTCTTGGATGGTAATGGACCTAGATGGCATGAGCTTCCTGAATCAGGATCGGGAAATGTTAATGAAACAGGTCCAAATGGCAATTGAAATAATTCAGGATTTGGGATTTTTCATAAATTGGGAGAATACAGACTTGGTGCCCTACCAGTGAATTTAATTCTTAGGGTTCTTGGTGGATTCAGAAAAAGAGTTATTACAACTCTAAATTCAACACAATTGAGTTTAGGTTCCTTCAGAGTCGCCAGTCATTACACATAAATTGTTTAGAGATTCTTACAGGCTATGTGCAGCTTTGCAAAGGGCAGAAAGATGTGAACCGTCATTTATGCATCATTCAAGCCCAGAAAAACCATCCAATGTCTTGATAGAAGGAGGTCCCTGAGGTGAATTATGCTTTCTTTTTTTAAATGGCGATACAACGCAAACTGATTGGGATCTCTCGGATTGTGGTTCTTTTACCTAAACAAATAGGTGTTGCCATGAATCCCCTTTGTTGGACTTGGCCCTTTCTACAGGGTCATCATGACACTTTTTGCCTTCATTCCTCCTGTTTTATGAACACTTTATTGTTGACTTTTAGAACTCTGCACCTTACAACTGCCAACCAATGCTAAAGTGCTTGTACTCTCTCCTGAAAAGAGAGTACAATTGTGTTAGAAATGGGATTCCTGGTTGAATGAGGTATGCACCCAGGCCAAGCAGGAATTACCACTCCAGTGAAGGTAAGCTGAATACACACTAAAAGATAACCTGTGCTTACACTCTGGTAGCTTGGCACAGAGCAGTCAGCCTTATCTAAAGAGGCAATGTGCAAAGTGTGCAACACATACACAGTAAAACAATGAATACACCACAAAAGACTCCACACAGGTTTAGAAACAATAGAGAGTATTTATCTGCGCAAAACAACACAAATCAATTCAGTAGAAGTCGAGTGTTTTAAAGATTAAATGCAAAAGCAGTGCTTAGAAGTCACCAGCGGTCAAAAGGTTACATGAGGTCGCGAGGGAATGGTGCAAAAACAAATTTCAGGACGGGCGCAATGGAGGGCAGGCCTGCTACCGGACCCTTGAATTACCCGCTGAGAAAGTAACTCGGATGGAGCAAAGCATTGATGCTGAATGTATGATGCATCTATCTTTTCTACACAGTTAGATCATTGTGTCGTTGTCGGGTTTTACTGAGATGCACATAATGCATCGCCATTGAGCGTCATTGTCAGGCTGCGCAAGCAATAGAACCAATGTCATTGAACAGTCTCAGCATCGACATCTATGGGCAATGCATCGGTTCCGATTGGCGCAAAGGTGATGATGCATCGGTTTTGCAGAAAAACAGCTGCAAAACACACTTTTGAGGCCCAGAACTGGATAGGGCACCTCAGGCAAGGTTAGGACTCACAGGTGGCAGAGTCCAGCATCACCAGCAGAATTGCAAGAAGTATTTTGTTCTTTTGTGTGTCTGAGACTTCAGAAAACAGGAGGAAAGCCAGCAAGCCCTTGCAGATCACTAGAAGGAGGTCAGAATTCGGCTCTCCTTCAGCATAGTCAGAGAGCAGCAGGCAGCAGGGCAGCAAGCACTAAAGCAGTCCTTCCAGAAAAGCAGTCCAGTTGAGTCCTTTAAGCAGCACAGCAGTTCTTCTGACAGAGGTTCAGTTCAAGATCCATAAGTGTCTGATTTGAGGGGAGTCAGAGATCCAGTGCTTATATCCAAAAGTGCCTTTGAGGGGAGTGACTTCAAAGCAGCTCTCTGAAGTGCACAAGGATCCTATTCAACCTAGTTCTGTCTGCCAGGCTACCTGTGGGGGTAATCAGTCCTTTGTGTGGGGACAGGACATAGCCCATTCAAGTGAAATGTTAGCCCCTCGGTTCCATCCTGCCCAGGCAAGGCCATTAGAATGCAGATGTATGTAGATGGGTACCAAGACACACCTATCTTTCTTGTGTTATGGCTGTCTAGAGGGAATGCACAAAGTGTAGCTGTCACCCAGCCCAGACGTGTATTGGAGACAGGCTGCAAAGCACACAGAGTTATAAGCACAAAGAAATGTCCACTTTCTAATAGTGGCATTTCTAAATCAGTACTGTAAAATCCAACATCACCAGTAAGGAGGATTTGTCATTACCATTCCAAACATATGAAACATATAAAGACAACTCCTCTTTGATCAGGAATTACAGCTTAAAAGTTAATTAAGGAATTCCTAATGCCAGCCTATGAGAGAAGTAGGCCTCACAGTAGTGAAAAATTAAATAGGCTGTTTATCACTATCAGAACATGCAAAACATTTCATTTACACAGCACCCTGACATTAGGGCTACATATGGCCTACCAGAGGTGTGACTTAGGTATAATAGAAGCTTGGTAAGTAGTTTTAAATGCTAAGTCGAAGTGACAGTAAACTGCACACACAGGCCCTGCAATGGCAGGCCTGAGATGGGTTTGAAAGGCTACTTCTGTGGGTGGCACAATCAATGCTGCAGGCCCACTGGTAGCATGTAATTTGCAGGCCCTTGGTATATGATACACCACTTTACAAGGGACTTGCAAGTAAATCAGATATACCAAACAGGTGTAAACTAATTATACCCTATAGAGAGCACATGGAAGTGGCCTTACGGCTAGATCGGTCGACCTCGACACTGGGAAACCGGGTTTGAGTCTCGGCAGGGTCGCTCAACATCCTGTGATTCTGGGCAAATCACTTAATCTCCCCGTGCCTACAAAAAATGAAAGTGTCCATCTGTAACATGACTGTTGCTCATGTAATGCACTCTGATACCTTCGGGTCAAGTTTGGGCATAATAAAACTCCAGAAAAAAAAACTTTAGCACTGGTCAGCAGTGGTAAAGTGCTTAGAGCCCTAATGCCAACAAAAAGCAGGTCAGAAAAAGAGGTGGAGGAAGGCAATAAGTTTAGGGTGACCCTTGAGAGAGGGCCATTACATCTGATTGGTACATTTACTTTACTTGTAAGTCCCTCTTATTTGGTACCACAGTTAACCAGGGCCATGAATTGAAATGCTACTAGCGAGCAACAGCATGCTTTGTGCCAACCACTAAATGTAGCTTTCTAAAACATGTCTCATGTCTGCCACTGCGGCCTGTAGTGCACTTTTTAAAGTCTAATTTGACCTGGCAAAATAAACCTTTTGCCAGGCCTAAACCTCTAGTATATAGTGCACCCTAAACAGCCATAGGATAGGGTACATTGTATTTAAAGAATAGGACATGTGGTTTGAAGTTGTACATGACCTGATAGTGAAAAACTCCCAGATTTGTTTTTCACTTCTGTGAGACCTACCTGCCCCACAGATAACATAGGGTAACCTTATTTCATTTAGCAAAGTGCTAACTTTTGATTGGAAACAGCTAGAAATGTCATGTTTAGACTTAAATGAATTGTAATTTAAAATCTTCTTTAATGGTATAGACGGATTTTAGAGTACAATATTAAAAACACAACTTTTAGTAAGTTGGCATTATCATACCCTAAACCTTCTGAGGCTTTCTAGGAGTTTCCAGCTGACTGGGTCTGTTAATTGCTCCCCCATCAGGAAGGCGCATTGGGCCCAGGTAGTGAACAATTGGACCTGTGTGTAGCTATGAGAGGGCTATCCTGCCAGGATGGAAGGGGCGAGCTGTTCCCTGCCTCACTTACATTTCAAGGGGTTGCCTCCAGCACACCCACAAAGGAACTTCACACCAACCTTTTTTCACCCTCATTCTCTTGGAACCAGAGCAGGGAAGAAAGGGGAAGGAAGGATCTTTCCAGAACCAGATGTGGCGGTACTTAGAAGCTTCCTGGTCCCCACTCCATTGCTGTCAACCTGAACTTTGACTTTGCCCCAGTCTAGTGTGACCAGATACCCACAGTTAACCCTTTCTGCTTCTGGGTGCTATTTTTACTTGAACTATTAATTTGCATATCTTCAGTTCTACCAATTGGATTTTTGTCAATTTAGTCTCAAATGATTTATTAAATTGTACTCTATATTTCTAAATTGATATGAGATTGTTCTTGTGTTGAGTTCTCACTTTATTGCTGTGTGTGTGCTGCATAAATACTTAACCAGTGCATCTAATTTAAGCATCAGTACTTTTGCAACAAGCTGCCAGATATATAGCACAGTTTAGTTTAGTGACTTTTGTGGTTCACCCTGGCACAGATTGTTGTTGTTGCTCGATTAACAGCCCCTCACCTCCTAAATCAAAAACCCAATTTCTTACACCCTGAGATTTAGACAGCATGGTTCCACTTCGAGGTTTGAGACTAATTCCTTTACTCCTGTGGAAATTAGAGCCATTTCATGCTGTGAAAATTGAATAGTATTTGGGAGGCAGTTTTGAAATGGAGGGGCACACAACTCTATTTGAAACCCCTGTAGTGTGCGGAAAAACAAGGCATCTTTTGATATTATTAAAAATTGTGAGCAAATAGTGATAATATGTCCCTGACCTCAGGAAAACTGGCACAAACTTTGCTTATCAGGAATCACTCCACTTCCCCCTTGTTCTCTGTTCATGGATGCCTGTTCTCCTTGGTTTTTCTGTGGGAAGCATTTCGGACAGTAATATTGGAAGAACTGGTCATGCTGGAGTCTTCTATTAAAGGCCTGTGTCAAAATCCGTCTACCGAAAATATGGGAGAAAAAGAAATGAGCTTTGTCCGGGGTGGCAAAAGATTAAACATCTTCCCCTATTTCTTTTATAAAATGGTCCCAAAAGACCAAATCATGCACCTCTGAACCAAACTCAGATGCTCTTAGTTTCCTAAGTTTTGGGTAAATATTTATTCGTAGGCCCTTTTTCCTTTCAAGAGCAATGGCTCCTATGACATTTCCCAGAAAGCGCAGAGTTCTCTGTGCCCAATTAGAAAGTCCCTTGCCTCCTCAGTTTTCTTCACTTGCTCAGCCATACACGGGATCTATGTCTGAGGTCCCAAAATGTCCTAAGGTTTGTCTTGAAATAGGAATAAGGCTCTTTTGATGCCTTTTCTTGGGTTAGGTTAACCTTTAGTCAAGTAACCTACTGTTTTAGGAGCTAAAGTAGGAGTGGACGCTATTTTGTCTGGTATCAAGGTTCTCACGCGTTCAGCCCTCATTTCATTTTAGATCTTGTGGCCTTATTTAAAGAGGGTTTATATACTCACCTATATAAGAAGAAGACCACTCCAAAAGAAAATTAAACGTGTTGTTCAAAGTTCCATAATTAGAACAGGGATTTGTTGTGAATCCATACCCCTTTCAAAAGATAAAAGACCAATCTTTTATAACTTAGGTAAATCATGACTAAACATATCCTCATTACTGTAAAAAAAAGTCAGAATCAGTGAATTATAATAATAAAAATCATCACAGGCCATGCAAAAGTAATTCACCAAAAAAGAGATTTCTGCAGAGTGCATCTTGTGTTTTTACTCTACCTGTAGGCTAGAGGTTCGAAGCAAAGGCCTTCGGTCAAAATCACTTTGTGAATGAGAACAGTCCATCATATACTCAATGGAGTCAGTATCACGTCAATGACTGGGCAAGTTCAGTAATACATGTTTTGCTTAATTTAATTTCTTGCAGCATAAATTCTGTAATGCACCATTGAAAGAAAAATCAAGAATTATTGGGGTAGTTTACAGCAAACATTTCTTTTTTGTGTATAGTGTTTATTAAATTTGCAGGTCATCCTCCACTTTGTTGTCTCTCCTAGTATGCCTCGTGTAGTTTCTCAGCCACCTCCCATTCTGAGTTGTGTCAGTCTCTGTAACATGTGGGCTCGGGACCCAACCACCCAATGGTGATGCATTGTTTAGCCAGCAGCAGCCAAAGAAGCATACATTTCCTACTCACCTTCCTTCCCTTCAGTGTCAGGAGCTGGCCCAGCAAAACTGGGAGCAGCATTAAGCCCCTCCACAACCTCCTGCCAGAAAGGAATAATGGACCAACAAGCCCAAGCCTCATGCACAAAGTTGGTCCCAACCTCCCTGCAGCATGAACACACTCCCACACGAGATAGATATATAGGGGCATATTTATGAGGGCTTTGCGTCATGCTTGCATAACACAATGTGGAACATGCATGATGCAAACCTCTATGTCATATTTATGAAGCCACACAAAGCCACTTTGCATGAATTTGAATGGCCTCAATATTATGGAGCAATGAAACGCAGCACAAATCACAGTGTTGCATTATACTGCCCAAGTGAGGCGTTCTGTGAGTGTTGCATGGGTTTTCCCACGCAACATCCATGGATTTTGATGCATCCCCAGATTTACAAGAACTTGTGAACCTGGGGATGCACCAAAAACCTATGCATCCTCAGGTGAGGCATAACGCAGAGAAATATCTATATTTCTCCTAATTCTTTTCTCTTCCCTGTGTACTGCATTCTGCAGCACACATAGAAATAGGAAAATGCATCTGTGGATTAATTTTTTGCAGGAAGGTGCCCATTCCTGCACTTAACCAATCCTGCCTACAACACAGGCACCCTTGCACCATGGTGCAAGGGTGCTTGAATTGGAGCTAGGCTGATGAACCGGCACCAGAGCAGGGGTAAAGGACAGAAATGCACAGTATTGGATAAATATGGCACATTCCTGCCCTTACCATTTGATGCAGGGTAGCACAGCAAGGTAACTTAGGGTAGGGTTTTGGGTGTGAGGTACAGTTGTAGATTATAATTATATTGTATCACCTTAAATCAGGCATTGGAAGAGACCGTCCGCACACCCCCATGGTATGACAAGCTTGACCTGGTTGGACCCGCAGGGCAGGGTCAGGTTCTCAGATATGACTCTAGCCACTGAAGTTTCTGTGTCAGAGACTATTGATCTAACTGGTGATGGTATTGCTTTTTGTATGGATTGAAATGTCCAAAAACTTCTATAACAACCTCATCCTCATCTAACTCAGCAACATGAGACTTTGAGTTATTTGAGTCACTTTCCATGATAATAAGTTTAGTTAAATAAGCAGATGTTTCAATCCAAAACCATCACAGTTGTCTCCTAAGTATTTTAATATAATATTCCATCTTAACTTGCAGCTCAACCACAAACAGTAAACAAATAAATATTGAGCCAACAGCAGGCTCGATCATTTGCGCCCTTGCTAGTGAAGAGAGAGGCAGTGGTGGCCGGCATGGCTCACAGCTGGAGGGCCGGGCACACGGGGGGGGCACCGGCGCAGGTTGAAATGGAAAAAAAAATAATATTAAATGAAACTTAAACTTACCTTGCTGCCAGGTCCTGCGTCTCTGCTCCTGTTCTCCTGCGACCGACTCCAGGAACAGGAATTAGGCAGACATGTTCCCTCCCCTAAGACAATCACAACATTGCAATGCAGCGTTGTGACAGGTCTGAGTGCCGTGACACTGCACTCAGCCAGGGGCTGGAGGGGTGGGCATGTTCTCCATGCAGGCTGTAATGCAGCTTGCATGGAGAACTGGGAAGTGCGCATGACTGTTGTGGGTGGCTCGTTGTGGGCAAACCACTCCTCCCCTGCTCTGCAGCCCCGCCCCCCTCAGCAAAGCTGTTGCAGCAGGAGGTCAGAAATAAATGATAATATTAGTTATTATAATTTCATTTTTCCGTTCTTTTGCTGCTACAGGGTAGTGGGGCGACGCTCCTCCACTTTAGCAGAGAAGCCGCCACTGGAGAGAGGCTGCCCCCACCTTCAAAAGAGCTGTGGTACTGAATGAAGAGAACTGACCCAATCAGTAAAAACACCACTGTCGTGATTTGAGTGATGGGGAGGGACTGAGGGGGCCAATGTGTATCTGCCACCCCCGAATATCTGCTTTTGAACTGTATCAAATGGTGACTTTGAGGTTCTCATGCTGTTAAGTTCCATCTCACGTTCGGATGTACAATAGGTTTGAAAGAATGGGTAGGACACTAGTTCTGCTGTTAAACACACTTTGTGCCTTCTTGCACAGCTGCAAAACAGCCCAACTGTGAAACCGAAAATCGGAGAGATTTGTTGGTGAATAGAAATCACTAATATAATGAGTAGAGTATTCATATTTGTCAAAGTCTTACAGGCCTTACAGTCCTAGGAGAGCAATGACTATCTCTCCCACTCCACAGAGGATATAGCCCTTGACCACAAACACAAATATTAAAGACCCCACTTCATTTTTACATTCTGCAAGAACATCACCAAAAAACATATTACCATTTTCTGATTCAGAGCCAAACATTGACTATGTGAAATTCCAAAGGTGTATATGCATTTAGCAACATGGAAATAATTTGAGAATAATAACATATATAACAAATAAAATTGAATCGACTTCTGAATCCCAAACGAAATCGAGGTCCACATTGGGCTGTTTGCAGGTGTGGCTTCTTAAGAGGGTCTCCAAGCTGGCAGGTTTTATACTGTTTCAGCTGGACATAATATTTTTCTTTAGAGGAGTGGAGTTTCATCAATTACTTAATGCCATTTTGTAAAGCAAGAAAATATTTCTCTGAAAACTGGATATAGATATTTAGATAAAAATATTTAACTTGCTGTGCCTGTAGTTACTAAACAGGCAGCTGGACTATGAGAAAGCATTAAACGATTGGAAATAAGATGAAGGAGACCCTGAAACAAGGAAATAAGAAAAGGGCACTGCAAACAAGTGGTTACGTAAGGAAGTGTGACTGCCCATGCTGTTCATGATTGCCTGAGGATGTGTCAGAGGCTGGGAGGAGAAGCAACCCACTGGGGACTGCAACACCACCAAAAACAAATGGATACACAGGAGAAGGATAAGGAGGAAGCTGGGAGGAAAAGGAAGCACAAATTCAGTGAGAAGGAGCAGGAGGTAGTCATTGAAGAGATGGTCTCTAGCCATGAGTTGCTGTTTGGGAAAAAATCCCTTCATGTTCCTGAATCACAGAAAAGGAAAATATGGCTGGACATACAAGCAAAGGTGAAAGCCATCGGTGTAACCCAGCGCTCCATTGCTGACCTACGCAAGTGCTGGTATGACATGCGCTCCAGGTCCAAGGACAAGGTTGCAACCAGTCTTGCGGAGGCAAAGAAGACTGGTGGGGGTACGTCCACAGAGACAGAATCCACGCCCCTTGAGGAGTTGGTGGAGCCCACCCTACAGCCTGAAAGCATCAGCGGAGTGGGTGACATCGACAGCTCCGACACGACCAACACCAGACAGATAAGATGCATGCTTAATCAGCCCTGACACATTACCAAGTCAATCACACACTCAGGAATGCCCCAACTACAAAGTAACAATGCAACTCCATTCCACATTTTCCAGCCCACCCAGCAATGCATCACGGGAGACGTAGTCACACACATAATACAGTGGAGCAATAACACACAGCAATGTATAAGCAGTAGAAGCAAATTAGTAAAGGCAAAAATGCAAGACAGTCCTTAGCTAACCTAAATGCAGAAAACGTTATTCAGTGAACAAGGGGAAGCAGAACACACAATAAAAAGTGCTTTTTCATTTACAGTTGCACCTGAAACACAGGCTGACGACACTGAAGCTGAGGAGGCAGCACACACAGAGGACCAGGCAGGGGGAGAGGACACAGAGCAGACGACACTGCCAACACCTGTCCCACGGAGACACCGTCAGATTGTGCCTCCACTCCCACTGTTGGAGGGAGAACCAGAATCCATAGAGGATGAGGGACAGCCAGAGCAGGAACAGTGTGCACATCAGGTCCACGATCAGCTCCCTGTCCACTGTAGGGACGAAAGTTGCAGGAGACACAGGCCAAGGGCACACACCAGCGCAGACGCTGTATAAGGATCCTACGTTGTTTTCCGGCCTGGAAGGAACCATGGTGAAGGTCCAGCGCTTGCAAGCAAGAAGTATGAAGTCAATACAGAGGCAGCTAGTGTCTGTAAACTATAACCTTACTGACACAAAGGAGGGCATTAGAGAGCTCAATGTCAAAATTGATGAGGGACATAAGGCCTGTGCGGACAGCATCAGGGAAATGACAGGAGCAATAAAAGAACTCTGTGCCACCATGAAAAGAGACCAGGCATCCAGACGCAGGGTAAAACAACGTCTGTTCACCAATCTGGACACATATAGCAAGGCGGTCAACCGCTTGTCAAATGCCACTTCCGTGCTGTCACGCCGCACAGTGACCATGCAGGTCAAAATGGCACACTGCAGCCAGGATGTGGCCAAAGGGTTGGTGCAGGTCACAAATGCAGTAGACCAGCTGCAGACAGCTACTATAGGTGGCACAGGTCTCCTGGGCTCAGGGGACAGTGAGGAGCTCTCCAGCCGAAGCAGCATCACCCCACCAATTGCAGAACCCAGACGGCGTAGTGGGCACACCATCAGATGCCTCAAGGGAGAGCAGTCAGCACCCTGAGCGTGCAACTGCAGGACGTGCGCACAAGAAATGAACTGTGACCAACGCAGAATGCCAATGGGTGAGGTAACCCATGGCATATGGACTTTTGTGTACCCATTACACATGAACTGTGTACATGATATGTGCAACTGAATGTGCCACACATAAAGTGTGTTTGTAGGCTGTGTGACTACTATTTACCTGCAGCTAAGGTACAATAAAACACAATCATGCCCAAATCATTATTTGCATTGTGTCATCATTACTCACGTAGAAATAGTTGTGACTTATCTCATCATGTCTCTGTCAGCCCGCAGCTGCCCCTACACCACCTGCTGGTCTGCAACGTGGACCTGGAACCTCATCCTCATCTGATTCTGTATCTGTGACTTCCACTGGTATGCCTTTTCTAGTTGCAATGTTGTGCAGCATGGCACAGGTAGCCACAATCTTGCAGCAGGTCTCTGGGCTGTATTGTACTCCTCCACTTGTATGCAGGCAGCGGAACCTGCTCTTCAGTATACCAAATGTCCACTCAATTACACTGCGCGTTGACTTGTGTGCGCGATTGTATCTTCGCTCTCTCGGATTAGCCGGATTGAGGTACAGTGTGAGGATGAATTTGTGGACTGCATAGGCACTGTCACCTACAGGATGAAAGACATATGGTTAGTCACTGTCCTCTCACTTCAGCCCTTAACTGTATGTAGGCGTGCTTGACATGCATTTACCTAGCAGGTAGCCCTCGCCAAATTCGCCCCCAGTGAGACGTGTGTATATCCCACTGTGTCTGAAAATGAAGGAATCGTGTGTACTGCCAGGGTATTTTGCCACAACATCAGTTATGATATGTTTAGCGTTGCAGATCACCTGTATGTTGAGTGAATGGAATGACTTGCGATTTCTGAAAACGTACTCATTGTTTGAGGGTGGTGAGAGGGCTACATGGGTGCCATCTATCCAACCAATGACATGGGGAAATTGGGCAATCTGGTAGAAGCCCAGATTGGTTTGCTGCAATGCCTGTTGTGTGGCGGGCATTGTGATGTGATGATGCAGCCTCTGTACCATTGCATCCAAGAATGCATGAAAGAAGTGTGACAGGCAGCTCTGGGAGACCCCTCCTGCTGTCGCTATCACCCCCTGGAAGCTTCCGGATGCCAGTAAGTGCAGTGAACACAGTACCTGCACATGTGGTGATATGGTTTGGGTCCTGCGGGTTGGGTGTTCAAGCATGGGTTTCAGCTCAGCAATCAAGTCCACTATGGAAGCTGAGTCCAGCCTATACTTCTCATGTATCTCTTCCTCTGTCTGCTGGAACAGAGTGATGCGCACTCTGAAGATCCATTCCTGTCGCCTCCTTCTCTGTGCTGCTGCTTGAATCCGCATCCTCCTGGCTATCACATACAGCGCTGCCATTGTGGAAAACCCAGTGGCATTGTGGGCCTGTTTAAATAGGTTGCACCGGGTGACTACCTGCTTTGAGTTGGTGGTAATCATCAGGTGCAAAATTGCGATTTTTCAGGATTCGCAATTTGCGATTTTTTCATACATATGTTTGCGAATTCGCAAATTGCGAATCAGCATTTTGTGATTTTCGCAATTAGCGTGTCGGAATTTGCGAAGTCGCAAAAATTATTCGCAGATTGTTGTCCTCGCAAAATAGGTATTCGCAATTTTTGCGAATACCTATTTTGCACTGCGATACTCTATTATACATAGGGGGGAGCTATTTTGCAATCGCAAACACTGTTTTTTTGCGATTCGCAGGGTTTGCGATCGCAAAATAGCTTGATACATATGGCCCTAAGTTTTCTACTGGTAAAATTCGTAACCTCATTATCTTGGCTCCGACAAACACTCTTCAGGGCGATCTGTGTAGGAGCCGAGCCCACAAGATTGGTCTCAAAAAGGGGCAATAACTGAGCTTGACATGTCACACAGCATGTCTCGGATTGTCAGCCATTTGTGTCATGTACCATTTCTTGCTAAAGCATCGTTTTGTGCATTGAAGACCAAGAGAGACATAGACGGAAAAAATGACTAAAGGGTTTGTACCCAGCAGATCAGGAGAAATGACATCACCAGCACAGCAGATATTCATCGGTCAGGTTCACAACACTAATCCTGTCTTCATTGACCATGTTTCTGTGATGAAATATGCAATCACATCAAAATGGATCAGAAAATTTGCATTTTGAATTACCTGTGCATTTCGGAGTACCTCTAAAATGTTTGTTTATTATTTGTTACTTTGAAGTGGGCAACTTGCTGTTAAGTTTTAAGAAGTGTGTTTGATATCTGGTATGATTATAGTCCTTCAATGTCAGTGGGCTGTGCCAGTGTAATTCTGTGACATTATTCGCTTGCGTATTATAAGCCTACTTTTCCATGCCTGTGGACTGTTTTCGTTTTTGATTGTGAAATTGTCGTCACCCTACATGATAATCGGAGGAGTTTAATTTAATGTGCAAACAGAAGATATGATGATGTTATATGGTTTCAAGCTGATATGTCCACAGTGCAACTTAGGAGTTTCCTGAAGTGTCGGAGTTGCATTTGGTCTGAAGGCTAATTGACTGTAGTCGAGATTACTATGGTTGAGGCAAGAAATTTTCCGGAAAATGAAGGCGTATTGTTGTGTCCCTGATGCATTGAGTTGGCAGTTGAATGCTTCTCTGAGAAGGATTGTTTGCAGGCCCTTCCTCAATCCACGGTGTCTCTGTTGGGATATCAGTGTTGAGTTCTTAGGCATCTGCTACCAATCAATCAATCAATCAATCATGTCACTTATAAAGCGCACTACATACCCGCGAGGGTCTCAAGGCGCTGGGGGAAGAGGGGGGTGGTGCTGCTACTGATCGAAGAGCCAGGTCTTGAGGAGTCTTCTGAAGGCCAGTAGGTCTTGGGTCTGTCGGAGGTTGGTGGGGAGGGTGTTCCAGGTCTTGGCGGCGAGGTGGGAGAAGGATCTGCCAGAGTGTTCAATGTTTATTTCAGCCAAATGATTATCAAGGAGGTCACCTATTGTCAATGTATAACAAAGCATAGGCAGGTGACTTTATATTTTTAACTATTATCTTATACATAATAGCCTACAGGTCTATCTCCCAGGTCTCAAATTTTAAAAACCTCTTTTACATCGGATTCTGTTCCTAGACATGAATCTCGAAAGGGAAAGACATATTTATAATCGTAACGCCTAAAAATAAGGAAAATTTTCTGTGACTTTATTTGAGAAGAAAGACGAGCCAAACACTGATTACCAGCACACACACTTTGAAAAATGAACTCAATTTAAAACCAATGCATTTGAATATTCTACTAAATTGAAGGTTTTACTGGGTGAGTTGAAGAGATCCATGGATTTTATATACACACGTTTTGGGGGAAATCTAATTGAGAAATCAATATTTCAATTTCCTGTTTTCCTTTTCAAGAGCACCAAAAACCCTGTCTTGTTTCTAAATATGGGAGCATCTTTGAAAAGAAGATTTGATTTTCTGTGGCAATCATTACATGGGCCATAATGAACTTGGATTGAGGTCTACAGAATACGTTGCTGCTGCTGGCCAGTTACTGGCTTCACTTGGCCAAACTTAGCTTCACTCTTTGCTCTGAAGTCAGTTATTAACTTTCTCAAGATCTAAGGGGCAGATGTATCAAGCATTTTTGAGTTCGCATACGGGCAGATTCACAGAATCTGCCCGTTTATGAACGCAAAAATAGCTTTTCCGATGCAGCTAACCTAATTTTGCAATTCGGTAACCTGTTATCGAATCACAAAATGCATCTGCGATTCGGTATTAGAAAGGGGCGTGTTCAGGGCATCCCTTCCTAATACCGAATCACATTGGTATGTATGAATGTTTGGTGACCGCAATTGCGGTCGCAAAACATTTGCATTTTGCCACCTTTTTCAAGTAGGTGGTAACCCATTCGCTAATAGGAAGGGGCCCCCAAGGGACCTCTTCCCCTTTGTGAATGTTTGTCAAACCATTTTAAGAGCAGGCAGTGGTCCTATGGACTACTGCCTGCTCTTAAAAAATGAAAAGAAAACTTTTCATTTTTTGTTTTGAAAAGCATCTCGTTTTCCTTTAAGGATCTCAGCAGGCCACCAGCCCCGTGAATTTTGCGATTCCTAGGGGGTCGGAAATTGCGACCTACCTCATTAATATTCATGAGGTAGGTCATTTGCGACCCCCTAGGAATCGCGAAAGGTGTATAATACACCTTCATACATTGCATTTTGCGATTTCCAAATTGAGAATCCTTGTGATTCGCAATTAGGGAATCTCAAAATGCTAGCTACATACATCTGGCCCTAAGTTCATTGGCACTAATTACGGTTAAACTTTCCACTTTTCATAGAGTTCATGAGTGGCCTTTGTTTATCTAACTGCTACTTTTTCACAGCATACTAGATTGTGTCCATGTGAGACTGTTCTTTATAAAGTTATCCTCTTTCTAGTATGTATGTAAAAAAGTAAATTTTTAACTGCTCTTCTGTATGTCATGCTGCTATGTATTTTAATTAAGGGCTACAGTTATATTTGTAAACCAATTTATTCTGTATGTCATATCTATCTATCTATCTATCCAACCCTTTTTATCTATGCAACCTTCTCAAGGTATGCAACCCTATCTATCTATGGAACCATTTCGATCTATGCAACTGCAGGCCATCACAGCAGAGCAGTTAGCAAAGTGGCAGTCCCTCCTGGCAGCGCAGCTCCTCTTCTTGGCAGAGTCTCCTCAGGACCCCAAGCGTGAATGGATTTGGGGGTGTCAGGAGCCCAGTACTTTTACCATAATGTGCCTTGGAATTGGGGGGGGATATCAAATAGGCCTTTGAACCTCACAAAGTCCCTGCACTTCCTTTCCTGGCTCCATACCAGACGTACTACAGGGTGGTATGCAGCTCTTTGTGTGGGGACAGGCACAGACCTGTTCAGGTTCAAGTGTCAGCTCCTCCCTCCTGGTCTACCTCAGGAAGGTCCTTCTCCTTATTTACAAGGCAGCGTTAAGCCACTTAACTTGGATTAAAGCTGCCTTATAAATAAGGACTCTTTTCAAGCTTCAGTTAATGTGAAAGGGGCGTGCAATGGGTGTTGCAGTGGGCGTTTCGCGACAACACCCATTGCTTTTTGACACTGCCCCATATTGACAAGAATTGGGCAGCGCCAAAAACTAAGGCCAGGTAAACTGGCCTTAGGATGGCAATACGAGGAGAAAGTATTAACTTGTATGTTGCTCTTTCTATGTGTGCTGCATTTTGCAGCACACATAGAAACAGCAAATTGCCTTTAAAGATTGTTTATGTGCAGAAACGTGTCCCTTCCTACACATAAACAATCGCCCCTGCAACAAAGGCACCTGTGTAACATGGCCCAAGGGTGACTGCAATGGCGCTAGGCAGCTTTTTTCGTGCCGATGCTAGGGGAAATGCAGAGGTGCGCTGTATATTTCTAAATACGGCGCATACCTGCGTTTAAAACATTTTGGAGCTCCACGTTCTTACATTTTATTGTAAATATCCCACAAAGAGTTATAAGCACAGAGAAATGTCCACTTTCTAGTTGCATTTTAAAAATAGTAATGTGAAATCCAACCTCACCAGTAAGGAGGACTTATCACTACCATTCTAAACATAACAAACATGCAAAGCTACTCCTCTCTGTCCTGGTCAGAAAGGGTAGCTTTGCTATGTTTGGTATGTTTAAAATGGTAGTGATAAGTACTTCTTACTGGTGAAGTTGAGTTTCACATTACTATTTTAGGAATAACCACTTTAATGTATGTACAGGTATTCTCAATGACAGCCTATGAGAGGAGTAGGCCTCACAGCAGTAAAAATAAAATAGGCTGTTTTTCACGACTAGGGCATGCAAAACATAAAAGTACAGGGCCTAACTTTTACTTACACAGCACCCTGCACTTTGGGCTACCCAGGGCCTACCTTAGGGCTGACCTATGTATAATAAAACAGGAGTTTAAGGATTGGCAAGTAGTTTTGATTGCCAAGTCGAAGTGGAAGTAAACTGTACACACAGGTACTGCAGTGGCAGGTCTGAGACATGGTTAAGGGGCTACTTATGTGTGTGGCACAATCAGTGCTGCAGGCCCAATAGTAGAATTTAATTTACAAGCCCTGGACACATGTAGTGCACTTTACTAGGGACTTATAAGTAAGTTAAATATGCCACCTGGGTATGAGCCAATGTCACCATGTTTTAAGGAGAGATCACATGCACTTTAGCACTGGTTAGCAGTATTAAAGTGACCAGAGTCCTAAAAGCCATCAAAAAGAAGGTCAGAAAAAAATAGGAGAAGGAAGGCAAAACAAATATTTGGGGTAACCCTGCAAAAAGGGCCATTTCCAACAGTAGCCTTTTAGACATGTCTCAAGCATGCCATTGCAGCACGTGTGTACAGTTTTAAACTGCCTTTTCGATCTGGCAAAATAAACATCGTGCCAGGCCCAAACCTCCCTTTTTAACACGTAAGTTGACAATGGACATATTGCAAAGAAATTGGATGTGAAGAATAGACTGCCATCTGGAAAGTCTTCCAGATCCAAGTGTACATCATCAACCCTAACATCATTACAGCTTCCTACCTCCAAAGGCGTCATGTAGATTCCTCCGTTTCCTCTTCTACTTCTTATAAGCAGTCGAAGAGCAGTGGTGGTTCCAGCGGTGGAACCATTACAGAAGAAGGTGAACTGTCTGGCCTCCTCAAGAAACTATCACTTGAGAAATGTCAGCGTCTTTATGAGAATCAGGAGATTGATATTAAAGCATTCCTCACATACGGATGGAGATTTGGATGAGTTAGATATTAAGACCAATGGATCAAGGCAAACAGATTCTACCAGCAATTTCATAACTGAATGTAGGGTAGGGTCATGAGAGGCAGATTCTTCAGGAACCGTACACAACTTTCACTCCTCCTTCGAGAGCGGTGCTAGCAACATCAGGCAACCTGACAGCACCCAACCCCTTCTGCCTGGGTGAGACCGAAGGTTCCTGCAGCCAATGAATGGTAGCA
The DNA here is from genome assembly GCA_963921515.1 of Calotriton arnoldi. Lineage (NCBI taxonomy): Eukaryota > Metazoa > Chordata > Amphibia > Caudata > Salamandridae > Calotriton > Calotriton arnoldi. Next base: position 288,184 of record CAWUFW010004309.1, on the reverse strand, counting down.
TCTTATAACGATAGTTGTGATGTGAAAGTAATGCATCTAAATCACCCCTAGTGTAGGCCTTCAACAGCCCACAGGGCAGGTTGCAATATATTTAAAAAGAAGGGCATGTAGTTTTAAGTTTTACATGTCCTAGTAGTGAAAAACTCTTAAATTCGTTTTCACTACTGGGAGGCCTGCTTCTCCCATAGGATAATTTTGGAGTTACCTTATTACATTTAGTAAGCTGTAACTTTCAAAGGGGAAGAGGTAACCAGTTCATGTTTGGTGTCTTCGGAATTGTAATGAAAATCCCTTTTTTATGGTGAAGTCGGATTTTGAAATATAATTTTGAAAATACCACTTTTATAAAGTTGGGCATAGTTGGCAGTTGGTCTTTGTATATACCTCCTAGACAGCCACACACAATAGAGAGCTTAGGTGTGTCTGGATGAGCCATCAATGGCAGGATGGGGGGGGGCAGAGTTGGGCACAGCCCTATTTAAAAGTGAATAGGTTGTGTCCTGCCTCCACACAAAGGGCTGTATAACCCTGTAGTTAGTCTGGACCTGGAACAGGGGAGTCAGGAAACCTGAGTACTTCAAAACTAATCCTCTTCAAGTTTCCCTCACTTCAAAGACGGTACCAGGTACAAATCTTGGACCTCAGGCATCAACTCTTTAGATCACTTCTGGATCTGTGGATTTTTCCAGGAAGAAGGACTGCCCAGCTGTAAAGTCTGCCCCGCTAACCTGCTTTTCTGCCCAAGGACTGCTCTGCTGCCAAATGACTGCTGTAGGACACTTCTGCTGTGAGCAGCCCTGTGGAACCAGCCTACCTTCGTGTCCCGGGACTCCAAGATTCAGTTAGCTGACCTCCTGTTCTTAAACCGCAGGGATACTTTGATGCAGGACCACGCATCACCTTGACAGCTACGCTAGCTTGATCACTGACAATTGGCCCAGCGCCCACACCTCTGACGCAGAACTGTGCATCACCTTGGCGGGCTGGCCAGCCAGTCTTGATGGAACTCCTTGCAAGTCCCAGGGGCGTCATCAGCACCAGCCCAGCATGCAACACCTCGACCTCCGCACCAACGCATTGAATTGCAAGTCTTCGCAAGACCTAGCAGCTTTCTCAATGGCGCCGGACCTCACATCGTAAGCGCCAATTGATGGTCACTGACTTCACTGTGCAACACATGTTGGCACAGAATCATGCACCGCAAGCTCAAAGTCTACGTTTTCTAGACGCCAGGCAGCACAACTCAACACAAGGACTTTGCATTGCTCTGCATCCAGGATTTAAGGTCCTCTTGTTCAGCAGGCCTAACTGGGTCCCTGTAGCTGGCCTCCATCGCAGTCAGCCTGAACTTGTGATTTTGCCCGGTCCGGCGCAGCCAGATACCCAAAGTTGGCGCTTTGTGGTGCAATTTTCACTAAATCTGAAAAAATTGCATAGTTCTGTTTCTACTTATTGGATTTTTGTCAAATTTGTCTATTTTTATTTATTAACATGTCCTCTGTTTTTTAGGTCTCGCATAGCGTTGCAGTGCAACGCGCTGCTCGCTTTGCGAGGCATTCAGTATACAGTATAGCGGGGGGAAGCTCCGCCCACTTTCCGTCCATGTTTTTCATTGGCTTAAATCGGAAATGCTGCATTCTGATTTGTTTGCGGCTTGTTTGTCCCTCCTCCTGACAGCCATGTCGTCATTTTTCTCCTTCCATGGCTATCGGCCCCTTTACTTTAAAAACTCTTTTGTTCCCCCGCCCCCCTGTTCCCTCCCGCAGTCCGTAACTTCTCTGCCCACCACCACCCCCCCACTCCCAATCATGCCTTCTTGAACGCCCGCACTTTTGTTTATAATGCAATAGGTCTCGCATAATACGAGTCCTATTGCATTTTTAAATGCTTGTTTTCTCCTGGGATTGGCTGGCTGAGTTCGCACTTTATTTTGCCTGACCTGTCCAGACGGCTATGTTACGCATGTGTCCAGCAGCCGCTATACAGACGCTCCTGCGCACGAAGAGGAAGGTGTTTACCAGGACCCAGGCAGCTTCCCAGCAGAGCAGGAAGAGAAGCAAGCTGCGCCTGAAAACCCACAGCTGAAGCCTCTTCAGCAGCGCCGGGGGTCACATAGTGACACCTGTGGGCGAGGTACAGATGACCCATCCCGCTCTAGGGGGTGACTGTCCCGGGCAGGGAGGAGGCATCCGGCAAGGGCCCAGCCGCTCTCTTATCTGGGGCCTGGACACTTTGGGATGGTGAAGGGAATCTGCAAAGAACACAGAAGCGTCAGTGATGCATGGCCGACTAGGAGCTGCACCCCGTCCTCCCCTGGACAGCTCCAGCACACAGCTCTGCTACCGCCCACCTGCTTCGCTGGCTGCATCGCGGCTGTCTCCTGCCTACTCATCCTTAGAAAGCGCAGCGTGGTACTGCACCAAAGTGAATACTACTTTAAATTTAAGCCGCATAGTTCCGCCTTTATTTGTGCGCTGTGAACTCAGCCTCCCGGACACCAGGCAGCCCTCATTCCTCTCCCTGTCCACCATCCCCTTCAGTGAGTTTATGCGCAGGAATAAAGGGATTTTCAGTCCGCAAGTTGAGCCGCCCCCTAAGTTCTCTCAGTGTAGGTGGCTGCCATAGGGCAGCGCTGTTGGGGGCAGGGTCAGGGGAAGTATTCGTTCGTGGTCGAGGCTCGGTAATCTCCTGGCTCCACACATCTCTCAGGCCACTTCCAGCCCATTAAATTCGACATGTGATGAGGCCACAGCAACGCCGACAACAAAGCAACAGGCGTGTAACTACTTTCTCACTAATTGGTGAACTTATTGCTTTGCCTCTTCAGGTAACAGCGTGGGACCCCAAGTTGGTGCTATAAATCTGCTAGGTGACAGCCACCCCCGAAATTTTTATCAGCCCCCCCCGTAATTTGACTCTGGTTGTGCCTCTGCTACGTGAGCACACCCAGGGTTTGGGACAGGACGGACGCGACTAAAGCCACCACAGTAGTCGGAGAAGCAAACACACCGCGAGCCCAAGACAAAAGAGAAGGGTCCAGGCGGACACTCGCATGCAGCCCTTGCACAAGAAAATTAACTTCCAACTAAATTAAAACAAGCTAAAAGACACACGGCTCCACTCAAACAAACGTCTCTTCACTTTATAACCAAAACAAGGAGAAGCTGCGAACAAATAAATCACGTACAAAAGAATAAAACAAGTTTGTGATGTGGCGTACCAAACAGAGGTGGAGCTAAAATTCCACATTTTATTTTAAAAAGGTAGCCACCCTAGTAGGCATGCTATTGGTAGCATGGGGACATCTGTGCAGCAAAGGAAAGCAAGCTGCTGCTTCATAAACCCCGAAGTTCAGAAAATAAACGCAGAGGCAGGCAGAAAGTTAACACCCAGCCCCAGTAACAAATGGGGGTTGCTGCCTGAAGCCCCATCTCTGGTCCCAAAGACCACCCACGGCAGCAGTGCTACGCCAATCTGCCACAGGTCTTTCATTTAAATAAGAAAGAATGCAGCCTTGTTTATGTACAGGCCAGGCTGGCTCCTCTGATAACCTGCTTAGGACATTTGTGTCTCACGTCTGTGCGGGATCTGGGGACCACATTCCACTGATAATTACAGTAAAGTAAACATAACCTTCAGCTTAGACACAGGAATATGGCAAAGTTATTCACTTTGCCTCGGACATGGGATGCAAAGAAACATTACACAGTCCGGTAAAATAAAATAAAAATAAAACCAGACACAACTTCATTGAGTTGTGTTACAGCCTGCAGTGGATACAACACGTGTGATCACAGCAGGTTGCAGAGCGCCTTTCATTGGCTGGGAAACTACTCAAGCAGTTCGCACTTGGATCCAATACAAAACAAGTTTCTGATGTTGCGTACCAAACAGAGTTTCCGACTTTGGTCCGAGGGAGCTCGTGTTTGGGTCTGGGCGTCAGCTGTACAAAAGAAGTATTTGCGATGCAATAGGTCTCGCATTTACGCGAGTTTGAGCTATTGACATTGCAAATAACAATGCCTTTTATTTTTGTTCTCGTTTTTAAGACATAAATAAAAGGCATTGTCATTTACAATGCCAATACCTTAAACTCAAAAATGCGAGACCTAATTGCATTGCAAATGCTTGTTTTATTTGATGTGGGATTTTTTCTGTGTTGTGTTTTCACTTTATAACTGTAAGTCCGTTTTTATATAGCGCAGCTACTCACCCTTACGGGTCTCAAGGCGCTGGGGGCCGTCGTGGAAATTAAGTGAGCTATTGCCCAGAGTCACATGGTGCTGAGCTGAGCTGCCGCCGGAGCCGGGGATCGAACCGTGAACCCCGTGAACCCTGTGCTATATAATACTTTACACATAGAATTGCTGCATAAATACTTTACACAGTGCCTCTAAGCTAAACTGACTGCTCTGTGCCAAGCTACCACAGGGTTGAGCACAGGTTAATTTGGGGTTTTGCTTGTGACTTCCCCCTGACAAGGACTGTGGTTCCTGCTTGAGTAGGGTTTCACCCCCTGAACCAGTAACTCAATTTCTTACACACATCAATCAAAAAGGAATAACTATTGTTTGATGCTGTATGCTGCTGTGTTTGTGTTTGTCTTTGGGTGAAATAGGGATTTTACATGAATGATGCATACAATAATCATATCTTGTTGGAAAAAGAGGCATTAGTTGAGAGGCCTGCACAAGTAATGGGTCTACATTTGTCCTTCACTGGGAACCAAACACCCCATTGTAGCGCTTGACTTTCAGAGGGTAACGTTTCAGTTTCAGTTATCACATTTAGTACAACACAAGGCATGTGAAACCTAGCCCCTAAAGGACCACCTCAGTGAAACTGCACCTCCCTGCAATTACACCCATCCACCCCTAGGGAATGTTTCAACATGAAAACTCTCATTGGGCTTCCCCTAGTCGCAATCCATGCAACTATAATGCTGGTCCTTAGTAGAAAGAATCATCCACAGTGAAGAACAAAAGTTGCAGCATCAGGCAGGCTTGAAAACATAGCAGAACCCTTGAGGGGTTATCTTCTCAAAGTCACCAGAGACTTAGGCTGGGGACTCTCAAATTATTTTGGGGGAGTCTGCGCTGCTCTGGCAGCTCCCCCCCACCATTGCTTTACTTTGGTGCTGACCCTATCCTCCAGGGGTAGCCACACGCCACAAACGAGCAGGTTTTCTTAAAAGCATTGGCCAAGCCTTGCAGGGCATTATGGGGCGCTCCCTCGGGAGTGTGCATACTTGAGCAGCGGCTCCCCCACTGCTCCGGGGAGAGCCGTGCTGGATTTCCTGGTGGCCTCTTGCCACTTTCCACTTTTTCTCGGGGCCCAGTCCCAACCGGGCACCCTGCGTGCAGGTGAGTCGTTGGAGAGCAGCTCGAGGAGCCCACCCCCGGCTGCTTTCGCCGGCTCCCCGGAAAGCCAGCACACTCGAGTGCTGCTGTGGGAGCCAGCCCCTCCTCTTCTGGTCTGCCCGCTCCTGCGGTCAGACGTGCACTGTCCTGCTCTACTCTGGTCTGCCCACTCCAAACGGGCAGACATGTGCTGGGCAGGAGGGCCAGAAGCTGCATGGGGCTGCTTCACTGGGAGCGCGATGGTGCTCCCCGGCTTCCTCCACCTCGCTGGGGCCCAGGGTTGGGATCCTGGGCCCTGTAGTCATCTTTGCGGGGAGCGTGACGGTGCTCCCTGACTTCCACCACCTTGCTGGGGTCCAGGTTTGGGATCGTGGGCCCCCAGGCACCTTCACAGGGGGGGGCGACTGCGCTCTCTGACTTTCTCTTGGTTGGGTTCCTGGGCCCCCAGGCACCTTCACTGGGGGTGCGACGGCGCTCCCTGACTTCATTTCTGCAGGGCCCAGGAATGGGATCTTGGGCCCCTTGGGAATCTTGGTGGAGAGCCCGATGGCGCTCCCCGGCTTTGTCTTCCTCTGGGGGCAGCCCCTGGGACCTGAACCAACCCGGGGGCACATCACAGACCCGCGACGCAGCCCCACGCATCGGTCCGGTAGAGGTCAAAGGTCGCCTGACCTTCTGGGGGGCATAACTCGGCCCCCATTGGGCTGATTTCGATGGCCTTGGCTTCTTTTTACTCCTGGTGGCCAGCCATAGCCACTGGGAGCAGTCTCCCTCTGCCTCCGGGCAGGTTTCACTGACTCCCTGCACCAGCCTTTCATTGGGTTGCCTCTTCTGGGACTTCTCTCACTGGTCCTGGACTCCTCTGTTAGGTTTGAAAATCCCATTCTCGCTATGCACTTGTTCTACGTTATATTAGGTTAGCAGTGTGCTGCTAAATTAGACAACATTCGTATCCATGTTATGCAACCCACTGAGTTATCCCTGCAATGTGCGAGCTTCAGTTAGCGAGTGTGACTCCATTTTGAATTTTGTAATCCCTATTAGGCTGTGTCTGTACTAGGCCTCATTATTTGTATTGCTTGCCTCAGCAGAACACTGTATTCAGTTATTATTTCTTTTCTGTTCAAGGTTGCCTTCTGACTTACTAATGAATAGGCCATTCTGCCCTCGCATACCTATCCTTGTGTGTAGCTCTGCTCCCACGTTAGGAGACGCCGAAACCCAGCACGGCAACCTTGAGCTAGTGATAGTGTGTACCCATCTAGCAGGTGGTAGCCCATTCTTCTGTGCCTCCTTTGTTCATGTTCGGCCTAAGCCGGTATCTTTCCATTGTGGGCGTGGTTGGGAGGTCCTTGGGAGGAATGATTATGCGTTGCAGACTGTTGGGGGGATAGTCCCTCGGCAGACATCTTAGGGTGCAGGTCAGATTGGACTCCTCTGCAGAGTATCGCTAATAAACAACTGTTTGTATTCTTTACTGTCTGACCGACTCTTCATTTGGTGGAAGGCGATAAGGAGGTTGTAGATAACCCGGGTGGCCCTTTTCGGGCCACTTCCTTCAGTTGGCACCCGAACAGGGACTCCGCAAGGTGACCCAACTCGCCCGTAATCGGGTTGTAGGGTCGGGGTTGCGTCCGGCCGGTCGGGCAGATCGGGGATCCCCACACGATAAGAGCCTGGTTCTTTTGGCTGCCCCGCCCGTCTGATCAGGCGACTCCTCGTCTAGTGGTCACCGCCTGGGGTCCTGAGAAGGCGGAACCTTGGATTTGACCGTTTGGTCCGAAGAGTCGGCAGTGGAGAATAATATTGCTCGACCTGAGTGCACCAGGTGAGTGATTTGAATTCTTGGAAAATGTGGCGCCATGGTTGAACGGCACGAGCCTACGGGCTGTGTCTGGTACAGTCTCCGGACAGTCTTGTCTTGATCTTGGTGGGTTTGCGGACCCTTAAAAGACATAGAGTGTTTGTGAACAGTCTACCAGGCCAACTGGAAATTTGGCCCACTCTTGAAAAGGTCTGGGGCTGTTTGCGAACAATCTGCCAGGCCAACTGGAAATTCGGCTTATTCTTGAAAAGGTCTGGGGCTAGAGCCTGTCTTCTTGTTTTGGTACAGTCTTTGGACTGTCTTGTCTTGGTACTGTCTGCGGACTGTAGGGTGCGGTTTTCGGACTGCTTCGATTTGGTTGGACCGTGTTGTTGGTTGGTGTTATATTTGTTCATTGGGGACAGTGCATGTGTCTTATATTAAGATGCCTTGTCTAAGCAAGTTAGGGTGTTTTGGATGTCGGTGTTGTTCCACTGAAGCTCGATTGGAAGAGAGGCAGCCTGCGCCTCCAGAGGGTACCCCAAATTTTGATGTATACGTCAAGCATGGCATTGGCCCTATTATGTTTAGCACATTGTGGAATAAATTTATGAGGGACAATGCTGAGTTACAGTGGCCGCTTACTGGCACATTTGATGAACAAAAGTTGAATTACTTGCAAGAAAAATTGTTCGCCAACAAGAGCAGGCAGTCGATGTTTGATTCTCTGAGAACAAGGCAGAAGAAAGCGAAGCAATGACATATGAGAGCAGAGAAGCGAGCCCGGAGGGGACAGACGCAAACGATAAAGCAGAAAGCAATAGCCTATGAAAGAGAAAAGATCGAGAAAGTCATAGAGTGTGCAGATAGGAAGTTTCGATTGCAGAGTGATAAATGTTATGTTGCTAGAGAGGAAGGTGATGTTTTCGTTGAGGAGTTATTGGATCCCCCACCTCCTTATGCCCCCGAACGGATATATCCCATAATCCCAACACCTCAGTTTTCGGCCTCTGGTTCTGCTATTCCTACTCTTTCTGTTTCTAGCTCTACTGCTTCGGCTCCGGCCCCGCCTGCTTCTTCCCCACTTTCGCAAGTTACCGGGGTGGGAGCCATCAGTTCCCCTATTCTGTCTCCTGACTCCGTACCTGTGGTCACGCCTTCTCTTACTCCTGCAACACAGTCTTCGTTCGCGATGGTATCTGTTTCTTCATCTGCTCTTTCCCCTTTGAGTGTGTTACCTCAGGCATTGCAAAATGCCGAGACGACTGTGCGTGGAGTGCATGAAGTGAATTGGGCAGTGGCACGTGAACACATGGATAAAGTGTTGGTGCGCTCTGCTGTGGGTGATGAGGAAAAGAGAATGGTGGCTGACCAGGCTGCACAGTGGGCCCGGAATCCGATTTATAGTGTGGAAGATGTGTGGAGCGTGATGAAAGATCAGGAACCGTTTATAAAGCAACATGCTCTTAAGCATATGTCGGCTACATTGATAGGATTGTGGGAACAGTGTTTCAAGGGTATTGCACCGCAGATAATTTATGATATTTGGGATAGGGTATATACTACAGATACGGCCACCAATGAGGTTTTCAGTAATGTGACGACATTGGTGGGTTATCAGGGTAGATTGCTTCAGAAGGTCCCGATGAAAGCGTCACAGTTTCCCATGAGGGAATTTCATCCCATTTACCACCCTGAAATACTGGAGTTGCGAGATGGGAATTATGTTGTTACTCGCCCATGAGTGGCGGCCCGTTTCCAGGAACAGTGGATCTACAGTCCTTGGGAGAGGAGTGAGGTAATATCCCTAAAAGGACAGTTGCCGGACCCTCGGAAAAATCCAACTGCGTACTATAAAGAATTGACAGAGGCGGCCTCCTCCACAGTGATGACATTAGCTGATATAGAGTTGTTTTTCGGTCTGTTGGTACCGGTAGATATATGGATACAGGTGCATACGCAGGATCATGTGGTGGAATTGGGTGGAACATGGGATGAGATCAGGGCATGGGATAAGGAGCGCAAGCCCGGCGAGAAGCCGAAGGCGGAGCTATTAGCCTTTCCGGGGCGTATTATCACTTACATGCATTCCCTTATCCCGCCGAGATGAGTGGATTGGGACAAGTTGACTGCATGTCGTCAGAATAAGGATGAAAGTGTGTCCGATTTCTTTACTAGGTTTGAAGGGGTGTTTCTGGTTTTCAGCAGCCAAGATCTGTCGCTGGAGGGTGGTGTTCGTTTATTCGTCAACAGGTTCATCACTAATTTGCTTCCTGAGATTCCGACTAGGTTGCAGGCTTCGGAAAGTACTTGGACCACCTCATCCCCGTCAGTAATATTGAGTATGGCACAGCACTACGAGCATAGAGAGAATGAGGACAAAGAGAAGGTGGAGAAAAAGTCAAAGGAGTTGAAGACGAGGGTGTTGATGCAGCAAGTGGCGAGGGGGAATGGAAGAGGAAGGGGTTCGGGTCCGGCCCAGCGGGGGTCCCGGTCTGACCGGAACAGTACACCAGGTGTGCTCGTAGGGTACTACCAATGTGCATAATGTAAAAAGGAGGGGCATTGGCGAAGTGAGTGTCCGGAGTTGCTGCAGAAAGTTGAGGCCCGAGAGGTAGGGGTTTTAGAGGACGTGGTAGAGGGGGAGGGGGCCGAGGAGAGGGACAGTCTGAGGATACATCGTATGCTCATCGGAACAAGAACTATTTCGACGAACACCGGGGAAGGCAGTACTATAATGACGACTATGACATGGATGAAGTGACGGGGATGTCCCACAGCTAGGACAGCCAGGGACAGGGTAAGGGACCGGTTCCGGTACCTGTAGATCAGCGGGGACCTTATGTAACTGCGGCTGTGCAAGGCACACCCAAGACATTCTTACTTGACACAGGGGTTATGAATAGCTCTGTTTCTCGTTCGCTGGTCCCAGGAGCAGCTCTGTCTGGCCAAAACAATGTTTCGGTAGGTTTCTCAGGAATGCCGGTTGTTAGTCCCATTTCCAAACCTCTTGCTCTGACTATTGGTCCCTTTACGGTGGATTCACCGTTCCTGTTAACGACAAATTGTGGGGAGAATTTCATGGGATTGGATTTGTTGAAGAGATTACATGCCACCATTTTTTGTTCTCCAGATGGTGTTTACATGACCGTTAGGCCACAAGTGGCCCCTGTAAAACAATGCTTTGCAAAGGACGCACCCCTCCCCGCTGAATTCAAAGAGGTGCCCCGTAGCTTTTGGGCAGCAGGAGACACGGATGTGGGGTTACTCCAGATCCCGCAGGTCTCTATTCAGATCAAAGACAATGCTGTATTGCCACGTACTCCCCAGTATAAGTTTTCACAATCAGGAGAAAAGGCCTTGTTGCAAATAATACAGGATTTGATTACGTCTGGTGTGGTTGAGGAGACAGTGGCAAATGTGTGTAATAGCCCTATCCTTCCGATTCTCAAGAAGACACCCTTGGACTTTTCTGATGACACAGTCCAGAATCCTGGGGGCAGTCATGGGCATCCTCCATCCAACAGCCCATGGCGCCAGCCTCCAGCACCAGTCTTCCTCAGCAAAACCTCATCCTAGAGAGAGCTCCTCTTCCTGTGCGAAACCTTTTACGAAAAAGTGGAGGGGGCTGGCAGGAATGCACTTCTGCCCTATCCTGCAGTGCCACATCACCTCTCTGCCCATGATCCCTCCATCCTGCACAGGCCTCTGGGATACTTCAAGATGGTGTCGTCCAAGGGTCCCATGCCACATGGTCTCTGAAAAGCCCCCTTCTCCCACTTGCTGGCATCAGGGCCCGGGCCTGGAGTTGACAGCTGCTGATTGATGTCCTGCAGCTTCACCCCATCTCTCTTTCCTGGAGAGAAGACCTACGCCCTAGGAAATGCTTGCAGTGAAGGGCTAGACCTCTGATGCTACAGCTTGGGGAGGAAGGTAATTAATCCAACCTGGCAGGGTCACACCAGGCCTAGGCTCTGGTTCTGAGCTGAGTCAGAGGAATATGACATTTCTGGATGACACATAAGCAGTACAGCTATACCTTTGGACATAGCAGAATGGTTCTTTTCACACAACTTACAGTGTACTTTTGTGTGTGTCTGGAGTTTGTAGGCCCAAGGGAACTGAAATTACCCCAAGTGGCCTCCTTCTCCATAGGAGTATAATGGAGTGTTCCTACAGTAAGGCAGTAAAGCACAGTGACTATCCCTTACAAGTGTACCCCCTACTTATAAGGGCTATTCCATGTCACCACCCTACTATGCATAGTCCCTTCTGCACCATTCTATCTGTACCCAGCTTCTGGGCTGCGCACAACAGGAATTTCCCCCGCACAGTCCTTACGCTGGTGCACACACATGTGCCCACGTGCCGTATCAGTCTAAGTTTTCCAACATCCACCATGGCGTTCCTCAGGGCTCGGCGATAAGCCCTATTCTTTTTAATATCTATATGAGACCCTTGATTGGAATTATGAAGGCGCATGGTGTGAAAGTGGTAAATTACGCCGACGACACCCAACTCTGCTTCTCCTTAGAGGGAAATCAGTCGATTTCTTTGGCATCTTTTCATGACTGCATGCAGGATACTGCCCACTGGTTAAGAACTAATTCACTTCAATTTAATTCAGATAAGACTGAAGTCTTATACTGCGCCGTGGGGAAGGTCCCTCCCCTTTTTCCGGACAATCTCTGGCCTTCTCCAACCACGTCCACCCTGGCTCCGGCTAAAGCAGTACGTAATTTGGGAGTGATGCTTGATGCAAACTTAACCATGGAAATACATGTAAATAAGGTGGTGGGGAACTGTTTCTCCCTGATTAAAGCACTAAGGAAGATCCTCCCGCTGTTGCCAAAGACGGCCAGAGCGTTGGTTGTTGGTAGTATCATCCTCAGTAGGCTTGACTACTGCAATGCTCTACTGTTAGAGGCCCCTAAATTCTTGATTGAGCGCCTCCAAAGAGTCCAAACCGTGGCGGCCAAATTGGCACTGAGGAAATCACGACGCTCGTCAGGCTCACTGGCCCTTGCAGAGCTTCATTGGTTGCCTATAATGCAGAGGATCCAGTTTAAGTCTCTGTGTTTGGTCTTCAAGGCTCTTCATGGCCTGGGACCCACACCCCTTCAAGAGACCTTTACATGGTACACTCCAACAAGGTGTCTCCGCTCTGCCACCGCCTGCCTGGTGAAAGTCCCGAAAATTCGAAGAGCTAAGTCAGGAGGCAGAGCGTTTAGCTCGGCTGCTGCCAGGCTCTGGAACAGCCTCCCTCTGGAATTTAGAAAGCTACATGATCTTCTACAGTTCAGGAAGAAGATCAAAACATGGCTGTTTCCCAGAGCTTGACAGCTCTGGAGCTGCCCTGTTGGTTTGCGCCTGTTTACGCCTGTTTTTCCCTCCACTGCTTGATGAGGATTCATGTACTATAGCGCCAAGATACCTGTTGGGTGATAGCTGCGCTCTACAAATACCGTATACAATACAATACAATACAATACAATACATGTAAGCAGTCCGGTGCCCCTCAGCCTGGCTGTAGCGCAGATGCCTTATCTCACAAGGCGGACACAGGTGGAAACCACATGCAGTCCATTTCATCATGAGTTTAATGTGGGTGAGTCCCAGCTTATGAGGCTCTACCTCAGTAAAAGCTAAAAAATCAGGTGATGAAAAAACGAACAATCCGGGTGGCTCAGATGGTCAGAAACACCTTCTCACACGTCTGCTTAGGAGGAAAGGAAACAAAGACCTTACAGGAGTTGTGAGAGCACAGTTGTCATACTGATAGGGGAATCAGTCAGCTTCTTTCCAGTTTGACATCTGAGTAATTGAAAGGTCATGTTTGAATGTCAACAACGCAGGCCCACCTGTTCATCCTACTGATGTTGATACAGTTAGTGATAATAAATTGGGTAATGGTAACATATATTATTTAAAGTCCTTAGTGATGGCTATATGAAGCAAGTTATTTATTTTGCAACTTTTGAAGGAGGTGAAACCCATGCACATCCAGAGGCTACAAAAGGTGAATTCCAATACTCTCTGTTGATGTGAACTGCACCCAGAATAGTCCTTGCTGCACCACCCCGGCATCCGAGTCCAGCAATCATCATCAATTAGCAGCTGTATTGAAAAGCTGTTTTCCAAAATTAATTGGGTTGCCATGTCATTTAAAAAACGTTATGAGTAGTGCACAATGTTCATGCCTGCTTCCTAATGCTTTAATAATTAACAATTGGTGGAATTCAGCAGATTTTTTTAATGTAAATGAGAACGTTATTATTACAATCAGAAGACCAAGTCAAATTTTTGGGAAAACAAAATATATATACAATTTCCCGAAATGTGTGTTGCCCTGTAACGATTGTGGACTGTGCCCAATTACTGTAAAGCAGTTGCAGATTCCTCGATTTTTGTATCTCACTCTAGAGTGCTTACTACACACTAAAACAGCTTATAGAGTTTGAATATGGCTGAACATTCTTCATATGCTTATGAATGTAGTAGATGTTTTTATTCATTTTTATATTGTTTTCTTTCTTGCTTGTGTTTCTTTTTCCTTCGTTAGTCTTTAGTTTCATTTCTATTCCATTTTCCATTCTATTTTAGATTATTTTGAAGGTTGTCCTTGATATTTTTTTTTCTTTTCAACTTCCTCATTTGGCCCCTAGTAATTATTTTTCTCGTGTCAGTTCTCGGATCCATAATTTATCATCAAAGTGAACCAGAATATTTGTTGCTGGATCGGCTAATCCTTGTAGCAGGCTGGAGTCGATTGATTAATGCATTTGTGCCTTATACTATAAAACATTGGTAGCCCTAGAGAGCAGTGCTATTAGCATATCACTGGACATTTGCTGGCACATGTGTAATCTGTGCTTGTTATCTGCCTCTGGCCATGTGGTCCAATCTGCCAGTCTTTTCATAAATTGATATATTAAGGTTCACATAATTATTCACGCCTTTTTCTAATACTAGGCACATTCAATTGATAGTTCAGGAAGCAAGGCTTTTAGAAACGTTGAATTGCCCAATATCACTCATTGTTCGACATGGGAAAAATAATCCATGTTTTAGATGCTACAAGCAGAAGGCAGAACCTCTATGCCGAAGATCACGAGAGACACCATTTTCATTTTCCATTTTATCTCTGCTAGCATTATAACAGAATTCACCAAACCAGACTGTTGCGACTACAGTGCAATTTTATTTTTGCACATTTTGCTACTGCCTTAGTTTAAAAGGGCCTTGTACAAAATGTGCCTATAATTCAAAGTAATTGCTGGTCCATGTTGTGCAGAATACATTGCATTCCTGCACGAGTTGAGTGAGGAGCTGTTGATCCCTGCCTGGCTTACCTCCCGAGCATTTCCTGTGTGCCAGTTTTGCTAGTCATAGCCATGACTTCAAAAACAGCAACCTATTTCCTTACTGTTTCTCCAGCTCATACAGTAGTGGCGATGAGGTTCGGATATATGAACAGTGGATTGCTTCCAGCCAAGCCTTGCGCACTGCATGTTTGAAATTTCCTGCACTGGCCCACATAGTATAAAAATCTGCCTTACTATTTAGATGGCTTTTTTACTCAAGGGAGCTGACTGTGAGGATCAATGACTTGCGCTTTATTGATTGGCAGGCTTTTCTTTGTGAACGTGTGAATGCAAGAATGAGACAAAGGGGGATATGTACAACAGAAGTGGCGGAGTGAGGCGTTAGCTGTCATGGCTTAATGCCTCAATCCGCCACTTCAGAAATGCAAGGCTGCACCATATTTACGAGAATATGGTGCAGCCTTGCGTTTCCCCCTGCGCTGGCACTAACCTTAGCAGTGTAGCGCCAACGCAGGCACCCTTGCGCCACAGTGCAAGGGTGTCTGCGTGCAGGGGAAAGATTGTTTATGTACAGGAAGGACCCCCTTCCTGTACATAAACCATCTTTAAATGCCATTTCGTCACTTCTATGTGTGCTGCTTAATGCAGCACTCATGGCAGTCATAAAATGTAATTTTTTAAAAAGATTGTTTATGTGCAGGAAGGGGGACCTTTCTGTACATAAACAATGCAAGGCTTTTTGCCTTTTCCGTGTGTGCTGCACAAGGCAGCACACATGGAAAGGGCAAAAACGAGGAGAAAAAAGCATTTCTCATCGTCTCGCCAACTTGAAGATGAGTATCTTGCATTGAGGCTCCTGCTGGCTGAGTCACAGATTTGGAGAGAGTGCAACGCATTGAGCCCTGGTGTCAATTTCCAGGTGAGGAGAAGGTGGGACGCGTAGCAGAGGATGCCCGGGTGTGAGTTGGACCCAGGCCTAGCACCTGTGGGTGACGCACACTGTGCCCTGAGCAATGCCTGCACTGCGGCTGACCTACAACACCGAGGGCACCAAACAAGACTGGTGGGGGTCTCCACTAACTGGCTCAAGTCACTGAGATCGGCCATTGGTGGCAATGGGTACCAGGGGCATGGGCCAGTTCTGGCCCAGGCCCTTGGGTATGCAGCTTGATCTGCCGTTGCTCGCTGGGGAACTGAGGAACACGGAATCTGGTCACCACTGTTAGATCGGAAGAGGCAACCGGGTGATGCTGCCTTTCCTTACCCCCTGTTAATTTGCTTTTGGGTGTACGGGGGACTAACCCTTAGTGGACTTCTGTTGTATTCACATAGGCATTGCGGTATATATTTATATCGCACTGCCTATACCTTTAAGTGAATTGTTCCATGGTTGTCATGGCAGGTTTGTAGTGTTCCAGGTGTTACGTACGAGCATTCCTGGAAGGTCAGTTATCGCTGGCTGGAGAGGGATTACCAGCGTGTTACTCGCACTCATAATAAATACCTACCATTTACCAAACCGGACTTAAGAGAAGTTATTGGATTACAACAATTGGCGACGATTGGCCAGCGGAGTGTTGAGCGATCGTAACCACGCTGGAATTTCGAGAACCCACTACAACACGCAGGACAACTTGGCCAAGAATAAGGACAGTGAAGTAAGGATAAAAAAAAAAGAGATCCTTGCCCGATCCTACAGCGAATGCGTGCATGATATGGAGGCGTGAAGTAGTTGTGTCTTGTTTTTCTTAAAAAACGAGTGAAGAAATGTTACAGCGACGTATTGGAAATGACATTACAGTTTAAATAAATACTGTAAGCACCGTATGGACTGTGCGTTGGAGCGACATATACAAGCGTTTCCAGTGTTATTGAACACAGCGCAGGGGAACGGATTCAAGCTTAATTCAAGTTTGAAGACCTCAAGTCAGTTACCTGTCTCGGCACGAGCTGCGCGTTCAGAGCCTGACAGCTGCTGTTCTACATCAATTGCTGTGGTGATAAGCTCGAACGTATGCGTGTGACGTCACCTGTTGTGGCCCACACAGAGCGCCGGAGACGTGGAGACTACGTGAGCAACGTAAGAGGCTGTGTAGCGTAATGACGACTGGGGAGACCATTTAAGAAAAGGAAGGAAGAAACATCGTGAAATCGGACAGATTCACGCAACGTGAGAAGCGGTGTATAATTAACAGAAACGGAGAGCAAGGTAGAACAAAAGAAAAGGAAAGAAGTAGTTTTGACTGGCTGAAAGGAAGAAGAAAAAATCTTACATTTAAACACGTAAAGGTATTTTTTTTTTTTGTGTCACCTTCAACAGTGACAGTGACTCTTACCTGGATTTGGAAGAATATCACACACAAAAAAAAACATCAACAAATTTATAACTCTATTTTGTGGTAAATCCAGGTAGTGGTAACAGTGTGTTCTTTATTAACAAAAAAAAAAAACTGTTTAAATGGATGTACCTATTATCACTCCGCTGTTATTCTTACAGAGTGCGGGAGAACCTCCTATAGAATGGGATGAATGGGTAGAAATATTTGAGAATTATATAGAGGCTTTAGATGGCAAAGAATTTAGCGCTGCAAGGAAGAAAGCTTTATTATTAAGTACGCTGGGGAAGGAAGGGCAACATGTATTTAAATACTTACCTGTTGCAACAGATAATGAAGGAAGACCGGAAGAGAATGTTTATTTAGAGGCTAAAGCTAGAATGAGGAAGCAATTCGCTAAAGAGGTAAATATAGTTATGTGTAGGCACAAATTTTATACACAACCTCAAAGGGGTGACGAAACCATTGATCAATTTGTTGCACGCTTACGAGAGCTATCAATAAAGTGTCAATTTGGAGGGATTAGAGAAGAAATGATTAGGGACCAATTAATTGTGCAGTGTCGCAACAAAAAATACAAGAAAGGTTATGGGCAGCAAGAAACCCGACTTTGATTAATGCTATAGAGATAGCCAAGGTTGTCGAACACTCCGAGGTGTGCATGAAAGAAATGGAAAAAAAGACGGACACTGTAGGAGTGTCATATGTTGACCAAGATGATGTTGCAGCAGTTAGCAAGGAAAAAAGGTATACTGGTGGGGGGAGAAGTAGCAATCCCAATAGAAAGTATAATAGTAACTTTTTGAAGAATACAGATAATAACAAAATACCAGAGAGAATATGCACGAGATGTGGCAGCAGTTATCATACTGCTGAGTATAAAAATTGTTTTGCCATCGATAAAGAATGCAGGAAGTGTGGTCGTAAAGGTCACTTCTTTAAAATGTGTAAAACATTTAGCAAAGCAAGAGTATCTGTCATCCAAGACGAATCAGTAGCGGTAATACAAAGAAGGCAGGGAAGCGATAGTTATGTGAAAAGTATAAAGTGTGAAGACAGAATTTTATGTGTGGAAGAAGATGAAACCACTAGTTCACCTGGAAGGAGATCCAGGCCCAAAGCAAATTTTGTTATAAATGGTAAAGAGGTTGAGTTAATGATAGACTGTGGATCTTTTTACACCATTATTCCCAAAGATGTGTTTGAAGGAACGTGGCAGGGAGTAGAATTACTTCCAAAAGATATCAATCCAGGGGGATATCAAGGGGAAAAGATAGATATAATAGGTTATATGTTAACTGATATTGCCTTTCAGGATAGATGTGTAAGTGGCAAAGTATATATATCGCGCAATGGTCCACCAATTTTAGGATGGGCACATCAGTATGATTTGCACATCATCATTAACCCAAGAGCTCCCCAGCAAGTTATGGTAGTTGAGGATGTTACCACTGACACGATTGTCGAAAACATGCATAACATATTTGCTGATGAAATTGGTGAACTCAAGGGGTATGTACACAAAATTATATTAAAGCCGGATGCCATGCCCATGCAACATAAAGTACGGAAAATACCCATTATTGCTAGGGAAGAAGTTAAACGCATGCTCAACGACATGGTAAAACAAGGCATCATTGAACAAATAGAGACTTCTAGTTGGATTTCGCCAGTTGTGATCACGGGCAAACCTGATGGTAGTTATAGGTTCTGTGTGGACTTACGCACTCTTAATCAGAATATTGTGGTTGATAACTACCCGTTACCAAACATTAATGAGCTCATTTTGTCCTTAAAAGGTGGAAAATATTTTTCGAAATTAGATTTACGCAGTGCGTATCACCAGATTAAACTCCACGAGAGTCAAAACCGTTAACGGCGTTCATTACTATGGAAGGAATATTTCAATTTAATAGAATGCCGTTCGGATTGGCCTCTGCTGCGGGAGTTTTTCAGAGGATGATGGGTGTGGTGTTGAGGGATATTAAAAATGTGGTATATTTTCAGGACGATGTATTGCTATTTGGGGAAACAGAAGAACAGCATAATTTTGTTTTGAAGGAAGTTTTGTGTAAGATGGGAGATGCTGAACTTACCCTTAAAAAAGAAAAATGCAAATTTTGTGTTGAGGAGGTAGAATATCTGGGATACACTATATTTGAAGGGGGGATCAAACCAAAACGTGACCTTCTGGAAGCCATAAGAAAAGCCCCAGTGCCCACTGATAAAGACCAACTTAGGTCTTTTCTTGGCCTCATAGAGTACTATGCAAAGTTTGTACATAATTTCGCAGGAAAAACAGAACACATAAAAGAATTACTCAAGAAGGGTTGTAAATATGTGTGGTCAGATAACCAACAAAGTACATTTGAAAACATCAAAAAAGAAATATGTGAAGCTAAGGTGTTGACCCCTTTTGACACAAGGTTGAAATCTGTACTCACTGTGGACGCTAGTGCAGTTGGCTTAGGTGCAGTTTTAGAACAGATACATAGGGAGGGGTTGAGGACCGTTGCCTTTGCTTCAAGATCTCTTACTGTGTCTGAGAGGAACTACTCGGTGATAGAGAGGGAAGCTTTGGCTGCAGCATGGGCCACTGAGTACTTCCGCATGTATTTATGGGGATTTCAATTCAATTTACGTACTGACCATAAACCCTTAATAAAAAATTTATCTCCAGGTGGGGCTGGAAAAGGATCAGCAAGACTTGCAAGACTTGCCGCACGTTTGCAAGAATTCATGTACAAAATAGAATATATTGCGGGATGGAAGAATTGCCAAGCAGATGGTTTATCAAGACTACCTTTACCATGGTATGAGGTAGATAAAGTGCAGGTGGAAGCTTTCAATGGTGAAGGAGCAGTTGCTTTAGTGGAAGAAGTAGTAGAAGCATGTAATGGGGCAGTGGACAAAATCATGTGGAATGAAAGTATGGGTAAGGATGAGGCACTACGATTTGTTAAGGAGTTAATAGTTAAAGGTGGTAGACGTGAAAGTTCTTTACCCATTGAAGTGAGACCTTTTGGAAAAGTTTTAGACGACTTATCTATTTCTGATGAGGAAGGAAACGTTATCATGAAAGATGATAAATTTGTCCCTCCACAGGACTTAAGATATAAATTGTTTAAGTTGGCTCATGAGGGTCATATGGGACAATCGCTCACCAAGAAAAGGTTAAGGGAACATTTTTGGTGGCCGACAATGGACCAGCAAGTGTCTGAATGGGTGGAGAGATGTACCGATTGTATGGAGAGTGAAAAGAGGCTTAAGGTTGGAAACCAGTTGGAAATGGGTACCATTGAAAATCCTGGTTTGCCTTGGCATACAGTGTGTCTAGATTTTATAGGACCATTATCTTGTCTAGGGACGGATTCCAGGTTTGGTTTAGTTATGGTAGATGTCATGTCAAAATGGTTGGTGGTGAAATTCATGAGTGAGATTACCACAAAGAAGACTATACAAATTCTTGAAGAAGTTTTTAGGGAAGAGGGATATCCTGTGAAATTGATTACAGATAACGGTACACAGTTAGGGGTCGATTCCGATTCGGGCCGGAAATCTCTCCGACCGAGCCGGACCCGGAGAGATTTCCGACCGAATCGGACCCGTGCAGTCCGACCGAACGAGTCCGATGCATTCGTATGCCACCGGACACGAGTCGGTCGGACTCCCATTGAACTCAATGGGAGCCGGTCGTACAACGCGTACGCGGGCTCCCATTGCCTCAATGGGTGCGAGGCGGACAAGGGCGCCTCCTACAGCGAGTACGCCGCGAGCGCTTCGCGGCGTACACGCACAGGTAGGGGGACCCATGGGTCCCCCCTGTGTGCGCCTCGCACAGGTACGCGTACAGGGGGTCCGACACGGACCCCCAAAGTACGGCTCCGACAGCGAGTTCGAGTCGGACGGCGCGAGTCGGTCGGAGCGGTCGAGGTGCGCATCGTACTTACCCGGCCGGAAAACGTCTCCATTGCGCGGTGCGAATCGTGTCCGAGCGAGTCGGTCGGAGCGGTACGATCCGGGTACGAGTCGGTCGGAGCGGTCGGGTCGCCCGGACGAGTCGGTCGGCGAATTCGCATCGTACTCGCTCGGCCGGACCCGCGTACGGTTCGGTCGGGAAACAGGGCTCCGAATCGGATCCGGTAAAGCCGAATCCTATTCGGAGCCCTACCGGCCGAGATCGGAATCGGCCCCTTAGTTTCTAAGGAAATGACTGATTATCTTAAGTCATGTGGTATTGTACATAGTAGAACAACACTCTATAACCCACAGGGAAACGGAATTGTAGAAAGGGCTAACCGCATGATAAAAGGAGTCATACAGATGGCTATCACTAGCAAAAGAGATGTCAAACAAGTTGTAAATGACTTGGTATGGGCCTATCGCACAACAGAAAATACGGTTTCGGGAAGGGTTCCTTTTCTTGTGATGAGAGGACGTTCTGCAAGCACAAAGTTAATTCCTGCCTGGATGAAGATGTTTGTAGGCATGGATAATCCTAAGGTGAGAGAAGAGCATAGTGAACCTATCGCATGTAAAGGGAACATAGAAACCAACGACTTTGTTAAGGTCAAATCGGGTAGGGTGAGTGGTGGTCTTACAAAGTTTAGGGGTCCATACAAGGTGAAATCTGTTTATAAAAATTTCATTACTCTATACAACGGTGAAAGCTGGAACCTAAGAAGGGTGGCTCTTTATAAAAAGAATAATGGCAGAGAAAGTGGGGGAAAAGAAAGAATTGATAATTGTAACCCTCATTTATTCATGAGCGATGAAGAATTTGTTAATATTCCTTCAAGGACAAGTGATGAAAGTATTGGAGACACTGGCGATAGCATTGCTGCGCATAGACCTAGACTTGCTATGCATAGACCTAGATGTCCACCCAGATATTTGCAGGATTACATATGTGGTGACTTCTAATCCCATTACAGTATTACTTATGTGATCATTTGTGACTTCTAATCTCATTACATTATTACTTACGTGATCATTTATGTTTTTTGATTTATTTTCTTGTTTTTTGCTCTGTTTCATTTTTGTATCATTTAAGGGAAGATGATGTGTTGTATTCACATAGGCATTGCGGTATATATTTATATTGCACTGCCTATACCTTTAAGTGAATTGTTCCATGGTTGTCATGGCAGGTTTGTAGTGTTCCAGGTGTTACGTACGAGCATTCCTGGAAGGTCAGTTATCGCTGGCTGGAGAGGGATTACCAGCGTGTTACTCGCACTCATAATAAATACCTACCATTTACCAAACCGGACTTAAGAGAAGTTATTGGATTACAACAATTTCCTCTTCCCACAGCACTGTGCCGTCTGGTTGCTGCTGCTGCTGTCCCCATCTGCTGCTGCTGGTTCCTCTGACTCGGAGGTCAGGTGTTCGAGTCCCCCCTCCACCCGCAGTCTCCTGCCTGTGCCTCATCCCTGGTGGTCCGCTGGTAGATCATCACTGTTCTGCAGCTTGACTGCCCTCCTGTCCCTCTTTACGGCTGTTCCTGTTCATCTCTGTTCATTCTGCTCTTCTTTGTTGCTTTTCTACCTTTGTCTTTTTTTTATCTTTGCTTTGTTTGGCTTTGTTTTTCCTGAGCTTTTTTGCAGTTCCTTTTTCCCTATCCTCTCCCTCGTTGCCGCTGCGATCCCCCGCGTACCCTCCCCTTCCAATGTCCTTTCCTGCCATTCCCGCCTCCCAGCTGTCCAGCCCCCCTGCAGCACTATCTAATGGCAGACGCTGTGTGGCCATGCGCAGTGGGCGTGCCACTGGTACGCCAAAGGCAAGCCAAATGCAAGCCCGTCTGCGTCCTTCCGCCCCAGTGATTCGCCCAGCACCAAGGACCCTGCCTCTCGGACACTCCACCGCTACGACACCAGCACCCTCCTCGCCCTCAACCCTGGACGCCACGCTGCCTGCCATCTAGCATCACCGAAGAATACCCTTGCAGCCTGCGGCTGCCGAACCTGCAAATGCACTTCCTGCAACATCAGCACACCAGCGCCTCTTGCCGCCCAGCTGACCAACAGCGCACCCGACAATCTCAACTGCATCATCCTCAACGTGCAGTCCCTCCACAAATAAACCACAGAAATCTGGGACCTCCTTGAGGCCCCCTCTTCAGACATCGCCTTCTTCACGTGAACCTGGACCAACCTCTACTCCGGACAAGACATTGCCATCGCCATCCCTGATGGCTACAAATTCACCCGCAAGGACCACCCCAACCATCCAGGAGGAGGCATTGCCATTGTCTACAAAAGCACACTCCGACTGACCGCGCACTCTAATGACCCAACAGCGACTACGGAACACCTCCACTTCCAGATCAGGACTAGCCCCAACACCACCCTTCGGGGCAACCCTGTCTACATGCCCCCCGGGCCATGAACCCCCATTCACCAATGCCTTTGTAGACCTCATTGCACCCCAGGCTTTACCATCCACCAACTCCATCCTACTCGGAGAACTCAAGTTCCACATGGACAACCCCAGTGATCAGAACATCACCCCCTTCCTGGGGAACCTCACCAACATCGGAATTAAGCAGTTAGTCACCGCACCAACCCACATAGCTGGACACAGGCTCGAGCCCGTCTTCTCCGCCAGCGTGAACTTTAACTACAGCCACACCACAGAACTCTCCTGGACGGACCATCATTGTATACATCACGCTTTCACCACGCCCACCATACACCACCGCCATCATCGCCCCAGTCGCAGCTGGATCAAGGCCACTGAAGAACTTCTCATCAACTCCCTCAGCACCACCACTCCGCCAATGCTTACAGACGCCAACACCGCATCGCGCAACCTCCACCGATTGATCTCCAACTGCGCCAACACCCTGGCACCCCTCAAGAAAAGACCAGGCAAACAACACTCCAAGAAGGCTAACTGGTTCACTCCTGCCCTCCATTAGTCCAGACGCACCTGCAGATGTCTCGAGTAGAGATGGAGCCACAAAATCAATCAACTCTGCAACACAGTCACCCTTGCGCCATGGTGCAGGGTGCCTGCGTTGGCCCGTGCCAGCCATTGTGCACCATTGTAGGTGAAAAAGACATGGGGGCTTAAACCTGAGCCCCTTCCGGCAGTTTAACTCTTCCGGTGCTTCATTTTCTTGACATACTTGCAGCGTGAATCTTGCACCACGTTGTGCCATATTTACAAAGTGACGCATCTAGGCATATGCATGACCTTCTGAAGCCATGTTCCACATTATACCTGCATCTGGTATGATGTATGCAAGGTGGGTATTCCCACGCATCAAAGGCTTAGGGGTGGGCGGAATTTGCGGAGTCGCGTTCTGCAAAGTTCCACTAAACGGTAAAAAATCTCCGCGAGCTTTGCAAAGTTCCGCGAGCATGCGGAATTGCTTGGTCCGCCCGTTCGCGATGGGTTTTTCGTGTTCGGGGACGCTGTTTGCGTGCTCGGGGGGAAATATCTCGCGAACTTACCCATCCAGTCGCCAAATGGCACGGCCATCTTGTTTCACTTGTCCCGCCCGCTGACTGATTTGCATATGGCTGGGTTCAAACTGGAATGGCATGGTGAGCAAAAAAACGATGGATTTAGGCCCAGATCTCTGTACTGGGGTGAATGTATGACATTGTTCTGCATTCTGTCCATCAACTGTTGTTTTTGCATTTGTCACCCCGAGTGGGACGGGTATGCCCAGACGTGGGTCCCGTGCTCTCCATGCCACTGGAATCAAGTTATCCTGGCTGAAGAGGGGTATAACCCCGAAACCGGTCCTAGGATGCTTGTTTCCAGTCCAGGGAGGACCTGGCTTGGCAGTTCGGGCTGGACTGTTCCCATGAGGCACAGGGTCAAGACTGATTTGCATATGGCTGGGTTCAAACTGGAATGGCATGGTGAGCAAAAACGATGGATTTAGGCCCAGATCTCTGTACTGGGGTGAATGTATGACATTGTTCTGCATTCTGTCCATCAACTGTTGTTTTTGCATTTGTCACCCCGAGTGGGACGGGTATGCCCAGACGTGGGTCCCGTGCTCTCCATGCCACTGGAATCAAGCTATCCTGGCTGAAGAGGGGTGAAACCCCGAAACCGGTCCTAGGATGCTTGTTTCCAGTCCAGGGAGGACCTGGCTTGGCAGTTCGGGCTGGACTGTTCCCATGAGGCACAGGGTCAAGACTGATTTGCATACGGCTGGGTTCAAACTGGAATGGCATGGTGAGCAAAAACGATGGATTTAGGCCCAGATCTCTGTACTGGGGTGAATGTATGACATTGTTCTGCATTCTGTCCATCAACTGTTGTTTTTGCATAAGGGTGAAGCAGTGCCATAGGGATAGGCTGGCCCCATGCATTGCTGGAGTTGCGTCATGCTTGCAACACAACTGTAGCAATGCATGTCTTTAGCGCTGCCAGATACGTCAGTCGTCATGGAGCGCCGTACATTGAATACGGCATATCCATGGTGTCACAAGGAGGGCACAGTGAAAAGTGTTGCAACGCTGTTTTGTCGCAGCGACGCAACACTTTTCATGAATAGGGCCCAGGAATGCACCCTATCTTATTGATAGTGTGCATTCCTGCCCTTTTGTTTTGTTGCAAGGCAGCGTAGCAACATTCCTTGCAGCGCTGTGCAGAACCAAAACCTCTGAAATGAGGCCCCACGTGTTTGCACCAATTTTAAAACCAGCTATTTTCTGGTCTTAAAAAACTGCCTCTAACTGGATTTAGCAGCAGTTTTGGGTGGTTATCGCCATATGGGAATTTCATTGTAAATATCGCAAAGTGGGGATAGCGACAGTTTTTGCACGGGAACGCCCACCTTGCATCTCATTTTCGTTAAGTTCCACTAACAGAAGTGGTGATCTTAAAAATTCACGTTTACACTGGAAAAGTGCCGCTAACTGCAGTTAGTAGCAACTTGTACATACGGCGATAAAAGAAAGCCTCAGTAACGTCAAAAAATTGATGCTAAGGCGCGTTAAGTTCTTGTACATATGCCCCTAAGGGTCATATTAAGGGAGAGGATTGTATTGTATTGTAATTGCATTTATATAGGGCTTACTACCCCTGACGAGGCCTCGAAGCGCTTTTTCGGCGAGTAGCACGCTACTCCGGAACCCAAGAAGGATTAGTGTTGAATTAGTATAGTGAAATATGAAAGTAATTTGAGTGGTGGATAGGTTAGTCAGTTATTTGGATTCAGAAGGATAGCAGAGGGATAGAAGAGGGAAAAAGGTTTGTATTTATATAGCGCTTGTTACCCCTGATAGGGTGTTGAAGCGCTTTCCGGAACCCATAAAGGATTAGTGGTGAATTAGTATAGAGAAATATGAAAGTAATTTGAGTGGTGGGTATTAATCAGTTATTTGGATTGAGAAGGATAGCGGAGGGATAGAGGAGGGAAAAAGGTTTGCATTTATATGGCGCTTGTGACCCCTAATGGGGTGTTGAAGCACTTTCTTGGTGAGTAGCACGCTACTCCGGAACCCATAAGGATTAGTGGTGAATTAGTATAGTGAAATATGAAAGTAATTTGAGTGGTGGATATTAATCAGTTATTTGGATTGAGAAGGATAGGGGAGGGATAGAGGAGGGAAAAAGGTTTGCATTTATATAGCACTTGTTACCCCTGTTGGGGTGTTGAAGTGCTTTCTTGGCGAGTAGCACGCTACTCCAGAACCCATTACTGGATTAGTGTTGAATTAGTATAGTGAAATATGAAAGTAATTTGAGTGGTGGATGATATGTTAGTCGGTTATTTGGATTGAGAAGGGTAGCAGAGGGATAGAAGAGGGAAAGAGGTTTGCATATATATATAGCGCTTGTTACCTCTGATGGGGTGTTGAAGCGCTTTTTCAGCGAGTAGCACGCTACTCCGGAACCCATAAAGGATTAGTGGTCAATTAGTATGGTGAAATATGAAAGTAATTTGAGTGATAGATATTAGTCAGTTATTTGGATTGAGAAGGATAGCGGAGGGATAGAAGAGGGAAAAAGGGTTGCATTTATATAGTGCTTGCTACCCCTAATGAGGTGTTGAAGCGAATTAGTATAGTGAAATATGAAATTTGATAAGTGGACATGTTAGTCTGTTATTTTGATTGAAAAGGATAGTGGAGGGATAGAAAAGTGAAGGATTTAGAGGATTTTTTTTTTTGGGACGTCATAACAGTAGTGGGAGGCTTGGGATGAGGAAAAGGGATGTGGAGGGGAAGAGTCAGAGGGAAGAGTTTAGAAAGACTTGTTTTGGGGGATCAGTATAGTAAAAAAGGTGTCAGATGGTGCAAGAAGGGGTAGAGTAGGAGAGAGTCTAGAAAGGGCTATTTTGGGGGTCATAAGTGGTATGGGGTTTGAGATGAATGAGAGAGTGGATGTAGAGGATATATTGATAGAGGTATAGGGTGAGGAATAGGGTAGTGCATTGGAAAGAGTAGTAGCAAGAGGTTGGAGATGAGTCAGAGAGTTGAGGTAGAAGATATATTGAGAGAGGTATAGGGTGAGAAATAGGGTAGTGCATTGGATATGCTGAATTAGAAGAAAGTAATAAATATATAGATCCATAAGTACATGGAAAGTTTATAGATGCATAAAGGAAGTAAGTATATGTAGATTAAAGATATTGATAGAGGGGGGCGTGGCTACGAAGCCATCGATGGCGGAGGCGTTAGCTCTGAGCTCCGCGCCAGCCGTGCACTTTCTCCTGTATAGCGGTGATCCTGCCCGGGCCCGGGGGTGCCTTCTTGTCATCTCCCTGAGAGAAGTTATCGCTGTACCCGGCGCTGCACGATGGGACCTGAACACCAACGGGAAACCTAGTTAATTAGGGACCTGAGCCGAGGGTGACGGCGAGGAAATGGCGGTCCGAGCGGAGTAATCGATCTGCGTCACGGGGGAAGCGCACTTCCCTGACGAGCTGTGGTCGTCAGAGCGGGCACCCTGAGGCACTGAACTAGAGCGGAGACTCAAAGACTCCCCCCGGACAGACGGAGGCCGGGTTCAAACCTTGAGGGACACTGGATCGGGTAGCGAGGCCTTCGCAAAGGAGCGGAGCTGAGGGGCCTGGGAGAGCGGGACGAGGTGAGCCCCTTAGCATCTACGTTATTGAACGGCCCCTGTCCCCGGTCTGGGGTACGAGATGAGGGAATGAAGACATGGATCGGCTGTGACACCTGACTCGGGTGGCAGGAGACTGGATCGTCACCACGGGGGTACATTGATGCGGTGGATGTGCACAACACGTTATCGGACTGCCGGTCTGCTGCTCGAGTGAGGTGACGTTCTGCGAGAGCTCCGATCCTGCCGCCTCTCCGCGCTGTCTGTGGACTGGCGGGGGTAGTGGGGGAGTCTAGCGTGGTGGGGGTGCTCCGCTAGATCCACCGGGCCGAGTAAGCTGATCTGTGAGTGCTGATCCCCCTACTGCCGGATAGTGGGGAGAAGAAACGGAGGTGCGACCGCCACCTGCACCGCCTGTGAGTGATTGGAGGGGTCGGAGCTCGGCCTGCATTGAGAGCTGATAGGAACGCCACTGGTCGGGTGAGGCGGGACATTTTCTGGCATGCTGGGGTGGTGCTGCGTAACAACGAACTGACACATGAACGGCTGCGGAGGTGCGGTACCGGAGTAGGGGTCCCGGACTGGGTACAGCCTTGAAGTGGGCCTTTTTCGGCAGCGGCCCCTTGGAAGCCTGTTGGACGGGCCCGGCTGCCTAGAAGTGAGACACGGCTTCGCATTCAACTACAGCAGGGAAGACACGTAGGGGCCTACTGAGAAGTCAATGCCTTATAGAGAGTGACGTGGCTGCGTGGAGTGGGGCCGACCTGCAGATAGTAGGGATCCCAACGAGTGCTGCGGCGAAAGAATTTGACAGCACGAAGGTTGTCCGGTGGTGCATTAGTCTCTCACACTCATTATTTTCATTGTCCCGAACACGGACAGGTGTTAAAGGGACCTACTGTTGCAGGGGGCTGGAGCCCTGGTAGGGTAACGGACTAGGCCGAAATCCTGGTGCGGTGAGCAAACCGGAAGGATATCGACAAATCTGCGCCTTGGTTTGGGTAGGCCCCTTGCCCACAGAGAGCGGGCCGCACGAGATTGTAGGTCGTGGAGCACGCAGCGCTGAGAATGGGAAATCCCAAAGCAAAACAGGTGGGCCCCCCCCGGAACAAGACACTGGCAATACGGACTCGGTGCCTACAGAGCAGGAGGTGATCTGCCCGAAATTCCCATACACCAGCAATATGCCAAGATTCTTGAGGCAATCGCCGATACCAAAGCGACACTACACTAGGACATCAGCACGGTGGCAGTGGGGCTGGGCCTGCTGCGAGCTGAACATGGCAAACTGTCTGACCGGGTGAAAGGCACGGAGGTGACTCTGGAGGAACTGGCCCCGGTACCGAGGGTCCTGGCTGCAAAGGCGGAAGACCTCTCTGATCGAATGATGGTGCTGGAACGCAGAGCAGAGGACGCTCAGGGACGCAATTGCCGCAACAATGTGCGGGTTTTGGGGCTACCAGAAGGAATTGAAGGGCAGGACATGATATCCTATCTAGAGAAATGGCTGAAGGGAGTGGTAGCTCCTACAGGACTATCGCAGTTCTACACATTGGAAAGAGCCCACCGAGTGCCCAACAAACCACCAACACCAGGAAGACCTCCAAGACCAGTTGTGGCCAGGCTTCTTCACTATCGCGATAGGGACCTCCTGCTCAGGAAAGCACGAACGGATGGACCATACACTGTCGAAAACTGCAAGGTGTCCCTGTTTCCAGACTATACGTTGGAAGTTCAACGAAGATGTGCTTCATTCTTGGAGGTCAAGCGAGCGTTGCGTGATGAGGGCATCTTATACTCGTTGATGTTCCCGGCCAGGTTGCGGATTATCTTGGATGGGAAAACGCTCTTTTGCGATGATCCTAAAGCTGCCTGGGAGTGGATTGAGGCCTATAAGACAGACAGACACGCTAAGTCTCGACCACAACATCATGAAAAGGACGTGACAGAGCCAGGGAAACGATCTCGGAGACGGCAGCGGTGAAGGGCCACCAAGAAACCAAGTCCGTCCGGGACAGCTGCGGAGCGAGCAAATGCACTACAGGCAGTAGCGGAGCTGTTCCGACGTGATCCATCAACACAAGAGAAAGGCTCAGACTCAAAGCAAGGAACTGAAGAATCTGGATCGGACTCCTCACAGAGTGGTCACAAAAGCGTGCCGGAGGTGACACCACAGACGGCGGACGAGTTCTTTGGATAAGTGACTGAACATTCTTCCTCTCTCTTCCCCCCTGGTGCTTATGCACTTCTCTCTTCTTTTTCCTATCCTCTTCTCCCCGTCTCGCTCTCCCAGCTCTTCTCCTCATTCTTGCCTTGGTGTCCCAAATACTGGGAACATTTAATATTCTTGATGTGAAGATGCTGAGAGCGGTTGACGCCTATTGGTGGGGGGGGTGGCAGGGGGAGGTGATCTGGGGGGGCCCCTGGGTGCGGGTGGGGACCGGTCATTCTGGCTAAGCAGCCATGAGTACCATACTGCAATATACCTAGCAACTAAAGGCTCTGGTCGCGCACCCCAGTAGATCCTTGGTTGGTTGCCTGGGACCTAGTTGATTTGTCATAGGATTGTGCTATGCACTGGTTTTATAAATTTGGGCAGCTGACCGTTGTCAGTCCGCTCATAGGTGTGGGAGTTCATAGTTTGGGGTTGTTGTTAACTGCCAGGTGGTCTAATGGAATTTCCGGAGCTGATGGCATGGGTGGGGTACCAGGTGAGACATGTTATCTGGTCAAATGGCGTCCCAAATAGTCCGATCAGATGGGTTCAAGCTACTCACCTGGAACATACGGGGTATGGGTTCACCTGCTAAGCGCTATAATATTCTGAACTATATACGCCGTAGAGGTGTCCATGTGGCGCTGTTACAGGAGACCCACCTTACGGAGGTGGAAGCGGGAAGATTGAGGCGTAGATGGAGGAGGCAGCTTTGTGCAACTACCTATTCTGCGTATGCGAGGGGAGTACTAGTTTGGATTCGGCCAGGTGTTCCTTTCCAACTTACTCGGAAATGGATAGATGCAGAAGGCAGATTTGTTGTTATACTGGGGAAGCTGGCTGGGAGAGAAATCACAATAGGGAATGTGTATGCCCCCAACAGAGATCAGATCCCCTTCCTAGAGAAGTTTTCTGGGACCTTGGCGGGGGTGGATGCTCATAACCTGATACTTGGGGGTGATTTTAATTGTGTGTGTGATGTTGAATGGGATAGATCTACCCCCCCACTACGTGGCACACTGGCATCTAGTACAGCACAGGGACTCAGGCGATGGATTGAGGGGTGGGGGCAGGTGGATATGTGGAGACTTCAGAATGATCAACAAAGAGTTTATTTTTACTACTCCCACCTGTATGACCTACATACGCGTTTGGACATGTTTTTTTGCTCTACCACACTCACCCACATGTTCTCAGGGACTGAATATTTGGGAAGAGCTATATCTGATCATAGCCTCCTGCTCATGAGGTTTGCTCCTACCCCTGAGAGAACCCCGATTCCCTTGTGGAGATTAGATCCTATCCTGCTGGATGACGAAGGGTTCAAACAGTTATTAGCGGCTGCACTGGTTACCTTCTTCTCTGAGAATCGGGGTACAGCTAGCTGCCCATTAGTTGAATGGGAGGCATTCAAGGTGGTCACCCGGGGACATTGTCTGGGACAAACGGTAGGCCTTCGACGAGAGGTTGCCAGGGAACTGGGAGCGCTAGAGCAGAAATTACAAGATTTGGACGGTGACCTGGCGAACGGTTTAGCAGTACAGGATAAGATAGCAGAACTCAGGAGTCGCTATAACACTACTTGGGATAGGCTGCGGACAATAGACCTAAATAATTACAGGGTGCGGCAACATGAGGAAGGGGGTAAAGCCGGTAGAATGCTAGCCTGGCTGGTTAGACCTGAGACCCGGGGGGTACTTATCCCGAGCACTACTGATGACCTGGGGCAGGTGCTTTGTTCACCTAACGCTATTAATGGAGCGTTTCGAAGCTATTACGAAAACCTGTATCAGCAGCCGCGCATAGTCCCATTAGAGGCCTTAGGGACATACCTAGATGCCTTGAGGTTACCTGGGCTGGAGGCCGATGTCTGTGACTCCCTGGCACTACCGGTCAAAGCAGGTGAAATTAGAGAGGCAATTAAGGGGATGGCACGGGGGAAAACACCTGGACCTGATGGGTTACCAGCAGAATTTTATTTGGCATTTGTTGACATCTTGGCACCACAGTTGGAGCGCCTATATAAGACTGCATTGGGGGTTCGTAGGCTTCCGTCCACCATTAGGGAGGCGTTGGTGATTCCCTTACCTAAAATTAAGATGGCACACCCAAAAGTGACAGACTTCAGACCCTTATCCATGTTAAATACTGACTTCAAAATTTTAA
Source organism: Calotriton arnoldi (assembly GCA_963921515.1). NCBI lineage: Eukaryota > Metazoa > Chordata > Amphibia > Caudata > Salamandridae > Calotriton > Calotriton arnoldi. The sequence goes on along the minus strand of CAWUFW010004309.1, from coordinate 255,941 downwards.
GCAGAACATTGGCTACCAGGCTTTTGCCGCATATGCAGAGTTTGGTCCATACTGACCAGAGTGGATTCATCCCCTCACGCTCCACATCTAACAATCTGAGGAGATTGTATAATGTCATGTTCCATAAAGATCTTGGAGCCTACCCAGATGCAGTAGTAATGTCAATTGATCTCAAGAAGGCTTTTGACTCCTTGAGCTGGGACTTTTTATTAACAACGATGGGTAAAATGAAGATGGGTGAAGGCTGGTTAAATTGGGTACGCTTATTATATGAAGAGCCTAGCGCGCGGGTTCGCACAGGCGCTATGATATCATCCTCCTACAACATATACAGGGGGACTCTGCAGGGATGCCCCCTGTCGCCACTGTTGTTTGCCCTGGCCATGGAGCCAGTTGCCAAACGAATTCGACCGGAAGGTGAGAGACTGGGAATTAAATTGGATGGGTCTGTCCACATAATCTCATTGTATGCGGACGATGTTTTGATCTACTTGAGAAATGGAGCGGAGGGGATACCTGAGATTTTGCGACTGTTAGCAGATTTTGAAGAGCTTTCAGGCCATAGCTCAATAGAAGGAAGACTCATGTGTTTCCGTTATGCCCCGCTTTACCGAGACCATCGAACCTCTCCCTGGAATTAAATTGGGCACCGGTTGTTTTTAAGTATCTGGGGATCAAGATATATCATACACAGGCAGACTTACTGGAGGGAAATCTTGGAGGGGCCCTACAGGGGCTTCAGCAGAAAGTGGCATTTTGGCGTGCACTGAAACTCCCGGTAATGGCCAACTATCAAAGATGGTGATGCTGCCCCGTCTTCTTCACTACTTTGTTAATCTACCAGTAATAATACCGCGTAGCTGGTTTAAGAAGCTGGATACGATCTTGAGGGACTTGGTGTGGGACGGTGGCTGAAACAGAGTGTCTTTACAGACTCTGCGTCTCCCGTTTGTGGGTGGTGGGCTGGGGGCCCCAGATTTTGAAGCATATTATTTGGCGGCCCAATTGCAGTGGTTGGCTAGGTGGCTAGATGGGAGAGGGCTGGAGACGTTGTCATCTATGCCCGGCTCGGTGATGGGGACCCTATTGCCTAGAATGCTTGACAGACACAGGAAGATTAAATCTATGGGGGTGCTACTCTCCGTAGCTATGGCATGCTGGGATAGAGTTACAGCTAGGTCAGGAGACATGAGACTCTACTCCCCATGCCTTCCCCTTCTGGGCTTACCACAGGCGGGAAAGGGTCCGCCCCTAACAGGGCGCCAATTACAGGGCTGGGACGATGCAGGGGTCCATGCAGGCGGAGATTTTTTTAGAGATAGGGAATTGTTACCACTAGCAGTATTTCTGGACTATCTTGAGTTGCCTCCCGGGCAATTTTTAAACTATCATAAGATACGAGGTGCTTTGGTGGAACTATGGGGAAGGGAGACGATGGAACCGGACACGCATCCGGTCCTGCACGCGTTGGTGACACTGGGCTCAGCCAGTCACCTAGTGAAATGGCTCTATCAGGCGATTATAGGGACCTTACTTTGCCCGTTGAACCGGCTCAAAGAGAGATGGGAAACTGCGCTCACCACGCAGTTCACTGATAAAGAGTGGGAAAGATCTTTGGGGTCCCCAAGAAGGTGTCCCGAAACGCGGCTTTTAAATATTTGCAATTTAACTGGCTCCACAGAACATACCTCACGCCGCATCGGTTGAATGTAGCCTTTGGGAGGGAGGACCACGCTTGTCCCCATTGCACTCATATTGTTGCGGACTTGGACCACATGATCTGGGCCTGTCCGAAGCTACAGGATTTCTGGACGAAGGTGGTGGATCTGATTAATAAAGTTCTATCCTTGGGATTGGTGTGCGTTCCAGCAGCTTGCCTGCTGGGTCTGTTTCAGCGGCCTAAGGCCAAGCGGCTGCGGCTCCGTTTTGCAGACTTGGCATTGTTTCTGGCTAGAAGGTGCATAGCTCTCCATTGTAAGGCACCACAGGTGCCCCTGGTGACTCAATGGGAAGATGATTTGACCTGTTGGGCCAGAGCAGAGGAACGAGCCTTGATCAAAGAAGATAGAGTTACTAAGTGACGTAAACCGTTTGCGGAACCTTGGGTAGACATAGTTCAAGCTTGGGACATGCGGCATGCACCGCCTCAGCCCTCAGACCCAGAGGTGACTGACCAGGAAGCCTAGTACCAGCTATAACCTTGCTCGAAAACGGGAATAGAATAGCCAACCCATGAAGCATTGGGACGACTTATGCCTCAGGAGAATAAGGATGCCCTCTGAGATAGGCTGATGTGGGAAGAAGTAGGGCTGCCGTTTATCATCTGGGTTCCCCCCATGGCTACGTAGACACATTAGCATACGGACATTAATTCAAACATTTTACTCTGAATGAGGCCCCTGGTAGTTGGTTGGTTGTTTTTTTCTCCTTTTTTAAGTTTGGTTTTTCATAAAGAAGGGGAACATGAGATGGTACTCTTATGTTCCAGTATTCAATGTATGATCACTTTTGGCATCAGTTATGATCTGTATTCAAACTGTACTGTCTTTGCCTAGGGAGGTACTCGGAAATTGCAACATTTATTGTACAGTGCAGTGGAGGGGACTAAATGTTTTAAGTTCATCCCCAAAACTGGACCAAATGCCCATGCTGCTGGTCCTTCCTGGACTCCTCTATGGTATGAGACTTTATCCTGGCTTGCTTTTCCTTCCTTCTTTGTTGTATCCCTACAATCAATGGTTGACTATTGTATGATTTGTTACAATAAGGTTTGACGATGGACATAATTAATAAGTGCATAGCTATATAAAGATTGTGGAATGTACACCTGAAAAATTGCTAAATGCCAATAAAAATGATATTTAAAAAAAAAAAAAAAGATATTGATAGAGGTATAGGGTGAGAAATAGGGTAGTGCATTTTTAAAAAATTTTTTTTAGGAAAGTAATAAATACATAGATCCAAGTACATGGAAGGTATACAGATGCATAAAGGAAGTAAGTACAAGTAGATTAAAGATGCATTCAATAAACTCTGGTTTTCAAGTGTTGTACTTAAAAATGTATTTATTTATTCATTTTTAAAAAAATATAATTATTCGACATGTTTATACAAAGCAATACACATGTATAGGTACATATCTATAGCACAAATAAATGCTTATATACAGAGGTAATGCTGTATGTTTCTGTTTGCGTATGGTGCTTATGTGGGGAAGAGCCAATTCTTGAGTAGTTTTCTGAAGATAAGGTGGTTGTCGGTGGATCTTATGTTGGGGGGTAAAGAGTACCATATTTTGGCTGCTTGAGCAGAGAAGGATGTGCCACCCATGGTTTTTTTCTTGTATCTTGGGATTTTGAGGCGAGGTGACACTCTAGAGTTGAGGTTCCTATGATGAATGTGCTTGGTGATTTTATTCCTGATGAAGAGCGGTCCCATTCCATGTATCGCTTTGTGGGTGATACAAAGCAGCTTGAACGTGGATCTTCTGGCAACCGGTAACCAATGCATGGCTTTCAAGGCAGGGGAGATGTGGTCTTGCGGTTTTATATAGAAGAGTAGTCTGGCAGGCGAGTTCTGAATCCGTTGTAGTCTTTTCATAGTCATTAAAGGTGATCCGTGGTAGAGGCTATTGGCGTAATCGAGTTTGGACAGAACAAGGGAGATAGTAGCTTGGACCTTGTGTGGAAATCCCAAATGGGGGAAGATTAATCGCACAGTTTTTATAGTAACAAAGCTTGATCTTGCAAGTTTGTCCACTTGGGCATTCATCGACAGCTTGGAGTCCATGGTCATTCCGAGGTTTCTTACTTCCTTCGATACTTTAGGCGGTGATCCCAGTTCATCAGGCCAGGCGGCAAGCGGGTCATAATGTTTCGAATCGCCACACATGAGTATTTCCGTTTTGGTAGCATTCAATCTGAGATGGCTCCACGTCATCCATTGATCCATGGCTCTGAGACAACTGAAAATTGTCGAGTTTCCAATGTCTTTGGGGCATTCCAGTTGAAGGAGTATTTGCGTGTCATCTGCATAGTTATAGCACGTGATGTGAAATTGATTGATCAGTACTGGTAATGACTTCATGTAGATGTTGAAAAGCATGGGCGAGATGATAGAGCCTTGAGGGACCCCAGCTTTTGTGGAGTACAGTTTGGACGAGAAAGGTGGGGTATGGATGACATTAGTTCTGTTTCGAAGGTAGGACGTGATCCAGTCTAAAGCAGTCCCCTCTATGCCGGCTTCGTAGAGTCTTTGTATCAGAGTGTCATGGTCAACCGTGTCAAAGGCAACCGAGAGGTCCAAGAGGAGTAGTGCAGCAACCCCATTGTGGTCAACTGTGTTCTTCAGGTGTGGCCTAACGGGCTAGGGCGGTTGATTTCAAATCTGGGGAACTGGGTTCGAGTCTCGGCAATGACGCTCAACATCCTGTGATTCTGGGCAAATCACTTAGGGCCAGATGTATGAAGGCCCTGTTTTGCAATTTCCTATCTGCGAATCTTTGCGATTTGCAAATTGGAAATCGCAAAGCGGAATGCATGAAAGTGTGTTTAACACTTTTAGCGATTCCTAGGGGATTGCAAATGACCTACCACATGAATATTAATGAGGTTGGTCGCAATTTGCGACCCCCTTGGAATTGCAAAAATCACAGGGATGGTGGCCTGCTGGGCTCAGCAGACCACCATGTCTGTGATTGCTTTTTAGGTCGAGCCTAGAATAGCGCGCAAGCGTTGCTTTGCGAGACTTTATGTAAGGGGCTTCAAAAAGCTGACCACACGCTCGTGCACAATGGCCTTTTCCGTGCGGTTACCCGCACGGCCGCCATCTGTTTCCAATTATTGTGCCCAGACGCGGGCGCGATAATTGAAAACACATGGCCATTGTGCACGAGCGTGTGGTCAGCTCAACAGGCTGCCGTGCTCGCTTGCCCCCGCTCCTCTCTCACGCTGCCGACGTCTCTGCTGTCCAGCGCTTCACTTCACTGCCCCTAAGTCTACATCGGGTATCTCAATGTAGTCTCCCCGTGCCTAACAAAATTAATGCGTCCTTGTGTAACGTAACTGGCGCTCATGTAAAGCGCTGCAATACCTTCAGGTCGAGTTCCCGCTACATAAAACTGCAAAAATAAATGTTGAAAAGGGCAAACATTGGCGAGAATACTTGAGTTTTTAAGACGAGCACCTGACCAGGGCATATCTGATATCCGCGATGCAGGCAACAAACCTCTTCCGTGAGCCCAGAAAATGAGGACACAGCTGAATCCTCGTCAGGGGTACTAAGCGCTACATCATGCAATTACGATATAGCAGGATAATACTGGAACCCTCGACCGCATGTGTTAGAGGGGGGCCCATCCTGATCTTAAATCTGAAGTCTGATGGCGTCACAGCCCCTGCTGCAGCGCCCAGTGTCTAACAGCACGGCGGAAGCGACGAAGCGCTGTAAATGAACGGACGGAAGAAACGCCGTAGCCTTTAAATCCCGTGCAAATAAAATATGCAATCTGTCAGAGGGCGAGAGGGGGGGCTAAAACATGCCTAGCGCCTTAAAGGAGCACATTAGTGACAATGGTGTTTTCAGGACTGAGCCAAAGGCTGTGTTCAAAGGTTATTCCTGCTGTGATCACATGGCTTCAGATCTTAGCGCCTGGTTGGTAAACAGAGAGGACACAGATCTAATCACTCATTCTGTCCCTGGAGCATGCGCACTGCATACCAACGAGCAGCAGCCGAGGCCCCGGGGGAAGGGAGGCCTGACGTGCCCAATAATGGCTGATGGCCATAGGCTGTCAATGTATGCTTGTAGTGCACAAGGACACGCCGAGTTTTTGCGCTGAGATTCAGGCAGCACGATTCAGTGCACAAGTAATATTACTGATGCATGCTGGATCTTGTAGTATGCTGCACCCCGTATCAGAAAGACATTTCTTTTTATAAAATTATTAGCACTGGTAACAAGGGTTTTGTTTTCTTTTTCTTCCTTTTTTTAGTCGTTACAGTGTTTTTGGGGTACTCAAACAAGGAGCGGCACTATAACGTTCGTGTCTGAGCCCATGGTTCTAAGCACATACTGGTGGTGTGCTGAATATTTACAGTGCATGATGACTGATTTGCAGAGTTAGTTTACTACACTGTTCCGGGCATTTCGCTCTTTCATGCCATTGATAGAACTAGATTATTTTAGAAACGAGTCACGTTCCTTACAATGTGGTAATTGGCATATTATTGGGTTTACAGCTGCCCCTGAAGAAGGGTGGAATAATCCGAAATGCATTGATAGTTACACACAAGTCATGATTTGCCATTCTGTTAATAAGTTTAGGAATGTATTCAAAGTCAATAATAATGTGATGCAACATTGTTGGAATATTAGGCACTGACAAGGGTATAAAAAAGGTGTCCATGTGTTTTACAAAAGAAAGCTTCTTGAAACCAATCAAAATGAAAATGAGTACTATTTTTTTAATTTGCCTAATGCATTGAATATATTGTAGTCCACTGGCTCATTTCGTAGTGCGCTTCATTTCTAGTTTATTTTAGGGGTGGTTGGCAAGGGGAGAGCATGCTGAAACTTGGAAAGTGGGGAACAGGGTTGATGTCGCTAGCTACAGATGTTGTGCTACATGTTTAGCTGCTGTGATAAGACACAACTACTTTCAAAACATTAACATGTCAAACAAATACCCGATTTAATCCTTCCCCTACCAACCCTTCAAAAAACAATATTGTGCTTATAAGGTCCCAAAGGCGAGACCTATTGGCTATGCCAATGCTTGTTAATAAAGCAATTCCTTTTTTAGGTCGAGCCTAGCGCAGCGCGCATGCGCTACTCTAGGAAATCGGCACCTTGGAATCACTTCAAAGCTCCTACAAGCTCATGCGTGTGGTGCTCACACGCTATTGGCCTTTGCGTCAGGCTTTAGCACGCAATTGGCCAAAGGCGTTTGGATGTCCCAGCTTTTCGTGAAATGTTTACTCTCAGAGCACTTTGCTCTCGGGAGCCAGCAGCGGCGCGCAGGGGCCATCTGTTTTGGGTCAGGTTTCAAAGGCGCGTCCCCTCCACCCCACCTCCACAAGAGTGCGCGTCGCTTTCACGTTCGCGGCCGCGCTTGTTTCTATGGGGACAAATGTCTCTCCACACAAGACACTGTATGTCTGTTTCGTATTCCACAGAGTTTCACTAGCTATACTCTTAAAAGATGCGACAGCAGCACAGGCTTCTCATATTTTTGGCTTGGGACTTCAAGGGTGCCAGAAAATACAAATACAGCAGAGGACGGTCGCTGAGGTCTTCAGACAATCTACAGAGAAACTACTACAGCACTCTCTGGGGAAAGGAGGAAAGCTCTGTTTACACTGAGCTCGCGCGCAATAAAATGCTTGTTTGCAAAGCACAGACCCAGCATGCGGCATTGGCGGCCAAGTTGCCTCAGCAAATTAGCTCTGCCTTTTGGTCCACCAATCCAGGAATCATTACAGGAGATTAAGGGACGACGTCAGCGCCTGTTGAAAGTTATCTCCTCCGGTTTCAGCCACGAGCATGATTGGTCGGAGAGATCAAAACGTGACAGGATGTGCCTTGCAGCAGCATCAGTAAGAACTGGGCAGACAGCATGAAAGGTCTGGAGGAGGCTTTCACTTTCATCAAAGTATTCGTTTCAAGGGCAGGGTTAGAGCGCCCTGTGTCATTGTGTTACACATGCCTAGTTCTTTTCTCAGGCGGCTGCTGTTTAGAAATGGAAGAATATTTTCCTTAAATTGCATGGGCAGGCGCATTCTTCAGCGGTGTGGTGGAAGATATTATACAGTCATCTTAGTCGGCGCTATTAGTATAGTCCAGGCGCTTTGATTTTTCACAAACACGTGTGGATCAAGCTTCTCTGCATTATTGGACAGACAGACGAGACGAAAGGGGCACCTTTATCTTTCTTTGTGTTTTTTGTTCTGTTTTTGTTTGTTCGTGGCTTTCTGCCTGAATATAATAGTAGTTTCCTTAAGCTGCCCAAGGAGTCGTTATTTCATTGCAAAATATTTTATAATTAATAATGCACAGCGCACTATACCTTCCAACTGGCTCTTGTTTGTTCTCAGCACAAAATGCCAGCACTCAAATATAAATGGCATGCACGCACATATACACACAAGTACAGGCGTAACAAGCGAAACAAAGGCACGGAATCTTAAATAAAATAGAGGATTCCACTTTTAAATGCTGGCATTGTTCACGAGCCAGCCTCTGCGCTTGAAAGAGAGGTCTATTCTGCTCGTGTACTTGCCTCTCTCTAATATTCCAGGCATTTGTTTCCTCGCGGTTCCGTTTCCCGCGTGTTCAAAAGGAGTGTGTTCAATGGCACTCTGACAGTCGAGGGAGAGCTCGGCGATGCCAGGCCTCGAGTGCCTGCCTCGGCCTGACCTTGAGGAAGAACAATTAAACTGTTCTGCGGAAAGCTCGGCATGTGAGTTTTGTTAGACCGGGTCACAGGGGGTCACGGCTCACCTGAGGCTGGGGATGGGGAATTCGCTGTCTTTTGCTCACGTGAAGTACCCGGACCTATCTGTACTTCGGCTTTCTAAGAATTGTGCTTGAACGTATGTCAAGATCTGACAAGCAGATGGGAGAGGATGTGGTATAACAACCAGAGCTGCTGACGTTGGAACTGGGCAACCGGGTTCAACAACCAGAGCTGCTTACTTTGGAATTAGGCAACCGGGTTCGAGTCTCGGCGTCGGCTCAACATCCTGTGATTCTGGGCAAATCACTGAGAGCCTTATTCCGAGTAGTCATACTGCTTCCTTGCATCTTCCCTTGTGCCCTGAAGTTTGATGTCTCAGCTGTTTTTCATGGACCAAGAGTTTAGAGGTGGAGACCCAACAAATTAAAAGGGAGAGCCGCCAAGGTTCTGGCTCGGCTTTTAGAGCACGTACACGAACCAAGCCCTGAAAATGTTTGCTATGTAAATAATACAATACACATCACGTAAAACATGGTAAAGTCTGTTCAAAATAAAAAAAAGTGTATTTCTTTAACCCCTTCGCTGCTAGGCCTTTTCCCCCCCTGTGCTAAGCCTTTTTTTGGCTATTTGGGGTAGTGCGCACTTAGGCCCCTGTAACTTTTTGACCACATAAGGTATCCACGCCAAATTTGCGTCCTTTTCTTCCAACATCATAGGGATTCTAAAGGTACCCAGGGTTTGTGGATTCCCCTGGAGGGGTCCCAGAAATTAGTCAAAATACAGCTAAATTTTGGGTTTTTTGGGAAAAATGGGAAAAAAGGGCTGCAAATGAAAGCGTCTGGGTTTTCCCTGCAAATGGTATCCAAAAAGCGTTTGTGGGGCTGAAATCACCATTTTCCCAGCTTTTAGGGAATGACAGACTTTTGCCAGAAAACAAACATTTTTACACAGTTTTGGCATTTTTCTGGGACATAGCCTATTTTTGCTATTTTTTGTGCTTTCAACCTCCTTCCACTTAATGGTAGAAATGGGTATTAAAGCAATAATGAATCCTGGAAAGCTATACATTTTTGAAAAGTAGACAAAATTCTGAATTCAGCAAGGGGTCATTTGTGTAGATCCATCAAGGTTTCTTTATAGAAACGTACAGTTAAATATAGGAAAAATTGAAAATTAGTTGAAAAAAACAGCCTTTTGTGTCAACGTTTTCACCTGTAACTTCTTCTAATTATGACAGCTCTTTGAAAGCAATATACCGTTACATCCGCTGGACCTTACTGGTTGTGGGGATATATAGGACTTGTAGGTTCACCAAGAACCCGACGAACCCAGAGTAAAAAACTGAGCAGCAATTTGCAATGGCTTTTTATTATGTACCGGGTATATAGCAATTATTGTGGGAAAATGTATACATAGAAAAATTGGTATGAACGACACCTATGTATTTCTGAAATGGGAACAAGTTATAGAGTTTAGAAACAGTAGATATTTGCACATTTTTGAAATTGGGAATACTCATACTAGCATGAGAATTATCGGTCATTTTTCAAAATGACTTTTTTTTTACACAATGTCTTTCATTTGGAAGGCAGAAATGCATCGAAAGTCAATAGGTAATAACAGTTGCTTTACAAATCTGAATTACCCTAAGTCTCCCGATAAAAATGGTACCTCACTTGTGTGGGTAGGCATAGTGCCCACAACAGGAATTGGCTCAAAACCCAACGTGAACACACCACATTTTCTCAATGAAAAATTACCCTTTTTTTGCAAAGTGCCTAGCTGTAGTTTTTGAACCCTAGCTCTCCCGGCACCTAGGAAACCTAGCAAACCTATACATTTTTGAAAACTAGACACCCAGGGGAATCCAGGATGGGGAGACTTGACTGCCTCCCACCAGGTTCTGTTACCCAGAATCCCTTGCAAACCTAAAAATTGTCAAAAAAAACACATTTTCCCCACATTTCTGTGCTGGAAAGTTCTGGAATCTGCGTGGATCCACAAATTTCCACCCACCCCGCGTTCCCCAAAGTGTTCCGAGAAAAATGGTACCTCACTTGTGTGGGTCGGCCTAGTGCCCGCGGCAGGAAACGGCGCAAAACGCAATGTGGACATACCTCAATTTCGCAGTGAAAAATGACCCTTTTTTGGCAAAGTGCCTAGCTGTAGTTTTTGAACCCTAGCTCTGCCGGCACCTAGGGAAACCTAGCAAACCTATACATTTTTGAAAACTAGACACCCAGGGGAATTCAGTATGGGGTGACTTGACTGCCTCCCACCAGGTTCTGTTACCCAGAATCCCTTGCAAACCTAAAACATTGTCAAAAAAAACACATTTTCCCCACATTTCTGTGCTGGAAAGTTCTGGAATCTGCGTGGAGCCACAAATTTCCACCCACCCCGTGTTCCCCAAAGTCTTCCGAGAAAAATGGTACCTCACTTGTGTGGGTTAGCCTAGTGCCCGCGACAGGAAACGGCGCAAAACACAACGTGGACACACCTCAATTTCGCAGTGAAAAATGACCCTTTTTTGGCAAAGTGCCTAGCTGTAGTTTTTGAACCATAGCTCTGCCGGCACCTAGGGAAACCTAGCAACCCTATACATTTTTGAAAACTAGACACCCAGGGGAATCCAGGATGGGGTGACTTGACTGCCTCCCACCAGGTTCTGTTACCCAGAATCCCTTGCAAACCTAAACAATTGTCAAAAAAAACACATTTTCGCCACATTTCTGTGCTGGAAAGTTCTGGAATGTGCGTGGATCCACAAATTTCCACCCACCCCGCGTTCCCCCAGGTCTCCCGATACAAATGGTACCTCACTTGCGTGGGTTGGCCTAGTGCCCGTGACAGGAAACGGCGCAAAACGCAACGTGGACAAACCTCAATTTCGCAGTGAAAAATTACCCTTTTTTGGCAAAGTGCCTAGCTGTAGTTTTTGAACCCTAGCTCTGCCGGCACCTAGGGAAACCTAGCAAACCTATACATTTTTGAAAACTAGACACCCAGGGGAATCCAGGATGGGGTGACTTGACTGCCTCCCACCAGGTTCTGTTACCCAGAATCCCTTGCAAACCTAAAATATTGTCAAAAAAACACATTTTCCCCACATTTCTGTGCTGGAAAGTTCTGGAATCTGCATGGATCCACAAATTTCCACACACCCCGCGTTCCCCCAGGTCTCCCGATAAAAATGGTACCTCACTTGCGTGGGTTGGCCTAGTGCCTGCGACAGGAAACGGCGCAAAACGCAATGTGGACAAACCTCAATTTCGCAGTGAAAAATGACCCTTTTTTGGCAAAGTGCCTAGCTGTAGTTTTTGAACCCTAGCTCTGCCGGCACCGAGGGAAACCTAGTAAACCTATACATTTTTGAAAACTAGACACCCAGGGGAATCCAGGATGGGGTGACTTGACTGCCTCCCACAAGGTTCTGTTACCCAGAATCCCTTGCAAACCTAAAAAATTGTCAAAAAAAACACATTTTCCCCACATTTCTGTGCTGGAAAGTTCTGGAATCTGCGTGGAGCCACAAATTTCCACCAGCTCCGGGCCAAAAACTCATGGGACCCCCCATGCAAAACCAGGTTGGTTTGTGATATGTAATTTTGATGTCGCCTCAATAGCTTTTGGGGCCTTGCCTGTCGCGGGTCCTTCACCCACCCACGCAAGTGAGGTACCATTTTTATCGGGAGACCGGGGGGAACGCTGGGTGGGAGGAAATTTGTGGATCCACGCAGATTCCAGAAATTTCCCACACAGAAATGTGAGAAAAAGTGGATTTTTCAGCGAAATTTGAGGTTTGCAGGGGATTATGGGTAGGAGAATGATGGGGGACCCACGCAAGCCATACCTCGCTGGACTCCCCGGGTGTCTAGTTTCCAGAAATGTATGGGTTAGGTAGGTTTCCCTACATGGATGCCGAGCCCCGGGCCAAAAAGTCATGGGACCCCCATGCAAAACCAGGTTGGTTTGTGATAGGTAATTTTGATGTCACATCAATAGGTTTTGGGCCATTCCCTGCCGCAGGTACTTGGCCCACCCATACAAGTGAGGTACCATTTCTATTGGGATACTTGGACAAATGCTGGGGGTTGGAAATTTGTTGTTACTTTCTGCAGTGTGAAAATTTGGGCACAAAAATGCAAGGAAAATGTCAGTCACATTTTGAGGTTTGCAGGACATTGTGGGTAAGATAACTTGTTGGGATCCACAAGAGAGACAACACCATGCACTCCCATGGGTGTTTAGTTTACAACAAAAACTACAGTTGTTAGGTTATTCTTAAATGAAATGTACAGCTTGGCAGAGAGACAAAACAGACAAAGATTACTGCACCGCCATCTATTCCTCAAACATACACACATACTGGTTGGATTTGGCACGAGGGCGAGTGATGGTTCAGTATATAAAATTGTATTAACAAGAGATTTCACAAAAATGAAATGCACTGTCAATAATTGAATGGACAAAAAACTGAACCAGTGACTCGCAGCTCGTGAGCTGTAAAGCCACTTCAAGGCACCAACCGCTTTACAGGCCATTCACACACCTTTCATACATGATACACACAAGACCATTCACACCACCAGGCACAAAACCAACACATTACATTGACAAAAACAGAAAAGACACATTTTTATGCACAACCACCTATTCCTCAAGCACACATACATACTGGTTGGATTTGGCACGAGGGTGAGTGATGGTTCAGTATATACAGTTGTATTAACCAGAGATTTCACAAAAATGAAATGCACTGTTACTTGAAAGGACAAGAAACTGAACCATTGACTCACAGCTTGTGAGCTGTAAAGCCACGACAAGGCACCAACCTCTTTACAGGCCATTCATACACCTTTCATATGTGTGACACATACAAAACCATTCACGCCAGCCGCGGGCCCAGCACATTACAACACTCACACCAGCAGACAGCGCCATTCAAGGGCCCATCACTTTCACACGCCCACATTCCTGACACAGCAACCACACCTGCTCACGGATTGCGTTGAGTGGTGTTTGGCTAGCAGTGTGTGTAGTGACCAGCAGCTAGTCACTACTCGCACACCACCAGAAAAGCACCAGTCCATGCACACCGCCAGCCAAGCGCCAGTCCACGCACACCGCCAGCCACGCACCAGTCCACGCACACCGCCAGCCAAGCGCCAGTCCACGCACACTGCCAGCCAAGCGCCAGTCCACGCACACTCCCAGCCACGCGCCCGTCCACGTACACGGCCAGCCAAGCACAATCAAAACACACCGCCAGCCAAGCACCAATCAAAACACACCGCCACTCCACGCACACCGCCAGCCAAGCGCCAGTGCAAACACACCGCCAGACAAGCGCCAGTACAAACACGCCGCCAACCAAGCGCCAGTCCATGCACACCGCCAGCCAAGCGCCAGTACAAACACACCGCCAGCCAAGTGACAGTCCATGCACACCACCAGCCAAGCGCCAATCCAAACACACCGCCAGCCAACCGCCATACCACGCACACCGCCATCACATTTAGGATTTTTTAAAATAAAAATAAGAAAACACAAACAAATTGCAAATAGATACAAATCTACTAACACAACACCTGAAACTCAATACACTACACAAATGCCAACCTTGAAACTGAACCAAAAATATTAAACAATAGAGGCCAGGCAGTTCACTTTACCACTCATGGATGCTCCCAAAAATTCTTTTGCGTGTGGTACATTCTAAAACAAGCAGGCACACACAGCCCAGGGTTAGAAGGACACTCGGGGCAGTACATGCGAGTCTCCTTCCGCATACCTCTTAGCCAACAGACTCTACATCTCCTACTGGGAAAGTCTTTTGAGGGTGTGGGAGGAATGTGATCAGGAAAGTGACGATCTTTCAATCTAGCAACATCCTCCACCAATCCAACTCTAGGAACACATGCCTGTTCCACTAAAACAAGGCTGCCTATTACAGACTCTTGAAACTTAGCAAAAGTCATCTTTGACTCAGGACAAGAATCCTGGAACACAACAAAAGCATTAAAGGTTGTCAAGTGGAAAAGATGGATAGCCAACTTCTTGTACCAAATGTAAGCCTTACGAAGAGCAGCGTAAGGTTCCAACCTCTGATCTACTCTGTCAACACCACCCATGTCTAAAATGCACACAGGTTTGCGCGCTTCAGCAACCTGACCCCAAACAGTCACAGGTGCAGTGCTTTCATCATGGATGGTAGACAGCATGTAGACATCTCTCCTGTCTAAAAACTTCACAGCTAGAAGCTCCTCGCAACGCAACGCACTGCACTGTCCCCGCACAAGCTTTTTACAAACAAGTTCTTTTGGGAAACCTTTACGGTTAGAGCGGATTGTGCCACAAGCAACAGGGTCCACTTTGGCCAATTCCATGAACAACCGCACACCAGTGTAGAAGTTATCTACATATAAATGGTGGCCTTTGTTAAAAAATCCTCTTCCAAGTTCCCACACAATTTTCTCAGTCACTCCAAAAGTGGACGGACAACCAGGGGGTTAATACTGGAATCCTTACCGGTGTACACTCTGAAATTAGAGACATATCCAGTCCTACTGTCACACAGCATATACAGCTTAATTCCATAGCGTGCCCTCTTACTAGGAATGTATTGCCTAAAAGCCAAGCGGCCCTTGAACAACACCAAAGACTCATCCACTGCAATTTCTTTCCCTGGAGCATAGATCTCAGAAAATCGATCAACAAAGTGATCAATGACAGGCCGAATCTTAAAAAGACGGTCACATTCAGGGTGATCTCGTGGCAACGCTAAACCATTATCGACAAAATGCATCATCCGAAGCAGAAGCAAATACCTATCACGACTCATGACTGCCGGAAAAATAGCAGTTGCCATCAAGGGACTAGTAGACCAATATGAAGACATTGATGGCTTCCTTAGCAAGCCCATCAAAAAGTTAAACCCAAGAACTTCTTCATCTCTTCCAGATTTGTGGGAGTCCACCGGGTAGCTCTAGAGTGGGGCTTAAGACTGGCACTGTTGTCCCTCAAAAACTGTTCGGCATACAAATTAGTCTGCTCAACAATCTCTGCCAAAAACACATCGTCCATAAACAACTGAAAAAAATGTATCGGCAAAAAGTTTTCAGTATTCACTCTACACCCTGGAACACCAGTAAAGTCTGGCAATGCCGGCTGCACCATGCCTGGGGCAACCCAGAGGTCAGCACTTTCAACGGGAAGCCTTGCAGCCCCATGCTGCAGCCCAGGTGCCTCTTGCAGCACTATACCAACGGGAAGCCTTGCTGCCCCAGATGCCTCTTGCCGCACTATATCAACGGAAGCCTTGCAGCCGCAGGCTGCAGCCCAGATGCCTCTTGCCGCACTACACCAACGGAAAGCCTTGCAGCCCCAGGCTGCAGCCCAGATGCCTCTTGCCGCACTATCGGCACATCAATGTCCTCCTCTAACACAGGCACTTCATCCGCACTAAGAGTATCTTCAGTATCCGATGATTCCATGTGGAGAGAAAACTCACTGCCTGAATCGTCCCCTGCCTCCTCTGCCTCAGATGCAGAGTCAGTCTCTGAACCATGGTCAGAGGAAGACTCAAAAAGCATACCAACAACCTGCTGAGCAGTAATCCTGCGGCTAGCCATTATCCTTACTAAGAAAGGAGACTGCACAAACAAGTCAACAACAACCAACACTGTGCAAAGCAAGTAAGTAAAAAAATGTGTGCCTTTATCACAAAGATCTATATACTCAAAAACTATACAATTCACTTACAAGAGACAGCTACACTCACCAGCACCTACTCTGCAGAGACACAGCAAAAACGATATCTCACTAGAAAGAAAAAAAACAAAACCAATTACTCACTAGACAACAAAATACACATCGAGCACAAATGCAAAATGTTTTTGACACTCAAAAAACAGAAGCCAAACATACTGCTATTATTACACCATTTGCAAAAACAAATTCATGCAGAGAAATGAAACTCATTTACACTGTACAAAAAAACTCTCTTACCAAACACGTGCAACTACACAAACAGCAGAGCCACCAGTAACGAAACCGCAACCTAGAACAGTCTAAAGAGCAAAAGCCTTCAACTAGAACAAAAAAGGAGAAATAAAGCATTACAATTGCAATTCACAAAAAATAAAACAATTAACATTATAACACGCTATGTTACTACCCAAATGGTCAATCGGCCAGATGGGCCTTCAAATAGGGCTGAGAAAAATAGGGGGTGATCTTGCCCAAGGGATCGGGTGAGGTTGTCTGCCAGGCCAATCTGCCCCCCAGGTGGGGCAGAAAACAGCAGACAGAAATTTGCCCCTTGCAAAAGTAATAAATCTCTGTTGCCTAGTGGGGTTTTCTGCCCCCCCCCGGGGGCAGAAAGGGCAAAAGACTAGGCTGATCTGCCCCCAGGGGGGGCAGAATACACATATAAAAAAATCTGCCCCCTGGAAGCGACCCTTGCCCAAGGGGTCGCTTCCATTTTTATTTAAACTACTTCCCTGGTGTCTAGTGGGGGTTTCTGCCCCCCGCCCCCGGGGGCAGAAAGGCAAAAAAACAGGCCGATCTGCCCCCAGGGGGGGAAGAATTCCCATTACAAAATAAAATGGCCCCCTGGAAGTGACCCTTGCCCAAGGGGTCACTCCCATCACAATTTAAAGAAACTCCCTGGTGTCTAGTGGGGGGTTTCTGCCCCCCCCCGGTAGAAAGGCCAAAAAAAGGGGCGATCTGCCCCAGGGGGGGGCAGAATGTCCAAACAAAGAAAAATGCCCCCCTGGAAGTGACCCTTGCCCAAGGGGTCGCTTCCATTTCATTTAAAAATGAATCCCTGGATCTAGTGGGCTTTTCTGCCCCCCCCTGGATCCAAAAACGGCCGAAAAAACGGTCGATCTGTCCCCAGGGGGGCAGAAAAGTCTTGATAAAATTTTGGCCCCCTAGGAAGCGACCCTTGCCCAAGGGGTCGCTTCCATTTCATTAAAAAAATGAACCCCTGGATCTAGTGGGCTTTTCTGCCCCCTGGATCCAAAAACGGCCGAAAAAGCGGTCGATCTGTCCCCAGGGGGGCAGAAAAGTCTTGATAAAATTTTGGCCCCCTAGGAAGCGACCCTTGCCCAAGGGGTCGCTTCCATTTCATTAAAAAAATGAACCCCTGGATCTAGTGGGCTTTTCTGCCCCCCCTGGATCCAAAAACGGCCGAAAAAACGGTCGATCTGTCCCCAGGGGGGGCAGAAAAGTCTTGATAAAATTTTGGCCCCCTAGGAAGCGACCCTTGCCCAAGGGGTCGCTTCCTTTATTTTAAAAAAACATCCCTGGTGTCTAGTGGGGCATTCCTGCTCCACGATCGCGGCGCTGTGCACGATCGTGAAGCAGGAATGCCCTGCATTGAGACATCAGGGAGAGGAAATACTCTTTCCTCTCCCCCGATGCCTCAAGGCATCCTGTTACGGCCCTCCCGCCCCACCGCACCAACAAGCACTCACCCTCCCTCTGGACGCGCTGGAAAGAAATGATTTCCAGCGCGTCCAGCGTCTCCTGATGACGTCGGCGCGCGCTGTGCGCGCTGACGTCATGGGGAAGCGTGGGGGCCGGGTGTGGCAGCGGAAACTCTTCCGCTGCCATCCCCTCTGTGGGGGCAAGATCGATGCCCCATGGGGGGAGCGCCAGCGCTTCCCCCAGGGGCTGTGCTCATGACGGAGCGGTTCCGTCATAAGCACAGCCCAACCGATGCTCATGACGGAACCGCTCCGTCATGAGCATCGAAGGGGTTAACAAGTGGCAGCTTTGACATTAATTTGTCACATTATAGCACTGCACTGAGAAGTACCAATTAGAAGTGATAGTTTTTTAACCTAAACCATTAGTGAACTAAAAGGCAAGACAGTTGTCATGTAAACCCTGTATGTCGCACCGATTATTATAGAGGAACTTTATAGTCTATTAAAGCAAACACAATAGGTGTTTGTACAACTGGTATGCTGAACTCATATTTGAAAGTGCTTTCATTTTGAATAATGAAGAAAAAAAGTTTTGGTGAAATAAAATATTTGCTTTAAATCACACAATTTATCCAGGTTTCCTGGTTTGCCTTTATACAAATCAGCGACTTGGTGAGTTTCTATTTGTCTTTCCTTTTTTATGTTTCTGCTTTGTTTTTACCTCTTTGTGCAGTTTTATATGGTACAAACTCGATCCCAGAAGGTACTGGAGTGCTTTATGTGAGCACCAGTTACATTACACAAGGTCACATTCATTTTTATAGGCACATGGAGATCAAGTGATTTGACCAGAATCACAGGAAGGGCCCGACGCTGACTAAAGGCCAGTGCTTCCGGTTGGGAGCTTCTGGTGATGTGTGTTGATCTGCATGTGACCTGCTTGCCAACCGCAGCCCTCCCCCTCACACCCCTCCATCCTATGCGCCTGCGCGCTCGCTATGCTCTGTCAAACCCATTATGATCTCAGACTTCCTGTACTAATGGCAGACTGTGGGCCCTGCAATCGGCAATTACCTGAGATACGACACGCGCATCATGCCCTCTCTTACACGCTACTACGTTACACGCACTGCATCCCCTCCCTCACTCTTAGGTTATCTCACACAATGAGCTCATGCTTAGTATGTCTTATGACCTTGTGACACACACTACGCTTTCACACTTTTCGTGATCTTGCGCCCACTATATCCTCAAAGTGCAGATCAAAGGAGCGAACAATGTGATGTGCTTGTTGCATGGCTAAAAACTTATAAGGTCCCAAAGGCGAGACCTATTGGCTATGCCAATGCTTGTTTTTAAATGCAGCCCGTTTTCCTTAAAGGAAAACAGGAAGCGTTTAAAAAAAAAATGAAAACTTTTCTTTTCATTTTTAGGAGCAGGCAATGGTCCGTGGGACCACTGCCTGCTCTTAAAAATGATTTAACTAACATTCACAGAGGGGAAGGGATCCCCATGCGAATGGGTTACCACCTACTTGAAGTAGGTGGTAATATGCGAATGTTTTGCGACTGCATTCACGGTCACAAAACATTAATGCTAACAGGTTACCAAATCGCAAAATTGGGTTTGCTGCATCAGAAATGCATTTTTTGCGATCGCAAACGGGCCGATTCTGCAATCAGCCCGTTTGCGAGGAGCAAAATGCATGATGCATCTGGCCCTTAATCTCCCAGTACCTAACAACAAAAAAACAATAATGAATATATCCTTGTGTAAGGTAACTGGTGCTCATGTAAAGCTCTCTGATAACCGATACCTTCGGGTCAAGTTCGCGCTATATAAAACTCTGAAGAAAAAAAAACTACACCAGGAACGTGGAGTGCTTAGCTACTTAGCATGTTATGCTTCTGATTACAAAAACTTTTCAAAAAGTGTTACTAAGAAAAATGTTTAACCCTGCACATGTTCGTAATGTGCATGTTTCTAAGTGACCCACTCTTTTTCTCTTTTTTTCCAGCATGAAATGGACAGAATTTGACAGCCACGCCTTTGCCTGTGAATAGCCTTGTCTGGATAAAAAAAAAAAAAAACACACTAGACACATTTACAGGCCGGCAGAGAGCTTATTAAATATGCGGAATCTTTCTCTCACTAGCTTCGCAGGAATTAGTTTTGCACTCAGAAGTAAAGCAAAAATCATTTAACTCTAAGTATTCAAATTATAGTTCTTCTCATCTCCTCAAAAATAATCAAAATGACAGACAGATTCTGCTTCTGTAATAAGGTAGCCTTGCTGCCCATTATCATTACAGCATGTTTAATGTCTACTCTTATGGTCCAATCAGCTTTTCCTACCCATTCTGGGATCAGACAAACCCCTAAACCCACAACTACCACAGTCTCTACTCCCCAAGGCAGTAACCCCTGGAGCAAGCTAAGACTCCCCAAAACACTCATCCCACGTCATTACAACGTGGAGCTGCAGCCCTACCTGCAGAAGAACTCCGAAGGCCTCTACATCTTTAAAGGGAGAAGCACCGTGTATTTCAGATGCGTAAACAGCACTAACCTTGTCCTGATTCACAGCAACAAGCTGAACTACACAATGCAGGGCGGATTTCTCGTTTCACTGGTTGCCACCGATGGATCCACTCCACCGGGCATTACGAGATCATGGCTGGAGGTACCGACCCAGTATCTGGTGGTGGAGCTGAACAGAGACCTACTAGTTGGTAAAGAATACGCTCTATACAGTGAATTCACCGGGGAGCTGGCAGATGACCTGGCCGGGTTCTACAGAAGTGAATACAAGGAGGGTAATGAAACCAGGTAAGATTTGTGTGAGCTGTAACTGTGTATGGTCATGATAAAACTGGTAGTACTTGCTGTTGAGCGCCATATGAAAATAAGTCAAATTGTACCTATTTGTGAATTCACAAGAAATAATAAAGTATGCAAAAAAGTGATGGATGGAATACTTGAATTAATCTCAGCCACTGGTAATTAAACAGTGCCGCATCCCAGCCATATGCAGGTCAGTGTTGACCCTATTCCAATTGGAACAGCCCAGCCCGAACTGCCAGGCCTCATCCTTCCTGAATCGGATTACAAGCAACTCAGTACTTTTCTTGGTTGCAGTTCGGGGTGGACTGTTCCCATTGGGGCAAGGTCAAGACTGATTGCATAAGGCTGGGTCCAAACTGAGGTGGAATTGGTGTGCAAATAACGATGGGCTGAGATGCGGCCCAAGTAATTACCAGTGGGTGAGAATAATTCAAGTATTACATCCATCACTTCTTTGTATATGTAACAAGAAACAATAACAAGTGATCAGTGCCTCGCGGGGACAATTTGAGTTCGAGTGGTTAATGCTGAATTTGAAACCTGCAGAGCTTTTTTTCGCAACAGATATGATCCTTAACCAAAATGTCTAGTTCCAGACAAATCAGTTTGCTTCGCTGTCCCTCAAACTGCTAGCCCCCCCCCCCTCCCCCCTCTGCTAAACCATTTTTTGGCTATTTGGGGTAGTTCGTGCTTAGGCCTCCATAACTTTTTGTCCAGATAAGTCTATCCACACTAAATTTTCATCCTTTTTGTAACATCTTTGAGGTTCTAGGGTTTACGGATTCCCCTGGAGGAGACCAAGAAATTAGCCAAAATACAGCTAAGTTTTGGGAGTTTGGGTAAAAATGGGAAAAAACTACTGCAGAAGAAAGTATCTGGTTTTTTTCCGTCAAATGGCATCAATGAAGGGGTGGCGGTGCTAAAATTACCATCTTCCCAGCTTTCAGGAACAGGCAGACTTGAATCAGAAAACCAAATTTTTCAACTCAGTGCTATCACGCTCCTCCCAGTTATTGGTGAAAATGGGTGTGAAACCCATGGTCGATCCTGGAAAGCTATACATTTCAAAAACGTAGACACAATTCTGAATTTAGCAAGGGATCATTTGTGTAGATCATTTAAGGTTTTCCTATGAAAAGGACCAGTTGAAATAAAAAATATTGAAATTTAGTTGAAAAAAACAGCCATTTGTGTCTACATTTTCATCTGTAACTTTTTATAACTATGGCAGATTTTCAAAAGCAATATACCGTTGCGTCTGCTGGACCTTCTGGTTGGGGGGATATATAGGGCTTGTAGGTCCAAAAACTGAGCTGCTCCTTGCAATGTTTTTTCATTGTGTACTGGGTATACAGCAATTCATTTGGTAAAATATAAAGAGTAAAAAATAGGTATCAAGGAAACCTATGTATTTCCAAAAAAGGCAAAAAATATGGAGCTTAGAAGCAGTGGTTATTTGCACATCTCTGTATGTGTGAGTACCCATGCTAGCATGTGAATTAGAGGGCATTTCTCAAAATGACTTCTTTCTTTCTTACACACTGTCTTACATTTGGAATGCACAAATGCAGAGAAAGGCAATTGGTAATAACACTTGTTCTACTATTCTGTGTTCCCATAAGTCTCCCAATAAAAATGAAATGGTACCTCACTTGTGTGGATAAACCTAGTACCTGCAACAGGAAACGGCCCAAAACGCAATGTGGACACATCACATTTTTCCACTGAAAATGTACCCTTTTTTTGCAATGTGCCTAGCTGTGGATTTTGGGCTCCAGCTCAGCCAACACCTAGGGAAACCTAGCAAACCTGTACATTTTTGAAAATTAGACACCTAGGGGAATCTCGGATTGGTGACTTGTGTGGCTCTCACCAGGCTCTGTTACCCAGAATCCATTGCAAACCTCAAAATTGTTAAAAAAATACACATTTTCTTTATATATCTGTGATGGAAAGTTCTGGAATCTGAGGGAAGCCAAAAACATCCTTCCACCCAGAATTCCCCCCAAGTCTTCTGATAAAAATGGTACCTCACTTGTGTGAGTAGACCTAGAGCCCATGGCAGGGAAGGGCCCAAAACATGTTGTGGAGACTTCAATATTATCTATCACAAAACAACCTGGTTTTGCAAGGGGGCCACCTGCGTTTTTGGTCCCGGACTCGGTGGCTATCCAGGGAATCCTACCAAACCCAGACCTTTCTGAAAACTGGGACAGTCCAGGAAGGTGTGGCTTGCATGGATCTCCCAAAGTGTTCTTATCCAGAATCCCTTCAAACCTTAAATTTAGTTAAAACTCGAATTTTCCTCAGATTTCTGTGTGGTAAAGTTTTGAGATCACTGGGCTGGCACAAATTTCCTAACACCCAGCGTTCGTCCAGGTCTCTCGATAATAATGCTACCTCATGTGAGGGTGGGTCAAGTGCCCGCGACAGGGAAGGGCCCAAAACGTATTGTGAATACATCAAAATTATCTATCACAGACCGACATGGTTTTGCAAAGGGGGCACCTGCAGTTTTTGTCCCAGGCTCGGCGGCCATCTAGGGAAACCCATCAAACCTAGACATTTCTGAAAACTTAACACCTGGGGGAGTTCAGGGAGGTGTGACTTGGGTGGATTCCCCACTGTTTTCTTACCCAAATCCCCTGCAAGCCTCAAATTTATCTAAAAAATCAAACTTGGAACATGTGTTTTTTTAGCTAAATTTGAGTTTTGCAGGGGATTCTGGGCGGATCCATGCAAGCCATACCTCCATGGACTTCCTGGGGTATCTAGTTTTCAGAAATGTCCAGGTTTGGTGGGTTTCCCTGGATGGCTGCCGAGCCTGGGACCAAAAATGTAGGTGCACCCCTTGCATAAACTAGGTAGCTTTGTGAAAAAATAATTTTGATGTTTTCACAATATGTTTTGGGCCTTCCCTGGTGCTAGCACTTGGCCCACCCACACAAGTTGTTGCAGGGATTCTGCACAAAAACAGAACTATGCACAGGATTATAGGACCATGGTGTATGGGGACTGAGAAATCCCACCACCTTAGTACCCATGATCCCAGGACCGACTAGCTATAGTGTCTCACTTGCTCTCCTACTCACTCACAGAGAAGCAACTGATTAGACACCCCAAAACACAACACTCACAGATCTCTCAGCAATCATGGTAGCAAGACACACCCTTTCGCTCGCACTCTTGTACTCGCCCACAATAACATCTGACAGAGTCACGAAATAGTTTAAAATATTTATTTTAACTAACATGCCCTAACATGCAGTATAAGTGCCACTACAAGCAGGAAAATGCATAATAAGAACATAGTCAGCATAGCAGCTAGTCCATATATCATGAAGGGAGATGGCATCATAAAAAGACAGTGGAGCCTATCCTCCCTCCCCTTGCTACAAGCAGTATTATTATATATTAGAAGATCTCTGGGCTTTGTCAGCAGACCCCATACCTCAGCCTATAGATGGTGGATCTATATTACAGGTGCTGCTTCGCTCTTCTCCCTGGAAAGGTTCCTCTCCAAGTGTGTGTTACCTAATTCGTGTACCCCACTAAGAAGCATAGTACATTCTCCAAACAACAGCTGCATCTGTATGTTTTGTCTAAGGGCTAAGGTCTGGCCAGATCAAAATAACAAGGGGCATTGTTGTTCAACCTTGCACATAATTTTCAGTCAACATCCCAGGAACATGCAGAGCGTGAACACAGCGATGAGTTCCCATGTGAAAGCAGTCATTTAAATGTTGCAAAAATAAAGACGTGTAGTAATGTGCGCAGAGGCAGCAGGCAAGCTGCAGCATACTCATGCTATGTTAGTGAAAAACGACAATGTCCCCACCGGCCACGTGACAAAGTGAGGTAGCATTTTTATCAATAGACCTGGGGGGACGCTGGGTGGTAGGAAATTTGTGCCGGCCCGGTGACCCCACAACTTTCCCACACAGGAATCTGAGGAAACAACATGTTTTGTCAATGAATAAATTACACAAGGGCTTCCGGGTAAGTATATCTTGTGGGATCCACACAAAACACACCACATATTATTCCCTTAGTGCCCAGTTTCCAAAAAATGTGAGGGTAAAAAGTGTTCACTACAGAGAGAGTATGTATTGACGTTAAAAAGAGCAAAAGAAACACCAAAACATTATTGCACACCCATCCACTAGTCAATCACAGGCATACTGGTTGGATTTGGCATGAGGGTAAGTAAATGTTCATAAAAAATTGTATTCACCAATGACTTTAGGAAATAAAATCCACAAAAGTCATTGTTACTAATTTCAACATTTTATCAAAAAACTACTGACTTACAGCTTTTGAGCTGTAGAGCCACATCAAGGCACCAACCACTTTACAGTCCATTCACACACCTTTCATGCATCTGACACAGAAAACTATTCACACTGCCAGCTGCAGAGCCCAACACAATAAAGCACTTACATTTTCAAACAGCGCCCATCACTATTATGCCCCAACAGGACTAACACACCGATCACACCACCAAGCATCCAAACATCAGACAACTGAAAAACACACCTCAAGCAAGTCAATGTACACACGGATTACCACCCACCAACACACTGCCAGGCAGCGCACACTGCTAGCCAAGTGCCAGTCTACACACAATGCCCACCAAGCACCAGTCCTCATACATCGCCAGCCAAGGACCAGTATACGCACACCGCCAACCAGTCTCCACACACACCGTCAGTCCATGTCCGCCACCAGCCAAATGTTAGTCCACATGCTGCATCATCCAAGCACCAGTCCACACGCATCACCAGCCAAGTGCTTCTCCACACGCACCGCCAGCGAAGCGCCACTCTCGCCACTCTGCCAGCCAAACGCCAGTACAAGCAGTCTGTTATCCGAACTCCAGTTGAAACACACAGAAACTTTCCCTGGTGTCTAGTAGTTTTCTGTCCCCCTTGGGTGCAGATGGATGTAAAAATATGGCCAATCTGCCCAACGGGGGGGCAGAAATTGACCAAAATATTGACCCAATAAAGGGGAGCGATCCTTGTCCAAGGGGCCACGCCAAGACATATAAATATAAAAATCCCTGGTGTCTAGGGGCTTTCTGCCCCCTTGGGGGCAGATGTGCCTAAGAATATGACCAATTTGCCCCCAAGGGGCAGAAGCGGCTAAAATATGTGGCCAAATAAAAGGGGAGCTGCCCTTGCCAAAGGGGCAACTCCCCTTATTGCGCAAACAATTTTCCCTGGTGTCTAGTGGATTTCTGCCCCCATTGAGGGCAGATCAGCCTAAAAATATGGGCGATCTGCCCCCAAGGGGGACGGGAATGTGCAGAATATTTGCCAGGGAAAAAAGGGGCGCGACCTTGGCCCCCACATGCCAATACACTTCTCCTTGGTTTCTAGTGGGTTTCAGGCCGATCTTCCCCCAAAGGGGGCAGAAGCGGCCAGCATGATTACCTCCAAAAAGGGGCAGCAACCCTTGCCTAAGGGGCACTCTCCCACATGTCAAAATACTTTTTCCTGGTGTCTAGGGGGTTTCTGCCCCCTTTGGAGGCAGATCGGCTGAAAATATGGCCAATCTGCTCCCAAAGGGGCAGAAATGGCCACAAATTGCCCAAAAATAAAGGGGAGCGACCGATACCCAACGGGCCTCTCCCAAAGTCAAAGTAAATCCCTGGTGGCCTAGTGGGAGCATTTCTGCTGCGCGATTCCAGCCCCACTATCGCTCAGCAGGAATACACTGAAAAGGGACAATTAGGCAAATTAAAAACGTTTTCCTTTCCCCGGTGTGCCTCTGCCCTCCCTGAACCCTCCCCGGAGAAGTAAAACACGTACTTCTCTGACGCGCTGGAAGCAAATAGCTCCCATCGCGTCCCAGGCATGTTTTGAAGATGTTGGCGCATGCCATGTGCGCCAACGTCATCAGATCTCCGAGGGTGGGTCGGGGTGGCAGCTGAAGCACTTCCTCTGCCCTCCCCAGTGGGGGCCTATAGACGGGTGGCCCACGGGGGAACGCCAGCGCTTCCCCCGTGGTTGGGTGTGAGAACGGAATGGTTCCATCCTCAGCACATGCCCACCGTGACTGAGGACGGAACCCCTTCGTCCTCAGCACGGAATGGGTTAATCTGTTTAATGTAAATATTAAGAACTCAACCATACAGTGTTCTGTTGAGTATAGCCTCAACCTCATGACCCACCATCCCCCAGAACATACATGTTATTATCTGGTTGAAGAGTCCCACAAACCCATAATCTTTTGTTTATAGCAACTCAAGATTGAGATGCTCCTGCTACTATGTATATTTTCTGTAAGTCACTCTGCAACATAATAATAATAATAACTATAGTCATATGATGATGATAAGATTATTTATGTCCCTCGATTGGGGAAGTACCAAAGGACTAGTAGTAGCAGGGTAATCGATGAACATTGACAGCATAGCGGACCCTGATGGTGTTATATGGCTATTTTGAGGTGTTTGTTGCTTTCGTTCTGTTTTGACTATAGAGAGATCTGTCCACCTTGGTGATAGTAATTCTGCTCCTAGCCTACATCCGGTAGTATCATGTATTATATGTTCTATTATATTTATGTATTTTTACTCGAGCTATATTGCACATTGCACTTTTATGGTCGTATGACCGAAAATAAAGTCTTTGATGATGATGATGAATAATAATAACAACAACAGCCATAATAATAATATTAACAATAGCAATGACAATAATAATTATCTGCGACAATAATAATGTTTGTGGATATAGGCCCATTCCCTAGCACTATTATAGCAGATGTTGCTACCTCATAAGTACATAAAATATTTAAAAATATTGCATGCCGCATTAAAGCTCTAAAATAATTATCATATTTCTTTCCCAACTCATGCAGTACAGCATAAAGTTAGTTTTGTAAACATGTGAGTGGCTCTGAAAGGGAGTCCAGTAGTCTCTATATTGCCATTTTAGTCCTCTGACGAGCTTTACATGTCACCACTCATCGCATAGGTGGCAAAGCAGCAGATCCCGTGCCATGACACAAATGCTTTATTCACCTTAGAGCTGTTTTAACTTGTTAGGGCAAATAAAAAATTCATGTCGATGGTTCCTGGGTTGATCTTGCAATCTCTGAAATCTATAGAGACCTTGTGTTAGCAATTGTGTTAGCATTTGTGTTAGCAATTGCATACTTACCCAGAACGCAGAAACTTAGAGCTCACTTGGGCTCAAACGTGTTGGTAATATATTGCCATTATACCCCTACCCGTATATATTGTATTCTCTGGTTAATGTACCCAGGATACTCCTCATTAATGTCCACGTGCACTGTGGTGCAGACACTCTATTGTGATTGTTAAGCGTCTGGCACATACTATCCATCCGGCTTAACCACCTCTCTGTACACACAAAGTATATAGTGTCACAATGAGTAGTCCCTGCTTAGCTGCACTACAAAAGCTTCATTCATAATGTAACCAAGAGTCTTGTGTAAGACTCTTTTCGGAGATTAACTTCCAAATTGGTTCCAAATATTTAGGCATTTTAATTTCAACCCTAAGTGGCACTATTGTAATATCCAGCATCATTTTCATTAATAAATGTTCTGACGCGTTATTTAAAGGGCAACACTTTGGCCGCACCAAAACACCTGAGAATGTCAACTTGAATAGTATCGAGTGTTCATTGTGTGTCTTTTATGGTCAGCATTGATTTGAGGCTGCTGTGGCCCGTAGCATAGTTCTTACTGCCACAATTTACCTTTTACAGCTATATTACTACGGTTCATGGTTAGTAATTGTATGGCATGGTCCTTGGAAGGCAGGGTAATGAGTTTAGAGCTTTTAATTGATGTGGTCTATCAGGGTTATATTTGTTGCTTAGCTGGGCTCATGGAGGGTTTATTGTGCCAATATTGTATAACAATTCGTTGTGGCCTCTTTAAAGAGTATATTTCTCACACATCCTCGAGAAGTGCTCTAGTGTCTGCTTCACAAAGCACTGTGCATTGTCAGTGGGCTGGCTGTCCCCAGTTGAATATTCACCAGCTGCAGGCCCCGCACATCTTTGCCTCCAGTTCAACATGCAGTGCAGAAACCATGAATTGCTGTGCACTCCCGCTTCCCTTTCTTAGGAAAAACCCAACAATTCCTTAAAATGAGCCTTAAAGCATCTGTCCATTGGATTTTAAGAACAGCAATATTGATTTTTTCCCACTTTAAAAATACATAGGGTCCCTTCACAACTGGACTGCAAAATATGGGTGTAAATTGGGCACCTGCCAATATGCTTCAGAGTTAGGTGCACATTTTGTATCTGTTTTTGAGATTTAAACCTCTGAATGGTCAATAACTACCATTAGTGCATGTTATATCATGATATGAGTGTTAGATCTGGCATCTTTTGGCGTGTTTTCCCAGTCTTTTGGCTTAATGGCCTCCTGATTTTAATTGTACGCTGGACTTCGTTTTGCTGGTTTAGTGCTTCTGCACACTTTCTCACTGCTGTTCCGTGTTAACATGCAAGAGCTCCTACTGTAAATTGTGTTTATGGATTGGTGTTTCCATGTTTGGCTTATTTGATTTACTACTAAATCCCTAGTATAGTGCACTGTGTGCCCAGGGCCTGTAAATCCAATGATGCTAGTGGGCCTGCAGCACTTATTGTGCCACCCACATAAGCAGCGTTTCAAAGGTGTCTCAGACCTGCCACTGCAGTGTCTGGGTGCAATTTTTACTGCTATGTCGACCTGGCAAGTGCCCCCACTTGCCAAAACCCTAACCTTCCCTTTTCTTACATGTAAGGCTCCCCTCAGGTAGGTCCAAGGTACCACATGGGCAGGGTGCAGTGTATGTGAAAGGTAGGACATGTCCTGGTGTGGGTGACATGTCCTGATAGTGAAATAATGCCAATTTTGTTTGTCACTATTGAAAGGCTATCTGCCCTACAGACTAACATGGGAGTTGCTTTGTAATAACTAACAAGTATATCTTTCCATTGGGACAAGATAGTGAAATGGAGTTTAGGCTTTCTGACCTCAGAATTTAATAACACATCTTTTAAGAGAGATAGTTTTTAAATTGTGTGTTTGAGAATGACACTTTTAGAAACTAGGCATTTTCTTGTTTAACCACTCTGTGTGCCTCTGCTGGTTTGTGTATTGACTGTCTGGTTTTGGCATAAAGGGGCTGGGTATGTGCATCCACTGTAGATAGCCACAAGGGGGATTGAGGTGTGTCCTGCCTTTCCTGGGTGACTCATAGTTGGGCTGGATAGGCCTGGTCTGCATTTTCAGTGGTGGGAGGAGTTTTCACTAGCACCTGAATAGGTAGTGTCTCCTCTGTACAATGCTGTTTCCACCTCCTGTAGTGAAGCTGGGTCAGAGAGGCCAGAACTGGTTTGGACTGGGCTCAGATATCATTGCCACAAAGAGAGCAAAGAGAACATGTGATATAACTATTGGGGCCCTGACCCAAGGACTTTAGAACTCTTTAGGATCAAGGAACCTGCCAAAAAGAAGAGCTGGAGAAGCAGCAAGGAGAGACTACCACTTTGCTGTGTGCTTTGCTGTGTTGGCCTGCAGAAGCTGCTTCTGTCTTGGGCAGAGAAAGGACTGGACTGAACTTTCAGCAATTTTCTTTGTGTGTCTCAGAGGGCTTGAAGTAGAGTTTGACCCCTGCTCAAGAAGTCTCAGGAACAGCAAAGACTTCACCTTCCTCTGGGTACCACCTCTGGGACCTCGTGTCTCAGTTGCCACAGAGGGAAACCGCAACCCGATGCAGTCACCAGGACCGGTGGCGGCTCTGTGACCTGAAGGCACCACAACCCTGGTCTCACCCACTATGAGAACCGCCACTGAGCCGCTCCGGGGCACCGCACTCTGCACCACCCCACTTCACTGCTCTGATCGCACCAACGATGCTGCTGCTAGCTGGCATTGCCGCCGTGGTCTGCACCATGGTCTGGGGGCTACAGGAAGCGCTGTCCTGCCCCACACCACAGCCTCGGCCCACTGACGCCAGCCCCAACGACTGCCAATCTTTGACGGATGCCGTTGCTTGCACCGTGAGTGTCAGCACTGCAACAAGCACTGCCCCACTTTGCACCACAGTCCTGGCCTCATCGATGCCACTGGACGATCGCACCGAGCCGCTGCAAGCACCACGATCTGAGGGCACTGCACGCTGCACCACTCCACTTCACACCGCCGCCTCGATGCCCGCTGCCACTGGCCCACACTGCCGCGGTCGGCCCGAACAAAAAAGTACTGTTTAAAGAGTCTTCCGATACTGCAGCCAATCCCCACCACCAGAACCGTGGGATTTGTTTATCACCTCCGCCGTGGTAGCCCCGGACGGAGTTTTCCACTTCAAGGAACTGTTTTTATAGTCTATTTTTGCTTTATGAATACTATTACATTTTGGTCCTGTTTTACACAAATAAATAATGGATATTTTTCTAAAACTGGTGTGGTGTCTTTTTGGAGTGTTTTCACCGTATTACTGTATGTTATGTCCAAATGCTTTACACTCTACCCCTGTGATAAGACTGATTGCTCGTGCCAAGCTACCCAGGGGGTGAGCAGGGGTTATTTCAGAAGTGCAACTCCCTTATCCTGACTAGGAAGAAGGGACCCTACTTGGGCAGGGTAACAACCTGCCAACTAGAGACCCCCATTTCTAACAATGAGGTGCACAAAGAGTAAGTGCATCACTGCTATTTCTTCCCACAGTTTGCAGGAGATGTTTGTACCATTGTGATCAGGACCCTAATATGTATCAGCATTCAGGAAACTGAAGATCACTTCTTCAGAATGCCAATGCAAAGCAGATTGCTTTTGGGGTTGATTCCTGTCTGCGGTATGCTTTTACATGGGCCACGTTGGAATGGGTACAAGGGAAAGTGGGCTGTCAGGTTTGCACTGGCAGTGCAATGCTTGGGAGTGGTTCTCACCCTTCGTTTTTCAGCTAATTTGACCTTACAACCTCAACCATAGTGAACTGTGGTTCTAAACTCACACAACGTACACCAGAAGACTGATAATAATAAATCAGCATCATGGATTGTCCATAACGCAAAGATTATGGGTATGGGTATGGGTATGGATAGGAAAATTGACATTACAATGAGGGTGGTCATAGAAAATGCAGTAAATACCCACAAGCTTGCTTATTTAATTCACAATAAAATATAGAAAAAGTTTTCACATTTTTATTTTGCTTATTTGGAAAGCCTCTGTGCCGTGCAAGCCAGTCCAAAACCATGTTTTGTAGTTCCTGGGGAGTTTCTCCTTGATTCTTGCGTAAGGGGGGACTTTCTTGGGAATCACCACATAAAGGCAAGTGGCTGGGAGGAGGTTGACGGTAACATGGTTTTGGGTTAGTTTGATGAAGTATGTAAGAGATCCTACCTTTTGCAGCCTGGCTGATGGACAATCTCCCCATGTACTCAGCCTAATATTCCCTCAGGTGACAAATGTGACCTAGTAGCTTCGGTATCCCCGACACTGAGAAGTGGGAACTGGCATAATTCAAATCAGTAATGGGCACTGCAGTTCGACCAAGTTCACAAGGCCCATGAGGGGGTACTGAGAGTCAGATGAAGAATATGGTTCTGCATTGGTGGCTTTAGCTGGAATAATGGGATGGAGTGGCAAAGGTGCAGAAACAGCTATTTGTGCCTCAATTTGTTAAAAGTCTGTCCAAGAGGGGAGAGAGCTCTACCTGCAGCATCTCTCTGAATCTAGAACAGCAATCCTCCACAAGGCGTTCAGCTCAGGACTGGCTTAAGACCACCTCCCAAGCTCCCACTCTCCCTGCCTTGGAAGAGGACTGGGGAACGACGGTTGGGAAGGGGGTTGAAACACAAGCAGTTGAGCGAGAACTTGTGTCATACTTTGACAGGGCTGGTCTGTAAACTCCAGTACCATCCTGTGTCTGTTGCAGAACCCCTTTACCCCCTCTTACACATTGTAGATTGGTGATTGCAACTCCCATTGTTGTCCCCTGCCCCAGGTAGGCGGTATGAAGCACTAGCTTCATCAACAAAAGGGGTACTGATAGTAGCCACCAGATGTCAAGTCCAAGGGTTGCTCTGCAACCTCAGGAGCAGAAGTTGCAGAGATTGAGCCCAGGTTCAAAGAGAGCCATCTCTCTGTCAAGGCAATCTCGGTGCAAATGACCCCCATGGCACCCTCCAACATCCTGTCGATTGAAGTGCATTTCACTAGAGGGGCAGAAGCAAGCTGGCTGCAGAGTCTTCTTTTCTTGCCCATATTATCACAAAGATGACTTCATCCAGATAGGGGAGAGCGCATGCTAAGCCTAAACACCAGGGATACAGGCACAAAGGGTTAAATGCAACAGTACATTGAAGAAGCAGAAGCAAGAGAGGTAGCCCAGTCTCCTTCAGGCTCCGACAGGCGTGGATGGGCCCACCCTTGGGGCGGGCTCTCCCAGGTCCGATGGATGCTGGTGGACTCACAAAACGCTTATGAGCGTGAGTTCAGTGGGGCCCCCTCCTCCTCGCAGTGGGGTCCTGTAGGCTGCTGGGGGACGTAGTTCCAACCTAGCAGGGGCAACACAACAGCTTGGCAAAATTTGCTCCAGCACAGCAGAACTCACGAAGTGCTTATGAGGGCGAGTTCTGCAGGGTCCCATACTCCTGGCTGCGAGCTCCTCAAGGATGCTGGGGGATGCAGTCCTACCCCAGCAATGGCAACACAATAGCACAGCAAAACTTACTCCTGCACCATGGGACACATGAAGAGCTTATGACCACGAGCTTGGCGAGGCCCTATTCTCCTGGCCATGGGCACCTGAAGGCTGCTGTGGGATGTAGTCCCTCCAGCAGCAGCAGCAACACAACAATGCAGCACAATTTGAATGTATTCTGTTAGAAATGGGGGTCTCTAGTTCGCTGTGGTAGGTACCTTTGTCCAAATAGGGACCCTTGCTTCTAGTCAGGGTAAGGGGGATACACTTCTAAAACAACCCCTGCTCACCCCCTTGGTAGCTTGGCACAGGCAGACAGACTTATCTCAGAGGCAGTGTGTAAAGCATTTGTGAATACATTCAGTAATCCTGTGAAAAACTACAAATGGACACCACACCAGTTTAGATAAATAAGTAATCTTTATCTGAACCAAACAAGTCGAAGCAACAAAAATCCACAATACAGTAATAAAAATATGACTTTCAAATGGTAGAAATAGTTCAGTTTAAGGCAAATTGCAGATGCAACACTTTTCACACAGAGTACCTTGGATGCGTCGCGCGCACAAACAAAAAGGGTCGCAGGGAAAGTGATGCGTCAGTTACTTACACTCAGGGAAGGTGATGCATTGGTTCTTTGCTCAGGGGGGGGTGATGCATCGGTTCCTTACCGGAGAGGAGGTGATGCGTCGGTTTCTTACTGCATGGGGAGGTGATGTGTCGGTTTCTCACTGCATCCCCAAACGATGTGACAGACCTTGCGCATCGATGCGATGCGACAATCCGGGACGATGAGTGGGTTCTTGCAACCGCACAGCAGGGCTTGCGTGGGAATCGGAGCGGTGATCTCGGACTTCGGAGATCGGTGCACACGATGTGGAGTGCATCGATTTCCCAAGCCGCGGGTGCCGGCACTGCAACGATTTCTTCGGTGATGCATCAGAAACAGGTGCGGATGGGTCACGCTTCTTGTTGTTGCGTTGCTTTTCCAGCTCCCAACAGCCAGAACAACCTCCAGATGCCCAGAACAACTACAGGCACCTCTTGGCAGGTCAGAACTCCCAGCAAGGAAGTTCAGGGGAGATGGGGGTGAAGTCTTTATGTCCCTGAGACTTCAGAACAGGAGGCAAGCTCTTCTTCAAGCCCTTGGAGATCTTCCTCAAGCAGGGGACACAGCAAACATCAACATCACTTTTCCCTTTCCTTGGCAGAAAGTAGCCTCTGCAGGCCAACCCCAGACAGCCAACAGCACAGGGGCAGTATTCCTCCTCAGTTTCTCCAGCTCTTCTCCTTGGCAAAGGTTCCTCTTGATTTCCCAGAAGTAATCTAAAAATCTGGGGTCTGGACCCCTCTTTTTATAAAGTAAATCTCTTTGTTCTCTCCTGGCCCAGGGCTCTGAGCCCAGTCCAAACCAGTTCTGGGGGCACTTTGCAAGTGCACAATAACCTCCACTGTCAGTGTGAGCCCTGGCTCCAGACACACCACAGTGGGGCAGAGCAATCATTGTGGAAGGCAGGCACAGCACGGTAAACAGACGAAATATCGAGTTGCAAATATCGACTAACACTTATATCGAGTCCAAAATATCGACATACAAAAATATCTACAGTCAGAATATTGTTGTCAAGAAAATCGAGTTGAAGGTAAGTAATATTGTTTTCCCAAATATCAAAGTAATTAATATCGTTTGCTAAAATATTGTTGTTAAAAATATCGTTGTTTTATTTAGTGTTATGTATTTCAGTGTGTATTTTTAATGTATGTGTTCTATTTTTTTGTGGAAGTATTGCATTTGTTTTTGAATATATGTGTTACATTTTTAGAAGTTACACATTTTTTTTCAAGTAAATTTTGCATTTTAGCTCCGTAGCGGGTTGTGGGTTTATAGGGGAATAGGGTGGGAAGTAATTTAATTATAATTAATTAATTAATAATTTTTTATAATTAATATCCAGTTATTTAATATTTTATATTATTAATTGTGTTAATTAATTCAATATTAATTAGTTATTAATTGGTTGTTAATTAATAATAAATATTTGCTAAATATCTTAATTGTGTTATTTTTTTAGGAGGGGGATGTGGGTTTATAGGGGAATAGGGTGGGAAGTAATTTCATTATAATTAATTAATTAATATTTTGTGTTACTTAATAATTAAGTATTTAAGATTTTATATTGTTAATTGTGGTACTTAAGTTGTTATTAATTAGTTATTAATTGGTTGTTAATTATTAATAATTAATTGATATATATGTTAATTGTGTCATTTTTTTAGGAGCGGGTTGTGGGTTTATAGGGGAGTAGGGTGGGAAGTATTTTAATAATAATTAATTAATTTATATTTTTTAATATTTAATAGTTATGTATTTAATATTTTATATTGTTAATTTTGGTAAATAATGTATTCTTGTTTATTTATTAATTGGATATTAATAATTAATTATTAATTATTAATTATGTTATTTGTGTTATTTTTTTAAGAGCGGGTTGTGGGTTGATAGGGGAGTAGGCAGGAAACTAATTTAATTTTAATATATTTATGAAAATTTATTTTATAAAATTTATTTTCTGTTGTTTTTTAGTGTTATTTGTGTGAATTAATTTATTATTGATTGTTTTTAAATTGTTAATTATTATTAATTAATTAATTAATTGTTAATTAATTATATTAATTGTGTTATGTTTTACAACATTGGTGGTGTTATTTAAAGGGAAATATGGTGGCAGGCAAGTTATTTAGAATTAATTAATTGTTTGTTAATTAATGTTAATTATTTTGCTGGAGTGGGAATAGTAAATTATTCCTCTCCGCGATCCAACACTTTTCCTACTGTTGCACTCACTGGAGTGGGAATAGTAATTGTAACCCCTCCGCTATCCAACACTTTCCCTACTGTTTTACTTGTTGGAGTGGGATAGTAATTTTATCCCCACCACTATCCAACACTTTCCCTACTGTTACACTCACTGGAGTGGGAATAGTAATTGTAACCCCTCCGCTATCCAACACTTTCCCTACTGTTGCAATCCCTGGAGTGGGAATAGTAAATTATTCCCCTCCACTATCTAACACTTTCCCTACTGTTTACCTGCTGGAGTGGGAATAGTAAATTATTCCCCTCCGCCATCCAACACTTTCCCTACTCTTGCACTTACTGGAGTGGGAATATTAAATTTTACCCCTACGCTATCCAACACTTTCCCTACTGTTGCACTTGCTGGAGTGGGAATAGTAATTTTATCCCCTCCGCTATCCAACACTTTCTCTACTGTTGCACTCGCTGGAGTGGGAATAGTAATTGTTACCCCTCCGCTATCCAACTCTTTCCCTACTGTTGCACTCCTTGGAGTGGGAATAGTAAATTATTCCCCTCCACTATCCAACACCTTCCATACTGTTGCACTCCCTGGAGTGGGAATAGTAATTTTTACCCCTACGCTATCCAACACTTTCCTTACTGTTGCACTCCCTGGAGTGGGAATAGTAAATTATTCCCCTCCGCTATCCAACACTTTCCCTACTGTTGCACTCCCTGGAGTGGGAATAGTAATTTTTACCCCTACGCTATCCAAAACTTTCCCTATTGTTGCACTCTGGAGTGGGAATAGTAAATGTTACCCCTACGCTATCCAACACTTTCCCTACTGTTGCACTTCCTGGAGTGGGAATAGTAATTTTATCCCCTCCGCTATCCAACATTTTCATTACTGTTGCAGTTAATGAAGTGTCAAATGAAATAAAAAAAAAATATCCATATTTTAATATTTTAATTTATTATATATATATATTTAAATTTTATTTTTAATTTACTGGTGTATGTATATATATGTATTTATAATTTTTAATATGTTTTTAATATTTTATAATTTAATATTGTATAATATTTTTAAATCATTATTTCTTAGTTATATTAAGTTAATATATATATATTATATTTTATATATATGTAGGTGTAATTTATTTTTACATTATATTTATTACTTATCATTTTAAACATTTTTTAATAATTCTAACTATCTTTTTTTTAAAATATGTATTATTTGCATTATTTTACACTACTTTTTTAAACATTTAAATAAAGCGATATTTTAAACAACGAAATTTTAAACAACGATATTTTTTTATCGATATTTTTGTACTTACCATTATGAGGATAGGACTTCGATATTTTGGACAACAATATTTTTGTCCCGATATTTTTGTAGCTAGACATTTTTGCTGTCGATATTCTGTCAGTGATCCGCACAGCACTATTCAGGTGCAGGTGCTACTCCTCTCACCACTCCAAATGCAGACCAGGCCTATTCATCCTAGCGCTGACTCTCTGGAACCACTGCACATCCCCAGCCCCTGTCACTGCAAAGCCAGACAGTAAATACACATCCTAGCAGAGGCACACTGGAAGGCTAAGCAAGAAAATACCTACTTTCTAAAAGTGGTATTTTCAAACCAGAATGTAAAAAATCACCCTCACTATAAGATGCATTTCAACATTCTGAGTTCAGGCATACTAAACTTTATTTTCGTACCTTGTTCCCAGGGGTAGTTATGTTTATAAGGTGTTTTAAGCAAACCCCCCATTCTATCCTACGGGAATAGGTAGCCTTGCAATAGTGAAAAACGAAATTGGTAGTATTTCACTGTCAGGACATGCCACACATACCAGTGCATGTCCTACCTTTCACATACACTGCACCCTGCCCACAGGGGTACCGTGATTCTACCTTAGGGGTGACTAACATGTAAGAAGAGGGAAGGTTAGGGAATGGCAAGTGTGTGCACTTGCCAAGTCGACATGGCAGTACCAGACTGCACACAGGCTCTGCAATGGCAGGCCTGAGTTACATTTACAGGCTGCTGATGTGGGTGGCACAATCAGTGCTGCAGGCCTACTAGCAGAATTTGATTTACAGAACCTAGGCACACACAGTGCACTGTACTAGGGACTGACTAGTAAATCAAATCAACCAATTATGGAAACACCAATCCATACATACAATTTACAGGGAGAGCAGATGCACTTTAGTACTGATCAGCAGTGGTAAAGTGCCCAGAGTCATAAAATCAGCAAAAACAGGTCAGAAACAGAAGGCCACAAAGCAAAAAAATCTGGGGATAAACCCACTGTAAAAGCCAGGTCTAACACAACCCCCTTCCAGCCTAAAGCCAGGGTAGACTAATCAATCCCTTGATGGGCTTCCCTGGTTGAGGCGATAGAACCTAGACCTGGCCCACAACAGCGGGGGCACGT
This sequence comes from Calotriton arnoldi, assembly GCA_963921515.1. NCBI lineage: Eukaryota > Metazoa > Chordata > Amphibia > Caudata > Salamandridae > Calotriton > Calotriton arnoldi. The sequence goes on along the minus strand of CAWUFW010004309.1, from coordinate 217,266 downwards.
TGTGGTTCTACACCTTTCTGAACCAATTTGGATCCCTCTGTCCATACTCTCAGGGCCCACTAAGCTAACTCATGGGGAACCCTTCTCCTCACCTGTGGACACCATCTGTGCAGCACCTAACCTTAGCTTGCTAGCAGGTGTGTCCCAACAGGCAGACAGTACCCACATGGCCAACACAGTGGTGTGGCCCAGTCCAGCCCCAGTGTATGACTCCTGTCCCCCTCCAGGGGCCACTCTGTCCACCAAGACAGCAAGCCACAGTGGCTACTGACAGTTGTCAGCGATGAGACCCAGGCCTTATGCCTCTCAGGGCTCTCAAACCACTGTGGCATCAGAGAGTGGGGGGCAGTAGCCCCATGTGCCTGGCACCCTTTGTCCACTCTCCTTCCTGTCAGGTCAGGGATGGCATCCTGACACTGACCCACCAGCTCCGGCCTGTACCCAACGGCTGGACAGGAGACTGGGGTGGGCTTTCCCACACCCGGTCCTCCTACTTGGAGCTCTGCACCCTCCCACCTGAAGCGGTACCCCCTTCCAGAATTGTCAGGACACCAGTGGCAGGTGTCCTACACAACTCGCGCACCAGTTCAGGGGTTCTATCCTGCAACTGGGATCCCAGTCTATGGTTTGTACCCTTAGACTGGGCAGAGGTCAGGGTTGAGGCTGCCCTCTCCCCACTCCCTCCCCTGGGGCCCTGCACCCTCCCACCTGGAGTGGTGCCCCCAGAAGACAGCCTGGCAGGGGTACTGTTAGTATTTGCCCCTTCCTCCGGGTCAGGGGGGACACCCTGAACCTGGCCCTCCAACCCAGGGTCTGTACCCTTAGGCTGGACCTGTGCCTGGCAACCCAGGACTTCTGGGGGAGTAAACCATCCCCCCCCAAGGGAAACACACTCCTCTGGAGTTGTGTAAGAGTCTGCCTGGTGCACATCTCCCGCCTCCTGTCCACCTGACAGAGCATGAAGACCCCCCAGGTCAGAAGTGGCCTCACCAGGGTCAGTCCTGGGGGCTCTGACCTCAGAGCTGGCAACTCCTGACCCGCTGGTCCTTCCACTGGGGACTGCGTCAACCCCTCACCCCTCTCTCTGGACTCATGCACCCCCAAATGGAGAGGTGCTGCCAGACACCACAGCTGGTGGAATGCTAGTTACAGCAGTCTCCCACAGCTCAACTGACACCTTGGGATCCCCCTCAAGGAATGGCCTCCTGGTACAGACTAGACCTCCCTCCTGGTGTTCCCTCACGGAACCAACCAGGCCTTGAGACTGGGTTTCAGGCACCTTGGAACACAGCCCTGGAAAACAGGGACTTAAAATATGCTCTCCACCAATTGAATCACACAGCCCCACCCAGGTGTTAGCCAAGCTACCCTTTGCCTCACCATCCAGTGCCTCTCACAAGTACCCCACATCACTCTCCTGAGATTGGCAAGACAGTGTCTGACTGTCTCTGTCACTCAACACACACTCTTCAGGGTGGTCTCCACACTCGCACACCAGGACTTCTACCATGTGGGAACCCCTCTCCCTGCACCTATCATCTAGAGTCAGTAGAGTGTCCCACCCACCACTAGGACTATGAACCCATGTGCCAGTTCCCCAATCCACCTCAGGGACATTGTGCACCACTGGAGCTACCTCATATCCTTGATCACCCTGGTGTATGTTAACCCCCTCCTTCAAGTCAGGTGCCACATCTCTGGGCATGTGTACTGCTCCCTCAGCACTAGATAACTTCTTTTTGCTGCCACCATCTGAGCTGGACTCCACCTCCAGCCCAGCCAAGCTCACTTCCTGAGCTACACACATTTCCTTTTCTTGGGTTAAGGCCCTCTTGGCCTCAGCCCTGTCGAGCTCCTCATCAAGCTCTCTCAGCCTCTGCTCACAAGCTAGAAGCCAGACATCTTTTTCTGTTTCTTCCTCACTTTATAGCATCCTCCTCCTCAGACTCAACTGGTTCTGTTGGCCCCCAAAGGGGTAGCTCATACTGAAATAGGGTTTCCTCTAGTTCCTCCCTAGACCTTCTCTTCACAGGCAGCCCCCTTTCCTTGCAGAACACATGTAGCTCACTTATCGTATAGATGAACATGTGTCAGAAGTCAAGCTCCATTTTCTCAAGACTTCACCGGTGCAACAACTAACCAGAGTCTCAGTATCAAAAATACTTCCAGGAGGACACCAGAAAACTGAAAAAGCAGCATGTGGGTGCGTAATGGTCTGCACTATACTAGTAGTGTATACCAATCACTGTATGTAAGACACAAATGCAAGTCCAGATCCTCACCGCTGACCACCAATGTTAGAAATGGGGGTCTCTAGTTGGCAGAGGTAGGTACCTTTGTCCAAATAAGGACCCTTGCTTCTAGTCAGGGTAAGGGGGATACGCTTCTAAAATTACCCCTGTTCACCCCTTTGGTAGCTTGGCACCAGCAGACAGGCTTATCTCAGAGGCAGTGTGTAAAGCATTTGTGAACACATACAGTAATACAGTGAAAACACTACAAATGGACACCACACCAGTTTAGAAAAATAAGTGATCTTTATCTAAACCAAACCAGACCAAACGACAAAAATCCACAATACAGTAATAAAAATAAGACTTTCAAATGGTAGAAATAGTTCAGTTCGAAGCAAATTGCAGATGCAACACTTTTCACCCAAAGTACCTTGGATGTATCGCGCGCACAAACAAAAAGGGCTATAGGGAAGGTGATGCATTGGTTCCTTACACTCAGGAAAGGTGATGTGTCGATTCCTTGCTCCGGGGGAGGTGATTCGTCGGTTCCTTACTGCTGCACAGGGGAGGTGATGCGTCAGTTCCTAACCGGAGAAGAGGTGATGCGTTGGTTTCTTACTGCGTGGGGAGGTGATGCATCGGTTTCTTACTACGTCCCCCAACGATGTGACAGACCTGGCACCTCAATGCGATGATCCAGGACAATGCGTGGGTTCTTGCAGCCACACAGCAGGGCTTGCGTCGGAATCGGTGCTGTGATCTTGGACTTCGGAGATCGGTGCACTCGATGTGGCGTGCAGTGATTTCTCGAGCCGCGGGCAGGCGCTGCGGCGCTTTCTTCGGCGATGCGTCGGAAGCAGGTGCGGATGTGTCACGCTTCATGTTGTTGCGTTTCTTTTCCAGCTCCCAACAGCCAGAACAACCTCCAGAGGCCCAGAACAGCTACAGGCACCTATTGGCAGGTCAGAACTCCCAGCAAGGAAGTTCAGGGGAGATGGGGGTGAAGTCTTTATGTCCCTGAGACTTCAGAACATGCCCTTGGAGATCTTCCTCAAGCAGGGGACACAGCAAACATCAAAGTCCTTTTTCCCTTACCCTGGCAGAAAATAGCCACTGCAGGCCAACCCCAGACAGCAAACAGCACAGGGGCAGTATTCCTCCTCAGTTTCTCCAGCTCTTCTCCTTGGCAAAGGTTCCTCTTGATTTCCCAGAAGTGATCTAAAAGTCTGGGGTCTGGGCCCCTATTTTTATACAGTAAATCTCTTTGTTCTCTCCTGGCCCAGGGCTCTGAGCCCAGTCCAAACCAGTTCTGTGGGCACTTTGCAAGTGCTCAACAACCTCCATTGTCAGTGTGAGCCCTGGCTCCAGACACACCACAGGGGGCAGAGCCATCATTGTGGAAGGCAGGCACAGCACTATTCCGGTTGAGGTGCTACTCCTCTCACCACTCAAAATGCAGACCAGGCCTATTCATCCTAGCGCTGACTCATCCAGACTCTCTGGAGCCACTGCACATCCCCAGCCCCTGTCACTCCAAAGCCAGACAGTGAATACATATCCTAGCAGAGGCACACTGGAAGGCTAAGCAAGAAAATACCTACTTTCTAAAAGTGGTATTTACAAACACAGAATGTAAAAAAGATGCATTTTAACATTCTGAGTTCAGGCATACTAAACTTTATTTTACTACCTTGTTCCCAGGGGTAGTTATGTTTATAAGATGTTATAAGCAAACTACCCATTCTATCCTATGGGAATAGGTAGCCTTGCAATACTGAAAAACGAAATTGGCAGTATTTCACTATCAGGACATGCCACACACACCAGGGCATGTCCTACCTTTCACATACATTGCACCCTGCCCAGAGGGGTACCTTGGGCCTACCTTAGGGGTGACTAACATGTAAGAAAAGGGATGGTTAGGGACTGGCAAGTGTGTGCACCTGCCAAGTCGACATGGCAGTACCGGACTGCACACAGGCTCTGCAATGGCAGGCCTGAATTACATTTACAGGCTGCTTATGTGGGTGGTACAATCAGTGCTGCAGGCCCACTAGCAGAATTTAATTTACAGGCCCTGGGCACACACAGCGCACTGTACTAGGGACTGACTAGTAAATCAAATCAGCCAATTATGGAAACACCAATCCATACATACAATTTAAGGGGACAGCATATGCACTTTAGCACTGATCAACAGTGGTAAAGTGCCCAGAGTCATAAAACCAACAAAAACAGGTCAGAAACAGAAGGCCACAAAGCAAAAAATCTGGGGATAAATCTGCTGTAAAAGCCAGGTCTAACATATTCATTAATATTATTTCATTTTAGAACACAGTCGTGGACCCCCTGAGTACACTTAGCAGATGCCCAGAGCTCCTCGGACCCCAGTTTACGAACCACTGATGCAGGAAATCCCTCTTGTGCTTTGTATAATTATGGCAATCCAAAATGGAACCTACAAGTCTCAGTAATCACACACTCACATCCATATGGCACATAACATGCACTCAACATGTACAAAGGCTGTCAGGGCATGGGTCTGAGTGTTTCATATATGCAGAACTTTACAAAAGTGGGGCCACCATGTTCCACACTCCTTCTAAGTCAGAGAAAAATGTCTGTTCTGCAGTATCATAAAAATGGTATGCTGCCATTGTTGGTTAATGTTAACAACCCAGGACATGTACAGTAGCTCCAAGTCAGTTAGAGTGTATGGTTGGTGCTCCCCTCCAGGTCTCAGAAAGAGGCTCTTGAGCTCAGAGTCAAAGCCCAGGCCTAGGCCTATGCCTCAGTGCATATGACCATTTAGAATGTGAGCTTGACCACAAAAAGTCAGAATACCATATCACATACAGTTGGGTCATTCAGCACAGGGTATACACTAGCATGCCATGCAGGAGACATTTGTGCCCTAGTACCCACCATATTCACCATGGTTAGAAGGAAACTCGAGATAGTTAATCAGAGTTCTACATGCAAAATGATGTATAGTGTGTATATGAGGGTTGAAATAAATGTTGACACTTGGCACACTAGCAACCATGAACTTGTGTTTGATAACCAAGGCAAATGGCAACACTATGGCATGATACAGGCAGGGCAAGGCTCAGCTGCGTAATGCCCGGGAGGTGTCAGGAGGTTGCTTTGCAGAACACTATTATGCAGTCTTGAGCAAGAGCAACTCTTCGATATATACACAAAACTGCTCCACGGGGCTACAGTCTAGGAGCGACACTTTATCGCATTATATAGTCAATCAGTAGGGATTTCAGGCCTCAACTAGTGACCAATGGTGTTTGTGTGTCCTCCCCTCTTTACGATACTGTGTTATTACACCAAAGTCAAATGAGTTGGTTGATGGCACCAGAAATGTCAATAGTGAATTCCTGTCTAGTGTAATTGGATTTTGAGAACATTTCTGGGGATGAACTCTCATACAACTAGGATTTTCTATTGGCAACCTGACAGACTCTTTGTTTGAGGAATTCTATCCTGAGCCCTGCTTGGACATGGTTCAAACCTGTGTTCATTTTGGTTTATTTAGCATACTAATCACTCATAACCGCATGAGAAAGATGACTAGATAGGTAGGACAAAGTGAAAAGTGGAAGTCTTTCGGACTACCCTCAATGCTAACGGCAGTTCTTGCCTGCTCTGATAGTTTTAAGGTTTACATTGGCTATAATAGTTTCTCACAATAAATGTATATTCTTCATCAGTATTATACTTTTCAGGAATAACAACAAATTTGAGGACTAATGTCATATGGTTGTTCTAGGATGAGGGTTTAAAAGCATCAAGCTGTAACCATAAATGTCAATAATAATGACCCTAAATTGAAGGTATGTATTGTTCTAGATACATTTTGCCCATTGTGGTGAGGATTGCTGAGCACATTCTTATTTTTACGTGTTTATCCATTTTTAATTGCAGGTTGATTGCCACAACACAGATGGAGCCAACAGATGCCAGGAAAGCATTTCCATGTTTTGATGAACCAGCTATGAAAGCTACCTTCAACCTCACCTTGATTCACAATCCACAACTGGTGGTGGTTTCAAACATGCCTGTTATAAGTAAGTTAAAGTCAAACGTTTTCAGCATACAAAACTAAACAAAATGGTTAGTGTCTTCTTTTATAAGTCTCTGTTCTTTAAATCCTGTTGCTGATCCTGAAGAAGATTTGTCCTGTTGCCATAATCTGACTGGAAATATCCATTAAGCTTGTTCCAGGCATAAAAGAAATACAGATGTGAAAAATGTAAACAATACACCCTAATGAAGTGGTTTATTTATTGGGGTAGATTGAGGTCCATCACAAGTATTAAAGCCACTATCCTGTTACGTCCAGTCAAAGGTGTCAGTAATTTAAATGTGAGCTCAAACCTTGATAGCTATGGCACAGAGCAGACAGGCTTAGCTTAGAGCAAATGTGTAAAGTACTTAATGATAACAAAACAGTTGAAAAGTCAAAAGCACAACCTCATAGAAATTCTAACTTGTAAATATAGAGACCTATCTAAAGGGCAAAGTGGCTCCAAAAAAAACAATCCAATACGGGGAACCAGAGATATAAATTTTAGAAGATTTAGTGAAATTTGGCACCAGAATGCACTAAGCGCCAGTGGTGGTAGACCGGGATCTAGGTGTGCTTTCAGACTGACTGCGATGGAGCATAGGTCAGATACACCAACCAGGTACCACCTTGTCAGAGGTTTTACATTGGGACTCAGAGTCTGATTTACAGTTTGGCAGGCAGAGGTAAGTTCATCAATATGAGGAGTGCCTTACCCCTGCCATATCAAGGGTCTTCTGCCTCCCAAATTTAGAGTTTACTGCTAGTGTTGTAGACCACTCTAAAGATTTGCATGAACCGCTGTCACAGCAGCTCCTGTCAATGTTATAAAAAGTTGAAGAACATCTCTGTCAAACATGACTTTTGCTCTTCAAACTGTAACAACATTTTACTTTTTTCTAAAAACCAACTCACATGCACAAATATATCACTTCAGATGTCACATTAATGTTTTCAATGATGTCATAGAACATGTCATGAGTGATGCAATATGTGAGATAATAAGCAGTGCATGTTGAGGGCATGAGGTATAGTTACTTCCTTTAACTATAACTGGTGAATTCAAGTTTTTTTGTTTTTTTTTTAAATGTTACGTTTTTACTTACATTTTCACTAAACTATATCACTTAATTTTTTTAGGAAATTTCTAAGGCTTTTTAATATAAAGTAAGATTTTATTACCATACCTCAGTATGCCAACCCCCCTGCTGTGCACGGCCAGGCCCTTGCCCTTAAGCCCCCCGGTGGCCAACTACCCTCAACGGACACCAGTCCCTCCCTTAGTGAAAAAAAAATATTTTCCACATCCTGTGGGAGTTTTGCAGGAGCTGTGCAACCGAAGGCTCCTGTGGAACAAAAACACCCCCACCCTCCATGGCCATTTTAGCACTTCCTCAGATCTATTCACCAGCTGGGTGAAAGTGGGAGGCTAATGCCAATTAACCTCCAGGAGCTCAGGCAGGGAAGAGGTAATTTTCTAAAAGTCAATTTTCCTTAATATGTTCTAAAAATCAGACTTCATCATTAATTGGGCTTTTTATAAATATTAAAAATAGTTGTTAAAACATTTCTCTGGCTAGTCCCTTGCCTGAGATAGCAGTATTAATAGTTATTATTGCTTGCAGGTGTTTCTATATGGGCCAGCCAGCCTTCCTACAGATAAAATAGCTTTTGGTGCTAGTCATGGTAAGGACATACAAACTTTACATTTCTATGTGTCCCACTTTTAAATACCATGCACCCTGCTTTGTGGGCTAAAAGGCCTCTTTTGGGGTGACATATTAATATTTAAAAGGGAGATTTTCTCCTGCCAAAAAGGGCCATTCTGACAGGTCGGTCTGCAGTTTTAAAACTGCAGTAGTGAGGCTACAGTGGTAGGCCTGGAGTAATGTTTGTCTTGTCACACTCTTGGATGGAACACAAGTTGTAAGAAAACAGGGATTTTTGCAGATGTCCCTCCACTTGTTGCCCCCATTTGGACTACTAGATGCTGGTTTTCTGACTCTGATTGTGCCTGGGCTCTTCTAACCAGGCCCAGGGACAGTGATCCGTTCAAAAGGTATATGTATTTAGGCTAATTAAAAATTGGTTGTGTCAACCTACCTAAAAGTCCTTAGTATATGGTAGGGCATGTAAGTTGAGAGACCCCAGTGAACTTAATGCACTTAAGTGGGCACTGCTGTGGAGTCTGCTGTCATTTTAAAGCCAGCCCTGCTTTGTAGGCTGCTTTTAAAATAAAACTGTGTCCAAATTCGACTTTGGAGTTAAAGGTACATCCAAAGTCTTAAACTGGTAGGGTACCTTGTAATTAAAGACAGGGACAGTGTAAAATATGTTTTATATGCCCTGGTGAGGAAAAAACTGTCAATTTCGTTTTATCCAATTGTAGTGTGCTAGCTTCATTGGCTAAGATGGGAAGAATTTATTAAACCTTAATAAAGTCTAACTTTGAGCTAGCACAATAACTCAAAGTATCAAATTAATAGTTACAATGAATCCAACAACCTGCCAAGGATGGATTTATTATAAATATTACAGGAAAAAAGTTATAGAACTTGCTTTCTTGAAGTTACCTAAAGCAGCCCTATAGCAGCCTCTTCTGATTGGCCAACCTTTGACAGGCTGAGCCAAGCTGCTCTGATGAGGAGGTGTGAAGTGTCCTGGACTAAAACAATAGAAGCATCTGGTGGGAGGAAATCTGCTGCCTGCAGATGCCAGGACTGTAAGGGTTCTGGGTAGCCAAACTGGTCTTCAACGGGAAAAAGACAGCTGGTCCAGGAACCAGGCCCACCCCCAGCTGGATAGGAGCCGTTGAAATTGAATTAGGAGAGGGGCTGGAAGGGGAGAGTAGGGAAAGGTTAGCCACACCCGTGGGTTGGGTTTGACAGACCTGAACCTCCAGGAGAGATTTTCTCCATTTTGATTTTTAGTTAGAAGTGCTTTCTGGGACAAAGATGTGCCACACTTCTAAGGAAGTGGTTATAACAGAGTGTTGCAACTTGAACCCCATTGGTTAGGGGTGCACCTCTCCTGTTAGCCCAGAAAACTGCAATAAATATGGGAGAGCTGCACAGCCCCTCAGATCCCTGCTTGAAGAAATCTGAAGGACTGCCCTGCTGAACCCCTGGTCTGCACAAAGAGAGGACTGCACTCACAAGGATTGCACCTGCTGCACACTCTGGGCTTAACAAAAGAGGATTTTGCCTGGCTACTAAGTGAAAGGAGTGGACTCCTTGAATGCAACCGTTAGAAAAGAGCTACAAGAAGTCACCTTTGACCAGCTTCACCTGGACTTTGAAGGATTTGACCAAAGTGCATTGTGGGAATTGTAGTCCCAAACTTTCAAGAGGCAACTCTGAGCTTCTGGACCCCTGGCTGGTGTTGTGAACACTCAAAGACCCAAAGGAGACCTTCTGGATGAAGATCCAGAAGTTTTAGAACATTTGAACAACTTTTGTCAAAACCTTTATAAGTTCACTGACCGATGAGAGTCAAGCCGGCTATGTCGAAATGTGACTCAGCCTGAAATCCAGGTTTGCTCTGCTGAAAGCTCCGGAGCTCTTCGCTGTCGACGGAAATGAAGACAAAGACCTCCAGGACTCGCCAAGGAATTGCACTGAGGCAGGACACAGTCATCGAACTGCAACCTGGCTTGTTGAGGAGGATCGCTCGACATTGAGGGATAAAGAACCTAAGAAGTGACTAAGTCAGAGGTAAAAAATTGAACGGGCCCTACTGCTCATTGTATCCAACCCACACTCCATTGTAGTTGGCCTGAAACTTAGACTTTATCCCGGTCAAGCACGACCAGATAGCTGCAGTTGGCGCATTTCACTTTTTGGCAGTTAAAAGCTAATTTTTACATTTAATCTTTAAACATTTATATCTCTGGTTTCCTACATTGGATTCTGGTCGTTTTGGTGTCCTTTTAAAGATAAAAATATTCTCTATTATTAGAAATTGGTGTTGGATTTTTATTATGTGTTGTGTCTTACTTATTTAATGTTTTGGTGATATTAAATGCTTTACACCCCTGTCTCCTAAGTTAACCCTGACTGCTTGTGAGTCAAGCTACCAGTGGCTGAGCAAGGGTTAATTTATTGATACTTAACTGGACCTTATTTGTGATTGTGGTGTCATTACTAGTTGTAGATACCTACCTGCACCTACTAATAAATAGGAAGTGGGTGTTGAACTCTGCTGCGCCCGAGGTGCTCACGGAGTTGAAATGAAATGAAATGAAATTTGTACTTGTAAAGCGCACTGTTACCCTAGGGTGTCCTGGCGCTGTACGCATACCGCTGTGGAACCCTTCCTGTCTTTTCCCTGTGAAATGTCCACTCCTGGGCACCCCCAAGGTGAAGCCAGGCATCCCAGCGCTGGTGGGGCCGTTGTGGAGATTAAGCAAGCTATTGCCCAGAGTTGCAGAGTGGGACCCATGATTAGAATAGGCACCGAGGCGAGAATTATCAGGTCCGAGGAAATTGAGCCCAAGACCCGCTGAGGCGGGAATTGAACCCTGGTCCCGGGCCAGATCTCTGCATCAGGGTCTGCCGCTCTAACCATTGAACCACACTTCTCCACACAGTTTGCCCGCTCCGTGCTCTGCAGCGGAGTGCTAAGCTCTGCAAAAAAAATAAACTCTGTCGCCAGCAGAGCGGAGTTACCTTCTGACCCCTGGAAGTGCTCATTAAGTAGAGGGGCCAGCGAGGCTGGCGATTCTGTTTGTGCTTGTAGGAAGCTGGCTCTGTATATACTATACCAAAGTAAGGTATAGTGTGCACAGAGTCCAGGGAGTCCCCAGAGGTATAGCAGAGGCTAAATTAGGTGAGTGCTAACAGCTCTCTTTGAGGTAGTGTGGGCAAACAGTTAGGCTTATCCGGAGGGTGAATTAAGCATTTTTTGTATTCACTCAATCTAGACTGATGCACATTCAGAGACTGAATCCAGACCAATTGGGTAAGTATAAAAAAAGGTATACTTGCATTTTATTTCTAGAACCATGCAGGACTTGGCACAGGTAGGTAAAATATACTTTCAATTGTATACCTTTACACAGAAATGCAATTGAGGATGGATTTGCAGTTGTTGCAGGTTGTATCACTTTAAAATGCAGTTTGAGTTAAACAGTAATTACTTTCAGATTACTTTTTAGTTACATTTGGATTACTTTGAGGACCTTACGATCTCACAATACATGGCAAGTAAGACTTTTTATACTTTGCAGTTTAGTTCTCTTTTCTCCATACAAACATCAGTTTAACACAGAACATATTAGGCCCCAAAATCTTTTAACATGAGTTCCTATGGGAGAAAAGGTGTTAACAGTTTCTCAGGTAAGCACACGACTTACGAGTGGGAGTTTTGGGGGTTAGGACCAAGGTTCCCCAAGGTTTAGGTGGGCACTCGAGTTACAACACCAGCAGCACTGGGGCGGCCGGGTGCAGAGTGCAGGGCTCCCAATGTTAGCCAATAGGTCTAAGGGGGGCTTCGGTTAGGGACTGTTGACAAGCAGGCCACTCGGGTGTTGGAGCAAAGCTCCTAGGGTTAAGGTCAGCACTGGAGGGGCCAATGACCAGCCCTGGAGCTGAACCACCAGCAGCATGGGGGGGCCGGGTGCAAGGTGCGGAAAGGACATCAGGGACTCTGTGCTTTTCAATGGAGACCTTTGTTCTGCGAAGTTGCTGCAGGCTCGGGCAGGGAAACTTCCTGAAGGTGCCCACCAGCTGGAGAGGTAAGTTGAGTTCTTGGGGGATGTCTGGACACTGTCAGTTGGGCCGCCCAAGGCCATGGGTAGTCGGGTGTAAGGTGCCTTCTGGTGTCGGGTTTTCTTACCAGCTCCAGTCGCGGTCGTGGGACCCTTCAGCTTGAGAATGCAGGCGTCGTCTCCAAGCATGAGGGAGGTTGGGGATCACCGGATCCCAGATCAGGATCGCTGGGGAGACCTCCTTGTGGTGTTGTCCCCTCGAACTCGGGCCGTGGGCTTCGGTTGTAGAATCTCGGAGTCGCCGGAACCGGATTCTGTTTGTGAGTCTGTGCTTGAGCAAATCTGGTGCTCACAGGAGACAGAATCTGTAGGATGGTTGAAGGGCAGGTCCTCCGGGCTCCGGGGGTTTCTGGCTGCTGGACTCGATGGGGTTCTTCCTGTAGACGGGACAGGCCGGTAGGACTGAGGCCAAAGCAGTTGGTGTCCTCCATACCGGAAACAAGCATCCTGGAACCGGTTTCGGGGTTTCACCCCTCATCAGCCAGGCTAGCTTGAATCCAGTTGCACAGCAAGGGACCCACTTAGGGAAAACATAGCAAACACAACAAGATGATGGACGAAGTGCTGAAACTTTTCAACCACTCACCCCCAGGATGCTTGTTTCTGGTCCAAGGAGGACCTGACCTGGCAGTTCCGGCTGGGCTGTTCCCATGAGGAACACAGTCAAAGCTGATTTGCATATGGCTGGGCCCAAACTGTGGTGGCATAGTGAGCAAAAGAACGACGGATTAAACCCAGATCTCTTGACTGGGGGGGAGTAGTTGAAAAGTTTCAGCACTCCGTCCATCATTTTGTTGTGTTTGCTATGTTCGCCCTAAGTGGCCAAGGGTATGCCCAGGCGTGTGTCCCTTGCTCGCTGTGCCACTGGATTCATGCTAACCTGGCTGATGAGGGGTGAAACCCAGAAACTGGTCCCAGTATGCTTGTTTTCGGTCACGGGAGGACCTGTCATGGCAGTTCGGGCTGGACTGTTCCCATAAGAAACAGGGTCAAGACTGATTTGCATAAGGCTGTATCCAAACTGGGGTGGCATAGTGAGCAAAAGAACGATGATTAAACTCAGGTCTCTTGACTGGTGTGAGTGATTCAAAAGTGTCAGCACTCCATCCATCACCTTGTGTTTGCTCTAAACAGGAGGCCAGCAAACTAGCCCTTGGAGTCACTCTGGTAGTCCTTGGTTCAAGTGAAGATGGAGGGGTCAACAGCAGGACTGGCCTCTGAGGATTCGAGGCAGGCTCCAGGCAGCAAATTAGTCCTTCCAGGTGCAGCAAAGCAGTCTTGCTCAGTTCATAGCAGATAATAGCAGCAGGCAGTCCACTGAGAGTCCTTCCACAGGTCCAGGAGTGAACTGAAGAGGGGGCCTGAGCGCCCAATATTTATACCTGGTGCCCTTCCTCTGGAAGGTGGGAGAAACTTCTAGAAAGGTTCTTTGAAGTGCATGGAATTTCTTGCCAACTCTGCCCTGGCTCCAAGCTAGCTGCAGTGAAAATGTGGAGGTGATAAGTCATTTGTGTGAAGACAGAGCATACCCTATTTAGGTGCAAGTGGGACTGTGTTCAGGTTTGCCCCCATCCTGCCAGCAGATGGTCCATTCAGGCCCACCAGATCCCCCTATTTTGTTTCTGCCTGGGAGGAATTCACAACATCCAACAGTCAGTCATGAGACCCAAGATAGGCTGCAGGCACAAAAGGGCTATGGGCAGGAAAATGCCAACTTTCTAAAAGTGGAATTTTCAAAATTGTAAATAAAAATCCAACTTTACCATTAAAGTGAATTTTTCATTACAATATCATAGATACCAAACATGAACTAACTGATTAGTCCCAATCAAAAGTTAGCACTTATTAAATGTAATAAGGCAACCCAATGGTATTCTATGTGACAGGTAGGCCTCACAGTAGAGAAAAACGCATTTAGGAGTTTTTCAATACCAGTACATGTACCAGGACATGTAAAACTTAAAAGTGTGTGTCCAACCTTTTAATTGCAATGTCCACTGCCCTATGGGCTACCTAGGACCTACCTTAGGGGTGACATGTGCAATAAAAGGGGAGCTTGAGGCTTTGGCATTCAGGCTGCAATAGCAGGCCTGGGACATGATTTAAGGTGCTATTTAAGTGGGTGGCACAACAAGTGCTGAAGGCCAAGTATAAGCATTTAATTTACAGGCCTTGGGTATATGGTATACTCACTCAACAAGGGACTTATAAGTACGGTGTAAGCCAATCAAACCATGTTTAGGGGAGTGAGCACAAGCACTTTAGCACTGATTATCAGTGGTAAAGTGCACAGAGTCCTATGGTCAATGAAAACAAATATCAGCACAAATATAGAGTTAATTAGGCTAAGGGTTTGGGGGAAGACCACTCTAAGGCAGACAGGTCTAACAGCCTGGAAGAGAGCCTACCAAACATTCTACAGAGGAAGGACCCTTCACCAAAGAAGCAAAGACTTGTACATATCTTTCGCCTACCATGATGAAATCCTCTCCAAACAGAGATCCCTGGTCATAAAAGCCAACTTAAAAGCCCGCAAGCTCTCCCAGTCTTGCATCTATTCATATCAGAAGTACATTACATCTCCCATACAAAAGCCCAGCATTTATGTTTTTTTTAAAATCACACTATCATTTGGCCCCAATTATAAATTATAAATATCTTATCCCCCTATGTTTCAGTGACTCTGCTCTTACTAGAGCAATCCCCTTCCATAATGCCAACCAAAGCCTTTACAAATATATTTCATGGAATTGAACACCCGCAAAAACTCAATCGAAATATCAAATTAAATTGCCTTTTACTAGGAAAAAGAGCTGCAAATCAGTTATAAAAGATCAAATAATACCTTTTCAAACATGCAACATTTCACCCCGATGCCAAGATACAAAGTGCATGACTGCTGGCTTGTAGTACCATGTTCAAGGATTTGAGCTATTTGCTCTTTCGGAAATTTGCTCAACAAAACATAAATATAACACTCACTGTGAGTGCTCGCCACAATGATAAATCAGCAATTGACCCTATGGTTAAAGCAACCGCTGGAAACAGACACGGAACTGCAAACGAAAACTAAGGGGCATATTATCAAGCGGCAGCGATAATTATCGCTGGCCGCTGTTAGCGCGAGGAATCCTATCGCCGGCTATCGCTGGAAATTATCGCCATGCTAGCGCTGTATTAACAACGCTTAGCGCAAAGGCGATAATTTTCCAGTGATAGCGATGTTTTCCATGGAACATCGCTGGTTTTCCAGCGATGTCCCATGGAAAACGGCGATATCCTTGGTGATAGGGCCTGTGGTCTTAGCCACACAATCCACCCCCATGTTAGGTATGCCTTAGTCAGGAATTTAGCAGACGTTAAATTCCTGCGTTAAGGCATACTTAACGCGATTTAAAATATCGCTAACCCACGTTGCTAATATGGCGATACCTGGGTTAGCGATATTTTCCCATGTTGTTTTCACAGGCACGCCCCCTTTGCATCTCATTAGCGATGCGATGGGAGGCGTGCAGAAAACGGACGCTAATGCAGGAATCACGCGCTAGCGTGTCCTTGTTAATTAGGCGATAGAATAATCGCCGCTTTTCGTCCGAAAACGGACGCTAAAGCGGCGATAATTCATTAACGCCGCCTTGATAATATGCCCCTAATAGTCTAGCAAGATAGTCCATCCTCAGGCAGTCCGCTGTTGCAGACACATTGATCACTTTCAAATGAGATTACGGCACCTCAGCACGCCGACACCTAACAACAAAACAACTCTTGGGCGCTGCTAAACAGACACATATACAATGCAACCAGTTTCAGCAACAAATGAAACACAATTAGCGAGATGCTTCAAAACGCTTTCAATTTCAAAACAGCAAATATCACAGAATACAATGCCACAGAAACCATCAAAAACACTCCTTGGCAAAACATTTAAGTCACGTAGCATCAATTAATTTAGGATAACACCTATGTATATTGTATGTTGTCTTTTGTTTTTGTTGTTACTTCTGCCCAAGGAAGCAGGATGATGGGATATGTAGTTTCCTTTAAATGTGCTACGGTTAATAAGCAGCAAGAAAAGAAAGTGCATAATAGAGCTTCGTGTTATGCAATAAAATTGAACTTTGTTTCACACGTCAAATGTTGATTTCAGTGCATTTAGGAGGTAATACTTAAAGGAGGTAAGTAGTAGAAAGAAACTTTCAAAGAAAGGTAGTTGGTTACAGATCAAGTAAAGAAGTATGAAAATAAATGCTCATTGATTGCTTCTGAAAGGTTTGGAGCAAGGGAAATGTATTAAGTTTGATGTAATATCTTGTTTCCTACATCCATTGTTAACAGAATATTATGTATTCTAAAATATCACAGCATTTGTCTACATGAGGTGCATTGTTTAGAACACTATAAAGACCCCTGAGTTTTTTTGTCAAGCATTCTCTTCTTTTTGGTCTCCTCTGCTTTTTTTAATTTGGAAATATTTTTTTTTGGAGCTTGGGGGAGAAGATGAAACATTACAGAGAGAGATGCTGACTTTGAAGCTGAGCAATGGGGTTCAAGTTTTGGCTTCGGCTCAGCATCCTATGATTCTGGAAGAATCATTTAACCTACCAGTGCCTAAAAAACATGGATCTGACCTTGTGTAATGTAACTGATGCTCATGGCTAATGCTCCAATGCCCTTGGGGCCAGGTTTGCGTTATATAAACCTGCAAAAATAAATATATTCATTTTTGTGCCATTACTTATGCGCATCTGCTTTAATATTGCCTGGAGCTCTTTTGCTTGCAAGTTCAAGCTAACTTTGAATTACTTGCCGCAAATCTGTTTCATTTAACTTAATATCTAGTTTCTCAACAAGTGCACAATTGATAGTCTTTTTCTCTGTGCACATGTTTTCTTCAGCAAAGCATTAGTCACTTACTTTAAGTGGCTTAGTTATTTGATTATTTCTTTTTAAACTGGATCATGTATTGTGTTTTTTGACTATGTGCAGAGACCATGTAATTGATTTCCTCTTCTATTTTGTTTTTCATGGCTACATTTCTGATGTAATTTTAATTATATTCACTGAATCAATTGAATGATAAAGGACTATGGGGCTGATTTAGAGTTTGGCAGAGAGGGTCCGCCTTCGCAATGGCTACGGAGTACACTCTCTGCCACATTGAAGATCCACCCACCTGAATTACAGTCGGGCGGACCTTCAGTATGTCAGTGGCGGAGACTACTTCATCTTCATCTTCATGACTGACTTACTTCTCCAATGGCTTGACAGAGTAAGGGCCATCGGAGGTTTGGCCATCCGGCCTCCTGTCCCATTTAGCATGGGTGTTCGAATAGCCAGTGTTTACCCTCCTTTACCGCTGTGGAAAACGTGGGGGTAAGGGGCAGTAAAAACATTTGAGTGACCCCCACTCCATGGGAGGGGAAGGTGTGGGGGTCATTCGTATTTGCTTTTTCAAAAACAAAAAACTTGTTAAAAGTTCGACAGGTGGCTGTTATATTTGACACTGCTGTTGATCAAACTTTTAACTCATTGACAGGAAAGGCGGTGCTTGTCAATGATTACAGTTGTCTGCTGAGCTGGCAGACAGCTTTAAATTCGAAGGGCAGGCACTCCATCAGGTTGATAAAGTATTTAACACCATTACCCTGATGGAGGACAATCTGTACTCCAAATTCTAAATCAGGCCCTCTGGACAGAGTAAAATAATCTGTTGCCCTGACGGAGTACATGCCCACCAAATTTAGAATTGTTCTCCACCCCAGCGGACAACTCTTGTCACTGACAGGAACTACCATCATGGCAGAGTAAAAACTGCCATTCAACTGCCCACTCTACCAGGGGGCCTACTGAATGGCCAAACCTCCGACGGCCCTTACTTCATCGGGCCGCAGGATGAGTAAATCGGCAACAGAGTACCCTCTTCAATAAACTCTTAATCAGCTCCCATGTGAGAGCCTTTTGGTAAATAATTTTTGCCTTAGTTTTGAAATCACATTGCATTCCGCTAGTCCTGCAGATCGACTTTCTGATAAAGGAAAGTGTCAAAACACAGCCCACAAATATGGGAAAAGCAACAAGAAACTACAAGTTGTCTTCAAGTAAGTAAACTTTGATAGCTTTTTGTATTTTAGTAAAGTACCACGTTTTAGAAAAATTATGAAAAGACTTGTATAACATGACGCATGTGTATAATATTAGTACCACTTTCACTTAAAACACTAGATTTATGCGTAAATATGGTGTTTTAATTCAAGCTGTTGGTGTTCTTCTACATATGAGTCCATTTTACACAAGAGGCTTTCTATAGTTTTTCTGAAACGTAATACTTTACTTCTTGCAGCAAATAAATATCTTGTTACATTGCATATAACAGTCTAGCTTGCAGTGGCGTGCAGGCAGTGAAACGAGACCTTAATGTTAGCAAAAACATTATCAGATAGTGACGGGGTGACAAATTGCCTTCATTCCACTATCATTTTGTGGCATTTGAGCATTGCATACTTGATGGGTTCTGCTTGTCTCAATCAAAGCCTGCAACCTCAATAGTCTGGAGTTATGCCCTGCCACCTCTCTGTTATAGTTAACAGTAGGATCTCCTTAAAATGAAATGGGGGTACACAGCCATCTCAGTTCAGATTCCAAGGGCGTAATAAGGTAAAATAGAAGACCAGAGAAATGGCTATTGTCTAGAGTCTGAAGATCTCTGATGTATAGAGACTATATAAAGATTACACGATCACTGACAGATTCATTTCTTGAGGAGATGGTTATACTGAACTCTACTAATCAAAGGATTAATAAAGAGAACCTAGAATGACAACTTACACGCCACCTCTGAAGTCACCCGTAGACATAGGATGTTTGCCAGATCTTAGCCAAAACATCCATCAAACTGCCAGAGTCAGCCGATCTAATGTCTGAGCTGCCTCATTGCCTGTACATCTCTCACTTCAGCTGATATATACGGGAGAGCTCCAACCTAGAGGATTGAATAGGAGTAGACTTTCTCAAACCACGGTCTAATTTCAGATAAGCCGCTGCTGCTAAATCAAGCCAGGCGAGCCTTTTAAAAGCCCAGATAGCAGAGCCACAGGTTAGATAAAGTATAACGTTTGTGTTGTGCAAGCAGAACGGGCTTGCTGGGAAAGATGGCACAGGAACGTACTACATTTCAATAGCCCCCCCCCCCTGAATAGACTTACTCATTTACTTCCTGGTTAACTGGAAAGGTTTTCCAAGTCTGCTGTACCTCGATCAATATCCTATGATAGTTATTTTCCCTGACTGTCTCCAGAGCTGAGCCCATTAATTAAAGTGGGACAAGTTGACACCCTTGATTTAGCTCACTTGTTGCATCCTTTCCCATGCACACCAATACACAAGTGCGTATAAAGATTAGATGTATACCCTATTGGATCTTACATGGCATTCCTAGTTTGTTCTTGCATTGCCTCTTCTAAAAGCATGGGCAACCAAATTACTGAACAACAAAAAGATTGATAAAGTTAACTGGCCTTTAGGAAATCAGGTCTGGCGAAAAAAGAGGGACAAAATTAAATTCCACCCAGGTGTGCATATGCAAAAGGGAAGATTTGGGCCCATATTCTGGTGGCAGAACACTTAAAATTATGCCACTAGAAGAAATATAAAGATGTTAAACTACTTCATCAGTACTTTCTTTTGAAACATCTGGGTATTATGGAGAAGGAATTTATGTCTAAGTTAATAATATTAATAATCTTTATTCGGCATATAAAAATATGACCATAAAAGAGACAATTTAAAATACACATACATCAAGTGTAAACATTCTCCATAAAACAGCCAGATGTACTAGATGAGACAACACGAGATCCATGAAGTATTGTTATCCCCGCAGGTGTCTTGAATTCATTACACTTCCAACAACCCTTTCTTCAATTAAAAATATAATCAATCAAATCCTAATTTCACATTAAATTAGCATGAGAGAACTACACCTGATCAAAAAAAGTACCCACAGTTCAAGACTTTATAGCAGCCTAACACAGTGCAAAATTAGCATATATATTCTTGTGACCTTCAGTTACCTCTAGTGGTTCTTATTCTTAAAGCAGATTGTAAAAAATTGGAGACACAAAAGAGTGTAAAAACATCGGATGAAAGTTGTAAAAACAATAAGGCGAAACATGCCTGCCTAAATCTAAGCTTTTTTAAAAGCCCCTTAAGGAGCACTCATCTAGGATGTGAGTAATATGTACAGAGTAGGACAATATGTAAGGTGTCCTGTGGAGATCTATTGTCGCAGCCACAGGGTCCTTTGTGTTCTGTGTGCACCGTAAAGCCGGGGGGTGAGGCCAGTAAGTGGTGAAATAAATTCAATCTAAAACGGGTAATTAAAAATCTATCTTGTGCACTTATTATCAGGGATAAATAGGGTTCCATCCTCTGCACCGAATTTTACTAAAATGTGTTCTCTGACCATGGGTTTCCTGAGCTCCTTATCGTCACGGTGTGCAGTGACATGTTTAAAAAACAAATCTTTAATAATCGCCTTTTCTTGAGTGCCAACCTTATCATGATTAGTAAACAGATCTTCGCGTCCTAATACGGCGAGGGTGTCCTTTACATATTTTAACCACGGAATTTTTAATGCGTAATCAAGAGAAATGCAATCCTGGATTACCAGCCTGTTAAAACCTGCCTCCTCGTTGGATCAGATTTTCACCCAACACCGGATGGGTTTAACAGCCACCATATCAGAGATATACTTAGACCCCAATTCCTCATGTACGGAGTACACAGGTGTGCTATGACGGACTTTCAAAATCCACCTAAAATATTTTTTTTCTTCAGTTTGTAATTTGTTAGCCACCATATATCCCCATTCCTCACTACCGTATAAAACTTTAGAAATACAATAGGAGTTGTATAACTTTAAAATTGGCCCTGGTGACTAATTGTCTAATCTATGAGCATAGTTTGCAATTGCTCAAGTAGGCCTTGTCATTCCTAGACACTTCTCCTCTAATAAATGTTTAAAACTCAATTTCTCATCGAATAAAATGCCCAGATGAGAAAAGGCCGGTACTTTCCCTAGACTATGTGTGCCTATTTTGCATGTACTGGGCTTCCTGCTCTGCTTTCCAATTTCCATTATATAGGATTTAGTTAGATTAGGTGACAGATCCATCATATCCATAAAAGTCAGAAACCCATTTAATAAAAGCTTAAGTCCTTCGGGGTACGTGCAAGGAGCACTGCGTCACCCCATTTAGCAAAACGGAGACCGGTATTGTGCCTGTCCTCTGGGTGTCAGCCTGTAAGGCCGTTAGGGCTGAGTCGAGACCATTAATGTATAGTGTAAACAAAAACGCCGCTAATATACAACCCTGTCTGACCCTACTAGAGCAGTTAAAATGACCAGTGGTTTTTCCCCTCCTGTGTGTATCTGACTACTGTAGTGGTGTTAAAGTGTAGGGCCATAAGGGTATTAGTTATTGCTGGGTCCACCCCAAGCTCTCCAAGGAGTTTCCAGAGTTTTCAGCGGTTCAATCGATCAAAGGCCGCGGTAAGGTCCATAAAACCTAGATACATCGTCCCCGATTTAGCTATTGTGTATTTTGCAATTATAAGGTAAAGATTGAGGCATTGATCTGTGGTGGATTTACCAGCACGGAACCCATATTGTACATCCGATATTATTTGGTTAGTCTCTGCCCATTCAGACAACCTTTTAAATAGGACCCACCCCAGAACCTTCGCTGTCACATCAATAAGGGATATGGGGCGATAACAATGTGGGCTGTCCCTATCTCCCTTCTTAAAAATTGGTACAATGGCGGCGGTAGACTATAAAGCTAGCATTTCCGTTGCTACTGCTGCATTTAAAACTCTCACGAGGAGAGGGGCCCATATCTCTGTATTGCAGTGGAAAAGGTCTGGCTGGATCCCATCTGGTCCCGGCGCCTTATTCCGCGAGCGTCCCTCAATTGCTAGTCTGACCTCATCCAGAGTAAAGGTAATGGGATCAGATCTATAGTGAGGATTTAATTCCTGTTATTGTTCCTATCTGTGGGAAAAATTGTAAACACCCTCAAAATGTGCCTGCCATTGCTCTAGTAAGATATTATGACTTAGCCCTGGTTTGTTCAGATCTTTAAAACATGGCTTATTAATGACCCTCTAAAAACGGGTACAGTCCTTTTGTTCAGATGCCTTTGTTAGGTCCTCCCAGGCTTTTTTTTGCAATAAGCGCTTACGCCCCTTGACGGCTTGCTTATATATTCTACGGCAGGCCGCCACCCGACACCTGTCTCTCTGTGCCTGCTTAAGGGCCATCTTTAGATCTCCAAGGGCCCGAGAGCACTCCCCATCAAACCATCTTGGGACATCCATGCTAGAGGGGTTTGCCGGCGCTGTTAATACACCGTTCACTACTTGTGTAATAGCAATAAATGCATGAATTATTTCTTCCCCCTGTACTTGCGGGTCTAAACATTTCAGAATCTCCTTTTTGCCTATACTGAAAAGTGAATTATTAAAAGCAACACTGTCAACCTGTGCCCACCGTAGATGCCTTCCTTGGTCAGTTGCAAAGATCGTTCCCCAGTTATCCTATGGGGCACAGGCTGATTCCAAGGGGCTACAAGTGACAAAGTCACAGGATTGTGGTCACTAAATATACTGTAGTGAATATTAAAAAAGGATATACACCTCATTGTGAGAGACACAAATATGAAATCAATAAATGATGAGCAGCCTCTAACTTTATAGGTCAGGGGCACAGGTGAGTCAGGGTGGGTAGAGGTCAGGTCCAAAGTATGAGTTAGGCCATAAGTGTTTAGGAGGACACTGAAATCCCGCCCTTCCCGAGTATGTTCCATATGCGGTCCCTCACTTATTGTGCAAGTTGACCAGTCTTGATGGGTCACCATTAAGTTGGGACACAGATGGCAATTAAAATCTCTCACTAGGATTAATTGAGACTGCGACAGACCTTCCCCCTGGAATTGCTCCAACCTTCTACTTAATTCATCAAGGCTAGCCGATCCCTTTGATTGTGGTCTCGCGTTATAGAAATTAATTAGAACAAATCAATATGATTTACTCGTTAATGTGAGTCCTTGTACGACATCAGAGTCCCACAAAAGGGTCTTCCACATACCGTGAATCCTGAGGTCTATAAACATAATAAGACCCCCCCCTTGCTCTCCCTGTGCTAGAAACTTACTGCAGGGCAGAAAAAAGTTTTGTAGCCCTCTATAAAAAAAGTTTAACTGGCTCCCACGTTTCCCGAATACATATTATGTGCAAATCTCTGATGTATTGGAGCCACTGCTGATCCAAGAATTTACTAGCTAATCCAGCCACGTTCCAGAAGACTATTTTTAAATCACCCACAATGAGCCTACCCTGAATAAAGGAGGGGGCAATGGTAGCCATCCTGTACTACCTAGCCCCGTCTGACTTTGGTCCCTAAGCTCGGGAGAAAGGCCTGTTATTTCCCCGGAATTGGTCTCCTCCGTCACACGGGGTTCACCAGGGGGTTCGACCCAAATGCCAATACCTTTGCCCGTACCCTCCCCCACTTGTAGTCAGTCTATATCATTTAGATCCCTCAGGGGGGTGAAAGCATTGCGTAATGTCTGGAATCCCCCACACATAATAGAGCCCTCTTGATACTCAACGAAGCTTTGGGGTGGTGTAGGACTAAAAGGTGGCCTATAAAAAAAAAACAAAGGTAGTGGTTTAATCCCCTATTCTACTGAAAATGATTGCAAAGAATGAGACAGAATCTTGTGGGACAGTTCTGGGTATCTAAGTGTGACAATCACTGTTTTAGTTCTACCAATCCACGCTACCCTCATAGCCAACAAAATGTGCCTATGCTCAGCCATTTAAACCTCGCATATTCACATAACCAGTGTGTTACTTTATCAATCAACTGGTCGGTCGACTCGTACTTTGTGCTGTTTAATCCTGGTACCCCTACCAGTACCACGGTATAAAAGCAGCTCGCTGGTGGGAGATCTATAACTGGTTGGTCTGGGGTATTTGGGGCAGACACACTATCCCTGCTGACTGGCCGTTGTTGTGGCTGGTGACCCCTTTGAGTCGGACCACTATTCTGGATTACCGGTGGTCGGGATAAACTTATCCCCGAATTCGAAACCTGTGTTACAAACCCTGTTGCGCCAGAGATTATTTGAGGTGTCTGGGTCTCGGTGTGGGCCACTGCAGGGAGAGTTATTGGTTGAGCAACCTGGTGATAGAAAACTGCGGTCTGCGTAGCCTGAATAAGGGAAGACAATGCTTTATCAACTTTGCCAAGTGTGACTCTGGTGTCATCCAAGACTTTAGAGATTTCATTAAAAAAGTTATTCAATAGGCCAGTCACTGCTTCCACAAATTTTGTTTCAAGGGCACCCATAATTCTTCAAAGACCTTAGTGTCCTTAATGTCCATGCTTGCAATGCCCTCCCCCTTCTTTACTGCAACTGTTTTCTTATTCACTTTCCGTTGTTTCTTGGGCGCTGGGTCCACTTAAATCCTCACCAGGGGTGGTGGCCATCATAGCCCTATTCCATATGTTCTGTCCAGCAGCAGTGTTAGTTTGGCTAGGGCTAGGACTAAGGCTATGGGCCCCTGGGTTCTCCTCTTCTTGTCTTGTCCCAGTGCTCCCTCTAAAGATTTTTCAGCCGCTGGACCCGAGGACTCCCCCAGGAATGATGATACTGCCCCTGCCTTGTCCAGAGAGAGTCGCTTCTCTGCCTTATCTATTTCTTTCATAATTGCCTCCACCGCTTTTATCAAAAATGAGTTGATGGCTCCCTTATTTAAGTCCTGTGGGGGGCACATGGGTGCGGCTTTCCTCTTCCCCGTGGTGTCCTTATCCTGTAAACCCACCTCCCAAACATGGGGCAAAGTGATTACTACAATCCAGAGGAATGAGAAAAGTACTCACATGTGCTGGTTCTACAATCAGTGTCCTGCGGTCAGCCACAAGCCACTTCCTTGCCCTCCTAGCTCCTTGCTGGTGTTAAATGATGCAAAGCTGCTTCAGCCGTCGATGTCAGCTGCCGTCCCGCTAGCATGGAGCCAAGAGAGTGAGCTCAGCCCGGCCTCAATCGGCCTGGGACGGGCGCTGCGGGAGACCTAAGGCCCAGATAAGCGCCTCCTGGCGGGTGACTGTCACCAGCAGCGGCGGTGCTCAGCCGCGTTGGATGATGGGGGCTGGAGTCCCTTCTCTCCCCGTTTCGTCTTGTTGCGGTCTCCTGCGCTGTGGGAGACCTAAGGCCAAAATAAGCACCTCCTGGCGCGTGACTATCGTCAGCAGCGGTGGTGCTCAGCCGCGTTGGATGATGGGGGCTGGAGTCCCTTCTCTCTCCGGTTCGTCTCGTTGCGTTGTGGCAGAAATCCCTCCTGGGCACTCCCGCAAGGAGAAGCTCCGAAAGTACGCAGTGAGCAGCAGGAAAAATTTTGAGCTCACACAGGCCACTTATGTCTAAGTTATATTTTGCAGAATGGGAAACTTTGTTGTCATACCCATATATAGTCCAATTGCTATCAGAGATTTAGGGGCTCATTACGATGGCGTAACAATCGCCACCGCCGGGCCGCCGGTGGCGACCGTTACGCCATAGTAACGTGAAATACCCCCGCCATATTATGATGGCGGTGGGTATCGTGGCGGACGCAAAGTCCGTCTGCCGCTTTTCCGCCGGTCGGCAATCGTTATGATTGCTGGCCGGGCGGAGCTGGGCCAGTAATATGGTGGCGGTGCCTAGCAGGCACCGCCAGCCATATTATGATGCGGGTGTTTAAAGGCCTTTCCATGGCAGCGATGCCGCCATGGAAAGGCTGGCGGGAATTGGCTTTGGGGGCCCGTTGCGGGCCCCCGGAGGGGTGCACTTGCGGGGTACCCATGGTACCCCCCTGCAGTTCCCTGCACCAAGTGGCAGGCACCGCGTGGTGCCTGCCACGTGGTGCAGGGAAATGCTGTGCATGCCCTTTTACCATTGCGGATGGTGCTGCAGCCAGCAGCACCTTCCGCAATGGTAAAAGGACAGGATGCGCCTGCCAGTATGGCGGGTGCATCCTAATTGGGCTGGTGGGACCGCCGCATGTCTGGCGGTCGGTCCCATCGCCGTTATGATGGCGGGCGGACTGATGTCCACCCGCCATCATAATGAGCCCCTTAGTATTAGTCTTGAAAAAAAAATAGTTCAGTTTAAAGATTACAATGAGTCACCACGTCCACCTGTGAAACATCCTTCTCCTAGAATGGATATACTTGTCGATACCTAGCAATGCGATCACTGTCTTGCAAAGTCCTGCACATTTGAACATTAGTACTGTCTTTACATAACTGTGTGGCACTCATGAGATGCTCCAAACATTGAACTGTGGATCTGGTCACAACACCTGAGCACTGCGGAAATGATATGTTCCTGTTCACTCTTGTTAGTTAATCAGTGTTCAAAATAGATGAGATGAGCAGGCATAGCAGATGTGTTTCCTACTTAAAAATAATAATCGTATCCAGTTTGGTAAAATGAATGGCTGGCGTGTTTGGTCCAACATTATCATTCATGTCCCTGAAATGTATGCCACAAGTGTTTGAAATAGCCTTTCCAAGCATGCAATAGGTTCTAGAGCATCCCTGCTGCTCACATTTTCAACTTTATCAAATGATTTTGTGGTTTAGAGAAATATGTCAACTAACAACCAAACTTTACAATGCTTTTTCTGTCGCAGGTTGCAACTCACTCCAGAGTTTGGTGTGATTTGTTCTTATGTTTTCAAGAGTAAGGCATATTTATCCAGAGTAAAAACTCTTTGAATTGTTCATCTGGGGCTCAATAAGGGACCTGCAGCAATAGCGGCCAGTAACTTCACCCAGGGGAATTACCAACACCACAGGGATAGCCATTTCACCAAGAACATAAGTCTCCCCTATTGAGACTGTGCAATATCGGAATGGGGGATAGTAAATGTAATTTTACCACAAGGAAACATACAAACACAGTTTTACTCCATCACGAAATGCAATTATCAGAATGGGCAGGATTCCGCTGCTTTTTTCTCCTTTTATCACAAATATTTGGTGAAAACTCATCGAACTTGCAGCTTGACGCCATCACTGGGAAAAAACAAGGTAGTTCTTGTTGAAAGTCAAAGCTAATGCTAGGATGCCGACATGCCAGGATACAAAGATAAACAAAATTGCGCCGTTGGCTATTGAAGCATGGTCACCAAAAGGGGAGACTCCCAAATGAAACAGTATGATGGAATCACTCTCTGAGTATTTAACAGCATCAGAATCTATGCTCTCAGATTCAAGAAATCCACAAGCGGAAGCTCCTGCAAATACTAATAAAAAGTCAGCTCAGTTGTACTACTGAATATCGACCTCCAGAATATAAAAGGTTAGTGCATATAGAGAAGCATGGAGTTACTATTCCCACCTCCACATCCACGTATCTTGAAGATCTATGTACCATGAAGATACATATATTTGTAGTTGCTTGAATAAAAAATCAATACTTGCTTACCTGTCTATATTTTTGTTTTCGATATTTTGTTCTTTATATTGTGTAACATTGATATTCTGGGGTCGATAATCAGGGCGCACACATTCAATTCCAATCTACAAGCCCTCAAACATGAAACTTACATCCTGCACAGACAAGTTACATATCATGTTTACAAAATCCATCATGAAGGACATGACAGAGAGACACCACAGTCTACAAGTGGCTATAATTGAGCTACCACTCCCCTGAGCAGGGATGCCCATACAAATAAATTAAACACTGTTCTTCAGAGGAAAGTGAGCAGCTATACTGCAATAATATTTAAAACTGTATCACCGCTAAAGAACTAAATAGCTTAAAATCCACACTAATGTGTAATAGATGTAAAAATGTTTTAAATAGATACAGCAAAACAAAAAACAGATAAACAGGTAAACAAAGTATATGTTAAACATTACCCTAGAAGGTTATTGAAAATGATCATTCTATGTAACATTCAATGTAAGTCAATACAAAATTTCAAAAAGTGAAGAAAAATAGCATGCTCTTTTCATGAGACTACAAAGGCACATCTTAGGCTTTTTGCTACTCTGATTCACGAGTGCAAAGTGTCATGTTGAGCTTGGGGCAAAGCCGATTATAGATGTTACCTTCAGACTTAGAACGTTTTGTGGATGAAAAATCTATCCAGCATCAAGCGAAACTGAAGGGTGTATAGCATGAAACTTCATGAAGGTTTTTACCTTCAGACTTAGAATATTTTGTGGATGAAAAATCTATCCAGCATGTAGTGAAACTGAAGGATGAATACCATGAAACTTCATGAAGCTTTTTACCTTCAGACTTAGAATATGTTGTGGATGAAAAATCTATCCAGCATGCAGTGAAACTGAAGGATGTACACCATAAAACTTCATGAAGCTTTTTACCTTCAGACTGAGAATATTTTGTGGATGAAAAATCTATCCAGCATGTAGTGAAACTGAAAGATGTATACACCATGAAACTTCATGAAGTTTAGATACACTAAGTGAGAGTCAGGTAAATCCACTAAAAAGCTACAGCTGGCAAAAGGTGCCTTTCAACACCCAGGGTGTGATATGATCATGTCAGAGGCATGTGAAGCCTGCCCTCAGTTGATTTTCATCTTGTGGTTTTACTGGAGCTCTCTGCTTTCCAGCAGATGATACTGATAGTTTGCATCTAACAAGGTCTCTCACAAAGTGTCTACATTAATTTAATGTAAACATTTCTGACAGGTTTATGTAGATGGCTGTTAATGAATTCTGTCTGTCACTGACAGATATCTTGAAAAACGATATATAAAATGTCCCCTGGCAGTTAAATTGCTCCCTTATTGCTTTGTAAGAGTAGTAACAGTCCTAGGTAGATGTATTTGATACATTACCAAGATTTGTTCTGAGCAACCTAGTCCACATGGATACAGTTTCTATGAGCCCAAAACAAGCTGCACACCTGGCTCCTTCAGTTCTCCATCAAGAAGGGTAGCATGATTCCTTCCCAGCGGGATTCAGACCCTCTCTTTATTCAGTACATTTAAACTTCTGGCTACTCCAGAATTAAAAGGCAGACTTTTGGAGGAGGTTGCAGGCACCAAGGTACACCAAAGACACCACTTGGATTGGGAACAACCAAAGGCTATAGCTTCATTTGACCTGGTCACAAGTCTTTAGAGTGACAGGGACTCTGGCAAAAGTTGGGGCAGGTCTCCTTTTTTCGCATCATAATCCACACAAAAACCCAGAAGAAGTGTTAGTTCCGGATGGCATTTTGAAGGGGCAGGCTAGGTCATCAACGAGGCTACTTTCTACCCACCTGTGGCTATCTGTACTGTGTCGTAAGCCCCCTTTAACAAATGTGTGATGTAGCTTGAAGCCTTTGAGACTTGCCTTCTAGTTAAGGAAGCTAGTAGCATAAGACTCACATCAAGGCATCTCTATGGACAAGAACTTCAAATATATTCTACACCTTCCATGAGTGCCAGTGGAAGTAAAGAGTCTTGTAGGACAAAGGAGAGGTTTTACTAGACACCTCACCCCAACTGACACAGCCCCAGAATCTTCACCCAAGTTGTCCTTCCTGTAGCTGGAATGCATTTAAAGGTCGGGAATCAAATGATGCTGGATTCTGTAATTAGGCTTTCATTTCAGCATCTTGTATAATTGTTCTATCACTGTTGGAAATTATAGAACTTGTGGTAGGGTGTTTAGTGTAAGGAGATCTTTGTAAGGATTATCCATAGACCTGGTTTTATATATAATGGCATAGATCCAACCATAACATGGATGAGAACTTCAGGATAATAGTTACTTGGGACAACCACATTCACATCTCTTGTCCTTGTTTCCTCTTGACGTTTTGGAATGTTGGGTATAATTGAGACTGATGCCTGTATAATCAGGATTGGTATACCAGGAATATATTCTGTCCCTTTCTATCTGATAATATGGCAGATCAACACAAGTATATTGTAATCTTAGTGGGCTTAATACAGTGTGGGTTCTGGTCAGTCTATTCCTGGCCCTGAACCTTAATTGCAATGGTACTTCGGTCTGGATAACAGCATTTGTCCATGTCATTAAACGCAAATTTCACCTGAGTGCTGTAGTCTACGTAAAGGCTCTCCAAATGCCCTTGACTTATATTGGCACCATATGGTAATGGCTTGTAGCACAATCCTTTAAGGTAAAGACGAAGCTGTGCTGGTGGTCCTGCGGCTCCTCCGGGATCTGTTCTCGTGATACCCCAGTGATATCCTTGAGATGTTAGACTCCAGCAGAGACCTGTTTATTGGATGCTCATGTGATCTGAATCTAGTGACATTCTATGGTGTGAGATATTTTCATTGTGAGATGAACCGTACATTGGTTAGTGTCGCCAGGGCATAATGAAAGGTTGTCACCCTGTGTTTATTTTAAATGCTGTGTGAGAATCTTGACATTAATGAAAGAAAGTTCTGTGAAATTTTGAAAGTGTAATGAAATCGATATCAATGTATCAATGTAATGTTCAAGGCAGTTCTCTGCCCTAATGTTGGTAACAGGAACATGCCAGTGATATAACAATTAGGACCCATGCTGATGAGACAGACCTGGTAGGCTTGGATTGTCAAGAGCAAATAACTCACAGTTTATAATCTACTATTTCTCTTCAGATACAAGTGAGAAAGTCACAGAAGGTGAAACTTGGCAAGCTACTATCTTCGAAACAACTCCAAAGATGTCAACTTACCTGCTCGCCTTTGTTGTCTCAGACTTTAGTAAGATTGAAAGAACAAACAACAGAGTGAAGGTAAAGTGTATATAAGAGTTTGTGTGTATGTGCGCGTACACGTGCATGCCATTGACGCTCAGAAAACACAAATATCACTGAAAATCCCTTTCTTAAATCCTTTTAGACAGGAATCTGGGGCCGTAAGGAAGCCATTGAGGAAAATCAAGGGGCATATGCACTAAACGTAACTGGCAGAATTCTACAATTCTATGAACAATATTTCAATGTCGAATACCCACTGCCAAAGTCAGGTAATCAGAGTTTCTACATGCATTGCTGTATTTGTTTCACGACTGAGAAAAAACTAAACATATTTTGGCCTGCTTGTGAGTTGTGAACTGTAACCTTTGTATTAAAGTATTAACTTATTTTGCCGACTTATTGTTAGATGACAAAATGCCTTTCAGAGGAGGCAACTAATAAAAATTTCATACATCTAGTTCCTGCGGATTTAACAACGGCCAGTTTCTTTAAGATAATAAACTCTGCATTCCAGGAAAACTGCTGAGTTTTTTTAACTTTGGAAAACTTCACATATGGGTGAAAAAGTTTTCCACTAAAATTCTGTGCACGAAAAGAATATTTCAGAATTTGTTCTCGTACTATAAACTTTGCAGTTTTGGCATAGATTGTCATGATTTGAAAAAAAATCATGAAGTTTGCAAACTGCTCATTTTCTTGTCCGTTTTTTCAACACCTATATAAAATGAGTGAAAAGTTACACGCTGCTTGCTAACACCATAACTCCGATCATGAAACCAGCCCTTCCTTAAAATTCACACCACTACTTTGGTGTAAGCCATAATCGAAACCAGATTTAAAAGCATCATGCTATACTTGAAAATCTCGAGAAAGCTAATTGTGCGATCACAGAACATTAAAGAATTGCTAAACAGAAATAACAGCCAAGTTGGACCAATTTCAGAGAAGCACAAAAATTGAAAAAGCTACTTTGGCTTCGAGTTTCATAGCTAAGTACATGTAAGCTTCTGACACATGCATTCTCATGAGAGCACTTTAGAAATGTTCCGAAGGAAAACACTATAATACAAGTAACCATGTAAATCAAGTTAACATTGCTTCAAAATAAACGTCTCATAGCCTTGAAGGTTTCCTGAACATTAGGAAAAATAACATCTTTCTAACTGAGCCCAATGATCTAGAAATAATAGAAGAGCACAGAGACATTCGGAAAACCGTCCTTTAATGGCTCTGCTCAAGTTATCTAATCATGAAGTTCCAACTCAAAATGATTGGGTTCACTCCCATAAGAGGCTAGGGGATGCTTGCCTACCCCCTTATGTCTCTTTTCTTTTTTATTACAGGATAAGAGAATCAAACTCAGGGGCATATGTACAAGGACTGGCGATAACTTTCGCAAAATCGAGGTACCAGCAGTTTTTTTTATCGCCGCTTACCGCTGAAAACTATCGCCATAGTAGCGGCATATTTACAAGCCGAGGCTACATGGCGATAGTGTCAGGGATCGGCGGTGAAAACTGCCGCTAACATTAGCGCAATGACGATAGGAATTCCGGCGTTAGCGGGCGCAAACTACCGATAGGCCCATTAGCAGCAAAAAAACTCACGTTAGTCAGTCCAACGTGAGTTTTTTTTGCCTCTAATGCAAAAAATAGCCTACCTGCAACCTCCAATAGAAAATAGGCATAAAAACCAAAAAAATGCAGAATGTAGCAGCCAGGGCCAAGTGCAGCACACATCAACAACCCCTGCAAGCCACCCAACATCCAGAATGACCAGGATGAGAGCCCGGATGTCTCGCTGGACCTGCGTCTGGAGCCTGGATGCCTCGCTGGACCTGTGTCTGGAGCCAGGATGCCTCGCTGGACCTGCGCCTGGAGCCTGGATGCCTCGCTGGACCTGCGTCTGGAGCCTGGATGCCTCGCTGGACCTGCATCTGGAGCCTGGATGCCTCGCTGGACCTGCGTCTGGAGCCTGGAGTGGGATGCGGAGGAGCTGTGGGGTCGATGAGCCGTGGCGGTAGACATTAAGGTGCGACAATCGACCATACCTGGTGGTGAAGTCTGGCAGGTCGCATGGAGACTCGTTGCTGACCTGTGTGAGAAGACCGCCTTGCGCCCCTTGGAGCTGTTAATGGTAGAGGTGCTCCTGCGCACCAACGTAGGGAGGTCTGCATCGCATACTATGATCCACCACTACACCGGGATGCACGGAGGGGATTACCAATGGTGGGTGCCGCCTCTCTGCATCACAGGCCGGATGATGTTGGGCTGGCCGGACGCTGTGGAGGGTGAGGCCCCTGAGCTGCGCCGAACTTGTGTGGGGGGAGCGCTGCAACTTCACGCCTAAGGGGCCCTGCTGCATCAGCTGCATTGGGAGGTTCACCAGCGGACTTGGCGGCGACTGCTGTACCCAGACTTGTGAAATCACACCTGGCTGAGGCTCCTGCTGGCTGAGTCACAGATTTGGGGAGAGTACAGCGGATTGGGCCACGGTGTCAATGTCCAGGTAAGGAGAAGGTGGGACGCGTATCGCAGGAGGCCCGGGGGTCGAGTCGCCCAGGCCTAGCACACGTAGATGACGCACCCCCAGTGGTGGCTCATCCGCTATGGTGGAAGAGCGTCGCCCAACTGCTTTCAAGCAGTGCAGAAGAGGAACAACCATCACATGATGATAATAATAATAATAATACTGACATTTGTAAAGCGCGAACAGCTACCTCCAACTGAGATGTCCCGGCGCTATAGCAACAGGCGGCCCGCACAGGTGGCACAAACAGCAAAACCCACGAGGATTAGTCTAAACTGAAGGGCCACGTTTTCGCCGCTTTCCTGAATAGTGGTTCAGAATCAATGTGTCGCATGTAGTTAGGCAGAGAGTTCCATAATTTGGACACCCCAACCGCGAAGGATCTGCCGCCTAGCCGAACTTTCCTAACTCATGGGGTGCAGAGCAAGTTTTGAGTATTAGACCTCAGTGAACGATTTTGCCTATAAGTACGCAGTCGTTGTTTCAGGGAACTGGAGCAGTTACCATGGAGTGACCGGAATGCTAGGGTTAAGGCCTTAAACTCGATTCTTTTTGCCACCGGCAACCAGTGCAGTTCTTTGATATGCGGAGAGATATGATGACGAAATGGAACACGTCTAATCAGTCTCGCAGCCGCATTCTGTACCATCTGTAGTCTCTTGACTAGGTACGCTGGCAATCTCAGGTAAAGGCCATTAGCATAGTCCAGCCTTGATGTCACAGTGGCATGGACTATGACCCGGCGGCAATTCTCCGGCAGCAGATGTAAAAATGTCCGCAAATTGCTCAATTTGCGGAAACAGGAGGCTGTCACCTGCTGGATTTGGGCCGAAAAAGAGAGATCTGCCTGTGGTAATGGTGTCTTTCTTCCATGTCACTTGTAGAATTTATAGATGGCATGAGACTGCGGCATTGTGTCGTCATGTAGAACACTATTATGTAATGTGGAACTCACTGATGCAGATGCTTAAGTTTGAACCTCAGAGAAGCGGTTGGAGTCTCCTGGGTTGGACGCTTAAGCTTTTGCACCAGTGGGTCGTTGTATGGCACTTGAATAAATAAGTATTTTTTACTTTACCTGACTCCTTCGCTTCATTACAATGGCGACGAGTTTGTACTAGTGCCGACCCACTGTGCCTCTTTAAATATTTTTCTCGGCGAAAGACACCATTACCACATGTATCCTTTCATAACAAAATAAACAAAATTACTCCAGAATATAATCATCGAACTTCTTAGGTACCTTGGTACTCCTCTTCTGTAATACAGAATTATCATGAACAGAAGTGTGAGCAGATTCTTCAACTGTAGATGCATCAGGAACAAAGATATCCTCACTCCCAGAATGAACTTGGGAAGAAGAACCCCCAGAACAGTGTTCATCAAACCAGACATCACCACCATCCCCCGTCTTTTCAAAAAAACACTCTTGCCCCGGTTTGAGAACAACAATAGCACTTTTGTTCCACCAACCCTTATTCTTCAACAAAACTGATGAATCAGTGACCCTTTCAACTTTGAAGGGAGCAGTGAATTTAGATGAACCTTTACGTGTTAATGCCGGATTGATAATCCTTACCCAGTCACCAACTTCTACACTTTTACTTTTGGTCTTGTGAGACAAGTCATGGTAAGACTTACCACAAATGCGTGACTCAGTTATATTCCTTCTAGCTTTGATAATAGAAGATTCAAAAGTGTCTCTCTCAGCACCCTTTTTGAAGAAGGGCACTAACAAAGACTTGACCTGTCTGCCTCTCATAAGAAAATATGGAGATACTCCAGTGCACGTATTGGGCGTTATATGGTAGCTCCATAGTTTTTCTTTTAGAAACTCCAAAACATCCAAGTTGCTTTCCAATGCAGCTTGAATCCCTTCTTTTATGAATCTGTTAGCCCTTTCAACTTGGCCATTAGAACGGGGACTGTACAAAGGTGCCCTCTCAGAACTCACACCAAATTTCCGCAAAAAATTCTGCATTTTACTAGAAATGAACTGCACCCCGTTGTCTGACATAAGAGAAATGGGTGCACCTTCAATTCTAAAAATGTTTTCCAAAAATGATATCACTTCATCAGTGACAGGATGTTCCACAAAGGTGTAGTACAACCACTTCGAAAAGTTGTCAATGAGTACAATTAAAAATCTCTTCTCCCTGCCTGAACATTCATACGGACCAGAAAAATCAATAGACACTTTCTCCCAAGGACCCATAGGGGCATCTTGAATAGATAAAGGTTCAGTGGAAACTTTCCAATGTTTGTCTGATTTAATGCATATAGAACAGTTGTCCACAAACCGCTCAACAGAAGCGTCCATACCTGGCCACCAATAGTGAGTTTTGAGCAGTTTTTTTGTTCCGGACACTCCAGAATGTCCAGCATGGACTAACTGGATGAGTTTATTCCTAACACCAGCCGGTGGCACAAACAAATCCTGTCTCAATAAGATGTCATTTTCAATGCTAAATTCATCAGCAACCTGTGCAAAGCTACGAAGAGGTATCTCTAAATTCTTGCAAGAGGGCCAACCATTGGTAACAAAATGCTTGACTTTAGACAAAACAGAATCAACAGCTACAAAGTCATTCCATTCTTTTTCAGATACAGCAGAACTACACGAGTCGATGGCGTCTACCATAGCCACAACACACTCATGCTGGTCAATGATCTCACCTCCAGATTCATCTATTGGTGGGAGCCTAGACAGACAATCTGCCGTAAAATTTTTACCGCCAGGAATGTGTTGAATCTCAAAATTAAACTCCTGTAATCTGGCAATAAGCCTTACTAGCCTGGACGAAGCTTTACCACTCCTAACACCATCCATCATAAAAACAAGGGGCTTGTGGTCAGTAACAAGAACAAAAGGTCGTCCCCACAAGAAATTTTTTAGTTTTCTACTGCCCAAACACATGCCAACGCCTCTTTTTCTATGGTACTATAATGTTTCTCTGCACCACGAATTCCCCTGGAAATAAATGAAATAACTCTTTCTTTGCCATCCACCATCTGTGTGAACACGGCCCCTAGACCAATGGCACTAGCATCAACAGTAATGTAGGATTTGCCCTGAGGATCAAAAGTATTGAGGCCAGGAGCTTTAGCGATAAGTTTTTTACATTATCAAAAGCTTCGTCATGAATATCTGTCCAAGAAAATTTAGCCCCTTTTTAAGAAGTTGTCTGAGCGGCTCAACAACAAGAGCATACCCTTTAACAAATCTGGCGTAGTACTCGCCTAACCCTAAGAAGGAACGCAAGGAATCCTTGTCTTGAGGTTTGCTGGCTTTCTCCAATGTATTGATAAGATCCTCTTTAGGAAAAATGCCCTCAGGGGTGATCCTATGACCTAAATAATTAATCTCATCAACAAGAAACTTACACTTGTCCTTACTCACAGTCATCCCTTTGTTTTCTAAAATCTTTAAAACTTTATCAAGAATGACATTGTGTTGATCACCAGTCTTTGCAAAAATCAAAATGTCATCCTGAAATGACTGCACACCATTCAGACCCTGAAACAAACTCTCAATGAGTTTCTGGAACACGCTGGCCGCTGAGGCCAGCCCGAACGGCATTCTCAAAAATCTGTAAAGGCCAAATGGAGTGATAAATGCAGTGAGATCTTTCGAGGACTCATCAAGTACTACTTGGTGATAAGCTGATTTTAGATCAATTATAGAAAAATATCTAGCACCATTCACAGCAGCTAGCATTTCTTGAATTCTGGGCAATGGATGAGTATCTATCACAATATTTTTATTCAAAGACCTAAGGTCCACACACAATCTCAAATCTTGATTTTTCTTAAGGGCAATAACTATAGCCGAAACCCATTCTGAACTGTCGGTGGATTCGATGATGCCCTCTGAACACAAAGAATCTAAATGAGATTTTAGTTTTTCCCGAATGCCTAGCGGAACCATGCGTACTTTATGTTGTATGGGCACAGCTCCCTTTTGAGTTTGATTTTGTGAGTGTAGCCTTTGACATGACCTACTTCATCCAAAAAAACATTTTTGTGCTTACTTAGAATAACACTTAGAGAAGTTTTATCACCAGAAACACTATTGATGGTTAACTCTCTTAATTGGATGGGACGATCAGAGCCTGGACATAAAATTACACCCAACTTGCCTAAATCATACCATCCAACTATGTTTTTCCCATCAATAGCCACATACATTTTAGTAAACACCTTGCGCCCTTCAAATTCTAAGGTATCTTCAAAGAAACCTAGCAT
This sequence comes from Calotriton arnoldi, assembly GCA_963921515.1. NCBI lineage: Eukaryota > Metazoa > Chordata > Amphibia > Caudata > Salamandridae > Calotriton > Calotriton arnoldi. The sequence goes on along the minus strand of CAWUFW010004309.1, from coordinate 179,619 downwards.
GCTATTGTCAAAATTACCGAATGCTTTAGGGTTAACGTCGGTTTCCATGAGCTCGACCCCCACCCAATTCTCTTTGAAGAAGATATCTGACAGGATGGTGATAGGTGAGCCTGAATCTGCCATGGCTTCAAAAGCCACACTGCCAATTAGAACAGTACCTAAAGGTGCTTTAAAAGGAACAGCTAGATTATTCACTGAATTGTCAAATAAATCATCATACACAGTAAGCAGTAGATTTTGCATATCATGCTCAACATTAGAAATATTATTTACATTGGTATTTGGAATTCTTCTTGGTGCTTTGCACAGTGACGAAAAGTGGCCAACTTTACCACATTTAAGGCATTTTCTTTTTAAAGCAGGACAATCTGGAAAATTTGCCAAATGTAACTTAGAACCACATCTATAACAACTAGGTTTGACATCCCTGGTTGTTCTGACATTACCCTTACCAAATGACTGAATGGCACACACAGGAGAAGAAGAAGAAGAAAATCTCGTTTCTTCTGCTGTGATGATTTTAGAAGATTGAATAGACCTTTCAATTCCTTTGGCTAAATCCAAAACTTCAGCCAACGTAGGATTCCGACAAGCAAGAAGTCTTTCTTGTACTTTTTTGACTCACAATTGAACACAAATTGATCTCTAATGGAGAGATCAACATTTGCACCAAACTCACAGTTTGCAGCCAAAACCCTCAAGGCCGCAACGTATTCCTCAATAGATTCATCAGTAAATTGCTTTCTTTTGTGAAAAGCATGTCTTTCAATCAGCACATTGGGTTCATCCTCAAATTGTTTTTCTAACCTAGCTACAGCTTCACTGAAAACATTCCACCCATCTCCACTACCAGGTGGCGCTATAGGTACAAGGTTTTTGAAAATCTCTATCGCTGCTGTGCCAAGAAAACTAAACAAGATGGCTTTCATTCTCTCCGGTGAAAATTTTGTACCATCAATGGCAACTATATAGTTCTCAAAGGTTTCAAACCATTTCTTCCACCGCAATTTCGGTTTGCCTGGAATTTGCAAAAATATAGTAGGCTGATTACAAATTTGAGAAGCTGCCATAGTGAGTAGGTATTGAAAAAAAATAAAGAGGAAAAAAACCGGTAAATGAACCCAAACACTGAAAGTATAAACAGATACTAAACGAAAATCAGGGATGTATGTCTAAAAATAAAGAACGTAGAAGCAAAACATCACTGGAAACATGCAAAAGAGTGTTTATAAAGTGTGCATGTCACTGTTGCAGTTAATCATAACAAGTGTGCACATCACTGTAGAATGAATACTGTGAAATCACTGTGTTGCTCCTGCAATAAATAAAGTTAAAGTGCCAGTCTTGTACAAGTGTGTGAATCACTGAATCCGCAAGACATGCGCCAAAAAAAAAATTCTGGAGACCTGCACAGAAAGATGTAACTCTTAAGAAAGTGTGCAAATCACTGAATCCGCAAGAAATGCACCAAAATATACTTCTTTACTTACAGCCTTGCCTTGAGGTGAATCAGAGCTAGTGCACGCATTTGTGGTAAGTCTGATTTGAGATTGTGTGTGGACCTTAGGTCTTTGAATAAAAATATTGTGATAGATACTCATCCATTGCCCAGAATTCAAGAAATGCTAGCTGCTGTGAATGGTGCTAGATATTTTTCTATAATTGATCTAAAATCAGCTTATCACCAAGTAGTACTTGATGAGTCCTCGAAAGATCTCACTGCATTTATCACTCCATTTGGCCTTACAGATTTTTGAGAATGCCGTTCGGGCTGGCCTCAGCGGCCAGCGTGTTCCAGAAACTCATTGAGAGTTTGTTTCAGGGTCTGAATGGTGTGCAGTCATTTCACGATGACATTTTGATTTTTGCAAAGACTTGTGATCAACACAATGTCATTCTTGATAAAGTTTTAAAGATTTTAGAAAACAAAGGGATGATTGTGAGTAAGGACAAGTGTAAGTTTCTTGTTGATGAGATTAATTATTTAGGTCATAGGATCACCCCTGAGGGCATTTTTCCTAAAGAGGATCTTATCAATACATTGGAGAAAGCCAGCAAACCTCAAGACAAGGATTCCTTGCGTTCCTTCTTAGGGTTAGGCGAGTACTACGCCAGATTTGTTAAAGGGTATGCTCTTGTTGTTGAGCCGCTCAGACAACTTCTTAAAAAGGGGCTAAATTTTCTTGGACAGATATTCATGACGAAGCTTTTGATAATGTAAAAAAACTTATCGCTAAAGCTCCTGGCCTCAATACTTTTGATCCTCAGGGCAAATCCTACATTACTGTTGATGCTAGTGCCATTGGTCTAGGGGCCGTGTTCACACAGATGGTGGATGGCAAAGAAAGAGTTATTTCATTTATTTCCAGGGGAATTCGTGGTGCAGAGAAACATTATAGTACCATAGAAAAAGAGGCGTTGGCATGTGTTTGGGCAGTAGAAAAACAAAAAAAATTCTTTTGGGGACGACCTTTTGTTCTTGTTACTGACCACAAGCCCCTTGTTTTTATGATGGATGGTGTTAGGAGTGGTAAAGCTTCGTCCAGGCTAGTAAGGCTTATTGCCAGATTACAGGAGTTTAATTTTGAGATTCAACACATTCCTGGCGGTAAAAATTTTACGGCAGATTGTCTGTCTAGGCTCCCACCAATAGATGAATCTGGAGGTGAGATCATTGACCAGCATGAGTGTGTTGTGGCTATGGTAGACGCCATCGACTCGTGTAGTTCTGCTGTATCTGAAAAAGAATGGAATGACTTTGTAGCTGTTGATTCTGTTTTGTCTAAAGTCAAGCATTTTGTTACCAATGGTTGGCCCTCTTGCAAGAATTTAGAGATACCTCTTCGTAGCTTTGCACAGGTTGCTGATGAACTTAGCATTGAAAATGACATCTTATTGAGACAGGATTTGTTTGTGCCACCGTCTGGTGTTAGGAATAAACTCATCCAGTTAGCCCATGCTGGACATTCTGGAGTGTCCGGAACAAAAAAACTGCTCAAAACTCACTATTGGTGGCCAGGTATGGACGCTTCTGTTGAGCGGTTTGTGGACAACTGTTCTATATGCATTAAATCAGACAAACATTGGAAAGTTTCCACTGAACCTTTATCTATTCAAGATGCCCCTATGGGTCCTTGGGAGAAAGTGTCTATTGATTTTTCTGGTCCGTATGAATGTTTAGGCAGGGAGAAGAGATTTTTAATTGTACTCATTGACAACTTTTCGAAGTGGTTGTACTACACCTTTGTGGAACATCCTGTCACTGATGAAGTGATATCATTTTTGGAAAACATTTTTAGAATTGAAGGTGCACCCATTTCTCTTATGTCAGACAACGGGGTGCAGTTCATTTCTAGTAAAATGCAGAATTTTTGCGGAAATTTGGTGTGAGTTCTGAGAGGGCACCTTTGTACAGTCCCCGTTCTAATGGCCAAGTTGAAAGGGCTAACAGATTCATAAAAGAAGGGATTCAAGCTGCATTGGAAAGCAACTTGGATGTTTTGGAGTTTCTAAAAGAAAAAGTATGGAGCTACCATATAACGCCCAATACGTGCACGGGAGTATCTCCATATTTTCTTATGAGAGGCAGACAGGTCAAGTCTTTGTTAGTACCCTTCTTCAAAAAGGGTGCTGAGAGAGACACTTTTGAATCTTCTATTATCAAAGCTAGAAGGAATATAACTGAGTCACGCATTTGTGGTAAGTCTTACCATGACTTGTCTCACAAGACCAAAAGTAAAAGTGTAGAAGTTGGTGACTGGGTAAGGATTATCAATCCGGCATTAACACGTAAAGGTTCATCTAAATTCACTGCTCCCTTCAAAGTTGAAAGGGTCACTGATTCGTCAGTTTTGTTGAAGAATAAGGGTTGGTGGAACAAAAGTGCTATTGTTGTTCTCAAACCGGGGCAAGAGTGTTTTTTGAAAAGACGGGGGATGGTGGTGATGTCTGGTTTGATGAACACTGTTCTGGGGGTTCTTCTTCCCAAGTTCATTCTGGGAGTGAGGATATCTTTGTTCCTGATGCATCTACAGTTGAAGAATCTGCTCACACTTCTGTTCATGATAATTCTGTATTACAGAAGAGGAGTACCAAGGTACCTAAGAAGTTCGATGATTATATTCTGGAGTAATTTTGTTTATTTTGTTATGAAAGGATACATGTGGTAATGGTGTCTTTCTTCCATGTCACTTGTAGAATTTATAGATGGCATGAGACTGCGGCATTGTGTCGTCATGTAGAACACTATTATGTAATGTGGAACTCACTGATGCAGATGCTTAAGTTTGAACCTCAGAGAAGCGGTTGGAGTCTCCTGGGTTGGACGCTTAAGCTTTTGCACCAGTGGCTCGTTGTATGGCACTTGAATAAATAAGTATATTTTACTTTACCTGACTCCTTCGCTTCATTACACTTTACTCCCAGATTTTTAACAGTGCCTGCTGGAATGGGCGGTAAGCCCATTTCCACCGGCCACCACAGATCCGGTGCTGGTGGCTGGTTCTTGCCAAAGAACACCACTTCCGTTTTCTCAGCATTGAGCTTGAGTTTATTGTTATTCATCCAAAAGGCAATGTCTTTCAGACAGTCCTTGAAGCACTTAAAGGTGTCCTCTGACTGATCTTTGAAAGGAAACACCAACTGAGTATCGTCGGCGTAAGAAATCGCCTTCACGCCCCAGTTAGCTATAAGTGAGAACAGTGGGGCCAGAGAAATATTGAAAAAACCTCACACCATAAATGCTTACGATCGGACTGATGTGGTTGTAGAGCAATCCATTGTGTGCAATTGTTAAGGAATGACTTCAGCCAAGCAAGGGCTGTGCCCCTAATGCCGATATCCTGGAGTCGTTGAACCAGTATTAAATGGTCTACCGTATCGAATGCCGCTGATAAATCCAGGAGCACTAGCATAGCTGATGCCCCTGAATCTACCGCCATCCTCACTGACTCTGGCACCTCTAATAAAGCCATCTCAGTACTAAAACCGGCACGAAAACCAGATTGGGTATCATGCAGAATACTGCGGCTCTCGATGAAATTGGCCAGTTGTCGCTGCACCACTTTTTCTAACATTTTTCCTGGCGCTGGTAACAGAGAGATTGGTCTGTAGTTGTTCAATTCCCCTGAATCAACATTAGGTTTTTTCTTAAGTGGCAAGAGTGTAGCATGCTTCCACAGGTCAGGGAAAATGCCAGAAGTAAGAGAGGTGTTCCATATGTGAGACAACACATGGATGGAAGAGTGCGCCAACTCTTTCCACAATTTAGGGGGACAAGGGTCCTCCGGTGACCCTGACTTACATCTCTGGATCTCTACCAGCGCTTCCTGCTGGGAGATGGGAGAGAATTCTGAAAAGAAGAACTTGGATCTTCTTCTATCAATCGCATCTGTTTTAACAGTCTCTACTTCCGCTGAGAAGGAATTATAGACCTTTCGAATTTTGCTGTCGAAAAAGTCAGAGATTCTTACGCACAGCGAAAGAGAAGGCTGTGCCTCGATCACTAATTTGCGCGGTTTAAGAAAAGAATTAACAACCTTAAAAATTTCTTTGCCTGAGTTGTCAGCATTATTGATGCACATTGCTATATTGTCCTTCCTATCCTCTCTCATCAATATATGAAGCTCTTTCAGTGCTTTCTTATATACCACTTTAGCCATAGCACCATAGTCCACCCTCCACTGACGTTCCAGGCGTTTGCACCTGCTTTTGTTTGTTCTAAGAGTCTCTGAAAACCAAGGGGCTGAAGGGGATTTTCTCATTGATTTAGTGACTCTGGCTGGGGCAGTGGACTCCACCGCTTCGGAAATCCACTTATTTAAGGCCATTGTATCAGCGTTAGGATCTATAGATAATGGAGGTTGACTAGTCTGCAAAACTGGACCTAGGAACTCAGCAGTCAGCTTCTTCCAGTTTCTCTTTAGAAGGTAACAGGTGCTCTCGTGCAAGCTGGGTCTTACCACACTAAATGAAAATGGAATTAGGCAGTGGTCAGTCCAGGCCATTTGGCTTGGCGCTTCCATTTTCATGGATGGGATAACTTACTGATGTAATCGTGCTATGTTTCCTTTGCTGATGGGAGGGTGGGTAGGACTTCTCCAAGCACGGAGCAGGGCATGGGCGGATTGGCATGCCCACTCAAGTGCACAGTGACTGTTTGGTCGGCGCGCTCAGGCTGCACAAAGCAGTCATGCGCACTGTCCTGTTCGCAATGCAGGCTGCATTACAGCCTGCATGGAGAACATGCCCACACCTCCAGCCCCTGGCTGAACGCCTCATCCCGGCTCCAATGACCAATCCCAACGCCGCATTGCAGCGTTGTGATTGGCTATGGGGAGGGAGCCTGGCTGCCTACTTCCTGTTCCTGGAAGCAGACTCAGGAGAGCAGGAGCAACGAAGACACAGGACCCGGCCTCGAGGCAAGATTTCTCTCATTTAAATATTTACAACACCCGCTCACACACACACCCCCGCGTCCACGCCCCATCCAGTGTTCTTTCCGGCGTTTCCCACCTCCCAGCTGTCCAGTCCCCCCGCAGCACTTCTCAATGGCGGCCGCTATGCGGCCAGGCGCAGCGGGCTTACCACTGGTGTGCCAAAGGTATATATGGAGTTACGACGCATACCATTATATCGCATTCCATTACAATGCATACTAATACTAGGCATAATGCAACAGTAGGGAAGGTGTTGGATTGCGGAGATGTAAACATTACTATTCCCACTTCAGTGAGTGCAACCCTAAAACTGACCCTTGCACCCAAAAGCAAACCCTGACTCCTAAACTTCATCTTTGAGCCCCCAAAAGACACCCTAAAAATCATATGTGACCCAAATGCACACCCCAATTTCCATATTTGACCCAATGGCACACCCCAATTTTCATATTTGACCCAAATGCACACCCATATTTTCATATTTGACCCAATGTCACACCCCAATTTTCATGATTGACCCCAAAACACACCCCAAATCTCAAATTTTACCCCGTAATACACCTACATTTCATCTCCGACACCCGAAACCCATACCCACCCTAAAAAATAAAAATACCCGATTACTGACCTCACAATGTGTTGTGATGGAATGTGATGTAAAAGCACCTGCGTTGTTGGATTTGCATTGTAAAGGCATTACAATGTAATGCATGCATTGTAATGGATGTCTCCCGTGCCAAAGGCAAGCCATAGGCAAGCCCGTCTGCGTCTGTCTGCCCCTGGACCGCGCTCAGCACCAAGGACCCTTCCTCTCGGACACTCCACCCCTACGGCGCCAGCACCCGCCTCGCCATCAACCCTGGACGCCACATCGCCTGCCAGGACCAACATCTGCTCCAGACCGGACATCGCCATCGCCATCACTGTCGGCTACTAAACCACCCGCAAGGACCACCCCGACCGTCCAGGAGGAGGCATTGCCATCACCTACAGAAGCACACTCCAACTTACCAAGCACTCCAATGACCCAACGGTGACCATGGAACACCTCAACTTCCAGATCCGGACCAACCCCAACCCCATCCTCTGCAGCACCCTCATCTGCAGGCCCCCCAGGCCATGGACACCCGTTCTCCAATACCATTGTAGACCTCATTGCACACCAGGCTCTCCCATCCACCGACGACATCCTACTCGGCGAACTCAAGTTCCACCTGGACAACCCCAGTGACCAGAACACTACTCCCTCCTGGAGTAGCTCACCAACATCAGACTTAAGCAGCTAGTCACCGCAGCAAGCCACATAGCAGGACACACGGTCGAGCACGTCTCCTCCACCAACGGGACCTTCAACTACAGCCACACCACCGGACTCTCCTGGACCGACCATCATTGTATACATCACGGCTTCACCATGCCCACCGTACACAACAGCCATCATCGCCCCCCTCGCAGCTGGATCCAGGCCACCGAAGTACGTCTCATCAACTCCCTCAGCACCACCACGCTGCCAACGCTTACAGACGATGACACCGCAGCGCGCAATCGCCACCGATGGATCTCCAACTGCTCCGACACCCGGGCACCCCTCAAGAACGGCACTGCGTCAGTACCTTACGCCTGCATGATGGCAGGCGTAAGGGTGACACAGTGCCACAGGGATAGGCTGGCCCCATGCATTGCTGGAGTTGTGTCATGGTTGTGATGCAACTGCAGCAATGGGTGACTTTAGCGCAGACAGATACGTCAGGATTCCAGACGTATCTGTCATTACTTGCATCATGGAGCGCTGTCCAGTAAATACAGCGCATCCGTGGTGTTGCAAGAAGGGGGTAGTGAAAAGTGTTGCAACGCTGTCTTGTCACAGCGCTGCAACACTTTTGATGAGTGAGGCCCAGGAATACGCACTATCTTATTGATGGTGCACAGTCCTGCAGTTTTGTCGCAGGGCAGCGCAGCTACATTGCTTGCAGCGCGGTCCAGCAACAAAATGTGCTGAAATGGGCCCCAAGGGTTATCTCCATTTTTAAGACCACCTATTTTCTGGTCTTAAAAAACTGCAGTTAGAGGCAGTTTTTTTGGTCCTCCAAACCTAACCCGTTTACCGCGGCGAACATTCCACCGCGGTGCGGGTGTTCTAAAGGGTGGGCGGGGCTGCGTCGGCCAACGGTCGTGCGCAGCACCAGGGACGTAGTGCTCGCGTCGGCCAACGGCCGACGCGAGCACGGAACGGGTTAAGGAATCCCCTTGTAAATATTGTGAAGTGGGGTTAGCGGCCGTTTTTGCACGGTGCCTCCCTTGCATGTCATTATAGCTAACAGAAGTGGTGATCTTTAAAATGAACGTTTTCACCGGAAAACTGCCGCTAACAGAGGTTAGTGACAGCTTGTGAATACGGAGATAAAAATATCGCCGCATTAGCAGCGTAAAAGTGCCGCTAACGCGGCGTTAACTCCTTGTACATATGTCCCTCAGCGTCTTAAAATAGCAGCAGCACCAGAAATGTTTCTATGCGTCCAGTCAATTAGGGTGCTCAGCTTTGCGGACCCTAAATAGACCTTTGCAGAAAATGCTTACACATTCAATAGAAGCTTTGTTTTTGGGTCTGTGGATAATCTGTGAACCTGGTTTCTTGAACTACCCACTGGTTAACAGTCAAGTTGTCTCATTGAAAGCCTGCCTGACACTCTTTGTTATATTAATTGAAAAAAAAAGTAATAATAAACAAATTCACACCAAACCAAAAAAGGCACTCTTCTGAGTAAAGTTGTAGTTCCATATCACATTTAGTGGAATTCCAATTGAGCCCAGCCTAACTATAATGTCCCTGTAACCATTGTTTTTTTCGGTGAATTTAAAAGTATTTTAATTCTGTTTCCTAGCTATAACATCCCTGTAACCTTTGGTTTTTTTCAGTTAATTTCTAAGGAGTTTTTAAATTCTATCTCCTAACTATAATGTCCCTGTAATCTTAGTTTTTTTCAATATATGTGTGTATATATATATATATATATATATATATATATATATATATATATATATAGATGCGATATTCCACGCTCCTGATATGCCAGCAGGACAGACAGGTACGGACCACAGCGTGTTCTGATTTAGCAAAGCAGTGATTTATTGCATGGTGAAAATAAATTGAATCAGCATCACAAAAATTGGAAGACTAGTGTCCAGCCTGACGCGTTTCGACCGCGTTACCGCGGTCTTGATCACATGACGCGCTGGACCAATCAAAACATTTATATAGAGTGCACATTCTAAAATCACCTCCCCTGGAGCCATCACAATGAAAGAAAGACTTTACAGTTCAAGAACCTGCCCGACAATTCCTATGCGTGTGTCCCCAACATAACCAAATAATGTCTGACGACATAAAATCCAGGTTAAGAATGAATTAACACATATAAATAAATATTTGACTGGTAAAAAGATTATAAAACTCGATGTTATAAACTGTACAACAGGGTAAAACATGAATAAAACGCCAAATGCAGAATTCATCCAAACCATAGTGGCCGCTCATGTCAACCCCTGTATATATAGAAATAATTATTTTCTCCAGTCCTTAAGCTTAGATTGGGCTGTCACTATCTGGCAAAGTCATTGATTTTAAAATTGATCCAAGCTCCCCCATAAAGTGCAAAGACTTAAAGTGCGAGTGCAAAATAGTGCAAATAGGCTAAACATGTGCAAAATATTCATAAAAATCTATGGCAAATGTATTGACAACTGTTTGAATCTCCAATTAATAAAGTGCAAGTGCACAATGGATAATCGGTTGAATGCAAAAAGGCAATGTTTTAACATAAAGTACCTCTATGACTGCGTCTAAGACAATGCAGAAAATTACAGCCAACAAACACAACAACGTCAAAGTAAAAGCTCAAAATAGACAATTCATCAGAGTAAAAATAGACAAATCATCAGAGTAAAAACCAGGATAAAAACCAAGAAATACGATCTGAGTATAAACATCAATTTAAGATTACTGTACATTTAGAAACAGGGACAATGTGAGATAACCTAAAACATTAAGAAGAGATTGCGCGAGTGGAACCTAGATATTAAAACATTCATTGTTGATTCACAAGAAGTTATGGAGGTCTTCCACCGTGTTAAGACCGTTTGGCATTCGAGTGTCTAATAAAACAATGAAGTGTGATTCCAACTGGCGCAACTCTTTCTCCCTGTTGCCATCACGTAAGGACTTGGGTACAGAACCAATCACATAATATTTGAGGTATATATATATATATTCCAAAAGCGTTGCGCTGCTGCGCAAGAAAGAGCTCGCACTCCCGGAGTCTTAGGATATAAATTTAATAGACTGGCGCGTTTTGACCTGTTCGGTCTTTGTCAGAGCCACTATCCCACCATGGAAGTGCTCTATTTTCTTTAAAAGCAGTGAAAAACAATAATAGACATGAAAAACAGACTCATGGGTGTTTTTTTCTCCCAAGGCACATTTCATTGGGAGAACACAGACTGGTTCACACAGTCATCATAAAAACCAAAAAATACCAAAAAATACACATTATCATTGACATTGAGTTCTGTAAATTAATTAATGCTTTTTGTAAATTGTGTCCTCAATTTTGTCACAAAAAACCATGCTTTGTTGTTTGCAAGTGGTTACAGTTCTGACCAGTGCCATATTCCCCAGAGATCCAACTCATGATACTGGGATACTTAATCACATTATTTACAGAAAAGAAACACATGTTAGCACGATGTCAATGTTACATTATACAGTAATACTTTGGTATGGCCAAGTGGTCTAATCCACCGCTTCTGACGTCACCTACCGGGTGATGCCCACAATGTAATTCCATAAACATATAAGAAAAAGCAATAAAAAAGGGTGTTAAAAGGAAAACGAAACCTAATAGTAATCGAAAATAAAATAAAAACACTACTCTGGGTGCATTTTTTTCCCTCTCATAAAGCACAGCACATAAGTCGCAATATGTCCTTTCTCATAATCCAAAAAACAAAACAAATATCTTCAAAGAGACTATCCTAGATGCACGTGGAGCTCCTCATCATGGTTGAGGCCAGCAGGGTATTTGCTGCTAAGTCAGATGGTATACTCTGACTCCATTCGCCTCAACTTGCGTTCTCTGTCTTCCCCTCTCGCATTGATTGGAATCCTGTCAACACCAAAAAACGAGACTTTAGAAGCTATGTCTACACTTGACCCATGTGCATGTTCAAAATGTTTAGCTATGGTATAGCTCATATCTTTATTTCTAATCGCAAGGAGATGCTCTAGTATCCTCTTCTTCACTGGAAAAGTCATACAGCCTACATAGACCAGGCCACACACGCATATCAAGACATACACCACAAAGTCACTATTGCAGTGGATGAATTTGTGTATCTTAGCATAGGTCTCGTAATACGACTTCATGGTAAGTGTCAATGTTGTCATGAAGTGTAACAGGATTGAATTTTGATCTGGGTTTAAAATCATTTCTGCTTTTTCTGTCTGTCATAATACCCATGTTATTGAGCAGTTCTCTGTCACTTTCCCAATCTCTCAAACCCATGTCCATTTCTCTGAGTAACGCCAGTGTGTCAAAATCCCCAATAGAGAGAACATCAGCAACTGGGTCACGGGATGTTCCCAAGCCATCCCCTACGTTAGCTTTGTCTTTTTTTAGGGCATGAATCTCAGTAATTTTAATTTCCTGATAAATAGAAAAATATCGATGCGGGTGCTGGAAAATTCAAAATTTGCAATAGGACAGAAAGATAAACCCAATTCTAAGACAGAGCGTTCATCTGGGGTAAGGTCATGGGGGTTAGGTTTACTATAACTAAGTTGTTCTCACCCATCATTTGTTCCGTCTGCTTTGCCATATTCCTCTCCCATGCAGCTTGTCGCTGACTTTCTCCTGTGCCCCCTCTCCTGGTCTTTCTCCTTCGCTGTTTCCTCCTTTTCATCTTCCCTTTGGAGGTTTCTTTTTTATTGTCTGTTTTTTCAGTAAAAACTGTATTCTTCCAAGGTGGTAAAGACAGCAAGCAGGAGGTAGGACTGATTTCCACTTTCAATTGTGTGTCAAAGGCCGTACATATAATTATGAAGAAACACTGGCATCTAATCAGATCAGACATGACCATTGGTAGGCTCGTAAGTCCCAGCCTGCATATCACGTATCGGAAATGCAGCTCGTTGAGAAACATGTTGGTGCATAGTCATTTGAAACCGGGTGCGGTTAACTCAGGATCGTGGCTGAGGGAACTCCCGGGATTTTACAAATGTGGGAAATGTAAATTATGTGCTAATAGCTCCAATGTGAAAACTTATCTTCTCCCCACTAGCAAGAAAGCTAAGATACACAAATTCATCAACTGTAATAGTGACTTTGTGGTGTATGTGTTGATATGCGTGTGTGGCCTGCACTATGTAGGCAGTACGACTTTTCCAGTGAAGAAGAGGATACTAGAGCATCTCCGTGCGATTAGAAATAAAGATATGAGCTATACCATAGCTAAACATTGTGAACAAGCACATGGGTCAAGTGTAGACATAGCTTCTAAAGTCTCGTTTTTTGGTGTTGACAGTATTCCAATCAATGCGAGAGGGGGAGACAGAGAACGCAAGTTGAGGTGAATGGAGTCAGAGTATATCATCCGACTTAGCAGCAAATACCCTGCTGGTCTCAACCATGGGGAGAGGATGTGGTCCGTCGGCTAGACTGCCGACTTTGGTGCTGGAAACCAAGGTTCGAGCCTCGGGGTCGCGTCCATATCCTGTGATTCTGGGCAAATCACTTAATCTCCCCGTGCCTGAATGTGTCCTTGTGTAACGTAACCGGTGCTCATGTAAAGCGCTCCAATACCTTCGGGTCGAGTTCGCGCTATATAAATCTGCATAAAAAAAAAAAAATTATGAGGTGCTCCACGTGCATCTAGGATAGTCTCCTTGAAGATATTGTTTTTGTTTTTTGGATTATGAGAAAGGACATATTGCGGCTTATGTGCTGTGCTTTATGAGAGGGAAAAAATGCACCCAGAGTAATGTTTTTGTTTTATTTTTGATTACTATTAGGTTTCCTTTTCCTTTTAACACCCTTTTTTATTGCTTTCTCTTATATGTTTATGGAATGACATTGTGGGCATCACCCGGTAGGTGACGTCGGAAGAGGGGGATTAGGCCACTTGGCAATATCAAAGTATTACCGTATAATGTAACTTTGACATCTTACTAACATGTGTTTCTTTTCTGTAAATAATGTGATTAAGTATCCCAGTATCATGAGTTGGATCTCTGGGGAATATGGCACTGGCCAGAACTGTAACCTCTTACAAACAACAAAGCATGGTTTATTGTGACAAAATTGAGGACACAATTTACAAAAAGCATTAATTAATTTACAGAAATCAATGTCAATGATAATGTGTATTTTTTTTGCTTTTTATGATGACTGCGTGAACCAGTCTGTCTTCTCCCCATGAAATGTGCCTTGGGAGAAATAACACCCATAAGTCTGTTTTTCATGTCTATTATTATTTTTTCACTGTGTTTAAAGAAAATAGAGCACTTCCATGGTGGGATAGTGGCTTTGACAAAAACTGAACAGGTCGAAACGTGTTACCTGAGGTAACTATAACTTGTGCCTCGGTAATGCACTGCTTATGACCTCATATATTATATCACTCATGACATTGTCAGTGACATCTCTGATGGCATCTCAAATGAGACCATTTAAAGAAATGATGGTACCTCTAAAAGTGACTTTTGGTTCCTATTAAGAAACTGTCTTTTGATTTCATTGCTTCAGCTAATCATAGTTTAATCCTAGGAGTACTGTGGCTGGTACACCATAATCGTTAAATAATTTGGAAAATAGAAAAATGTCTTTCTCTTCCCAATTTCGGTCAGTCGCTCTGAATCTAGAATGACATTTTTTTTTCAAGGAATTCCTGTTCAGTGCCATTAATATGCTGATTTTTTCTTCAAGAAACCAAAGAAATTAAGTTTGCCTTCTAGGGAAATTGATTGTGCTATTCCTGTTTACCAGGAGCTACTGTTTGATTTAGAAGAATCTATTCCCTCTTAAAATCTGAAAAGGAGGTCCTTAGACAATATCTGCAAGAAAATCTACACCATGACCTTATAACACATCTCCTGCCGGTGCTTAGCTTTTGTGCCCAAGAAATCTAAAGAACTGAGGCTTTGCATTGATTATAGAGGATTGACCAAAGTTAACATCAAGAATCGAAATCCTCTTCCTTTGATTAAGAATGTTTTGGAGTCTGTACGAGGGTCTATGATTTTCACAAAATTAAATTTACAAGAGCAATTCATATTCTTTGCATAAAAAAAGGTGGCACATGGAAAACAGCTTTCATGACCCCTTTGGGCCGTTTTGAATAAAGAGTGATACCTTTTTGATTGAGTTATGTTCCAGCTCTTTTTCAACAGTTTATGGTCAAGCCTTTTTCAATAGGCTGAATCAATTTGTAGTTGTCTATTCAGATGATGTTTTAGTTTATTCCAAGGACCCCAAAAAAGAATCCAAGTGCTAATCAGACTTAAATAATATCAACACTTTTGCAAGCCAGAGAAATGTGAGTTTCATCTATCTGAAGCATTGGCCATTACTCACCTGCTGAGGAAGTGACATCACTGGAATTCTCATCATCCATCTACAAAGGAAGTAACATTACTCGATTTCCCATCATCCATCACTGGATTTCCCATCATCCATCACTGGATTTCCCATCATCCATCTACACAGGAAGTGACACCACTGGCTTCCTGCCCATATACTCCTCCACCCTCCCCGACCTACTTAATAGCAGCTGTAGTGCAGACACGCCAATGGTGTGCCAAAGGCAAGCCCGTCTATGTCCAGCACCAGAAACCCTGGTTCTTATCCTACCCGCCGCTATCTTGCCATGCTTCTCCATGCTTTCAATCCCAGCCACAGCTCGCTGCACTGCTACTACACCTCACCACGCAACATGGATGGAGCATTCAAATGTGCCTCCTGCAGGTTCTCATGCACATTTCCAGATCTGACAGCCACCACTCTCACATCAACAGTGCCCAGCACCCCACTCAATTACATTCACACAAATCAGCCACCTGCTAACTCTCACACAGACAAAACACCACCCACACAGACGCCACTCTTACATGCAAACATGCTTCTCAAAATCCACTTGCTCACCAAACACATCAAAGAGATATGGGGCCTACTGCATGACCACACTCCGCACCTGATATGTTCATCTAAGCATGGCTAAACAAAAACTCTGCACTGGACATCACTACAGCCATCCCCGCCGGCAACACAATCAACATGCAAGACCATCAACAACAGCCCAAAGGAGATACCATCAGCTGCACCACCTACACAGACACCCCCACCAGCTACATGGAACACCTCATGTTCAAGATGCGAATCACAGCCAACTTCTACCTTGTTAAAACCTTCGTATACAGACCACCTGGATCCCACACCAATTTTACCAGCGACATCACAAACTTCGTTATACCTCAAATCATTATTGTCAGCACCTTCATCTTCCATGCAAACTTTAACTTTTACCTAGACGACCGCACTGACCCAAACGCTACAGTCCTTAGACAAATCCTCGGAAACCTTGGCCTCACCCAACCGTTACTAAACCCACCCACACAACTGACCCAATTTTCTCCTCAATCAGCAACATTACAGTTGACATGCCAGCTACTATGACCTGGACAGACCATGCCCTTTTCAGTTTCAGCATATCCATCCCACACTACCATAGACTTACCACCACTAAAACTGCCCACCGCAGCTGGAAAAGCATCACAGAATAGAAGTGGGCTTCCACCCTCTCCTCGTACTGGCACAAGCACACCAGCAACTTTCCAAAAGCCACAAAGAATCTCAACCTCTGAAACACCACTCACGCCGACACCCTGGCTCCCCTCAAGAGCAACCCAACAGCAAGGGCCTCACCACAGGCCAGTAGCTATATTGAGTAACTCAGGCTGACAAAACACCACTGCAAGCAACTGGAAAATCTTCAAATCTTCAACTGGACATCTTAAAATCAGCCCTAAGACACTACCACCAGCAGCTACAGAACACCAAGCGCACAGCTCTTGTAGATCGCATCAACGCCACCACTAACAGCAAGGAAATGTTAACCATCAAAGATCCCACCATGCCTCCTGCCGCCTCCACCAACATCACCCCCTCACAAGACTTTTGCAACAAGCTCTTGGAATTCTTC
Organism: Calotriton arnoldi; assembly: GCA_963921515.1. Classification (NCBI taxonomy): domain Eukaryota; kingdom Metazoa; phylum Chordata; class Amphibia; order Caudata; family Salamandridae; genus Calotriton; species Calotriton arnoldi. The sequence goes on along the minus strand of CAWUFW010004309.1, from coordinate 162,931 downwards.
TGAAATAAAATTACCATACACGCTAACTTCAACCCTCAACCGGACCCAGTCACAACTCACCTTACCATCACAACTAAAGAACGAACCCTGACCTTGAGGCCCGCCATCACCACTGTCTAAATCACTGCTACTATGAATACCATCCACTCAGGGTCCCATCTGACCCTTGCCCTCACCATGCCTTTACCAAAGCACTTCTACCAATCAGCGAATCACTAACACCCATCCTCAATGCTTCCATTGACTCAGCCACATTCCTGGACACCTGGAAACATGCCACCATCATGCCCCTGCTCAAGAAACCATTTGCTGACGCAGCCAGCTTTTCAACTAAAGACTCATCTCTTTCCTACAATACCTGGCAAAGGTCTTAGAGAAACTGATCAACTGACACCCCACTGACCACCTCAGCAACCACCAGCTCCTTGACACCATGTAGTCCGTACTCAGGCCCAACCACAGTACAGAAACAGCACTCATCACTGACACAGACGACAGCTGCACAATTCTTGACAGAGGAGACACAGCAGCCCTCCTTTTCTTAGACATCTCTGCAGCATTTGATACAGTCTCACACCCCATCCTCATCAGGTGCCCGCAGGAGATTGGCATTCAAGGACCCGCTGCCGCTGGATCTGCTCCTCCTTAATGCACAGAGCACAAGCCATCAGCCTGACACCTTACTCCTCAGAAGCCCACAAACACATATGCAGAGTGCCTCAAGGTTCATCACTCTGCTCCACCCTTTTCAATGCATGCATGATCCCTCTTGCCAACATCCTTGAGCACACAATATCAACAGTCTCTCCTATGTTGATGACGCGCAACTCGTACTCTCCCTGTCAGACAAGACCCCCAACACAAGTTTACAGTCTGCATGACCAAAGTTGCTAAATGGATGCATGTCAACTGTCTCAAGCTCAACAGAGACAAAATATGAGTTGTGATTTTCAGCATCAACACCTCACAAGGACACTCCAACTGGTGGTCAGCAGAAGTCGTACCCACACCCAGCACCCTTGCCAAGAACATTGGATTAATCATAGACAACAAACTGGACATGACTGCAGTTAACACTGTCAATGAATCCTGCATCCACACCCTGAAGATGGTGAGGAAGATTTGAAATGGTTCCCAAGCAATATTACGCCCCAGCCACCAGCAAGTTGGACTACCGGAACATCCGCTATGCCAGGATCACCAAGCAACTCACTAAAAGACTACAAACTATCCAGTCTGCAGCCTGACTCATCCTCAACCTCCCACTGAACTCTTATCACACCACACCTCCGGGAACTCCACTGGCTCCCGATACACAAATGTACTCTTTTAAAACTCCTCACTAGGCCTGGGCGGAGTTCACGGAGTTCCGCTATGCGGAACTCCGTGAAGTGACCTAAAAACTAGCAAGCTGCAGACTGCGTTTAGTCACGCCGTTTGTGTTGATTATCAGCGCCAGGTGTTTGTCCTGCGCTGTAAAGTCAGTGCGAACGGCACCATGCGTAGCGAAAGAGGGTGCTACTTCTTTTCTGCCGCTCTAGTAAATTTTCTACTCGAGCAACAGCTTTCTCAATGCGAATGGAAGGTTTCTCAACGCGAGAGGTCGTGACCATCTGCTACCACCCGCATTGAGAAACCTGACCGCCCGCAATGAGAAATCTCGCCGGAAGGTGGATTTTCCTTGCTCGAGCTCGCCAACTTGATGTTGAGCGGAGTTTTCTGTAACTCAATGTGCTATGCGGAGCGCGGAATGAAGACAACTTCACAAACACACATTCATGGCACTTCACATGTTAGGCCCCATCTTCTGAACAGTTGCATCTCCTTCCATCAACCACCCAGCCATCTTTCCTCAGCTGGACTCCCACTCACACACATCCCAGGCAGAACCAGACCAGGAGGACGGATGTTTAATTACATCACTCCAAAAGCATGGAAGGGCCTTCCACTCCACATCAGAGCCTCCTCTTCTGGAATTGTGCAAAAAGCAGAAGACCTGGCTTCTCAGTTAACCAACCTATGAAAAGGCAGGGCTAGGTGCACACATCCGCCCAGTGCCAAGAAATCCTTGCGTGTGATAGTGCACTTCACAAATACACATATATAACATAACATAATCATGTAAATTTCTCCAAACTTTGAGATAATATGCTTGATCTGGGAGTGGAGGTTCACATTGTCAACTGTCTTAGACAACTGCACAACAAAATAACCGGTAGTGTCAGATATGGCCCAAAAGACAACGAAAATCTTTTAAACTAGCAAGGGGTGTCCGGCAAGGTTGCAGTTTTGCGCCTTTTTTGTTTACTTAATATATCACTGGGCTTGATAAACATTTGGTTAAATTTGATTTCAATGTTCATCCCATCGCCAGTCCTTCTTAACACTGATGATGTGTTTTCGTGGCTCAGACACCTCCTCTGGTTACAGAGACTGTTAGACCCATTTTCCATTTTCATGATGAACTTACATTTAACAATGAACTATTCTAAGACCCATATAACGATTTGTGGATCACAAAAAATCAAACCTATATTGTATATGGTCAATAATAATAAAATCCTTCTTATTTCCATCTTTCTATTCCTGAGGGTACAAATTGATGACTCCTGTATTCGGAGAACGCTGGGGCAGATGAAGTCAGACTAAGGCGAAACACAGTACATTTTATGGTTGCTTTTCCTGAACCTTCTTTTTATCATGCCAGCCTATCGGCATGTCTATTGGACTCTTGTTCTCCTTAGATTATAATGCACTTTATTCTTTTTTGTAAATTGTATGTGCTGATTAGGAAGTGTTTCCAGATGCCAATTTAGAGACACACGACTGTCAGGGAATGTAGATAAGCCCTGCTTGTTATCCAGTCATTACCATCGAACTATATTTGTTTGGTGATGTGATATTGGCCTCTTGCATTAGTCCTATTATTTGTTGGTTGTTACGTGTTACTTGACTTTCCCTGCCTGTTTGCACATAGACATTTCTGCTGTAATATCAGGTAGGTTTTTTTAATTGCTTCTTTCTAATTGCCCTTTAGAATTTTATGAGATCTGGCAATTTGTATAATCTTCAAAATTATTTTTTACATGTATGTCATGGCATTTTTTGCTGGTATTGATTGTTGTTTAACTGTATTTTAAAGGTTATTTATGCGTTAGTATGCATTTTCTTTTTTTTAATGTTAAACTGTCAACAGAATGAAGAAGTTTTGACTGACAATATCTTCAGGATCCAATGCAATGATGCACTATTATATATGTATATATATATATATATATATATATATATATATATATATATATATATATATATATATATTTATTTACAACAGGTTACCCCTACAATGGATGGCACACCCAGGATCACTCCACTTCGGCCTCCTTCCTTCGGCCAACGCGTTTCGGGCAGGTAACGCCCTTCATCATGGGCCATGTGTGAGAATGACGGCAATGACACTCAACATCGAAATCCCTCTTTTATTTCAACAATCAGCATGCAGATAACACCCAATGCATTCTGGGACTGGTAGTGTCAATAGTCCACCCTTGTGGGTGCCGTCAGAGTCACTTCATAAAACAATCACAAGGGGCTCAATATTGTGGGTATCTCCCGTTCTGCTCAGCTGTGGCAATCTCAACAGCGAGCGGACCCGCATAGCTCCGGCGGTGGGACTCCTTCGTAGACACAGCCACGTCGGAATCACCTCTTCCGTGTGACTAATCCATCCAAAAGGCACACAGCCTCCGGGGCATAAGCTGTGGTGCCTCTCCGTGACCAAGGGCGGGTCACTATTAAATTTACAACAGGTTACCCCTACAATGGATGGCACACCCAGGATCACTCCACTTCGGCCTCCTTCCTTCGGCCAACGCGTTTCGGGCAGGTAACGCCCTTCATCATGGGCCATATGTGAGAATGACGGCAATGACACTCAACATCGAAATCCCTCTTTTATTTCAACAATCAGCATGCAGATAACACCCAATGCATTCTGGGACTGGTAGTGTCAATAGTCCACCCTTATGGGTGCCGTCAGAGTCACTTCATAAAACAATCACAACGGGCTCAATATTGTGGGTATCTCCCGTTCTGCTCAGCTGTGGCAATCTCAACAGCGAGCGGACTGCCCCACCTGTGAGCAAGGCTCAATGGAGCCGAAACGTTAGGGAATTGGGAGCAGGTTGTGTTCTGAAAATAAATGCAGTTGCTTTCACGAACTGGGCCCTGGCATGTATTTTGTGTGATGGATTAATGTACAGGCTGCTCCGTGCCTGTCTACGCCGGGCCGCCCTGCAGGGTTGGAGGCTCTCTTATTCGGAGATTCTTTTGATGGATTAAATTGAGAGCATGACCCGCTCGCTGTGATGCCGTAAAAGGATTTACCCTATGACGATGGCAACGGTGAGAAAGGGATCGAGAGAAGGGGGACATTTTTCTTCTCTTGACTCTTCGTGTTGCATTGCACTATTGAGGAAGCATCCTAAGAAATGTGTTCATGGCTGTGCTCCGAATCACCATCGTGCTTGCCAGATTGTGTTTTAATTTCACGAGACTTTTTCCATTGTTACATCTTTATTGCCCCAAATGCACCACGTTATAGAATTCGACAGCATATAACTGCACAAGTGAAAGAATACAACTAAGACTTACCTGAATTCCGTATCGCAGTTTTAATCTTAGACTATGTATATCTAGGGTGCATTGTGGGACTTGTATGCATTAATTTCAGGAAGGTCACGTGGGGGCAAGCCTTTAAAGGAAGCACGTAGCCGCCCAACGACAAACTGCCCCACCTGTGAGCAAGGCTCAATGGAGCCGAAACGTTAGGGAATTGGGAGCAGGTTGTGTTCTGAAAATAAATGCAGTTGCTTTCACGAACTGGGCCCTGGCATCTGTTTTGTGTGATGGATTAATGTACAGGCTGCTCCGTGCCTGTCTACGCCGGGCCGCCCTGCAGGGTTGGAGGCTCTCTTATTCAGAGATTCTTTTGATATATATATATATATATATATATATATATATATATATATATCCACCACAACCTCCTCCTGAACGAAGAAGCAGAGGCCACACGGGGAATCCGATGGAAGCTTTTAAATGGTCAAACGGCATAATGCATTTTGGCCTGGACGGCCTTCATCAGATGCCTCATTACTCAGAATGCTAACACACCCACGTTTAACAATGTCCTGCGCCCTTCCCATTGGTGGGAATCCGCTCCTCCCCAGATCATGTGCCCGTATACCACTCACTGCTCCTACGAACTGCAAGTCCCAGAGTTCTCCTTTTGGGTGAGTATTACGTGGGGAATTTTCTTGTTAATATGCCCTTGTGGGTTGGCGGGGGCAGGGCAACACGCGGTGTGGCAGAAAATCACTGTCCTGATTTGCTGAGCATCCCGGAGCTTCCTCGGGTCCCCAGACGTCCTAGCCCCCAAATATTCAAACAACCGCCGGGCAGGGGCAGGAGTGACAATGCATCCATCCCTTCGTGGAGTCCACGAACTGCACGGCAGCCGCCCTTGCTGCGCATGAATCGGGAGGCGGGCCCAGGCCAATCCAATACCTTGGAAAGTGCAAAGACCGCCGAAGCAGGAACCAGTGAAGACCGGGCCAACTTGCAGGACGGGGCCTCTGTATCGTGTCTCTGGTTAACACGAACAATATCCACCACAACCTCCTCCTGAACGAAGAAGCAGAGGCCACACAGGGAATCCGATGGAAGCTTTTAAATGGTCAAACGGCATAATGCATTTCGGCCTGGACGGCCTTCATCAGATGCCTCATTACTCAGAATGCTAACACACCCACGTTTAACAATGTCCTGCGCCCTTCCCATTGGTGGGAATCCGCTCCTGCCCAGATCATGTGCCCGTATACCACTCACTGCTCCTACGAACTGCAAGTCCCAGAGTTCTCCTTTTGGGTGAGTATTACGTGGGGAATTTTCTTGTTAATATGCCCTTGTGGGATGGCGGGGGCAGGGCAACACGCGGTGTGGCAGAAAATCACTGTCCTGATTTGCTGAGCATCCCGGAGCTTCCTCGGGTCCCCAGACGTCCTAGCCCCCAAATATTCAAACAACCGCCGGGCAGGGGCAGGAGTGACAATGCATCCATCCCTTCGTGGAGTCACGAACTGCACGGCAGCCGCCCTTGCTGCGCATGAATCGGGAGGCGGGCCCAGGCCAATCCAATACCTTGGAAAGTGCAAAGACCGCCGAAGCAGGAACCAGTGAAGACCGGGCCAACTTGCAGGACGGGGCCTCTGTATCGTGTCTCTGGTTAACACGAACAATATCCACCACAACCTCCTCCTGAACGAAGAAGCAGAGGCCACACGGGGAATCCGATGGAAGCTTTTAAATGGTCAAACAGCATAATGCATTTCGGCCTGGACGGCCTTCATCAGATGCCTCATTACTCAGAATGCTAACACACCCACGTTTAACAATGTCCTGCGCCCTTCCCATTGGTGGGAATCCGCTCCTCCCCAGATCATGTGCCCGTATACCACTCACTGCTCCTACGAACTGCAAGTCCCAGAGTTCTCCTTATATATATATAATTTTTTTAATTTTTTTATATATATATATATATATATATATATATATATATATATATATATATATATATATATATATATATATATATGTAAAACGGTATTCAGTTATTTTGTTTTAAACCCTCAAAGTATACAAAAAGATCCATCAATTTGCAGTCTGAAACAAAAGAATACATTTCAAAGGCTATATTTAAGATGTACAATAAAAATAACAGGAGTAAAAATATTGAAAAGTATTAAAACAGGCGAGCTTCCGGTTGACAACCTTCCAGTTAAAAAGCCATGCCACATAAAAATATATTAAAAAATAAGCTTATGTACAATATACAATACATTAGTTCCATTAACCAACATATCACAGTCACGAGAACTAATTTCTGGTACTAACAACCAATGCGGCCTAGGAGACTAACTGCAAAACCTATTGTCCCAGATGTATCTGTTTTTAAGATTCTGTATGCAACCTGATATTGCCTAGCTCCAAGGTTTAAACAGATCGGTCTTATCCACCTTCTGCGAATCAGTTGGTATTTGACACAAAAGAAGAGTATATGTTCTTCAGTCTCTTTTACTCTAACGCAGGCAGGGCATAGATCTGATGATAACCCAGCAGCCTGATTGCTGGAAACCTTAGGAGTAAGTTGCCATACCTGAATCTAACATATAGGCTTTTAGCAAGTGGAGGTGTGATTTGATCCAGGAAGGGTTCGAATCTGGGGTATGGCTTAACATTTAAGAATTGTGTTGTTAAATGTCCATTTGCTGATCTAGTGGCATAACGCTCCCCCACAACCACCCTATATCTGGCTTTCAAGCTCAGTAAATCCCCTCTGATTGCCCTCTCTGGGTGTTCCCATTGTTCTGACATATCCATCGATTTACACCATCCTGCGATATGTTTGAACCACAGTAGTTTTTTAGCACCACTGATATTCAAAACCTCCCTCATAGAATTACAGTAGTCAGAGAGCTGGGGTGTTGTCCACATACGTAGCCAATAAATTAGGGGTTTCAGTGAAGCCATGTCACCTATTCTTTTCATCCCTAGATCACAAACAGGGGAATCAGTGGGGTGGTGGTGGGTACCGAGAGAAGTGATCTGACACAGATATCTTCGCAGATTGTTAGTTTGTTTATATTAATATGGCCCCATATCTCTGCTCCGTACAGAGCTCCACTCTGGGCATTAGCACGGTAGACTTCTAATGCTGAGGTTAATGGTTGAGCATATGACTGGTTATGGTATCTCAGTATTGATTTGGACCTATGGCTTAGGATAAGTTAACTCTTGTCTAACTGTTGTTCCCAGCCAAGTGAGTCGATTAATCTTATCTCAAGGTAGTCAAAAAAAATTACCCGCTCAAGGGGTTCACATGCAATCCTAACCTCACGTAATTTCCCCTTCACTTTCCCGAACACCATATATTTTGTTTTGGCAATGTTAAGTTCCAAGCTCCTGTCCCTGCAGAAATCTAAAAATGTATCCACTAAAATTTGCAGGCCCATAGGTGTTGTGGATATAAGTAAGGAATCATCTGCAAGAGCAGGATTGGGACTTTCACACCATTCATAGTGGGAGAATCGTTCCTGCAGTCCAGTAATCTGCTAGCCACGTCATTGATAAACAGAGAAAATAGTGTGTGGGCAAGCACGCACCCCTGGTGCACCCCATGCTGTATCAGTATCCTCTCTGTTAATTCACCGCTTTTTCCCCAACTGACCGGGGCATAGTTGTCCTTGTGTAGTCTAGCTATCAGGTTACCAGATCAACTGGAGCACCTAAATCAAGCATTTTTCTCCATAACAATTCACGCGGTACTAGATTGAACGCAGCTCTCAGATCGACAAATGCTACATAGAGGTTTTTTTTTTTAGCAGCACATATTTCCATATTAATAGGGTAAATCTGAAAGCCTGGTTGCATGTGATTATTTTAGATCAAAAGCCTGCTTGGCATGGGGACAGTATCACCATATCATCTATCCAGACTTGCAGTTTATCCTGGACTTGTCTGACAAAGATCTTTTGCAAATTGTCAATCAGGCTGATGGGTCTATAATTGGAGGGGATGGAGGCGTCTCCCTTTTTGTGTATTGTAATTATCTCAGCTCCCCTTCAAGTTGTCAGGATATCCCCACCAGCCAATATACAATTTGACAAGAGATTTATATATGGGGCCCATATCATGGGTTCTGATTTATATAAATCACCTGGTATCTGGTCCGGGCCAAGGGCTTTACCTGCCTTTAGTCTGTTAATTGCTGACAAGGTGTAATCCAAACTGAAAACCAGTGCAGTGCCAGTCGTGTACATGGCAGGGAGAATGTTAGCAGTATTCTGATCAGCTCTGAGACTGTCTATACAGCAAGTACCCCCAACCCTGGTATATAATGTGGAGAAATGCTCAACCCATACCTCCGGCTGGATATGGTAACTGGGGGTAGTTGCGTTTTCCGAGTTTCCCTTTGCAATAATGTGTCAGAACAAGCGGCTATCGCTGCATTTTGCGGCTAGTACCAGGTCTTGCCAGTTTTTATCTGCAAAGTCACGCTTGGCGTTGGCAAGTGCAACTGTCGTGTAGCTCCTATAGTACCCCTGCAGGACCTGCGCGTTTGGATAACATATACTGCGGGCTTGGTTGCACACTGACAACGTGCACCCCCACCGTATATGTTAGCCTAGTTTTGCATTAGCTAGCTCGCAGTGCCACTAGTGTCTCCTCTTATCGGGGAGAGATTAGTTTCTGGCAACCTTAGATCATGACAACCCTGATTCCCTCAGAATCGTGGAAACAATGTACTACCTTTCGCCTAGTCACTTGTGCTCACTTATTCGGTTTGTCTCAGAGAGTTACACAGAATAAACAGTCGGGCGTTTCAATAAGTTTTTATTGAACAGTTGTTATTCTAGTGTAAAATATATGTGCTGCAGTAACCAGCAGACAATAGCAGAGATATATTATCAGCAGTACGATAAAAGCAAAGGGATAGAACAGTTCTACCATATTGCGATAATCATGAATACATACATGAAAATAAAAGCATTATGCAAGTGCGCGTACTCCTACGGTGCCTAACTAGATGTACCTGAGTGTACCTAGCATATGTGTAGGTCTAAAACTAAGAGCCAAGAATCCTTCTAGGATTTAGTCGAACCCCCATACTTGAATAGAGAGAGTGTGGGACCCTGTCCTGGTCTCGAGTTGGACACCCCGTCAGGGCTGTGTCAGACCACTGTCAGCTGGAGCGACTGCATGCAGGAGCCTCAGCGTCTCTGGTCAGTGTGTCAGCATGGAAGTCTCGGTTCCCTCTGTCTTACCGGGGCAAGATGTGGTGTATTTATACCCTAAAGAGTCTCGGTCATCAGTATGGTTTGTATTGGTCTGTCGTTAGTCATGAGGAAGACGTCAGGGGTGAACTTTGTACATACATATTATGCAGGTGGTGTATTCCTAGAGAGCCATGCATAATTGATGAGTACAGTGTGGGCCTGTGTTTGGGAAAAACCCCGCTGTATTCAAAACCACAGGATAGATAACGTTCAGCCCTCAGAGCACGTTGTGTACTAGCAAGGACCAATGTAGGTGAAAGATCATGCCTATATAACGAATCATGACTATAATAGGACATGTACAGTTATGACCATAATTGGGCATATGCGGCTATGACCATAATAGGGCAAGTACGATTATGACCATATTAGGGCAAATATGAATACGTCCATTTTAGGGCATGTTTGAATGGGTCTACATTAGGGCCTCTATACGGGACATAACACCCACTCCTCTTTCGAATTGGATAAAAATGACCATACTTAAAATCTGGACAATTTAAAAATATTTTAAAAGCAAGTAAAAACATGGTTTTAAAATTGTTAAAAAAAAATTCAAAAATGTTACAATTCAGCTATTTCCAATTGCCACTAAAAAGAAATGTCTATTTTGTTTCTCTATATAAGTTGCGTCACTCAAAGCTGAAGAAGGCCATGCTTTTCTTAAGCGAAAGTGTCAATTTAGGAAACGTTCCAAATTTGCTTGTTTATTATGAGAACAAATGGAGAAGCCGAATTCTTTCCCAGGACGCGATGAGCCAATTCGAGATTAAGTGTCCTGGCTGGTAAGCACAACATTATCGGTGTTAGCTGCTGCAGACGACAAATCCAACGCCTCAGAGAGAACGTCAATAGCACATAGATGGAATGTAGCACTGCCAACAGTCGGTGCTGCGGCAGCTTGTGCGGCAGTTGTTACCTGGGTGCCTGTGGAGGAGTCACCTAACCCAGCAGGAGAAAACGGCACCTGTGGATTCTCCAGGAATGCGTTCATCAGAATTGGAAGCCGCTGAGGACAACGCAGAGCGTGGGCCTTTATGGGGTCCAGCATTGCATCCGTGTCCGGAGGCGCATCCGATGGAAACGTTAGACAGAGATCCAATGTGCATTCTTCCCCGCAGAACAGGCATCGAAGAACAGGTAAGATGCAGTCTAGCCAGACTGGTCTAAATGATAGAAACCAGGAGGCATTGAGTTCTCGCAGGCAAGAAATGCCCAGAAGTTGTACCATGCGTTCACGGTATTTCCGCTCCAGGAGCGTGTTCACCATTCCCTCGGGAAGTGGGCCTTCCATTGCGTAGCAGCAATATTACAATCAGGATTCCTGCAATTAGGAACAGGATGAGCGGGAATCCTCCAAATACGCTTCCCAATACGGAGTGTATAAAATCTGGGATTACCCCGAGGACTGTCTGAAAGGTGCTTAACAGTCCGGACCCTATGGTCTTAAATAGGTGTACAATACCGCTCGTATCAGACATGTTGAAGATACGAGAATGCAGTCCTGGGCACATGTAATAGGGTTATAACAATGGTTGTAATGTCTCTCTTTGTACGAATGTCTGTGGTCAACACCAGTTTGTTATTCAAATGTTTTTAATATTCTGATAGAGCAAAAACAAACAACCAGCAGACACGTGTTTCGTCACATAAGGGCAGTAAACCCGTGACTTCTTCAGGGCTGTGAGGCGATGCAGGAGATGTTGCGATGTTGCGAGGTCGGTGATAATTCCAACCCGGCAGTGGGGGTTCAATGTAGACCAAGTGGGGGTCCACTTCTCAGTTTCTTGTGGTGGAGGGAGGAGGCCCAATGTGGCTGCCACCTCCAAATTGTTGAGTGGCAAGGGCGGTGTGGCCACTAAGTACGCGTAGTCCTCAATGGGAGTATGGACCGGCCTGAAGCGAAGTGTAACCGCGACGGTTGAGGAAACTGGTCCTGTCTTGTTCTCCGTATACGGAGAACAAGACGGGACCAGTGTCTCCCCCCAGGCCTCCAGACAGAATTGAGACAACTTTGTGATAACGGCGCACCCGCCTTATTAACCTCCCAGAGACACTGGACCACCCTGAATCCATTGCCTACAGTACAATATCCTCGTTTCCTCAACCGTCGCGTCTACACTTCGCTTCTGGCCTGTCCATACTCCCATTGAGGACTACGCGTACTTAGTGGCCACACAGCCCTTGCCACTCAACAATTTGGAGGTGCCAGCCACATTGGGCCTTCTCCCTCCACCACAAGAAACTGAGAAGTGGACCCCCACTTGGTCTACATTGAACCCCCACTGCCGGGTTGGAATTATCACTGGCCTCGCAACATCGCAACATCTCCTGCATCGCCTCACAGCCCTGAAGAAGTCACGGGTTTACTGCCCTTATGTGACGAAACACGTGTAGCCTTGTTGTTTGTTTTTGCTCTATCAAAATATTAAAAACATTTGAATAACAAACTGGTGTTGACCACAGACATTCGTACAAAGAGAGACATTACAACCATTGTTATAACCCTATTACGTGTGCCCAGGACTGCATTCTCATTATTCGTGTGGGTTCTCAACTCACACTTTCACAGGGGTTACAGGGTATTTCCCCCGACCTGGTAGCACCGCGCATACTCTAAACACAGTAGACACTACGCAAATTAGCCTGAGCGCCAATCTTCCTGTCTTTACTAAAAACCCTACACAGACATAGCATGTTGAAGATACGACCCACCATTTCTGCTAAATGAATGGGGCAGTTTGTACGTATGAGTGCCTGTAACTAGGTCGAGGTCCTTGCAACTTGAAGTTCATAGGTTTCTCGAGCGGAGGTTAAGGGCACGGGTTGCTGTAAAAGCATGGCTTTCAATCTGCTCAGAGTATCAAACTGTATGAAAGAAACATTCAGCGAAGGCCATAGCGGCGCCTCCCCGACTGTGTTCAGTGGTGGAAACAATACTTGCATACAGCAAGTAACCCTGGAGTTAGCAGTGACTAGATACGCGACGCCCCGAAGCATCCCACAGCAACCTTGATCATTTAGCATTAAGTAACTCCCATTCGAGAGCAGCTGGAAAACCGGCGTGATCATGGCCGCTGGGGTCCCTGACATGTGACAAGATAAGTTTGCCACTGAACCACTGCAGGCTCCATGTAGAGAAATATCCTGACACATGAGAGAACCGCTTAAAGTGTTCTTGCAGTTTGTACCACTCAGATACACTTCTCGATCCCCATTCTTGCATCGGTATCTATATGGTAACTCCCAAGTTTCCTTGATGTATCCCTTACCCATTTTCACATATTTGCCTGCCTGCTTTTGCTCAAGGCAATACTGGAACTGAAACGTAGTGACCGGCAGAGTGCTTTGGCCATAAATTAGCCATTCTGTTGATAGTGATTCGGCTACAGTGAATGGTAACCTTTCCAGTTTCTCAATACGCAGCATTGTATATTTTGCTCCCCTTTGTGCCATTTCTGTCTGTTTATCAGTCAGATTGTATTCTGAAAACAGAGACGTGGTGTTTATAAAACGCCATGGCAAATAGCCTGCACGCAAAGATTGCAGCGTCCAGCTTAACATCATAATAGAACGTAGCTGAGATTGCCCGTGTTGTAACAAGGCCAGATCTTGTTCTAATATGTTGATTGCCGAGGACACAATGTTGCCTAAGGAGTAAATCCTGGAGGTCAAAGTTGTTAACCCATTATCCACTGCAGCTAATGCCTTTTCTAAGTTAATACGGTCTATCTCCCGTATCCTTTCTTTGGCCTCTTGTTGGGATATTTTCCAGTTTTCATTGTAGTAGGCATAAAGGCCTGCATATATGAAACGTTTCTGATGTTGTTTTCTGGGACTCAGTAGAAAATCTCTAAGATCCATGTCAGGTGTGAGTAAGGTCAAGTGGTGCTTTACTCCTGTCAGTGTTGAGGTCTCTAGCCAATCAAGGCACAACTTCCCAACACTATACGATGTCACTACCCCTGGGTGTTGTCTTTGTACATAGCGTGGATCTGGCCTACGGATACAAAATCCTTCGGTTGTATTCATAAATCTCTGTTGACATTTGTTTGTGTCAATGGGCCAAACCAGCCATTCTGTCCAATCAGGATCTGATCTGTTGTACTGGAAAATGTCATCTAATTTCACCCCATGTGTAGTAGAATTCTGCCCCCCACCCATCTGCGATGGTGTTGGAAACCCCTGTGTGTTCATTTCCTTGCCTTAGGCTAATCCAAGACAGGATGTTTGTTGCACAGTTTCATTCAGAAATAAAATCTGCTGCAGAATGATGCATGCTCTAAAAAGTGCTTCTATTCCCTGGACTTGCCAGTCCCTAGAACCCCAGATCGATTAGGAATCTATTGTGTCTTTCCATAGATCGAAACCCTGTTTAGACAACTGGTTCAGAAAGGATGCAGAGTAAATATGTTTGGTGTTGGTTAACATAATTTTCTGAGTTGAAATTTTCGCCACTTTATAATAAAATGACTTCGGGTCGGATGTGTTAAACCCTGAGAAGTATGTGAATTTCTGTGCAAATGCTTGTGAACTACCTTTCGGTGGTGTTGGGCAGTGTTCTCGGTGGTGTTGGGCAGTGTTCCCACTGGTGGTAATCAAATACATTTCTAGGTGTTATAGATTTGTGCAAGAAATGATGACCATATTGCTGGTAACAGTACAATGTATCATAGTCTGAAGTACCTTCTAGCATTTCATTGTTCGGAAATGCTGCAGTTTTTTCTAAATCAGACATCATAGCATTTACAGTTTCAGTGTCCCAATCATCAGAAAATGTACTGGAGGTAATGATATCACTTAAAGAAATTTTAAATACATGTTTAAGCTTTAAAAATTCAGTCAGACCGAATATATCGAAATCAATCTTGTCCCATACTATACCGTCCAGTATAGGAACTGCTGTGATGTTCACTGAAGACAAGTCTCTTGGTTCACGATGTGAAGACTGGTGTGGTTTTAAAATCAAATTGGCTCTTTGGGCTGTAGAGCTTTGCTGGAGGTATCGTCCATTAATAAGCATACTAATAGTTATTATTAAACCTAGCCAGAAAATGAAAAATAAAATCCCAGTGATGTACCATAGTTCTATCCAAGGTGACACCAGGTAAGTCTTTCTAAAAAAAGTTCAAAAGTCATTGAGTTTCTGTTGGAGTGATTTTTTGGCTGGCGTCGTTTCCGGCTCGCTTGGATCCAATGAAAACATTTCAAAGTTCATGAAATAGTCAGAAGCAGTTCGATCAATTGTTGGAATTGCATCGGGATTTGTTCAAATCGGATTTTGCTCTTGACGAGGCATGTTGACGTAGATGTCTGTATTAGGTCTGATTGCAACTTGGTTGTTAAGTTGATTTTCATTATGAAGATGAATTTCTTGTTGAAGTGGAATGAGTTCCATAGCATTGTTGCTTAGTCCTTCATTTCATACAGGTGGCTCTTCAAACGTGATGAGTCTTTCTGTTTGGACTTCTTGGATTGTAGTGAGAGGAGGGCGTCTGCTACTGTGGAGTCCACGCGGCCTACTGTTTAGTATCTGCCACATAGTGTGGTTTGATTAAGTCGATTGAGACAAATCTTTTCTCCTTTTTTCCGGCAAGAGGCTGCAGAAGAACAGTTCTTGTGCCGTGGATTGCTAGGACCGGTACAGGCTTTCTGTAAGATGGCCCAAATTCTTTCTTGTCAGCAATCTTTTCTCTGACCAGATCCCCGATTCTTGGGATCCAGATAGGTCTTGCCGTTACTGCCTTGACTTCTTCAGTGGCGGCCTGTTTCTGGAGCATGTTACTTTGTTGTGTCCTGGATTCATTTAGATCCTGTAAAACAGCCAAACGATCATGGATATCAAATGGTTTTTCATCCGCCACTGTGCCTTCACAATCAAGATCAGGTACCCACATTCTCGTCCCAAATAGGACCTCGTAAGGAGTGACACCCCCTAGAGAGCTTCTTGGCTGATTATTGATCCCGCGCTGTACCCCATAAAGGTGATCGACCCATCTACCGCCCTTGCCTAATACCCTAGCTGTTAAAGATTGCTTTAAGTCCCGGTTTTTCCTCTCCACAACAGAATTTCCCTCGGGATGGTACGGAGAGGAGTACCGCAATGCTACGCCCATTCCTTCCATGGCCTCTTTGTAAGCCCGAGAGCTAAATGCCGGACCACGGTCAGAATGTAACGTGCCAACTGCGTATGTGCCGATAAAGACTCGCAAATCTTTTATAACATTTCGAGCGACAGCCGAGCGCTGAGGCCAAACCCATAGGAATCTAGAGCAGGAATCCACTGCAACCATGATATATTTCTTGGACCCATCAGATTGTAAGGGTCTGCAGTGGTCCAAATACACACATGCGAGAAGTTTGTCTGATTTCAGTAATGGTGTCTGCGCTGGGCATGTTACGGTGGAGCCTTTTATCTGCTGACAGATGTCGCATTTCAAGACATAGGGGCCGATTCCGATTCGGGCCAGAAATCTCTCCGACCGAGCCGGACCCGGAGAGATTTCCGACCGAATCGGACTCTAGCAGTCCGACCGAATGAGTACGATGCGCACGTATGCCATCGGACTCGATTCGGTCGGACTCCATTGAAGTCAATGGGAGCCAGTCGTGCGACGCGTACACGGGCTCCCATTGACTCCAATGGGCACGACGCGAACTAAGGGCGCCCCTACTGCGTGTTCGTGTCGGTGCGGGTCGCGCCGTACATGCACGTGTAAGGGGTACCATGGGTCCCCCCTGTGTGCGACTCGCGTGCCTACGCTTCCAGGGGGGTCCGACACGGACCACCAAAGTGCGGCTCCGACAGCTCCTTGGAGCCGGACTGCGCGAGTCGGTCGGAGCGGTCACGATGCGCATCGTACTTACCCGGCCGGGGAACGTCTCCATTGCGCGGTGCGAGTCGTCCCCGTGCGAGTCGGTCGGAGCGGTCGGGTCCTGCGAACGAGTCGGTCGGAGATTTCGCGAGCGCACGCATCGTACTCGCTCACCCGGACGCACGTACGATTCGGTCGGGAAATAGGGCTCCGAATCGGATCTGGTAAAGCCGAATCCGATTCGGAGCCCTACCGGCCGAGATCGGAATCGGCCCCATAGTCTTTAGTCTGCTTCATTAACCCTGGCTACCAGTAGCACTGTTTCAATAGGGAAATAGTCGCTGTAACGCCTGTATGCGCAGAACCTAATCCCTCGTGTGCCGCTAAAATCAAGCCTAGCCTACGATCCATATTTGGTATTACTCTATCCCCCAGTCCAGGAATCTGAGCATACGGAATGTTTTGTGCATCTAACTTGTAGGAGTACTTGAGTGGGAATATTTTTTTTTTTATTTGTTATTTTTTTTATTTGTGCATTTTCAAAAGTACAGAACAACGTACAGTTTTACAAATCAAAGCATTGGTACGGTATTGATATGGTACACAACTCATGCAGCATAATAGAGTGTCACAAAACCCAGCAGTAAAGGCATACATAGACATGTCAGTAATTAAAAAGGGCATTATATGACAGTACAAGGCGAAGTATTCGTACAAAAATAGCGCACATCAAATAGCAGTTACCGTTAATAGATAGGCAGTAAGTGGACCCCAGATATCTCGTGGTTTAGACCTTGTAGGCAATTCCTCTGCATAACATGTGAGTTGATCCCGGCAATATGCCAGGTCCTGTAACCATAGTTTAGTAGTGGGCGCAGGTCTGCTGCCCCAGCACATGGAAACCCTGCGTTTAGCCAACAGCAGTGCTATAGCCACAAACCTCCTATGAGACGCCTTGATATTAGCAATTGCGCCCAGCAAGCATAATTGTGGAGTACATTCTATGGGCACCTCTACCATCAGATGTAGAATCCGTGTGACTGATATCCAATATGCATACACCTTGGGACATTCCCACGCCAAATGATAAAAGAGATGGAAGTCTGGCGCTGCAAACCCCCCTTGATCATAAGGAAGTGTAAGTATCTCCCATTTAAGTCGAGGCTTTTTACCTCCCCATGCCAATGTGATTAAGAGGGAGCGGAGCATATTGAAAAAGTTTCGCGTTAAATAGACAGGGATATTTAAAAAGAGATACAGAAAGCGCGGGAGGATAACCATCTTCATTAACGCTATTCGATCCGCAAAGGACAAGGGCAACTTAACCCAGCGGCTGACTTGTCCTTCAAGACGCGTGATAGCTGTGCCATAGTTTGATTGTATGACAGCCTGCGGGTCCCTGTGCAGCCATACTCCTAAGTATTTCACAGTGTCAGTGCACCATGTTAATGGGTATTCCATGTCAAAGTGGCGTGTATTATCCGTGAGCGGTAGTATGATCGATTTAGACCAATTGATTCCCAGCCCTGAGAACCATTCAAACCGGACATACTCTCGAATGAGTCGTGCAAGATGCGTTATAGGGTCACGAACATATAACACCATGTCGTCAGCATACATGGAAACAACTAAAGGACGTTGCAAAAATCGTAATGCCGCCTGTGCATGGCGTTGCCTCAGAATACAAGCTAGCGGTTCGAGTATGAGGGCAAAGAGCAAGGGCGACAACGGACAGCCTTGCCGTGTACCACGCTGTATACGAAACTCCTCCAACACCTGCCCATTAACTCTTACCCGCGCTACAGGATTGGTATAAAGCAGTTTTATCCAATTAGTAAAAGCAAAGGGCACTCCTATACGATGTAAAATTGCAAACATATATGACCAGGATATTGAATCATAGGCTTTTGCAGCGTCCAACAGCACTGCAACCGCCGGCAGAGTAGGCTCCAGAACATGCATCACAGCAAAAAGCGTACGCAAATTGTGAGACGTAGATCGAGTTGGAACAAACCCAGATTGATCAGGGAGAACCATAACGGGAAGGAGCAATTTCAATCTATTTGCTAGTACCTTCGCTAGAATTTTAACATCTGTATTTATTAAGGATAACGGCCGATAGGAGTCACACCTGTCCGGCGGTTTCTCTGGTTTCAATAGTGTGATCACGAGTGCCTCGCGCAAAGTCGGCGGCAAACATTGGGTCTCGTACGCTTCCTCATATAATTGAAGGAGGCGGGGGGCCAACAGATCTATATATTCTTTATAAAACTCTGCTGGTAACCCATCGGTACCAGCCGACTTCCCATTGGGCAGCGCGGTGATGGCCTCCCGCACTTCGTCTAGCGTAAGAGGGTGCATCAAAAATTCTTGCTGTCTACGGGAGAGCCACACTAGCGCCACATCTTCAAGATATTGCACGAGTTCCACCTCATCTGCAGCTGACCGATGAGCATACATTCCAGCATAATAGCTCGCAAATGTTGTTAATATATTGGGCGTGTCATAGTGTGTAGTGTCGTCTGCATTGACTGCCTTAATCAAGCAGGCTTTCTTATGGGGTTCTAGTATGCGGCTAGCCAGTGCGCTGCCCGGCCTGCCACCTTCTCCATAGTAGCAAACTTTGCTCCGGCGCGACATATGTCTGATTTCTTGATCAGCTACTTCATTATATTCTATGATCTTAGTTTTAATAAGCGCCAGAGTAGCAGGATCAGCCATTGCACCATACCTACGCTCCAGATCCCCCAAGTCGCGTTCAAGCGCTACCATGGTACCGCGTAATGCTTTTAGCACCCCAGCTTGAAGACCTATGCATGCCCCCGATAGTCACTTTATATGCCTCCCAGAGTATCTCTACAGTTTGAACCGTCCCAGTGTTTAGTGAAAAGTAATCAGAGATGGCTTCACGAATTCCTTCGCAAAAGACCTGGTCCAATAGGGAGGACGACTGCAGTCGCCATTGAAACTGGGAGGGGGTATATGATGGTAACGCCATGTTAAGGAAGACCGGGGAGTGGTCCGATAGTGTTCAAGCTAAATGTTTAATCTGTTTGGTCCATGTGCAGACGTCCTGCGTGACCAGCCAGTAATCTATGCGGGACCATGCTTGACGTGCATATGAATGACATGTACCCTCTTTAGTGCTTGGATGTCGCAGTCGCCATATATCTGTAAGCCCCAGCGTCAACAGACCGTTGTGAACCGACACAGCTGCTTTCTTAGGGGGAGGATCAGCCGTAGTCACCCTGTCCAGTACAGGATCTAGCACCACATTAAAATCACCCCCACAGATAAGAGCCGCGGGAGGTAGCTGATAGAGCTTATCCCATAGAGTATCATAGAATGCAGGATCATCAACATTGGGTCCATATACATTCACAATAACCAACTTCGTATCATATAGTGTTCCCTGCTCTATAATATATCGTCCCCCCTCATCCTCTTCTACGTGTATTGGTACAAAAGGGATGCCCTTCTTTATAAGAATCATAACTCCCCGCGCATAGGAAGAGTAGGAAGCAGCCAACCGCACTCCCGCCCACCTAGTGGCTATGGTTGAGACCGCCCGCTTGGTAAGATGAGTTTCCTGCAATAGGGCAATCTGGATATGGTGACGATCCAGATATGAGAGCACTTGTCGTACTTTTTTAGGATTATTAAGCCCTCTAACATTCCAACTTAGCCATGAGATTGTAGAAATTTTGGATTCAGCCATGTCTATTGATGTCGTTGATGAAGCCTATGATGCTGCCTGAAAATGAGCGTCATGTAACACAAGTTCTGCCAGCATGTCATAACCAATGCAATTACAGTAAATTAGAGTTCCCCAACAAACCCCCCCACCCACTGCAGCACCAGAACCGTGCCGTGAGTACACCCCCCCCACAGACCAAAACAGCCAGGAGGCGGTAGCATCCTTGGGTCATAAAATGTAAAAGGAAAAATAACCAAAATCAACATGTCAGGGGCTCCAAAGGGTGCCCAACCAGAAAAGAGAACCTTGTGGGTAATTCCCATACTGTGGGTCGCTAGTAGCCAACAGCCCCCTGATGAACAGGGTGGGTCGAGACATTTAGAAATAGGCTAACCGGCCAAAAACCCAATGACAGATAATAAGCCCCAGTGCATATCGCCACATGCAAACCAGCATCAAAAGATGAGCAGCGTATATTATCAGGAGCATGAGCAGCAAACAACTCGCATATAATACTCATAACATATTTGGAAATGTGATGAAGATTCAACAGAGATCACAACCAGCATAATGAACCATAATTATCAAGGCAAAGTACATTAGATCACACTGCAAATCACGAGTGACATTACAACTAAGTTCAGTAAGCAGTGCGACTCTCACGTGGTCAGCCTTCAGAGTCGGAGTCCACACCCCTCTCTCGTAGCGACTCCTGCCGCTCAATCCGCCGGATATATTGAAGTGCGTCTTTGGGCGTAGTGAAAATGCGCGCTTTTCCAGCATGCTGAATCTATAGACGGGCGGGGTAGAGCATCGCATACTGGATATGTAGAGTTTGCAGCTTCTTTTTGACAACTTGAAATTCCCGGCGCGCCTGCTGCACAGCTACAGTGAAATCGGGAAATAGTTCCACTTTCATTCCTTGATATTCGAGATTGCCCTTTTCTCTAGCCAAACGGAGTGCCGTGTCCCGATCACGATAATTCAAAAGTCTGGCTATAATGGGACGGGGCGGCACCCCTGGTACAGGACGAGCGGCTAAGGAGCGATGAGCTCTTTCAACTATGAACACAGTAGAGAATTGTTCAGCTCCCAATAAGGTCGTAAGCAGTGTTTCCACGTAGGTTTCCATGGGCCCGGTGTTTGTGGATTCTGAAATGCCGGTTATGCGGAGATTGTTCCTGCGGGAACGGGCTTCTATGTCCTCATTCTTCGCCCGTATCACCTCCAAGAGCTTCTCCATGCTGGCACAGGATGTGCTGACGACCTCCATGCGATCCTCCGTAGTCGAGATACGCTGCTCAGCCTCCGCAATCTGCGAGCCCTGCTTGTCCATTTTCACCTCCATGGTATCCATGCGCAAATTGAGATGATCAATCTTAGCGTCAATAGATTGTAAGCTTTGCTGCATATTCAACATCAGGCGCTCCAATCTTGTATTTGATCCCGCTTCAGGATCAGGGTCAGTATCCGAAGCATTTGGGGTTTGGGATCTTGTGTGTTTTTTGACCTCGAAGTGCAACTTACTCTGCTGCCTGTCCATCTTCCCCATGTTTAGACGCGTTCAGAAGCAGATATTTACAGCAGAAACGGAAGATTGGAGCTCCCAGCAGATGTCGCAGCGCGTATTTCTGTTCCACCACCTGAAGCGCACAGAAGGGAAAGACAGTGTAAATGTATACAGCCCGTCCTGAGTGTCACCCTCCACCCAGCGCAAGCAAATGTCCCAGGCGCTGGATATGAATGCTGGCAAATCCTTAAATGGGAGTAGAGTAATAGCAGATATGCAGCAATTGTGTACAGAAAGAACCGCAGTACAGCCAAGGCGAGGAAGGTGAGTGGTCAACTGTCAGCAACCCCAGGCGAGGCACCACCGATCTGCCCACTCCGATAAATCAGGCAGGATTTAGCGCTGCTGTCCCCAAGCGCTCACTGAGGGCCACAGAAGTCACTAAAATCAAACTCCTCACAGTCGCGCAACCAGGGCTGGTATCGAGCGCTATTTACAGTAGCGCCTCGTGCCGCATGTACACAGTAAGAGTCACAGCAGGCGCCAATGACAAGGAGGTGCAAGCAGTTCTTATTCAGGCAAACAGCCCCCACCAGTGACTCCAACAGTGCAATCGCCCCTCACCGCTGTTCATCCGGAGGCACAGCAATACTGTGGTGTGCCGCGATTCACCAGGAGCCGAGCGGCGGATCCGTCTTTAGGTGGGCGGGCGTCGTCGATAACACAAGACGCGCCAGGCTGCAGAGCAGATGCCGCGATGCGGTAAAGTTACAGCGCCAGTGCGGGCCACGAAAATTGCAAGCGCCACGATAGATGCGCTCCGGACCGTATAGGGAGCAGTGGCGGGCAGTAAGGAGCGAGCAATTGTATGCGGGGAAGCGTTATGTGCAAGTTTGCCCCACCTGACCTCCTAGCGCGTCTCCCGGTCCAGCTGCCACCGATGCAGGCAGAGGCAGCAAAGCGACACCTCACCTCGGTGTCCTGGAGCGCGAAATGGCGGCCGTCCGTCCCGATGTCGAGCTCAGCACCCAGCCTCACCTCGATGTGCTGCTGAGGAATTGGCAGACAGGCAGGCTAGATGAGCTGGGTAGGCGTCTGAAGTGCAAATCACAGTGCCAGGGCAGAAGAGAAGCGCTGCAGTAGATTTCAACGGCAGCTTCCCTCCGGTGCCACCATCTTGTGCCAAGTAGGGTCACGCTACAGAAGTACAGCTCGTTACACCGGGCAGTAAGGTTAGTGGCCCCAAATTGCTCCACTACAACTCCGGAGTCAAAGCATGTCAATTGCAGCCATGGATGGCGCCAGTAATGCAGGATATTAGGCGGATAATGGTCTCGGCCAGCAGAGCAGCACTAAGGTGCGGCCATCTTGCTCCGGGCTCTCTAGCGCCCCCCCCGAGTGGGAATATTTAGGTACTGCTGTGCTGCCTTTGCGTGAAGCATTGACAGCTACCATAGTCTCGCCGTCTACCCTTGTCTTTGAACGAGTAACTGCAGCTACGCCGGCTGTGCGAACAGCCCCCTTTGCGGCTTCATCAGCCAATGAATTCCCTTCAACGTGAACGCCATCACGCTGATGACTCAGTGTATGTATCACGTGAGCCCTTGGTAGTTCGTTTCTCAACTCCACTACCTGTTCCCATAGCATTTTATGCTTAATTGTGCCACCTTTTGCATCTTTGAACCCGTTTTGTTCCCAATGATGTAGATATTCATTGTACGACTGTACACAGTAAAAGGAATCACACACAATAAGTGTGGGGAATTCGTGATCCGTATTTATAAGTGCCAGTATAAGTGCTTTGAGTTCTGCCAACTGAGCCGTGCAGACTCCTAGAGATTGCGTTTTAGTGCAACTCGGATGGAACTTTCCATCGTGCATGCGACCTTTAACAATCGCACACGCCGCGCTGTAAGCTTGCTTACTCCCTATGGCTGGTTGAGCAGAACCGTCAGTGTAAATATTGTATTCATACTGATCTAGAGGCAAAATTTCATTTGGTAGAGGAGATTCTTGTTCGTATTGCAGGAATGCCTGTGTTTTTAAACTTGGATCAAATCTGTATTCAACATCCGTTGCAGTAAGAGAATTAGCCCATTGTATCCATCTTGGATGTAAGGCTTTCGCATTTGGAATGCTAGCTTTTGTAACAGCTTCTAAAGCTGGTACTGGGGTCATGACAATTATGCGTTTTCCCTGAGCCAGAGCTCTTTCTCTTGCTACAGCGGTCTGCACTGCTGTCAGAATTGTTTCTGTTGAAGTGAAACGCATCTCTGCGTTTGTGTACAGGTGTGATTTGTATGCGATTGGTACTGTTTCGCCTTCATTAAAAGTTAAATAAGTGTACCCGCATTGACCCGCTATTACTCGGATCACTAAGTTCTGTGCGATTACGCGTGTCTGTAAATGTTTAGAAGCTATCATGTCTTCCTGTAGGGAACGCAGGATATTTGTGTGTTCCTGTGTCCATTGTCTGACTGAAAAATCAGGTTTTATTAAGTCGTAGAAAGGTTTTACTCTTTCTGCGTAATCCAAAATGTATGTTCGACCAAAATTTAGGAATCCCAGAATTGATTGTAAATTCTTTAATGATTTTGGAGATTGGAGCAGCGCACACTTTTCTAAAAAGTTTGCTGCTAGCCTTTTTCCCTCACTTGACAGCTCGTATCCTAAAAACAGGACTCTGAGGTGGGCAATTTTTGATTTTTTTAAATTAAATTTGTAGCCCTCAGAGGCGAATCCCATAATAATGGTGCTCACCCTGGTCAAGTGCCTCTTTAAGTCATCGTCCGTCAGATAAATATCATCCACATAGGACAATGCTTCTTCATCCAAATTTTGGAGTAACTCCGTTACCCTTGCTGAAAACAACCCCGGGCTATTCTTATACCCTTGGGGGAGTCGGCAAAATTGCCGTTGGGACCCTAACACACTGAATGCGGTTAGATACCTGCTTTCAGGCGCTATATTTTGGCAGAAAAATCCATTTGAGATATCAAGTGTTGTTTTATTTTTTTGTCGCACAATGTTATTCATTAATGCGGCACTGTGTGCATTTTGAACTGCAAATGTCTTTGTGCAAGTGTTTAAATGTCTGTAATCTAAAACTAGACGATATGTGTTGTCAGGTTTGGCTACAGGGAACAAAGGATTGTTCATAGGTGAAGTGCAATTTTCTATCACCCCCTGATATTCAAGTTGATCTAGAATCTCCCTGACTTGTTTCTTAGCTTCCTGCTTTATAGGGTATTGCCTTTGAGCATTTGGGGAAACCTTTAACGGGATCACGTAGTGGGTTGACTCCTCATCACAACCAGCATGATTTTTGTACAGTGCTGGAGCAAGGGCAACCGCCCACTCCTGCGCATATGCATGTTTTAAATGTATGGGAACGAGGTCGGAAAAGGCTGGAAAAGTTATCGTTTCTCCCCTAGGGCACTCCATGACGAATGCAGGCGGCCAGTCTTGTTCTGCTAATAGAATGTCATAACCAGATGACAGATTTTTCCAAAAGAGACCTTTAACTTTTCTGGGTTTGCCCCTCTCCATCCGGAGTGTTATCTCATGTAACTTATGTGGGACACTTACCCGAGTATCAGGTGTTTCCACTGTGATATACTCACTCAACCCCGCTGTCACCAGAAATTCCTTCAGGTTCTGGCGAGCTATCGTTACTTCTGCCGCACTGTCTAGCATCGTCAGAGCCCACTCCCCGTTCAGAAGCTGTGTCCTCAGAATTCTGGGCATGTCTGATCTTGAAACCTGCTACCTTCTTCTTTTTGAACTGAGGTTTTGATTTTTGTTTATCTTCTTTTTTAGATGCCTAGTCCGCAGTGCGTTGCGTGTCTCTGGACTTTGTACGCTCCTCTTGTCTGTGTTCTGACCGTCCTTCCCTCTCGGAGTTTCTTGATGAACCCTGAAAGGAACAAGAGGAATGAGTATCAGTATCCTGATACCTGTCAGGTTTTTTAATATTATCCCTATTCCTGAGGTTATACCTCCTTTCAGAGGGCTCCTGTTGAGGAGACCTGCCTCGGGATTGAGATCTGCTGTCTTTAGACTTTTGTTGTTTTTTATTTTCCCACTTCTTTTTAGAAGAAGTAGGCGTCTGCTTTGTAGTGTCCTTTTCAGGACTGCCCATCAGTTGTGGTTTTAATGCTTTCCCACCTAGACTGTCTCTGCCTAATTCTGCATATGCAGTTTCAATTATTTTGGGTAGTTCGTGTTGTTGATCTACTGGACTGAACTCCCTTAGGCGTTGGCGGATCGCCACTGAAGCTGCTTCCCCCTTAATGTTAGCTAGTATTATGGCTGAGACCTGTTCAAAGTTGTTTAGCAACTTCATCCCTAAGTTAAGGGCAGGCTCTGCTCCATACTCATTTTGTATCTGTTTTAATACTTCAGGTACTACTGCTATTGACGGGATACCATGTGTTCTGGTATATATGGCAGCAAAGACTGAACCCCAAGAGGTGCAGTCCTCTACTTGTGGTGTCAGACCCATGGGCAAGCAGATTGTTAGAATTCTGTGTTTATCACTTGTGGTAGTATTCGGGAATACTGCTTCAAGCTGAGTTATTTTCTGAGCTATCCAAAATGGGATTTGTTCGCGTTTTGCTGGCATTTTGCCCATTATCGTGTGTAATGTTTGTGGAGTTATTTTATTAACTGTACCTTGGACTGGAGTATCTTGTTCTGCAGCTGGTGCAGGCTGAACTGTTAAAGTCCTCATCACAAATTGTGTGAGGTTTCTGTAGATTTTAATTAAATCTCTGTGTTGTACGAGTAAGTCTGGCTGTGGCATTGTGCCAATATCAGGATGCAGTGTGTATGCCGCTAGTATGGGCCATGTGGCTCCTGCTCCTCCGAGCGGGACTAATCTTGCTCTTCCATATACGTGGGGTAGGGCGCCTTTAAACCAGTAATTATGCTCCTGGTAACCTCTAATTCCTCCAAAGGAGTATAGTCCGCTGGTGTTTCACCTTCTAGGTAGTAGTGAAATACATCTGTAACTGGATTTGCTGCTGGGAATGTAACCCATGAATAGAACACCTCTGTTTTATTGGATTCGTGTGCCTCAATCACGAAAATTACATTACCACCCCTGGCTCTTAAGCCATGTTCTAGAAGTTTGATGGTGACTGCCCTTCTGAAATTTGGTGCAATTTGTATTGCATCTTCAGGGTCTTCTTCTCCTAAACCGAAGAGGTCTGTTGCAACTCTCCTTGTTTCGTTTGGTTCTTCCACCATTTTTAATTGGAAGAAGGGAGGTTAAAGAATTTTTAAGATAAGGTGTAAATGCACAATTGTAGGAACTATATGTCCTTCAAGCTTGAATAACCAACAGCCAATAAATAGTATTCTCGTACTACTCAGCTGCGGCGGATTTTGTGCCCACCCACTCCAGACGTCTCTGGGGTTTTGTGAGTAGGTTCTCTGAGAATAGCACGACTGAACAACTCAGATTCTACTGTTAAATACGTACCCAACCAACGTTGGTGGCGCCATGTCGTGTAGCTCCTATAGTACCCCTGCAGGACCTGCGCGTTTGGATAACATATACTGAGGGCTTGGTGGCAGACTGACTCTGTGCACCCCCACCATATATGTTAGCCTAGTTTTGCATTAGCTAGCTCGCAGTGCCACTAGTGTCTCCTCTTATTGGGGAGAGATTAGTTTCTGGCAACCTTAGATCATGACAACCCTGATTCCCTCAGAATCGTGGAAACAATGTACTACCTTTCGCTCAGTCACTCATGCTCACTTATTCGGTTTGTCTCAGAGAGTTACACAGAATAAACAGTCGGGCGTTTCAATAAGTATTTATTGAACAGTTGTTATTCTAGTGTAAAATATATGTGCTGCGGTAACCAGCAGACAATAGCAGAGATATATTATCAGCAGTACGATAAAAGCAAAGGGATAGAACAGTTCTACCATATTGCGATAATCATGAATACATACATGAATATAAAAGCATTATGCAAGTGCGCATACTCCTACGATGCCTAACTAGATGTACCTGAGTGTACCTAGCATATGTGTAGGTCTAAAACTAAGAGCCAAGAATCCTTCTAGGATTTAGTCGAACCCCCATACCTGAATACAGAGAGTGTGGGTCCCCGTCCTGGTCTCGAGTTGGACACCCCGTCAGGGCTGTGTCAGACCACTGTCAGCTGGAGCGACTGCATGCAGGAGCCTCAGCGTCTCTGGTCAGTGTGTCAGCATGGAAGTCTCGGTTCCCTCTGTCTTACCGGGGCAAGATGTGGTGTATTTATACCCTAAAGAGTCTCGGTCCTCAGTAAGGTTTGTATTGGTCTGTCGTTAGACATGAGGAAGACGTCAGGGGTGAAATTTGTACATACATATTATGCAGGTGGTGTATTCCTAGAGAGCCATGCATAATTGATGAGTACAGTGTGGGCCTGTGTTTGGGGAAAAACCCTGCTGTATTCAAAACCACAGGATAGATAACGTTCAGCCCTCAGAGCACGTTGTGTACTAGCAAGGACCAATGTAGGTGAAAGATCATGCCTATATAAGGAATCATAACTATAATAGGACATGTACAGTTATGACCATAATTGGGCATATGCGGCTATGACCATAATAGGGCAAGTACGAATATGACCATATTAGGGCAAATATGAATACGTCCATTTTAGGGCATGTATGAACGGGTCTACATTAGGGCCTCTATACGGGACATAATACAACTTTGTATCTTTTGCGTGGAAGAGCTACCCCAGACTGGCTATGCTCCTTAACTGCTAGCTGTAGTGCCCCTTTTGCTAGCTTGCATTCGCTATTGAACCGTTTGTTATTTGTTATACCAGCGGAACTCCTGCCAGAGCTATTTTTGGTAAAGACAGTATGAAGGGCTTCGTAAAATTCCCTGTCTTCTCTCCTCATCATTTGCCTATTGCTCATCCTAGGATTTGTTGATCTCCTCTTAGTGAGCAAATATCATTAGTTGATTTACTGATGGTCTACTGTACCATTGAGGATATATCTTGATCATAAGCATACAGTGGGTCAAGGGTGAAGAGATCAGAGTCACGAATATAAAGAATTGTCAGAGTTAAGTGATAATGATCTATCTCTACTGATTTCTTTAGAAATAAATCGATTTGCTTTATTATTGCTCAACTTTGTATGGCAAGAATTTCGATAATTAAATCCCATTAAAGTCTTACTGTCTTCATGAAAAGATTCTCCGTAGAGCCAACTGCTTCATTTTAGTTCCATTGAAACTGAATACACAGATATTACATCTTCTATCCCAGATTTCAAGGAGACATTTGTGGCCCTGTCTTCTTGATTCTTTTTGATGATTTTAGTTCCGAAGTCAGTGTTAAAAAAACTAGTTCTGTAGATTTTGGTTAGATGTTAGATTTACCAGTCTCTCAGATCCCAGTGTGATAATAGCAGGACGGGAAATTATGTGGCAAAATGTGTCCTTTTTGATGGGTTTATGATTTTAGAATGCAAAAAAGCAACCTCATATAGGTTGCCCTCTTCTTTCTGTGCTCATAGAAATGTTCATAACAAAACCTACAGCTTCCTGATTGGCTCCTATCTACTGTATACTTGCCAAAAAAAGGTCGCAGCCAATGCCGAGTATTAATCTTACCAATTTCACATAGCAACAAAACCCACAGGGTAACTACCATGGCGATTTTTGCTTGAATGAATGTATTTGTCCTTTGTCATTTAGTGCTCTGTGTGTAATGCATAGGAACTTCAAAGGGGATCTTCTTGCAATTCGGAGCCACTCTAGAGTCTTTAGGACTGCAGAGATGTGGGTTTGTATATTTACATTAAGACTGTAATTGGGTATAAAATAACATCAGGCTGAATTCCATTCCAGCCTCAACTTTGTATTGTGTTGTAATTAGATTTATATAGCGCCTACACGCCTTGATGAGGCTTTGAAGTGCTTTGTAGCTGGTAGCACACTACTCCATAATCCAAAGGTAGTGGTTAATCCAGTGGTTATTAGTTATTGTTGTATATTATTGGGTATTGAATTAAACGTGTGTTCTTAGGAAACTGATAGAGACCTTTTCCTCCAATTTCCCATGGTAGATTAAGTTAGTGGGATTTAGGTGAAATGATCAGCAAGAGTTCAATTAAGTTGAAAATGGGATGAATAGAAAGGTTGTAGCTGGTTGAATAATGTTTGATAACCAGGAGAGAGTACAGAGAAGGTGATGTTGTGATCTCTGATGAGTAGTGAGTCAAACTGAGAAGCATAGGTAGGCTACAAAATATTTGACTGCAAGTAATGGTTACCCAGAAGGCAAGTTTGTGATTTGTGAGGATGGTTATGGCTAGGTTGCTGAGTTATAGTAGACTGTAATGAGTAGAAAGGAAGGTTAAAAAGTGTTATGTGTGGGCATTTTCTTTGATTCTACACTTCCCATGAAACCTCAAATGGAAAGGCTGTCTCAATCTGGTAGTGAGGCAGGAGCAGAGTTTTAGTGTTGCTATATCTTTAGGATTCTTCAGTTTGAGGGCTATATGTGGGCAATTTGCATAGCTGAAGCTGATGCGTTTGAAACTTGTGAGATGATAGATCATTGTGGGAATCTTGTTTTACGCAGTTAGGATTTGATGAGAAAGATGTGTGTGAATTAGAGAGGACCTGTTTTTTAGATACAATCCAATTGAGCGTGATGCCATCCATACAGACATCTTTCAGTCTAAGAACTAATGTATCATAATGTACTATGTCAATATCTGCTGGAAGGTCCAGGATTAGTAATGTAGCTAGACCATATTTTTAGACCATGTTTTAAGGTCATTCCAAATTGTGATCAGGTTTGATTCAGTACCTCTTCTTTTCCAGAATCCTGTATGCCAATCTGAAAGTAGTTGCTTCACTTTTATGAACTCTGAGATCTGGTGAAAAGCTGGTATCTCCGTAATTTTGCTACTGAAAGGTACATTGGAGATTGGTCTGTAGCTGTTGTGGACTTAAGTGTCTAAACTTTTCTTCTTACATGGTGGACGTATGTATGCCTTCTTCAATATCTCTGGGAAATTTCTTGTGTTTAATAAGTTACGGATATTTGTAACTGGTATAAATGCAAATGTTGATTGATGTTTCTTGTTGTAAATTAATGAAGGGCAGGAGTCTAATGAGCATCTGGTTGGGCTGCTTTTAGCAGGTCTTCAAATTCGGAGGCTAAAAGTTCTTGGTAAGATGATATAGATGCAGATAGTTTACCTGTTGTGATTTTTTGGGTTGTTCGATAGGGGAGCGGTTTTGATAGATATGATCTACTAGTTTTCTTTTGGGGGAGAAATGGCATACACTTGTTGTTTTCACCCATTGGCTGCTTTGTCGAGAATCGAGATACAAATACTTTTGGTTGAGAATTTTTCTTAATGTGTATGAGAAGATGAGGGGGTAGGAATTGGTTTTGGACTCATGGTGCTAGGATTGTTGATTTCTTTACCCTCATTGCCCTGGTCAAGTAGGTATATTATGGATATAACTGGGTTTTGAGAGGGTGAGTATGGCCCAGATTGTGTATGTGAAATTGCTGGTGGTGTAGGATTGAGTTTTGGTAATGTGTTCAAACAAAGTTTAGTTCTCTTGTGATATAGTATGGGAAATGCAAAGTTTGTGTGATTGGTGCTGTTTCTTTCTTTTTTTGTTTGTTGAAAGTGGAAGGGGTTTGAGTGAGGCGTTGTGCAGGAATGTAAGCACCTAATTTCAGTGCACTGGGCCTGCTAGGCCCTTTAAAGACCTTTACAGGCCCAAACAAGCAGCACACCTAACCTAATGCATTTTCCCTGGAGGCCCAGGCTGGACACCCTAGAAGCTCTTTTTAAATAGGCGGTGGAGTCCTAGTGATCAGGTGACCAGAACCAATTGTAACCCAAGCTCTAGAGCCAACAGGAACCCAAGCCCTAATGCCTAGACCCAATAGAAGTCCTAGCAATGGAAACTAAAAGAAACCCTATGCCTGTACGCCAAAAAGAACCTAATCTCTAGGTACTATAACCAATAGAAAACCTAAGCCCATGAACCAATACATATCTAGAATTGGCAGCTAATAGAAATCCTAGTACTAAGCCCTTTTTGTTTAATACAGTCATTTCCTTCCATAGCGTCCTTGAGACACTTTGCTTTTTTCTGGTTCAGGTGTAGTTCAGAAAATACTTTGAAAGTAATCCTGTCCTGGGAGATGTTATTTTCCATAATGCCATGTCCCAGACCTTTTAACTGACAATGTAACTTACAGAATAGGACTGCATATGATTTGGTGTCAGGGCCACAATGCATCAACGCATGTCATGAAGCATTGTTAAAGAGCTTGAGAAATGAAAGCAGAGTGCTCAAAATACAGAATGATGCCTGATTAATAGGGACTTACTGATATTTATCATTAAACATATTCCTAACTCTGTGAGATTCTGCTTTGTATGGGTATTCAGCTGTCAAGCAATTGTTTTTCCTCTTTTTTCTTTGCAGATCAAATAGGTATTCCTGACTTCAGTGCAGGAGCCATGGAGAACTGGGGTCTGGTCACATATAGAGAGGCAGCTATCTTTCTTCACCCATCAGAATCATCTCTAAAAAACAAGGAGAGAGCACTTATTGCTATGGCTCATGAGCTTGCACATCAGGTACTAGTTGTTCACTTGTTCATTTACTTTGCAGCCTATTTATCAGAATGATGCAATTTAACTTAAGGTGCTTTAAGGCTGAATTCAGATATCTTGTAAAAAGTCACTCTAATTATGGTAATTTTTAAAAAGATAGTGGATGTACATTTTATAGCACAGGACAGAACCTGCCTCAGACAATCTGTGATGTTAGATTAATGCTTAATAGCCCTTACCTTTGCTATCAATAGTTTGGAGGTGCAGCGGCACAGGGAATCACGGTTCTCAGCTGCAGCCCAGGGGAAACATCCTTTTCCACACAGTCTTTTGCGCTATGCATCCCTTTACTAAACACGGCTGGAGGGATGTGCCACCCATGGGGGTTTGGGAGCAGGGCATGGCCTTCAGTCATGCACCCTGCAGGGTTGGCCTAGTTAAGTATGGTAAAATGCTTCATGTTAAAAAAATCCCATAGAAATTTACTGAAAAAACAATGGTCAAAGTGCCATATAGTAAGGTGAAAATGGCAGTTAAAACATAACATTTTAAGCTAAAACAAAACACTGAAATTCACCAGTTATAGTTAACTAAAGTAACTATAACTCAAGCCCTCACCATACACTGCTTATGACCTCACATAATACATCAATCATGACATATATTATGATATCATTGATCACATCACTATGACATCTGAAGTGAAATCATTGATGAGAACACTATCCATGGCATAATACGTATGTAAGGTAAGTGCAACAAACATAATTACATTAAGCCCCAAACCCATACATAGATCACTTTGCAAATTGCATTCTCATTCCCAAACCAGTAAGTGTGCAAATTTCACATCCCTGCTTTGCTAATTGGAATGACACATCTGACTCTGTATGTTAGTTCACTGGTTTCATAGAACAAAGGAACTGCTGGATTTTACCACTTACACAATTCATAGTGTTTCACTACAGTGTTCACTCTTGATAATGCTCATTTGGTTGATTTTCCCTTTTAGTGGTTTGGCAATCTTGTGACAATGAGGTGGTGGAATGACATCTGGCTTAATGAGGGCTTTGCCACATATATGGAATACCAGGGTGCTGACCATGTTGAGCCAACATGGAACATAGTAAGTGTCCAAAATATATTATGTAAGTATTTACTTCACAACTGCCTTCCCAACATCCATCATAACTATAAAGACACTCATACCTAGGCACAAAGGGGGGACTAACCAGTGTTCACATCTAAAATAATATGTCTACATATAAAATAGATGATTTAATAGCTTTTTTCTTTTTGTTCCAATAACTTTATTATTTTAAAGAAAAGGAGTACAAATAGTTAAAATACCATATAAAGCAATACAGCTTAGTATTGTGAACCATAAATAGATGAGCGATACATAAAAACGAATATATTCAATGCAATGAATAAGGTATACGCAGCAAGCTAATATCTGAATAATCAGAAAGACATTTTCAAGAAACTAGCCGTAGTGCTTAAATAAATAAAACATCATAATAGAGAAAAGGGAGAAAGAAAAAGAAAGACAGAAGAGAATAGTAAGGAGGAAGAAGAGGAAAAAGAGTGAAGAAAGGGGAGAATAAACAGGAGAGAATAAACAGGAGATGGGGACAACTGCTTCGTTGAGAGAGATAAGTTAAGAGGAAGAAACAAAAGGATACTGAGCCACCGAACCTTGCGAAGCCAAGTCCATATATTTATCCAGAGACCTCCAAACAAGACTAGAAATGGAAGGCGTATAGTGCTTCTCTTCAACAAAAGTATGAGCCCCTCGAAGATATGATACCCATGCCAACCAAGTATGATATGATATTAAATTAAAGGATTTCCACTCTGTTAATATAACTTTAACCGCAATTGATATAAGCAAGTCTAACAATTGCATATCCGTAGAGTCAAGGGATAACGGAGTTGGTGAAGCCCATGGACCTAATAGGATTAAAGGTAATGAGAGCTCAAAATTAATACCAAAGATTAATAATAAATGTTTGTGGACCAGCTCCCAAAAAGGTTGTAATAGCGAGCATTCAAAGAACATATGTGAATGGGTGCCAGCAGCTAGTTTGCAACTCCAACAAAGATCGTCATCTTTAAGTTTTAGTTTATGCAAACGAACCGGGGTCCAGTGCAGAAGATTCAGAGTAAAAAATTTAGATTGAATAAGAGAAGGAGCAATCTTATTTCGTAGCGAAAACTTCCCAATGATCTGCCAGGTTTCTTGTGAAATATGTTTAAAAACATCCTGATCAAAATGATGCATCCATTTCTCTTGTGTAACTGTAGACTGTACAGGCCGTGTGTCGGATAAAAACTTATATATTCTGGAGGCAATATGACCTGATCTATACCATATAGAAAGGAGCGAACCAGTAAATGAATCAGGATAAAAGGGTATTTTAGACAGGGCAACTTTTAATTTCAGAAAGGAATAAAAATCCATATTACTGAGATTATACTCTTTAGCTAAAGAGGAAAAAGGAATCGGATCCTGGTTAGAATCATAAAGGTCTTTGACCAACGTAATACCTTTACGAGCCCAGGATGATATCGTATCAGGGTCAATATCAGTCACAATTTTAGGATTATACCATTAAGAAGACCACTTGGATTTATGAATTGGTTTAGAAACTTTTTTGTCTATATGTTTTAATGCATTAATTGTATCTGAGATAATACGACCTGAATATGGTAGAGTCAGCGTAGGCGCGGTTATAAAAGAGGGGGTGGATAGGAGTGCACAACTCCCGTTCGATATAAATCCACGGGGGGGTATTACGGGAATCGGAAGTAAACCAAAGAGCACCTTGGGATACTAAAAAGGCAATCTGATACAAGTTCCAGTCCGGAAGATTACATCCACCCAGGGCATAGGGTTTTCTAAGATGTTTATATGCAATTCTAGCGCGTTTATCACTCCATAAAAATTTTGAAGTAAGAACCTCAATCTCATGGAAAAAAGTTGAGGACAGCTTTATAAACAGCATCGAAGATACAAAATTAACAATAGGAGTTATCATCATCTTCAAAGTTTGAAAACGTCCCCACCAGGAGATGTATTTAGGCGACCAACCTGTCAATAGATCTTTAACCTTAGCTATGATATGAGATTCATTGTATGAGATAGTGTCTGACAGATTTTTACAGAACCAAGGGGCATATTAGCAAGACCCACGTTAAAATTATCGCCGTTTTAGCGGCAGGAAACTGCCGCTAAAACGGCGATAATGGGCTTGCTAATATGCGTTATGGAATTCCAATAGAAGCCCAGGTTAGATGTCCTGCTCATCTAACCTGGGCCTCTATTGGAATTCTATAACGCATATTAGCAAGCCCATTATCGCCGTTTTAGCGGCAGTTTCCTGCCGCTAAAACGGCGATAATTTTAACGTGGGTCTTGCTAATATGCCCCCAAATCCCTAGATATTTAATCCGAGTTGATTGCCATTTAAAACCTACATTCCCCATGTGAGAAGGGAAACACAACGCATTAAGGGGAAACATTTCCGTCTTGTCCTTATTCAGAGTATATCCTGAGACACAAGAGAATTCCTCAATAGTATTGGAAATGGCCGGGATTGCATTCACAATATCCTCAGAAAAGATGAGCACGTCATCCACATAAGCGGCCGTTTTAATTATCTGTGAGCCAAATTGAAAGCCTCTAATATCCTGATTGAGGTTGAGTAACCGAAGGAGTGGTTCTATAGACAGTAAAAAAAGAAGGGGTGATAGCGGACATCCTTGCCTAGTGCCCTGACAGAGATTAAAAAAAGAAGATGTAGCCCCATTAATTCTAATATTAGCTTTAGGATGTGCATACAGGGACATTACTAAATTGATAAACGAATCTCCTAGATTATGAGATTGAAGTACTGCTTGCAGAAAAGGCCAAGAGACCTTATCAAAAGCCTTCTCGGCATCGAGGGCAATCGCTGCCAAAGGGAAGTTAGAAAGCTTCGCTTTTTCCAAAATATGACAAAAAGTCCGGATATTATCTTTAGCCAACCTCCCTTTGACAAACCCAGTCTGAGAGGAATGAATAAGATTAGGGATATGGCTCTCCAAACGTTTAGCCAGAATTTTGGCAAAAATATTTGCTTCCATATTTAAGAGGGAGATTGGGCGGAAGTCTTTAGGGTCAGAATGATCTTTGCCCTCCTTAGGAATTACAACAATAGTAGCCTCAGCAGCTGAACCAGAGACCTTACCCGATGAGACAAAGTTATCAAAAACATCTTTGAGATAATTGAGTATTGAAGATAAAAATGTCTTATAAAAAGCAATAGGGAACCCATCAGGCCCTGGGGCCTTCACTCACTGAGTTGCTCTAATGGCCTGAATTATCTCTTCAGAATCAATTGGTATGATTTAATAGCTTTGAAGGAGGAGAGGTGTGGTGCAGCGGCCAAAGCGGCTGACTCCGGAGCACGCGGCTCACGATTCGATTCCCAGCACTGGCCTCCGCTCAGGACCCTGTGACTCTGGGAAATAGCTTACTTAATCTCCCCGACGCCCCCAGCACCTTGAGACCCCCAGGGATGATTAGTTTGTGCTTTACAAATACCGGATACAAAGATTGCACCAGAAAAACAAATTTCTTGTGACGTAGATATATTCGAAGTTGACATAAACAATGCATCATGTCTTACCATCCTTGTAGCCATGTTTTTTTGTGTTGAGTGTGTTCAAGATTCTGGAAATTTCCCCCAAGGGTACTCTTACAAGAGAGACAAATGCCAGAGTAGGGATCTTTATAGCTCAAATGTCATTAGTTCCGTAAATATTTACATTTCAGTTATCATTATTGCAGATTTAAATAATTTAAAAGTCCACATTTCAAAATAGGATAAAATAGCAGCATGCTTGTGGGTGAGAGTGTGTTTGTGTGGGATAACATGTGTATGTGCAAGCGTTTGTGTCTGTATGTGTGAACATGAGTGTAGTGAGTGACAGGCAGTGAGTATGAATTACTAGGACTGAATGTAAGTGAGTATGAGTGAGTCAGAATGAGTGAGAGTAAGAGTGACTGCAAGTGAGTGAGATGAGGTGAGTCAGAACGAATACAAATGAGTGTGATGGTGTGTGAGAAAGAATGAGTAACAGTGAATGAGTGAGAGTGAGTGTGAGTGTGAGTAAGTGTGCGAATGTAGGAGTGAGTGAGAGTAAGCGTTAATGTGAGTGAGGGTGAGTGAATGTGGCTCAATGGTAGAGCAAGAGACAGTCAGTGTGAGTGAGAATACGTAAGAGTGAGTGTAAGAAACTATAAATTGGCCAGAGTAAGATTGTGTAAGAGTGAGTGTGAATGTACATGAGTAAGAATGAGTGAGTAAGACTGAGACGAACAGAGTCAGTGAGATTGAGATTGCATTGTTTGAGAATGATTGAGAGTGAGTGATTGTAAGTTAGCATTTTGGAGAATATGGTGTCATGCTTGTGAGTTCCTTTGGCACTGGCATATTGAAGGCAATAATTGGCTTACAGGGGCACCAATGGCAAAATACTTGTGATGGCACACGGGACGAAATTCATAACATGACTGGCATCTGCGTCAAAATACTGCCACTTGCATACTAAAAGTAAAAATTGGCAAAGGCTGACACTAGCATACTGGAGGTAATTATTGGCACAGGTGCACAAATGGATAAATGCTAATGCTGGCATACTGGAAGTAATTCTTGGCCTGGACACCCATGGAAAATACTGACCCTGGCATATACAAGCTAACTCTCAGCATATGGGGTAGCTGTGGGAAATTGCTCATGCTGGCATACTTGAGACAATTCTTGGTATTGGGTACCCATTGTACAATGCTGGCACTAGCACAGTGAAGGTAATTTTTGGCATAAGGGAAGACAACCGTGGCATATAAGATTGGGTCAACCATGATAAAAGGCTTGCCTCGGCATACTGGAAGCAAATGCTGACATAAGGGTCCCCCAAAATATATGGATGGTATTAATGGCAAAATTCTGGATGTTGCCCATTGTATTTAGTTGTTGGCATAACGGTGCACCCATGAAAAAAACCTTAACCAAGCACAATGAATCATTTTTTTACATATCTGTGCACACATTACATATTTTATAAAATCGGGTTTAGTCCTAGGAGCGGTAGCTTTCATAGACTTGGCACTTGAATAGTTAAAGCGTGCCCTTTCTATGCCTATGGCTTCTTAGCAAATTCATTTAAAAATTATACTTTAGAATGCACTATTTGACTCTATTTTCTGAAACAAATAGTGATGAGGAGAAAGGAGATACTTATGGCAGCATGTTTATTTTTTGCTCACGTAACACCATTACAGAAAAAAGAGAATCTCTCTGACTTTTTCCTACACATTCTGAGACTTAACACTTTTTAAATCTGACACATTAAACTGATTCTAGTTTCTTAATGCAAGAAAATACTAACTGCTTGTTGGTGCACTTAATTTCACACTACTTTTCAATTGTATTCTTCATGTCTGCAACCACACTACTCTGCTCATCTGAAAAAGCAAGGCACAAAGGATTTAATTTGTTTGCTTGAAGGTTGGTGGGTATGACCAAGTATAATAAGGAGTAAAATACCTCATAATTCCCTGACTTTATAAAGAAACTCAGCCTGTGGGCACATTCCTCTATACAGTCACAGAAATTCTTGGTGAAGTACAATATGTTTATAATTTATGGTAGGGGTTACTTTAACCCAGCTGCAAAGTAAAAATAAAAATAATGCAAAAGAGAAAATGAACCTGGGTACTTTGGGTGGGTCTGATATTGTGTTGTGGAAAATTGCAAAACCTGATGAAGTGCAACTCCAAAACGTAAAAAAAAAAACAAAGATTGCCAGATTTTCTGATTGTCAAATTGAACCTTTTTTTTGTTTAAATGGAAAGCTAAAATAAAGAGGCATTGAGCTACAGCAACAAATGTACTGATGCCACAAATGCCTGGGAACAATAGCTGCTTAACTTGTCTTCTGTGCAACTGTGCTTCTTCTCCTTTCACAGAAGTACCATTGTGGGACTTCCAGGATCAATGATGCTGTCACCACAGTGGCAGCAGCACTGATACACAATGGCAGCCACTTTATTGAATAAGCTCCTATTTTGGATCGCTGAACATATTTTTTATGGCCAGTGTCATAAATCATCATCATGAACCATCATAAAATCGGGTGTCGTACGCCATTCTGTTGCTCATCATAAATCACGTGTCATAATTCATCGGTGTATCATAAATCATTGTGTCACAAGCAGTCATATATTTGCTGTCATAAATCATTCTGCATTATCGTCATAAATCATCAGCCCTAAATCATTTGTTGGTCATAAATCACTTGCTTGTCATAACTCATTTGCATATCCTAGAGTTGTAAATCACCCTGACAGTTCATACATTGTTCTGTTGGTTTCCACGCCCCTTTGCGTGTGGGGGGTAGCCTCTCCCTGGAGTTAGGCTCCAACGCGCTACCTTGCTAGTCTCTTTTGTGCCCTGCCGTCTAGCGGGATCTGAGCTGCGAGCACCGTCTCCGTTTGCCACCCCCTTTTGTCAGGCCTACTCACCCTGCCATAATGCATCCCAAAGTTAGCGGCCCTCCTTCTACACACCGACCTGTCTGTGTGCTTCCATAACCAACCAAATGTACCCTTCGTATCCACCATGCCGCAAGTGAGGCTCATGTCTTCCTGCGGCTCCCCCGTGCAGCCCGATATCCTCTTCGTCTTTTGTTAGGTGCAGCCTGCTAAAAATATTGCCCCCCACAGGTTGCTCCAGAATGTGTGCATCCCTTCCTCCGATAGGTGAACCCCGTCCCGCCCGTAGAGCTCCGGGCGACCTGGGTGGATGAGGCCATGTCTAACACTCTCCAAGCCATTGGTCTTGCAAAACTTGCTTACAGCGATATTCAATTTCCTTTTAGAGTTCTCGACCACCTTGTGTGCCCCACGCCACACCAGCCTGCTAATCAGCTCAGACCAAATGATGACGGTGCTCCCGAAGCACCGCGCTGCCTCCATTAGGTCCCCTTGGATGGCGACGAGTAGCTCTTTTCTCCCCAGCCGGGCTAAGTCGTTCCCACCCAGGTGAATTATCAAGACGTCTGGGTGCCAGGCTGTGTCCGTCCGCCGGTCCTCGAGGACCGCTGGCAGTTGGTCCCATCTCATCCCCGGGTGACCCCACCATCGGACGCATGTGTTGACCGGCCCGCCTCTCTGCCTGTGGCCTCCCCGCTGCCACCACAAATTCATCCGTGAAACAAAAGAGTGACCCACCACCCATACAAGCCGAGGGCATCCTGCTGAGGCAATAATCACAGTGTCAGGAGAATGTCAGGCGTCCACGTACTCATACGCGCTACCGGGTTTGTTTACAGCAGCTGGGGTCTCACATAGGTCCTGTATGCCTTGGACCGGCATCTGCCGATGGCCTTGATCCCTGTCTCGGACATCCCATGCTGGACTGCTGTGGTCGCCGCCCCAATCCTAAATGAAAGTGAACCAAAGGCCGCTGGCGGGAGGCCCGCTCTGCCCAGTGCTTGGCGCATCACTGCTGAGAACTGGAATTTACTTAAGAGGTTACCATCCCTATGCTTGAACCGGTGGCCCGTCCCCGGTGGCCGTGCTGCCATGTAGGTTAGTAGGCAGCATACTGCGCAGCATTTGGGGTCCCTGATGCACTCCAGCCTTATTACCGCATCTTTTCCGGCCTGGTCAGTTTTTGACCTTCTCAGCTGCAGTTCCACCTCCGCCACACGGGCCTGCCGTCGGCTGCCTGTAGGCAATGCTCTGCAGGGTCTGTCCTAGCCGAGGCCACTAGCTCGCTCAGCCTAAATGCCCCAAGGAATGCGGTCGCAAAGGCTGCTTTGAACAGGTTCAGCTCATATGTGTCTTTTGCTATTTCCGACAGTGCATCCATGAGTAAAACCAATCTATTGAAGTCTATGGGCCTACGATTGTCTGCTTTCACCCCTTCCGAGCGCTTCCAACCCTTCATTGCTGCTTTGATGTAATAGAAGGTGGTGGGGTCCTGTCCCGTAATTAACTTGGAGAAGTGTGCTATAGCTGGGCCTGGGCCAGGATCTGGTCCTTATGTTCATAAATGCCCATTGAATGAATTGCTCCACAGCCCCCTTGTCTTGCCTGCTTCTCCCAGTGTCTGGATATTTCCTATGAGTATCACTGTCCCTGCATATCTCTTGTAGCGCTTGGCCACTAGTATCAACAAGTCTGTTTCACCAGAGTCCATAAGTCTTCTGGGAAGGGGGTCATGTCCCTCTCCGCCCCCGGTGCCAGCTCCCTGAATCTGCTCATCTGTGCACGGGAGAGGGCATCTGCCACTTCGTTGTCCACTCCCGGTACATGGCGTGCTTTCAGCTCTATGTTCCCTTCCAACTGTAATTGAACCAAGCGACGCATTAGCCTTAATGTGTCAGGGCGCCTGGCTGTCCCTCTGTTGATTGCCTGAACTACTCCTTTGTTATGAGACCAGAGCGTCATCTTCATGTCGCTCAATTTTTCCTTCCAGACTGCCAGGGCGACTAGAATGGGGAACGGTTCTAGGAATGTGATGTTGCTGATGACGCCCTATTTATGCCAGCTGTCCAGCCATAGTCCTGCGCACCACTTGTCCTCTAGAATTGCCCCAAAACCTGTGCTGCCTGATGAGTCTGTGAACAAGGCGATCTGTATGGCCGTCACCCAACCCTCTCTCCGAATTAACCGGCTGTTAAATTCTGCTAGAAATGTGTCCCGCATGATGAGGTCATGCTTGACCCCTGCCCC
Organism: Calotriton arnoldi; assembly: GCA_963921515.1. Classification (NCBI taxonomy): domain Eukaryota; kingdom Metazoa; phylum Chordata; class Amphibia; order Caudata; family Salamandridae; genus Calotriton; species Calotriton arnoldi. The sequence continues at coordinate 120,612 of CAWUFW010004309.1, read as the reverse complement.
CAACCTTACATGGTGGTGTTTGTGCGTGAGCCTAGCAGTTAACTGAGTTAGGCGTCTGGCAAAGACCCGACCGGCAAGGATGATCCTGGCCGCAAAACTGAGCTTTCTAATAAACTCGCGGAGGGTTGCCTTCTTCCTACCACGTAAGTTTCTAATGTTGACCCTGAATTCTCTTACTTTCGCCTCTGGGAGTCTGGACGTTCCTGCAACTGAGTCAAGCTCAACTCCTAAAGATGTGAGCTGGGTGGAGGGACCTACTTTTTTGTCTGCGGCCAAAGGGACTCCCAGCTCCCCCGCTAGCTCTTGATATGCTGCCCAGGTCTCACCACATACCGCCGACCTTGCTGGGCCTACGAGCAAGAAGTCATCGAGGTAGTGCAATTTGCCCCCTGCGGGGTGCCGGTTATGTAAGGCCCATTCCAAAAAAGTACTAAATTGCTCAAAATATGCGCAGGACACTGAACATCCCATAGGCATTGCTTTATCAAAGTAAGTTGCCCCCTCCCATTGGAAGCCCAGCAGGTGAAAGCTTACCGGGTAAACTGGAAGGATGTGGGATGCGGACTTGATGTCGGTTTTAGCCATAAGGGCGCCATGTTCCGTCGCCCTTACTAGGTCAATGGCATCGTCCACTGTCGCGTAGCCCACTGAGCATACTTCTGAGCTAATGCCATAGTTGACGGACTCCCCCTCTGGGAAGGAGAGGTGGTGAATGAGTCTGAACTGGCCTGCTTCCTTCTTGGGAACCTCCCCCAATGGAGATATCACTAGTTCCTCTGGTACAGGGGGGGGGCAATGGGCCTTCGACCCCACCCAGGGCTATTTCGTTGTCTATTTTCTGCCTCACTATCTCTGGGTGCTACAGCGCTGATTTCAAGTTGTTGGTGCTGCCCGCGTGCAAGGGGTCCTCACATGGTATGACAAATCCTTCTTCAAAACCTTTCACTAGCATCATTGTGCGCTCTTTGTTATGGTACTTGTTAGCTAGCCATCTGAGCTGGTGCGTGTTAATGGGGGATGTGGCTCGCTGGTAACTGCTCAAGTCCTCCAGTCCCCTAGCACCCCCCTTGTCAGTATTACTGCTTCTTCTTTTTCTCTTTCTTATCCCCTCGCTGCTCCTTCTTGCGTCTGCACCCAGCTGCTGGGTGCCCCCCTGCAGGTGGAACATATGTGTTGAAACTTACAAGAGGCCCCCCACATGCACTTATTGGCCTCGTAATTCCAGCAAATGGTGGCCTGCCTGCTGGTGGGTGGTGGTTTCCAATTATTATATGTTTTGGACCTGTAAAATGACCTACCCTTGCCTTTGTGAAAGGAACCCCGAAAGGGCTGCTCACCCTTACTTGCCCATGTTTTGACCTCTTTCGCCACCATCATTTTATGTATAAAACCAGATACGTTCTCCTCATTCCATTCCATTTCAGGGTGGGTCTGCATTTTTAACCTAAAACCTTTATCGTATTCTAGCCATGCATCCCCTGGAAACTGCCTGTGTGCCCCGTGGATATTGACCTCATACAGCCAAAGATCTGCTGCCTTCTGTGGAAATTTCTCAACAATAATGCAGGCCATTATTCTGAAGGCGTCTAACCAATTATCGAAAGTCCTTTCCTTTCTCTCTTTTCTCCTCTCTCTCCTGTACTCATCCTTCTTATCGCACACTGTTAGGTCTAGCCCATCCAATTGTATCTCTAACAATGAGAAAATATCTATGTATTCCTTTCTCCATATCCTCTCCTTAACAGCTAACGGGATGAAACTCGCTAACCCGGTGGCCCTTGTGACCAAGGATGCAGGGCCTGCTGATGGCCTAGTGTAAACCTCAGGGGGTTGACCTGCTCTATCTTGGTTGCTCACTCTATTTTCACTACCCCATGCCTCCATGGGGGATGTCATCCTCCTTCTCTTTCCTGTGCCTGGGTGTTGGGATCAGTTGGCCCAACCGGCTGGTTCCGTAAACATTCATGTCGCGCACTGCCCGGGTCAATAAGATGCCATGGCATCCCTGAGACCCCACCTTGAGGTGAAGAGCCTGCAGCCCCCAGCCCCTGTTGTCGTGTAGTTCCTATATAACCTATACAGGATCTGCACGTTTGGATAACATAAACTGTGGGATTGATGGCAGACTGGTTCTGTGCACCCCCACCGGATACGTTAGCCTATCTGTATTAGCTAGCTCACAGTGCTACTATAATCTCCTCTTACCAAGGAGAGAATAGATTCTGGCAACCTCGGAACATGACAACCCTGATCCCTCAGAATCGTAGAAACAATATACTACCTTTCACTCAGTCACTCGTGCTCGCTTAGTTTGTCTCAGAGAGATACACAGAATAAACAGGCTGGGTGTTTTTAATAAGAATTTATTGAACAGTTGTTATTCTAGTGTAGAATAGATGAGCTGCAACAACCATCAGACAGTAGCAGAGATATATGATTAGCAATACTACGAAAGTAAAGGGATGGTAGAGTTCTACCATCTTGCAGAAATCATGAATATTTACAAGTACATAAAACACATGATAAAAAGTGCGTACTCCTACGATGCCTCCCTAACTAGATGTACCTAAATGTACTTAGCATCTGTGTAGGTGTTATGCCAAGAATCCCTCTAGGATCTAGTCAACCCCATTACCTGAGAATGAGAGAATATGGGACCCCGTCCTGGTCTCGAGTTGGACAACCTGCGAGGGATGTTAGACCACTGCAAGCTGGAGTATCTGCATGCAGGAACCTCAGCGTCTCTGGTCAGTGTGTCATCCGGGATGTCTTGGTCTCCTCTGTCCTTCTAAGCAAGATGTGATGTATATATACCCATAGGTCTCCCCAGGGGTCCTACCTTGCTGTGTTACTGTGTTGGCCTAAAGGATGACATCGGACCTGAACCTTATACAGAGATATTATACAGGAGATGTTCGTCCTGCTGTTAGTCCTGCATAATGTATGATATTCGAACTAGGGGGAAACCCGCGTTCTGAATGCAGTGTCGTATCTAGGTAAAAGGTCAGTCCCTAAGAACCGTTATGTATGTAATGTAGGGAAGAATATAGGTGAAAGGTTGCAATGTTACCTGCGCCTATATAAGGTACCTATAGAGAATATAACACCCACTCCTCTTCCGACTGGACGACATATGTAACTTATTACCGTACTACTAGCCTAACTAGATATTAGTACGCACAAAGCTTAAAAACATCTATTTAGTTAAAAAATGTTTATAACTTCTAAAAAGATTTCGAAAAACTTAAAACTGTTTAAAAAAAATATTTGCAAGCCATAGCTCTAAAGTGTCCATAGTTATAGTCCGAAGCACTATAAGCATTAGAAAGCCATGTATGCCCAATAAATTCAAGGAATGTCAATTTTGTTTTGAGATCCAAATTTGAGTTTTGTTTTAAGAAAGGGCGAATTTCTTCCAGCACACGACGAGCCAAATGAGTCAAATGTTTATGTGTCCTGGCTGGTAGATGCAACATTTTCGTTGCTTGCTTCCGCAGTAGACGGCCCCTGTAGCACCTCGCAGAGTACGTCAATCGAGCACAGATGATGTTCCACACTGTCCACAGCCGGTGCTCGGGCTGATTGTGCGCCGTCCAAAGCCTGGGTGCCAAAGGAGGAGCCGGTGTCCATACCACCAGGTGCTGTTTCTACCTGTGGAGGATCAAGGAATGCGGCCATCAACATCGGAATACGCTGAGGACACTGCAGAACATGGGCCGTTATCGGGTCGAGTAAAGCATTCACGTCTGGTTGCGCACATGATGGGAGTGTCAAACAAAGGTCTAACACGCATTCTTCTCTGCAAAACAGGCATCGGAGGACAGGTAAGATGCAGTCCATCCAGACTGGTCGAAATGACAAGAACCAAGATGCACTTAGTTCTCTTAGGCGAGGCATGCCTAGATGTTGTACCATGCAGTCACGGTATTTACGCTCCAGGAGTGCTCTTTCCATCTCCTTGGTGACTGGGACGTCCATTGCGTAGAAAATATAAAACAGTCAGGATACCTGCTACTAGAAACAGGATAAGCCCTCGTCATCAGCAGACTTGACTACGGCAATGCACTCTACGCCGGAATCAACAAAAACCTCACCCGCAAGCTACAAAACATCCAGAACGCCGCTGCCAGACTAATCCTCAACCTGCCATGACACTGCCACATCTCCCAGCACCTGCGCACACTCCACTGGCTCCCCATCAAGGCAAGAATCACCTTCAAGATTCTCACCCACGCACATAAAGCCCTCCACAACACCGGACCAGCATACCTGAACAGCCGACTCAAATTCCACACACCCCAAAGGACCCTACGATCAGCCCAGCTCTCCCACGCCGTGGTCCCCCACACCAGGAAGTCCAGATCAGGAGGCCGCTCCTTCTCCTTCCTCGCGGCCAGAGCCTGTAACGCCCTCCTGCTCCACCTCAGACAGACAACATCACTCCCCATCTTCACGAGGGACCTCAAAGCATGGCTCTTAGATAAACCTCCTCCTTTATGGACAGGTTCCTGCACCTCCCCTCCACCCCAGCGCCTTGAGACCCTTACTGGTGAGTAGTCGTGCTTAACAAACCCATGATTGATTGATTGATGAGCGGAAGTCGTCCAAAGATGCTCCCGAATACGGAGTGTATTAAGTTTGGTATAATTCCAAGTACCGTCTGAAAGGTGCTCAGAAGTCCAGAACCTATGGTCTTAAAGAGGTGGACAATGACTGTCGTATCAGACATGTTAAAGATACGATTTACCATTTCTGCGAAATGTAAAGGGCAGTTTGTATGAATAAGCACCTGTATCTCTGCCGAAGACCTTGCGATCTAGAGATCAAAAGTCTCTCGAGTGGAGGTTAAGGGCACAGACTTCTGTAGAAGCATGGCTTTCATTCTGCTTAGAGTACCAAACCGTATTAAAGAAACATTCAGTGAAGGCCATAGCGGCGCCTCCCTCACTGTATGTGTCGGTGGAAACAATACTTGCATACAACAAGTAACCCAGTAGCTCACGGTTACCAGATATGCGATGCCCGGGAGCATTCCGCAGCAGCCTTGATTGTTCAGCATCAAGTAACTCCCATTTGAAAGTAGCCTGAATGCTGGAGTAATCACTGCAGCTGGTACACCCCTCAAATGGCAGGACAAGTTCACTACAGAACCATTACAAGCCCCGTGCAGCATTATATCCTGGCATATGAGTGATCCACTTAAAGCATTCTCACAGTTTGTACCGCTTAGAAACACTTCTCGATCCCCACTCCGGCATCGAAATCTTTATGGTAATACCCATGATTCCCTAATGTATTCCTTACCCATCTCGTCATATCTGCCTACCTGCTTTTGTTCAAGGCAATACTGAAACTGAAAAGTAGTGACCGGTAGAGTTATGTGGCCATTGATTAGCCATTCTGTGGACGGTTATTCTGCCACTGTGAATGCTAATCTCTCCAATTTTTCGAAACGCAACATTGTATATTTTGCTCCCCTTTGTGCCATTTCTATTTGTTTATCTGTTAGATTGTATTCAGAAAACAGAGACGTACTGTTGATATAACGCCAAGGCACGTAGCCTGCACGCAAAGATTGCAGCGTCCAGCGTAATAACATAATAGAACTTAATTGAGATTGCCCGTGTTGTAATACGGCCAAATCTTGTTCTAGTATGTCTATCGCAGAAGATACAATGTTGCCTAAGGAATATATCCTGGAGGTCAATGTAGTTAACCTATTGCCTACCAGGTGCTAGAGATTTTTCTAGATTTATACGGCTATTTCCCGTAATCTCTCTGCGGCCTCTTGTTGGGATATTTTCCATATTTCATTGTAGACAGCATAATAGAAACGTTCCTGACGTGGCTTCCTGCGACCTAGTAAAAAATCCCTGAGATCCACAGCCTGTGACAGTAAGGATAAGTGTTTTTTCACCATTGTGAGTGTTGAGGTTTTTAGCCAATCAAGGCACAACTTCCCAACACTGTAGGATGTCACTACCCCTGGATGTTCTCTCTGTACATAACGTGGATCTGGCCTATTGACAGCGAAACGTTCGGTTTTACCCCTGAATCTCGCCTGACAAATATTAGTGTCTGTGGGCCAAATCAACCATTTCTTCCAATCGGGGTCTGATCTGTTGTATTGTATAATGTCATTCAACATAATCTCTTCCTGTGATGTTATGTTACCCTCGGTGTGTGATGGAGTTGGCAGCCGAGGTGTGTTCAAGTCTTTGTTCTTGGCTAGTCCAAGGCAAGACGTCTGTTGCACTGTCTCGTTCAAAAACATGATTTGTTGAGGGATAAGGCATGCTCTAAACAAAGCTTCTGTTCCCTGAACTTGCCATTCTCTAGTACCCCAGACTGATTTTAAGTCTATGGTGTCTTTCCATAAGTCGAAACCTTGTTCAGACAACTGGGCAATAAAGGAAGCAGAGTAAATCTGTTTGGTGTTTGTTAACATATTTTTCTGTTCTGATGTTGGTGCAACCTTATAATAATATGAGGCTGGGTCAGACATATTAAACCCTGAAAAATATGGAAACTTTTGTGTAAATGTCTTTGAACTGCCTTTCGGCGGTGTTGGACAATGTTCCCACTGGTGGTATGTGAACACATTTCTAGGTTTAGCAGATTTATGCAGAAAGTGATGACCATAATGTTGATAACAATACATTGTTTTGAAATCTGATGTGCTTTCCAATGTTTCACTATTAGAAAATGCAGCAGATTTTTCCAAATCAGACAACATGTTATTTACAGTTTCAAAATCCCAATCATCGGAAAATGTACTTGAGGTAATGATATCACTCGATATTTTAAATGAATGAGGAATTCTTAAAAGTTCGGTCGGACCAAATATATCGAAATCAACCTTGTCCCAAACTATACCATCTGGTATATGAACTGCTGTAATGTTCACGGATGACAAGTCTCTTTGTTCTCGATGAGATGATTGATGTGGTTTTAAAATTAAGTTCACCTTTTGGGCAACAGAGCTTTGTCGAAGGTATTTTTCATTAACAAGCATGCTAAAAACTATTACTAAGCCTACCCAGAAAAGAAAGAAAAGTATCCCGGTGATTACCCATAGTTCTACCCATGGTGACACCAGGTAAGTCTTTTTAAGAAAGTTCATAAAGTCTTTAACTTGCTGCTTGCGTGATTTTTGGGCTGGCGTCGTTTCAGGTTCACTTGGATCCAAAGAAAACATATCAAAGTTTATGAAGTAGCCAGAAGCAGTTCGATCAATTGTCGGTATTGCATCAGGATTTGTAGAAATCGTAGTTTGCTCTTGTCGAGGCATGTTGATGTAGACATCTGTATTTGGTCGAATTGAAATTTGTCTTTCATTTTGATTCTGAATTTGAACTTCAGGTTCAAGGAGAATGAGTTCCATAGCATTATTGCATAGTCCATCATTCCGTGCAGGAGGCTCTTCGAATGTGATGAGTCTTTACGTTTGAACTTCTTGAATTGTAGCGAGAGGAGGGCGTCTGCTGCTCTGGAATCCACGTGGCCTACTACTCAGTATCGGCCACATAGTGTGGTTGATTAGGTCGATTGAGACAAATCTTTTCTCCTTTTTTCCGGCAAGAGGCGGTAGAAGTACAGTTCTTGTTCCTTCAACTGCTAGAACCTGTACTGGCTTTTTGTATGTGTCCTGGATTCATTTAGATCCTGTAAAACAGCCAAACAATCATGGATGTCAAAAGGCTTTTCATCCGCCACTGCGCCTTCACAATCAAGATCAGGTACCCACATTCTTGTCCCAAATAGGACCTCCTATGGAGTGACCCCCCCCAGAGAACTTCTTGGCATGTTGTTCAATGCTCTCTGAACTCCATACAAATGTTTCACCCAACGTTCACCCGTGCCTAATACTCTAGCTGTTAAAGACTGCTTTAAGTCTCGGTTTTTCCTCTCCACGACCGAATTTCCCTTAGGATGGTACGGAGAGGAGTATCGCAATGCTCCACCCAATCCTCGCATGGCCTCCTTGTAAGCCCGAGAGCTAAATACAGGGCCTTGGACAGAATGTAATGTGCCAATTGCGTATGTCCCTATAAAGACTCGCAAATCTTTTATAACAGTTCAAGCGTCAGCCGAGCGTTGGGGCCACACCCATAGGAATCTTGAGCAGGAATCCACTGCAACCATGATATACCTGTAAGCCCCATCTCTTTGCAAGGGGCCGCAGTGGTCAAAGTAAACACACGCTAGTGGTTTGTCAGATATTAATAATGGTGTCTGTGCTGGACGTGTTACGGTGGAACCTTTCATCTGCTGGCAGAATTCGCATTTCAAGACATAGTCTTTAGTCTGCTTTGTTAATCCAGGCCACCAATAGCGTTGTTTCAATAAGGAGACAGTCGTCATAACTCCTGCATGTGCAGAACCTATCCCTTCTGGTGCTGCTAGAATTAAACCTAACCTACGATCCATGTTTGGAATTACTCTATCCCCCACTCCAGGAATCTGAACAAATGGAATATTATTGGAATCTAACTTGTAGGAGTACTTGAGTGGAAACCTTTTTGGTACTGCTCCGCTGTTTTTGCGACAAGCATTGACAGCTACCATAATCTCACCGTCTATTCTCGTTTTCGAACGAGTCATTGCAGCTACGGAAGCCGTGCGTACAGCCCCCTTTGCGGCTTCATCAGCCAATGAATTCCCTTCAACGTGAACGCCACCATGCTGATGACTCAGTGTATGTATCACGTGAGCTCTCGGTAGTTCGGTTTTCAACTCCACTACCTGTTCCCATAGCATTTTATGCTTAATTGTGCCACCTTTTGCATCTTTGAACCCGTTTTGAACCTAGTGCTGCAAATATTCATTATATGACTGTACACAGTAAAATGAATCGCACACAATTAGTGTGGGGAATCCTCGATCCATATTTACCAGTGCCAGTATGAAGGCTTTTAACTCTGCCAGCTGTGCCATGCAGTCTCCTAGAGATTGGTTTTTGTGCAACTTGGGTGAAACTTTCCATCCCGCATTAACGATTGCGCATGCTGCGCTATATTGTTGCTTACTTCCTATGGTTGGTTGAGCAGATCCGTCAGTGTAAATTATATATTCATACTGTTCTAGAGGCATTATTTCGCTTGGTAGAGGATATTCTTGTTCGTATTGCAGAAATGCTTGTGTCTTTAAATTTGAGTTGTACCTGTATTCTACATCTGTTGCAGTGAGAGAATTAGCCCAGTGTATCCATCTCGGATGTAAGGCTTTAGCGTTAGGAACACTTGCCTTTGTCGCAGCCTCTAAAGCTGGAACTGGAGTCACTACTATTATTCGTTTTCCCTGAGCCAGTGCTCTTTCTCTCACTACAGCAGTCTGTACTGCTGATAGAATCCTTTCTGTAGATGCGAAGCGCATCTCAGCATTTGTGTACAAATGTGATTTGTATGCAATTGGTACTGTTTCACCTTCATTATATGTTAGATAGGTGTATCCAGATTGACCCGCAACTATACGGATCACTAGGTTGCGTACGTTTACACGTGTCTGTAAGTGTTTGGAAGCTATCATGTCAGCTTGTAAGAAACGAAGTGTATCTGTGTGTTCCTGTGTCCATTGTCTTAATGAAAAATCAGGTTTTATTAAATTGTAGAAAGGTTTTACTCTTTCTGCATAATCCAAAATGTATGTTCTACCAAAATTTAGGAATCCCAGAACTGATTGTAAATTTTTTAATGATTTTGGAGGTTGGAGCAGCGCGCATTTTTCTAAAAAATTGGCTGCCAGGCTTTTCCCTTCACTTGAAAGCTCATAGCCTAAATACAGGACACTGAGGTGGGCAATTTTTGATTTTTTAAAGTTGAATTTGTAGCCCTCAGATGCAAATCTCAGAATTATGGTATTCACTCTGTTCAAGTGTTCCTCTAGGTCATCGTCCGTTAGATAAATATCATCCACATAGGACAATGCCTCTTCATCCAAATTTTGAAGTAACTCTAGTTACTCTAGCCGAAAACAACCCCGGGCTGTTCTTATACCCCTGGGGGAGTCGACAAAATTGACGCTGGGACCCTAGAGCTGAGAATGCTGTTAGATACCTGCTTTCAGGCGCTATATTTTGGCAGAAAAATCCATTTAAGATATCAAGTGTCGTTTTATATTTTTTTCGCACAATGTTATTCATTAATGCGACACTGTGTGCATTCTGGACTGCAAATGTCTTAGTGCAAGTGTTTAAATGTCTATAATCTAAAACTAAACTATATGAATTGTCAGGTTTCATGACCAGGAACAAAGGATTGTTCATGGATGAGGTGCAATTTTCGATCACCCCTTGGTATTCAAGTTGATCTAGGATCTCCCTGACCTGTTTTTTAGCTTCTTGCTTTATTGGATACTGCCTCTGTGCAGTCGGAGTATTTTTTAAAGGAATTATGTGGTGGGTTGAATCCTCATCCCATCCAACATGGTTTTTGTATAATGCAGGTGCTTGGGCTACCGCCCACTCCTGCGCATATGTGTGTTGTAGGTGCCTGGGAATATGGTCTGAGAATGCCAGTAAAATTACCATTTCTCCCTTAGGGCAATCCATGACGAATGCTGGCGGCCAATCTTGTTCAGCTAACAAAATGTCATAGCCAAACGACAAGTTCTCCCAAAAGAGACCTTTAACTGTCCTACATTTGTCCCCCTCCATTTGGAGTGTTATTTCATATAACTTAAGTGGGACACTTACCCTAGTATCAGGTATTTCCACCGTGATATAATCATTCAAGTCCGCTGTCACCAGGAATTCCATCAGGTTCTGGCGAGCTATTGTTACTTCTGTCGCACTGTCTAGCATCGTCAGAGCCCATTCCCCGTTCAGTAGTCGAGTCCTCAGAATTCTGGGCATGTTGAGCTTTATACCTGCAACCTTCTTCTTTTTGAACTGTGGCTTTTGCTTTGGTTTCTCTTCTTTTTTAGAAGTGCAATCTTGAGCGTGCTGCTTGACTCTGGACTTTGTACGCTCTTCTTGTCTGTCTGACCATCCTTCCCTCTCAGAGTTTTTCGATGAACCCTGAAAGGAAAGAGAGGAAGGTGTATCAGTATCCTGATACCTGTCAGGTTTCCTAATATTATTCCTATTCCTAAGGTTATACCTCTTTTCGGAGGGCTCCTGTGGAGGAGATCTACATCTGGATTGAGATCTGTTTCCTTTAAAGTTTTGTTGTTTTTTATTGTCCCACTTCTTCTTTGTTGAAGCAGGTGTCTGCTTAGATGTGTCCTTTTCAGGACTGTCCATCAGTTGTGGTTCTAAAGCTTTCCCACCCAAACTGTCTCTGCCTAATTCTGCATACACAGTTTCAATTATTTTCAGTAGTTCGTGTTATTGTTCTAAAGGACTGAACTCCCTTAGGCGTTGGCGGATAGCCACTGAAGCTGCTTCCCCCTTAATGTTAGCTAGTATTATGGCTGATACCTGGGCATAGTTACCTAGTAAATTCATCCCTAAGTTCAGAGCAGGTTCTGCTCCGTGCTCGTTTTGTATTTGTCTCAATACATCTGGTATCACTGCTAATGACGGGATACCAGGAGTTCTGGTATAAATGGCAGCAAAGACTGTGCCCCAAGTGGTACAATCTTCTACTTGTGGTGTTATCCCCATGGGCAAGCATATTGTTAGCATTATGTGTTTTTCATACGGGCAGTATTCGGGAATACTGGCTCTAGCTGTGTTATTTTCTGAGCTACCCAGAATGGCATTTGTTCACGTTTTGTGGGCATTTTACTCATCACCGCGTGTAATGTTTGTGGTGTGATTTTAGTTGCTGTACCCTGAATTTGAGTTCCATTTGTTGCAACTATTGCTGGTTGGACTGTAAGTGTCCTCATGACGAATTGCGTCAAGTTTCTGTACATTTTTATTAATTCTTTGTGTTGTGTGAGTAAGTCTCCTGGTGACATTGTTTCAATGTCAGGATGTGGTGTGTAGGCCGCTAATACTGGCCATGTTGCCCCTTCTCTTCCGAGCGGACCGAGACTCACTCTTCTTCTTATGTGGGGTAGGGTGCCTTTAAACCAGTATAAGTGTTCCTGGTATGTGAGCGGAACCTCAATGTCCTCAAACGGACAATATTCCACTGGTGCATCTCCTTCTGTGTAGGAGTGAAATGTTTTTGTTCTTGCATTTGCTGCTGGGAATGTAACCCATGAATAAAATACCTCTGTTCTGTTTGATTCGTGTGCCTCAATCACGAATACTACAATACCACCCCTAGGTGTTAAACCATGCTCTAGCAGTCTCAGGGTGACGTATTTCTAAAATTTGGTGCAATGTGTATTGCGTCTGCATCTACCTCCTCGTCTGAGAGGGGCAGTGCTTGTTGCAGTGGGTCTAAGACCTGATTAGTCATTGTTCTCAGAACACTAAAATAGTTTTTCAAGGGAACCAAGATAAGGTATTATGCACAATTTTAGGAACACTGTGTCCTTCAAGCTTGATTAACCAACAGCCAATAAATAGGACTTTTTAGCCTACTCAGCTGTGGGGGAGTTTGTGCCCACCCACTCCAGACGTCTCTGGTGTTTTGTGAGTAGGGGTCTCTGAGAATAGCACGACTGAACTACTCAGATTCTACTGTTAAATAAGTACCCAACCAATGTTGGTGGCGCCATGTCGTGTAGTTCCTATATAACCTATACAGGATCTGCGCGTTTGGATAACATAAACTGTGGGTTTGGTGGCGGACTGATTCCGTGCACCCCCACCGGATACGTTAGCCTATCTGTATTAGCTAGCTCGCAGTGCCACTATAATCTCCTCTTACCAAGGAGAGAATAGATTCTGGCAACCTCAGAACATGACAACCCTGATCCCTCAGAATCGTGGAAACAATATACTACCTTTGGCTCAGTCACTCGTGCTCGCTTAGTTTGTCTCAGAGAGATACACAGAATAAACAGGCTGGGCGTTTTCAATAAGAATTTATTGAACAGTTGTTATTCTAGTGTAGAATAGATGAGCTGCAACAACCATCAGACAGTAGCAGAGATATATGATTAGCAATACTACGAAAGTAAAGGGATGGTAGAGTTCTACCATCTTGCAGAAATCATGAATATATACAAGTACATAAAACACATGATAAAAATTGCATACTCCTACGATGCCTCCCTAACTAGATGTACCTAAATGTACCTAGCATCTGTGTAGGTGTTATGTCAAGAATCCCTCTAGGATCTAGTCAACCCCATTACCTGAGAATGAGAGAATATGGGACCCCGTCCTGGTCTCGAGTTGGACACCCGGCGAGGGATGTTAGACCACTGCGAGCTGGAGTGTCTGCATGCAGGAACCTCAGCGTCTCTGGTCAGTGTGTCAGCCAGGAAGTCTCGGTCTCCTCTGTCCTTCTAAGCAAGATGTGATGTATATATACCCATAGGTCTCCCCAGGGGTCCTACCTTGCTGTGTTACTGTTTCGGCCTAAAGGATGACGTCGGGCCTGAACTTTATACAGAGATAATATACAGGAGATGTTTGTCCTGCTGTTAATCCTGCTGTGCTTCCAAGAAGCCTCATGCATAACGTATGAGATTCGAACTAGGGGGAAACCCGCGATCTGAATGCAGTGTCGTATCTAGGTAAAAGGTCAGTTCCTAAGAACCGTTATGTATGTAATGTAGGGAAGAATATAGGTGAAAGGTTGCAATGTTACCTGCGCCTATATAGGGTACCTATATGGAATATAACACTGTGCACCCAGGCCATTAAATAACAACGGGACAAATGATTTCAAGCATTCCTGCACTATCGCTCCAATATGCTCACCACTTGTTGTGTTGTCTTTTCCACTCGGCCCTGACACTGCCGGCATGGCTACAGGTGGCTGGTCGTCCCTCTTGGGCCCCTTCTTGGCTGCGGGCTTCCTTGGTGCCTTCGCTGGGGCCCTTTGCCTTTTCCGGGGCGCTGGTCGACCCGTGGTTTCCGCTGGTTGCCTGGTTCCTCTCTCGGCCTCCTCCTCCATGTGTGTCCGCAGCCAACTGGTCCCATGTGCCTCAGAAGTTGCCTTGATTTCCCGCAACAATTCTCCTAGCTCGGCTGGCTGGTCCCCTCCATTGCGATTTGCTATCCTAGCCTGTTCTCTTTTAGCTGAAATGCTGCTGTCCATGCGGCGCGGCAGGGTGCTGCCGCCTTATGTATGCTTCAAACTTGCCCCCAAGTGTTTTATCCCGGGGATTGCTCTTTCAGTAATAATCAATCTGTTGTAGACTGATGCGGGGTGCTGCCACCTTATGTATGCACCAAACTTGCCTCCAAGTGTTTTATCCCGGGTATTGCTCTTTAAGTAGTAATTAATCTGTTGTAAACTGATGCTCAAATGATAGTTTGCGACAATGCCCTTTGCTACTTTTTTTTTTTTTAAACGATGCCAAAATTGTTGCAGAGAGTCTGAATAACGCCAGGATTAGCAACCTTTTCGATAAACCCCTTCTCCTACAAGGACTGTCGCTTTTCTTGTCGTTTTATAAGGCGTGAACTCCCCTTGGAGGTATCAAAGTGCTTTGCATATGCGCCAGTCACTTTACAGGCCTTTTTATACAGGATTTACGAACCTGGCTCTCAGCTTTCAATTTGGCCGCCCCGGCCCCGACGATCCAGACGTAGCGCTGCATAGGCGGGGGCGGTTTCAGCCCTGGCCACCCCCTGGGAGGGAAACCCGCTCACCGGTCCGCCTGCCCTCAGTCCGGAAAAGCAGCCGATTGAACTTCTCGATGTGGCGGAGGAAGGGGGGCCCGCTCGCTGCTTCCTGCCTCATGCTGCCCTCTTCACCCGGATGCTGCAGATGCCTTTCAGTAATGGAGTGGGAGGAAAGGGATCCCGCTAGCTGCCTCTTGGCTTCTGCTGCCCTCTCCTCCGGCACGCCATGACGCCTAAGTGGTGGAGCGGGTGAAAAGGGGTCCCGCTCACTGCAGACTGTCTTACGCCGCCCTCTTCTTCTTAGATGCCAGCAATGTTTTTCAGGGCTGTGGTGGTGAAAGGGGGACCCAGTCCTGCTGCCCGCCGTGTCCCGTCGTGCACATGTCGGGCTGGCAGTGGGAAGAGAGATGGCCGATTCGCCATGCGCACTTTAAGTTTTAAGCAACTCAAGTTATGTAATGTAATGTAATGTAACTAGGTACTTGTAAAGCACGCGGCTACTCCACAGAGTGTCCCGGTGCTGAAAAGACCACGAGATAGGCAGTATGCACAAAAGCCGGCAGGCCAAGAACTAATGTTGGAATAACCATGTTTTTAGTTTCCTCCAAAAGACAAAGAGATCCTGCACCTGTCTAAGGGAGAGTGGTAAGCTGTTCCATAGCCGAGATGCCACCACTTGAAAGGAACGACCACCCGTACGGGAGCGTGAAAACTTTGGGATGGACGTCAAAAACTAAACTGAGGACATCAAGGTCCGTTGTGGGACATAATGCTGAATCCATTTCCTGATGTAAGGGGCCCCTGTATTGTGGAGGGCCTTAAAAGCCAAAACTAGGGCTTTAAAAAGGATCCTCTTCCAGACCGGTAGCCAATGCAGGGATATCAGGTGGGGGATCATGTGGGCCCTGGGGCCTACCATGAGAATAGCTCTGGCCGCCGCATTCTGCACTACCTGCAAGCGACCCAGCAGATAGTCAGGGAGGCCCAGGTAAAGGGCATTGACGTAGTCCAGCCTTGATACAATTAGGGCCTGGACTACCGTCTTCCTGTGTGAGACCGGGAGCAGGGGAAGGAAATTCCTTAGCAATTTCAATAGTCCAAAGCAGGTGCCGGCCACCGTTTGAATCTGAGCCTTCATGGATAGGTCCGCGTCCAGCTTGACCCCAAGATTCTTCACAGTACATACTGAGGTTGCAGGGGGGGACATGTCCTGTTGGCCACCATTCACGCCATGCCTCGCAGGGATTGGAGCCGAAGAAAATAATCTCCGACTTTTCAGGATTACATTTTAATTGGTTACGTCTAAGCCAGGAAAACACCTCGGACAGACAAGCGTTGATCTCACTGCCTCTAAAATCGGCACCCTTCTCACAGGTGAACAACAGTTGCGTGTCATCGGCATAAGATACTATTTTTGCGCCATATTCCTCAGCTAAGAGCGCTAGGGGGGCCATGTACACGTTAAAAAGTGTCTGGCTCAAAATCGAGCCCTGTGGAACCCCTACTTCCATAAGGGGGATAGGCGCCGAAAAGGGAGGGGACCAAATTGTCTGTTGACGGCCACTTAAAAAGGAGGCGTACCATCTGAGTACCGTGCCACCGATGCCACACTCCTGGAGTCTTCGCAAGAGTCGGTCGTGGGGCATGGTATCGAAGGCCACGGAAAGGTCAAGCAATACCAATACCGCGTTGCCACCTTTATCTAGAGTTACTTTAATAGTTTCAGAGACTTATAGTAAGGTTGTTTCGGTACTGAAGTTTGCTCTGAAACCTGACTGACACGGGTGGAGTAAACGGTTGGCCTCCACATATTCTGTGGTGACTGCATTTACATATTTCTCCAAAACCTTGGAAAAGAAGGGCAGCAATGATATTGGCCTATAATTGCTGGCTACCAAAGGATCTGCCGCAGGTTTCTTTAAAAGCGGGAGAATTTTTGCATGTTTCCAGCTCTCTGGCATTTGCCCCTCATACAGAGAGGCGTTCAGGACCAGGTTGAAGGCTGGGTTAATCACCTCAACAATGGATGCCAGTACTTTAGCTGGACAAGGGTCGGAGGGAGAGCCGGACTTAAGGGCTTGCATTATCTCAAGGGATTTACTCAAAGTGATAGGAGGAAACTGCATAAGAGAAGGACCAGTAATCAGGTTAGCACGTGGGATCGGACCTATGTTTACTTCCATCCCCTGGGGCAGCGCCTCAAAAGAATCTTGGATGATTTTAATTTTATCATAGAAATAGCAGGCCAGAAGGTTAACCCAATCACTAGTAGGGGCAAATGAGCTGTCAATTGCATTAGGGGATGAAAAGTCTTTTACCATTTTAAAAAGTTATTTACTTTTATTCCCGGCCTGTTCAATTTTGGAGAGAAAAAAAGTTTCTTTTCTTCGCGGACTTTACTATAGAGGACTTTCAGGGCACATTTATAAGTGATTTTGTCCGTGGGATTAAAATTATTCCGCCACGCTCTCTCAAGGTGTTTGCACGCACTTTTACTTTTCCTAAGGGCTTCCGTAAACCATGGGGCCGAGGCTCTGCTGGTTTTTGCTGCCCTAGTGGTAGGCGGGGCCAGCTCCAAAGAACGGAGCTGTATCCAGTTCTCCAAGGAGAGCACGTCACTCTTGAGGTTTCCGCTATAAGGGATAGGATGAAGACTGAGTGCACTATGCAGCGCTTCTGAGGTGAACTGATGAAAGGGCCTAAAACTACTGGCGCGAGGCTCGCAATATGATTGAGGACTGCTTGCCTCCTTACGGACTCTAAAACCAAGCAGAAAGTGATCAGACCATACTATGGGGAGGGGTGCATCCATTTCTATCCTGGCAGTTGAAAAGATCTGGTCCAAAATGTGACCCCTTTCATGGGTAGGGAGGAGGACATAAGGGGCCAGGTTGAATATGCCTAGGGATTCGCACAGCCTCGTGGGCTCAAGTTCCGCTGGCTTGTCCATATGAATATTAAAATCCCAAGTACCAAACAATGACTGTATTTGGCGGCAATAGGGGAGATAACGTGGCCAATAGATTCTGTAAACTTTCCAGCCGGCCCAGGAGATTGTAAATTACTACGCCCGTGATAGATTGGTGGACAGATACGGCAAGAAGAAAGGCAAGGCTCTCTGCCCCCTCTATCTCCGCGGTAGGTAGTAAAGAGCAAGTAAAGGTGTTCTTAAAGACTATAGCCACACCCCCACCCCTGCCCCCTGGCCGATCCTTTCTTAGGATCTGGTATCCAGGGGGGATCGCACTAGCAATGGTGGGGTTATCCCTCACCCTGCTGTAAATCAGCAGGAACAGCCCCGCCCCTCAAACTCGAACTGAACAGCGGCAGTAAGTCTTCATTCATAAATGGTAATGTCCTCATTCATGATGTTCATTTTATTAACTTGTGTTTGCTGCTGCGCTCGCAGCAGGTGGAGCGACACTCCTCTGACCTAGAGGAGGAACCACTGCTGATGCAGCCTTCGGGAGCCCTTTTCAGCTACAGATTGCAGCTTCGCCCCACTGGAGATTTTCAATTTCCAAAAAAGAGACTTAAACCAAATGTAGGAATCTTCACTGCTACTTCATTCAGCACCTCCGCAACGCTGCCGCCTCCTCATCGGACAGCTCCTGCTGCCTTGTTCCACTGAACTTCACCTTCTCAGACATTTTCTTAAAAATTCTTCCAAATCTGATGGCAAGCAAGGACCGGGCCCAATCCACCTCGCGAATCTGAACTGCGCTCTATTGTGGTCAGCCATAACTTTTGGGTTTGTCCAGGTCTCGCTTGACTAGATGCCCGCATCTGGAGTTTTGATCTTTTGGGTGCTAGTTTTGAATAAAAACTTTAATAATTCATAACTCCAGTTCTACTGATTGGATGTTTGCTGTTATGATGTTAAATAATTTATTAGAGTTTTCTCTATTTTTCTAAATTGGTGTGGGATTTTTCTTCTGTTTTTGTTTTCACTTTATTACTGTTTGTGTGCTGCATAAATACTTAACCTTTTGCCCCTAAGTTAATCCTGACTGCTTTTGTGCCAAGCTATCAGAGGGTTAAGCACCGTATAATTCAGTGACTTTTGTGGTTCACCCCAACAGGGTCTTTTACAGGCCCCAGGAACCCCATCCCCTGGGCAACTAAACTGCAGTGTCCCGCAGATTGTGATCACCAGGAGGATGTGTCCTCCACGGGCAGTGGATGGTATTTGGAGTGAGATCCTATGCTCCCAAAAATACTTAGTCCCTGGGGGATGGGGCCCCCTGGGCCCATACAAGACTCTGGGAAAGTGGGTCCCATGCCCCCTACTCAAAATAAAAAAAATGGCCCTGGGAGATGGAGTCCTCAGGCCCTTGAGAGGCTTATAGAGAGTGGCCGCATGCCCCCTGCCCCCCCAGAACAAAACCAACCCTGGGGGATGGAGTACCAGGGGCCCTTAAGTGGCTCAGGAAGAAGTCCCCTAACCCCCCGCCCCCTTTAGAAAAAAAAGCAAATCAGTCCAGGGTCTATAAAAGATTCAGGTAAAGGTGCCACATACTACCTTCCCATGAAAAAAACCAAAAGATTTTGTGAAATGAACAGTATGGTCGCTCATATCACATTTACTGCTCTAGCCGGGGAGTGCCCCATAATACCCTGCAAGGTTTAAAAAAATATATTTTTGGTATCCTGATGGTGCCCCTAAAAGAGGCAGGGGCACCATCAAGTATATTTCTTAATGTTGTCGAGGGTACAGTGAGTGCAGCAACCCCCAGGAACATAAAATAACACAGTAAGTCTCACGGGTTATTGAATACATGATCACAGGAGAGCTTACCATATTTGTTAAAGCAGTTTGAGCTGGTGTTATGTGCTCTTCAGCTGGAGTGTGGGAACCTATTGTGGTTTGTTCTATGGCTGCAATTTTTGGCCTGAAAATTTTTTACAAAAAGACTCAAAGACATGGGCCCAGATGTACGACCGTTTTTGCAGTCGCGAAGGGGAAATCAACCAGTTTGCGACCGCAAAAAAACGGTGGTGGTATGTACAAATGCTATTTTGCAAGTTACTGACTCACAAAATAACGTTTGTGACTCGCTATTAGGAAGGGGCGTGCCAACGGTATCCCTTCCTAATAGTGACTCCAACACCAATTTTATTGTTTTGCGACCGCATTTACATTCGCAAAACACTCGCAGTTTACCACCTCCTTCAAGTAAATGGTAAACCACTTCCAAATGGGAAGGGGACCCCTTCCCCTTTGTGAATGGGTGCGAAAATAATTTTTAAGAGCAGGCAGGCAGGCAGGGATTAAGGAAAACGGGCTGCATACATTTTTTTTTTAAAGCTGCTTTATTGAAAAAGCAGTCACAGACATGGTGGTCTGCTGACCCCAGCAGGCCACCATCCCTGTGAGTGCTAGCCATTCCCAATGGGGTCGCAAATTGCGCTTGCCTCATGAATATTGATGAGGCATGCAACTTGCGACCCCATTGGGAATCACAAACAGTGTCTGAGACACTGTTGTACATTCAGTTTAGCGAGTCGCAAATTGCGAGTCACAATTCCGCGCAATTTGTGACTCGCTAAACTGAATGGTCGTACATCTGGCCCATGTTTTTTTGTTTTAAAAAACTTTATTGAAAATATTTTATGACAATCACTTTTATTAAACATTGCCATGTGGATTTATAAATTATACATTTGGTGACTATTTGACATATGCAAGAGGTTGGCTTTATATATGTGGATATGTTGTTGACCCATTGATAGTCAATAGGCCCGCCCTTTCTTTTAATAGAAATTACACCTTTTATATTGTTACATCATAGAGTCAGCAATGCGCATCCAACCCCACATCTGCTCACAGCCAAAGGCTGTGCTCAGCAGGGCTTTGGGCACCCAACCTCACACCACAGCAGCACCCAATGGGCTTTTGGGTGCATGGCTTGGCTCCAGGCCACGCTCCTGTGCCCAACCCCTGCTGCAGCCAGGCCCTGCACCCAACCGCCGCCATGCAAGGCTGAACGGCGTGCACTGTGGGAGGTTGCAAACCCATGCAGGGTGGGCACAGGGTCTGCCGCAGACCAAATCCGACCCCTAATCCATGCCATGCACAGCAATGGACATCCTAATTTACATAAAAAGCATTGCAATTCACTGAAAAAGCAAAAGCTAAAGTAACGTTATATTAAGGCTCTGTAACAATAGTTTTTTAATGTAAATATATATATAAATATATAGATATATATATCTATATAAATATATATATATATATGTATATATAAATATATATATATATATGTATATAAGGCCAATGGGAGGGCAGCATACTCCCCAGGACTGTCATTGGAGAGCCGACAAGTTTCAAAATTCTTGGCTTTGATGCTTGATAAATGCAGTTGTTAAATCCACATAGATGTGAGGCATCGCCAACCAGTCCAGCCACAACTCGATATTACTTCAAGCTGCCTTTAATGTGCCGAAAACGTCCTTCGCCTGCTGTCGGTTTTCATACACAGCATGCCGCGGGTGTCCGTCAAATGGCTGGGCAACCCTGAATTTGAATAATTCACGACCTTCTTGGTCGACAGAGCTGTGTCGGCGGTGGTTCAATCAGGCAATACATGCGCTCCAGTTTCCACCAAAAGCCTGCTTCTGAACTCACGGCAGGTGCACCGAAATGGGATGGAACCCGTATGTTACACAACAACTACAGCTCATTGGGTGCACTCACAGGACGTGTCAAAATTCTTCACATGAGCGTTTCAGCGTTATGCTCCTCAGTGCGGTAAAAACATTTGACACACAGGCACACTGTTTAAATAGTCCGGTGATTTTAATTGGTGCATTCATGGGCAATGGGAGGGCAGCATACTCCCCAGGACTGTCATTGGAGAGCCAACAAGTTTCAAAATTCTTGGCTTTGATGCTTGATAAATGCAGTTGTTAAATCACCGGACTATTTAAACAGTGTGCCTGTGTGTCAAATGTTTTTACCGCACTGAGGAAAGCATAACGCTGAAACGCGGCTGCGAAGAATTTTGACACGTCCTGTGAGTGCACCCATTGAGCTGTAGTTGTTGTGTAACATACGGGTTCCATCCCCGTTTTTCGGTGCACCCGCCGTTTGTTCAGAAGCAGGCTTTTGGTGGAAACTTGGAGCGCATGTAATTGCCTGATTGAACCGCCGCCGACACAGCTCTGTCGACCAAGAAGGTCGTGAATTATTCAAATTCAGGGTTGCCCAGCCAT
The DNA here is from genome assembly GCA_963921515.1 of Calotriton arnoldi. NCBI lineage: Eukaryota > Metazoa > Chordata > Amphibia > Caudata > Salamandridae > Calotriton > Calotriton arnoldi. Next base: position 98,759 of record CAWUFW010004309.1, on the reverse strand, counting down.
TTGACGGACACCCGCGGCATGCTGTGTATGAAAACCGATGGCAGGTGAAGGACGTTTTCGGCACATTAAAGGCAGCTTGAAGTAATATCGAGTTGTGGCTGGACTGGTTGGCGATGCCTCACATCTATGTGGATTTAACAACTGCATTTATCAAGCATCAAAGCCAAATTTTTTGAAACTTGTCGGCTCTCCAATGACAGTCCTGGGGAGTATGCTGCCCTCCCATTGGCCATGAATGCACCAATTAAAATCACCGGACTATTTAAACAGTGTGCCTGTGTGTCAAATGTTTTTACCGCACTGAGGAAAGCATAACGCTGAAACGCGTCTACGAAGAATTTTGACACGTCCTGTGAGTGCACCCATTGAGCTGTAGTTGTTGTGTAACATACGTGTTCCATCCCCGTTTTTCGGTGCACCCGCCGTGAGTTCAGAAGCAGGCTTTTGGTGGAAACTTGGAGCGCATGTAATTGCCTGATTGAACTGCCGCCGACACAGCTCTGTCGACCAAGAAGGTCGTGAATTATTCAAATTCAGGGTTGCCCAGCCATTTGACGGACACCCGCGGCATGCTGTGTATGAAAACCGACGGCAGGCGAAGGATGTTTTCGGCACATTAAAGGCAGCTTGAAGTAATATCGAGTTGTGGCTGGACTGGTTGGCGATGCCTCACATCTATGTGGATTTAACAACTGCATTTATCAAGCATCAAAGCCAAGAATTTTGAAACTTGTCGGCTCTCCAATGACAGTCCTGGGGAGTATGCTGCCCTCCCATTGGCCATGAATGCACCAATTAAAATCACCGGACTATTCAAACAGTGTGCCTGTGTGTCAAATGTTTTTACCGCACTGAGGAAAGCATAACGCTGAAACGCGTCTGCGAAGAATTTTGACACGTCCTGTGAGTGCACCCATTGAGCTGTAGTTGTTGTGTAACATACAGGTTCCATCCCCGTTTTTCGGTGCACCCGCCGTGAGTTCAGAAGCGGGCTTTTGGTAGAAACTTGGAGCGCATATATGTATATATATATAGATCTATATATATATATTACCTACTGGCGGTCGCCAGTAGGTAGTTATAGTTAGGCCCTCGTTTCTATTCAAATAGCGTTTTTTCTTTTGCCAATATCTTTGGCACCGTTTGACGAATCCTCGCAAAATTGTCAAAACTAGTGGTCCGCTCCGGTCAACTCCTGTCTTGAAAGTTTCGGGGTGATTCGTCAAGCGGGGGCAGAGAAAAAAGGGGGTCCCAAAACGCGTTTTCCCCATGTTAATTTCCATAGGAAAATTTAGACAAAGCTACAGCCCGAACTGCTGAACGGAATTACACCAAATTTAGCAAAAAGGTAGGTCTTGGTTCAGAAAGAACCCTTTGTTTAAATGGTGTAAATCCGTTCAGTAGTTCCTGAGAAATTAGAAAAAGAACAATATCGATATCTGAGCACCGAGGAGGAGTCGCGACTCCTACCAGGCACGAGCTACTTCTGATTGGCTGCCAACACTCTAAACCAGAATGTGTTGGCAGCCATCTTAGACTCGGTAACCGAGTCACAAGAAAAGAGTAAAAAAAGGTAAAAAACAAGAAAACGGGGCAGGGTAGAAAGACCCTGACCCCCTAGGCCTGCTCAGGGAGTCCCACAAGGACCCCCAGGGCCAAAAAAAGCATTTTTTTAAAAAAGAAATAGGCAGAATTTGCGCTGGGTGCGCGAATCCTGCCGAACATTTTAAAAAAACGAAGCGCGGGCTCTCGCACTTCGTTACTAAAAAAGCTTCCGGGTGGGCCAGGTCCCGGGGCCAATATAAAATTAGGGTGTGTGGGCCTGCGGGGGCCCTCACAGCCCCAGGGACTGCCACCTCCCCGGGGCTTATTAATTTGAATGCGGGGGGCACGCGGCCCCCCTCAGCCCCGGGGACCGCCACCTCCCCAGGGCTTCCTTAATAAATGTGTGGGGGGTCCCAACCCCCCACACGCTGCCCCGGGGACTGCCACCTCCCCAGGGAATTTATGTAAATGGGCGGGGGCCTCGCGGGCCCCCCGAGCCCCGGGGACCGCCACCTCCCCGGGGCTATAAATAATAATTAGTGTGGGGGGCTCAAGCCCCCCCACACTGCCCCGGGGACCACCACCTCCCCAGGGCACTTAATTAATATTCAAATTCAGGGGTCCGTTACGGACCCCCGGGGACCACCACCTCCCCGGGGCTTTGAAAATGGAGGGAGGGGGGCCGCGCAGCCCACCTCCTGGAGCCCTTGATGGCCCTGGGGACCGCCACCTCCCAGGGCCGGCTCCTGCAATGTCCCGGGGTGCCCACCCCCAGGACATTGCTGTTTGCTATGACAGGGTGGGAGCATGGCTCCCGCCCTGTCTTAGCAACTCTGCTTTGCTTCCTTGAAGCGAGAACAGGAAAACCTGCTCTCGCTTCAATGAAGCAAAGTAGGATTGCTTCTGAGCAATGGGAGCTGCATGTCAGCAGCTCCCCTTGCTCAAAAGCAATGCCGGCTCCCGCAGGAGGCGGGGAGCCGGCGGGACCGTGGGGGGCATTGGGGCTCCCCCCACGGTCCCCTATGGTAAGGCCAGGCCCCGGGGGATGGGGTCCCCGGGCCCACAATTGGCCTGAGGAGGGGGGGCCACGCGGCCCCCCTCCAAAAAAAAAAACAGGGCTGCCAGGCCCATGGGGTGGGGTACCCGGGGCCACAATTGGCCTGAGGAGGGGGGCTGCCCACCCCCAGGACATTGCTGTTTGCTATGAAAGGGTGGGAGCACGGCTCCTGCCCTGTCTTAGCAAACTCTGCTTTGCTTCCTTGAAGCGAGAGCAGGAAAACCTGCTCTCGCTTCAATGAAGCAAAGTAGGATTGCTTTTGAGCAATGGGAGCTGCATGTCAGCAGCTCCCCTTGCTCAAAAGCAATGCCGGCTCCCGCAGGAGGCAGGGAGCCGGTGGGACCGTGGGGGCATTGGGGCTCCCCCCACGGTCTCCTATGGTAAGGCCAGGCCCCGGGGGATGGGGTCCCCGGGGCCAGAAGTGGCCTGGAAGGGGGACCATGCGGCCCGCCTCCCCAATAAATTAAATATGATTTTTTAAATTTAAAAAAATGGAAAGGCTGGCCCCGGGGATGGGGTCCCCGGGCCCACAATTGGCCTGAGGAGGGGGGGCCACGTGGCCCCCCTCCAAAAAAATAAATAAACAGGGCTGCCAGGCCCCGTGGAGTGGGGTACCCGGGGCCAATAATGGCCTCAGGAGGGGGGCCACACAGCCCCTCTCCTTTAAAAAAAGTATTAAACATGTGGCGATGCCCCGGGGGATGGGGTCCCCGGGGCAGAAATTGGCCTCGGGAGGGGGGCCACGCAGCCCCATTCCTGTTTTTTAATTTTTTTTAAATAAAAACGGGTCAGGCCCTGGGGGATGGGTCCCCAGGGCCCCAAATATTGTAAAAGAAGGGGGGCCACACAGCCCCCCTACTAACAAAATAAAATTTTAAAAAAGCCGGCATCTCGCCGGAGGCCCCGCCCCTCCCTGCAGCACTCTGCAAACGTGCCCCCTGGTGCGTTCTAAGTTGGGGTATTAAGTCCCATTCATTCCTGAGGGTCCCTGGGGGCCAACTAGCCCACCAGGTACCTCCAGTATGCGCCACAGAGCTGCGTTGCAGAGAGGTGGTCCGAGGCCATGCCCCTTTTTACACCACTCTGCAAACGCGCCTCTTGGCGCACTGGTGGTGGGGCGATGAGGTCCTCTTGTGTGGACCTCAGGACACAAGTACTGGAGGTAAGATGTAGGCTAGTTGGCCCCTTAAGGACCCCCAGCAGCGAAGGGGACTTCAATCCCCATCCAAGAGCGCGCTAGGGAGCGCGTTTGCAGAGTGGTGGGCAAAGGGGGCGTGGCCTGCTATGAGAACTTAGCAATCCTGCTGTGTGGGACTTACTGGAGGTAATAGGAGGGGTAGTTGGCCCCAAAGGATGTCGTTATGTTATCACTGTTTTATAGAGCGCTCGTACACCAGTTGGTTTCTTGGCGCTGAAAACAACTAGAGGATAGCCAGCCCGGAACAGATCATGCGTATGCTTGTGTGAATAACCAGGTTTTGAGAGATTTTCTAAAGGTAAGTAAGTTGGTACTTAGTCTAATATCCAGGGGGATGGAGTTCCACAAGCGTGGAGCCAAGATTGCAAATCTGCATCCCCCTTGGCGCTTCAGCTTGAAAGATGGCACTGTGAGAAGGTGGAGTTGGGCTGAGCGGAGGTTACGTGAGGGGATGTAACGGGAAATGAGGTTGTCAATGAATTTAGGGCTACAGCCATTGAGAGATTTGAACACCAGACAGCCGGCTTTAAAGGCACAGCGCTGGGGAACGGGAAGCCAGTGCAGCTTCCTAAGGATAGGGGAGGCCTGTTGCCATCTGGGCTGATTGAATATTAGTCAGGCCGCTTGGTTCTGTACCATCTGAAGTTGCCTAGTAAGGCCAAGTGGAAGTCCTAAATAAATGGAGTTAGCGTAGTCTAGGCGAGATATAACCAGAGCTATCACCACCTGTACCAGTGCGGCTTGGGACAGTAGCCTGCTTATTTTTCAGATTTTTCGTAGTTGAAAGAAGCAGGCGGAAACCACCGTGCCTACGTGCGACTTTAAAGACAAGTCGTTACCTATGGTGACCCCTAAACTTTTTACTGAGGTAGAGGGGGCAGGAGGGTAGCCACAGTCGCTGGGCCAATATTGTGGGCCCCACTGATTTTGGGCTCCACCCGTCAGTATTAGCTCAGTTTTGTTGGGATTTAATTGTAAGTGGTTGTGGTCCATCTATTGCCGGATGAAAGTCGTGGTAGATTGAAAATCAGATATTGACTGTGGGGAGTTGTCAATGGTGAACACGAGTTGGAGGTCGTCTGCATAATTAAAGATTGTCACTCTTCTTTCCTTCAGAGATTTAATCAGTGGGAAGAGATAGAGGTTAAATAGGTGCGGTGAGAGCGAGGAGACCTGTGGAACCCCGCAGATAGTTTTTAGTTTAGGGGCGGTGAAATGGCCGATGTGGACTGCCTGAGTGCGATTTTCTAGGAAAGAGTTGATCCAACTAAGGGCTGGGCCCTGGAAGCCAGCCTCGCAGAGACGGTCCACCAATATGTTGTGGTCGACTGTGTCAAATGCGGCCGAAAGATCAAGCAGCACCAGGGCTTGGGGAAGACCTCTGTCTGTGTTACCACGTAGGGAGTCAAGTATTGCCAAGATCACTGTTTCCGTCGAGTGTGCTGGCCGAAAACCTGCTTGGCTGGGATCAAGAAATCCCGTCTGTTCCAAGAAGTTGGACATGCATTTTGCCACATGAGCTTCTATTAGCTTGGCTAGGTAGGGAAGTAAAGAAATGGGGCGGTAGTTTGCTAGCGTTTGAGGGTCTGCACCAGGTTTCTTGAGAATGGGGACTACTATCGCCTCTTTGAACGCATTGGGGACACAGCCCTGGGACAGGGAATGGTTTAAAAGGGCAAGGGCTGGGTCAGGGAAGGCCATGAAGGCTGTTTTCAAGACGTGAGGAAGGCAGGGGTCCAGGGGAGAGCCAGATCTAACTTTGGCTAGTAGGTTATTTAGGGTATCTGTGTCAATGGGTGGGAAAGCATCCAGAGAACGGGTGTTCCTGGGTGTGGGCACCGTGATGGATTGCGGGGTACTGAGAGGGATACTGGCCTTGATGGCAGTGATTTTATCAATAAAGAAATTATTCAGAGAGTCGCAAAGAGCCTGTGACGGCTCAGGTTTGCTTAGCACTCTCTCTTGGTTGGATAGTTCGTCAACTATAGTGAATATTTCTTTAGCTTGGTTGTTGGAACTGAGGATGCGTGATGAGAAATACGCTGCCTTTGCTGCGGAGATAGCAGTTTTATATTCTTTCAGGGCCTGGGCATATGTCGTTTTGCCTGCTGGAGAATAGTCCGTCCTCCACTTTCTTTCTGTTTGGCGGAGGGAGCGTTTTTGAGATTTTAGCTCGAGGGAAAACCATCTCTGAGCCTCATGCCGGTGGGTGAATCGAATTCGTTTAAGTGGAGCATGTACGTTGCTGGCCGTTAAGAGCCAAGATGAGAACATTTCCTCGTGTTTATTAACATCGGGAGTAGGAGTGGGAGCTGCGTTGATCAGCGTTGTGAGGAAGTCGTTGTCAATGGAGTTCCATTTTCTGGCTAACCCCCCTTTTAACGTGGGCCTTTTTCCTGTGGATGAGTGCTTTAAGGAGAATTTTACCAGGTAGTGGTCCGACCATACGCAGGGTGTGATGGATAGAGCTGATACCACCAGATTGGTGGTCCAGAGTTGGTCGAGAGTGTGACCTTTTAGGTGGGTGGCTGAGAAGATTTGTTGGGTGAAGTTCAGGTTTTTAGTAGTTCGGTCAGCTCGGTGGAGTGTGGTCCTCCTAGAGGGTCATTTGCCCAGTAGTTGAAATCCCCTATCAGGAGAATTCTAGTGTGACTGGTAACAAGGGGAGCGATTTGCTCTCCTAAAGAGTGGGGGAACACAGGCATGTACTGAGGGGGCTATAGAGTAGTATACATATGAGAGGGGCTGATTTAGAGTCAAATTTTATTACTACGTTATCTGTCGCGGGGAGGTTAAGCAGGGTGAGGGCGGAGAAACTCAGCTTTTTTGGGGGGCCAACTACCCCTCTTGTTACCTGCAGTAAGTCCCACACAGTGGGATTGCTAAGACGTCTAAGGAGGACATGCCCCCCTTTCTCCAACACTCTGCAAACGCGCCTCCTGGCAGACTACGGGATGGGGGATGAAGTCCAATTTACTCCGGAGGGACTTTGGGGGCCAAGAAGCCCTGTAGGTACCTAATCTAAGTTCTATGCAGCGGAATTCCTGAGCAATGGTCGGAGGCCCAGCACCCTTTCTCCACCACTCTGCAAATGTGACTACTACTTAAAAAAGCGTCTTTCTGCACCTCTGACTTAGAGGTAGTTTTAATCCCCCTGCCCTATTCTGTACTAGGACCTTACAGAGGAGGTCATGCCAATCACAGGGGTACACCAACGCATAGTGTTCCCTAGTGTATGTAGGTGTTTTCACTGTATTCTAAGTGTCTTTTAGCATAGCACTGGCTCTTGGCCTGGTTAGTCAGAGTCAGTTACCACCAGTACCCATCAGCAAAAAGTTGGGGGCACAGGATGACTTTGCAACAAGGCCTCTTTCTGCTCCTCTGTCGGTTGTTTGTGCACATTTCTTGCTTCTTTCTGCACCTTTCTTCGTCTTTCTGGGCTTCTGTTTCCTCTTTCTGCATTTCTGTTGCTTCTTTCTGTGCCTTTCTTCCTCTTTCTGCACATGTCCTACCTCTTTAGGCATAGTTAGAAATTAGCATTTAAAAATCCTTTGAAATTCACTGAATAAACCACAGGTTTCAGGGACGTTACAGTTAGAAATTAGCTTTTCAAAAACCTTTGAAATTCACTGAAAAAACCATAGGTTTCAGGGACGTTATAGTTAGAAATTAGCATTTAAAAAACCTTTGAAATTCACTGAAAAAACCACAGGTTTCAGGGACGTTATAGTTAGAAAGTAGCATTTAAAAAGCCTTACAAATTCACTGAAAAAAACCACAGGTTTCAGGGACGTTATAGTTAGAAATTAGCATTTAAAAAAACCTTAGAAATTCACTAAAAAAGCACAGGTTTCAGGGACGTTATAGTTAGTTGGACATTTCACTCGTACAAAACCAGTGAAATTTGGCCATTATAGTTAGTTCAGCTAACTATAACTCACGCCTCACAATGCACTGCTGATGACGTCACATATTACATCACTCATGACATGGTCAGTGACATCACTGATGACATCACTGATGACATCTCAAATGACATCACTGATGACATCACTGATGACATCATCCATGTGATAATTTGATGCATCTTCTCACACCCTAATATAATCGTTGATACACCCACTGTAAATTACAGACTGCCATTCTCAAAACCATAGACACTCCAACACCAATAACTACATACCCACTTACTGATTCTTAGGTCTACACACCCATCCACTCACTCACCCATACAGTCACTCATACTTTCAGTCACTCATCAGTACAGGACTACAATATGCACTCATACACCTATATAGACACTCACACACTGCCACTCATCCATAGAGTTACTCACACACCTAGTCAGTCATGCAAAGAATTAATCACCCTCCCATTTACCTACCTATACAGTAATACACACCACCTCACTTACTCATACAGATACTAACACATACACTCTTTTACAATCACTGATACAAGCACACACTCATCCATACAGCCACTCTCATAATCACTCACTCTCACATATAGTCATTTATATACTCCATCAGTCACATATACTGCCTTTCACATATGTAGTTACTCACACATGTACCACTGAGACATCCATTCACTCACCAACACATCCATACACACACTCACCCACCCATACAGTCTATCACAGATGCACTATTGAATCCCTACACCCAGTGAATCACCCACTCACACATCTATGCACAGAGTCACACACCCCCTACCCACACAAACACTCAGGCACCCATACAGATACTCAGACAACCAATCAATAACCCATATAGACACTCATGTAGCTATTCACCAGCCCATGCAGCCGCTTACACACCAACAGACAGACTGATACAGACATTCACACAGTTTAGTCACTAACCCATGCATTCAGTAAGATACGTTTAATCACTCACTTATAGAGTCAGTCACGCACCTAGTAAATCATCCATTCAGACACTCATACACCCACTCATTCTTCAATACACCTTGGCCTATATATATTAAACATATTTAAACTTTACAGAAACACACAGTCACTAGATGATGTCATGAGTGATGTCATCAGTGATGTCATTTGAGATGTCATCAATGATGTCATCAGTGATGTCACTGACCATGTCATGAGTGATGTAATATGTGACGTCATCAGCAGTGCATTGCGGGGGCACGAGTTATAGTTAGCTGAACTAACTATAACGGCCGAATTTCACTGGTTTTGAATGAGTGAAATGTACAGCTAACTATAACGTCCCTGAAACCTGTGGTTTTTTTGTGAATTTCTAAGGTTTTTAAATGCTAATTTCTAACTATAACGTCCCTGAAACCTATGGTTTTTCAGTGAATATATATATATATATATATATATATATATATATATATATATATATATATACAAGCAATATATATATATATTCACTGAAAAAACCATAGGTTTCAGGGACGTTATAGTTAGAAATTAGCATTTAAAAAACCTTTGAAATATACTAAAAAAACATAGGTTTCAGGGACGTTATAGTTAGAAATTAGCATTTAAAAAACGTTAAAAATTCACTGAAAAAACCACAGGTTTCAGGGACCTTATAGTTAGTTGGACATTTCACTCGCACAAAACCAGAGAAATTCGGCCGTTATAGTTAGTTGAGCTAACTAAAACTTGCGCCCCCGCAATGCACTGCTGATCATGTCACATATTACATCATTCATGACATGGCCAGTGGCATCACTGATGACATCACTGATGACATCATCCACATGATAATCTGATGCACCTCCTCATACCCTAATATAACCTTTGATACACCCACTCTAAAATACAGACTACCATTTTCGAAACCATTGACACACCAATACCAGTTACTACATACCCACTCACTGATTCCTAGGTCTACACACACACATCCACTCATTCACCCATACAGTCACTCATACATGCAGTCACTCATCAATACAGCACTATCATATGCACTCATACACCTATACAGACACTCACATACCGCCACTCAACCATAGAGTTACTCACACACCTGGTCAGTCATGCAAAGAATCAATCACACTCCCATTTACTCACCTATACAGTTATACACACACCACCTCACTTATTCATACAGATACTAACACATACTTACTCTCTTATACAATCACTGATACAAGCACACACTCATCCATACAGCCACTCTCACATATAGTCATTTATATACTCCAACACTCACATATACTGCCTTTCACATATGTAGTTACTCACACATGTACCACTGAGACATCCATTCACTCACCAACACACCCATACATACACTCACCCACCCATACAGCCCTTCACACATGCAGTCTTGAACCCATACACCCAGTGAATCACCCACTCACACATCTATGCACAGAGTCACACACCCCCCATCCACCCACACAGATACTCAGGCACCCATACAGATACTCAGACAACCAATCAATAACCCATATATACACTCATGTAGCTACTCACCAACCCATGCAGCCGCTTACACACCAACTAACAGACTGATACAGACATTCACACAGTTTAGTCACTAACCCATGCATTCAGTAAGACACGTTTAATCACTCACTTATACAGTCAGTCACGCACCTACTAAATCATCCATTCAGACACTCATACACCCACTCATTCTTCTGATTGTATAAGAGAGTAAGTATGTGTTAGTATCTGTATGAATAAGTGAGGTGATGTGTGTATAACTGTATAGGTGAGTAATTGGCAGTGAGATTGACTCTTTGGGTGACTGACTAGGTGTGTGAGTATTTCTGTGGTTGAGTGGCAGTATGTGAGTGTCTGTATGGGTGTATGAGTGCATATATCAGAGGCTGTATTGATGAGTGACTGAGTGTATTAGTGACTGTATCGGTGAGTGAGTGGATGTGTGTAGACCTATGAATCAGTGAGTGAGTATGTACTAACTGGTATTGGTGTGTCTATGGTTTCGAGAATGGTGTTCTGTATTTTAGAGTAGGTGTATGAAAGGTTATATAAGGGTGTGAGGAGGTGCATTAGATATTAATTGGATGATGTCATCAGTGATGTCATCAGTGATGTCATTTGAGATGTCATCAGTGATGTCACTGACCATCTCATGATTGATTTAATATGTGATGTCATCAGCAGTGCATTGCAGGGGCGCGAGTTATAGTTAGCTCAACTAACTATAACGGCCGAATTTCTCTGGTTTTGTACGAGTGAAATGTCCAACTAACTATAACGTCCCTGAAACCTGTGATTTTTTCAGTAAATTTCTAAGGTTTTGTAAATGCTCATTTCTAACTATAACGTCCCCGAAACCTATAGTTTTTTCAGTGAATTTCAAAGTTTTTTAAATGCTAATTACTAACTATAACGTCCCTGAAACCTATGGTTTTTTCAGTGAATATATATATATATAGATCTATATATATATATATATATATCCTTCCTACTGGCCTGGCGGTTGCCAGTAGTTAGTTATAGTTAGGATGTAGTTTCCACAAGAAGAGTGTTTGTTTATTTACCAATAACTTTGGTGTCGTTTGACAAACCCTCACGAAATTTTCAAAACTAATACATCAGTCACTTCAGCTGCTGTTGTGAAGGTTTCAGGTGATGCATTAAGTGGGGGCCGAGAAAAAGGGTGTGTCCCAAAACACTTTTTCTCCATGTTAATTTCCATAGGAAATTTTAGACACGGCTATAGCCTGAACTGCTGAACGGAATTACACCAAATTTGGCAAAAAGGTAGCTCTTGGTCCGGAAAGCACTCTTTTTGTTAAATGGTGTAAATCCGTTCAGTAGTTGCTGAGAAATGTAAAGATTTCTCAGATATACAACTGTGGCCACGGTGGATCTGCGACCCCTCCTGATCTCGTGCCTGAGATCTGATTGGCTGCCAACAACTCTAACCAGGAAGTGTTGGCAGCCATCTTGTGACTTGGTTGAACCGAGTCACAAGAAAAGGATTTTTAAAAAAGAAAAGGGGGCAGTGTAGAAACACCCTGACTCCCTGAGTTTCTTTGGGGGTCCCCCAGGACCAAAAAAACATATTTAAAAAAAAGAAAAATCAGCAGGAGTCACGTTAGATTCGCAACTCCGGACAAAAACGGAAATAAGAAATGAAGCCCGGGCTCCCATGCTTCATTTAATTTAGGCCCCCATGTGGACCAGGTCCCGGGGTAATTTAAAATGATGATGGGGGCCCCGGGGCCCACCTCCTCCCCAGGGCTGAAGACAAAGGAAATACAGGGGGTCATGCTGCCCCCCGCAGCCCTGTGGACCGCCATCTCCATGGGGCTATATTAAAAAATAATGCATGGGGGCTCAAGCCCCTCCTCGCAGCCCCAGGGACAGCCACCTCCCCGTGGCTAACTCACATAAGTGCTGGGGGCCACGCGTCCCCCCGCAGCCCCAGGGACCACCACCTCCCTGGGGCTATATGAAAAAATAATGTGTGGGTGGGCTCTGTCCCCCCACGCGGGCCCGGTGACCACCACCTCCCCGGAGCAACTCTATATTCAAATACATACGGGGGCCCACTGCCCTGGGAACCACCACCTCCCCAGGGCTTAATTAATGGTGGAGAGGGGCTGCGCGCCCCCCCTCGCGCAGCCGTAGATGGGTCTGGGGACTGCTCACACCTCATCCCCCTCAACTCATTCCCATCCCGGGTCCGGGGGCAGACTGGCCCCTATTTTCCCACTCACTATACAGTTTGCAGCTCTGTAACAGATCACAAGAGGTGCAAGGTATGATGGTACCACAATCATCTCAAATTCACACTTTTCTCCAAATACAAAAGAGTCCTTGCATTTTAGGGAGAGAAGACCTTCTTTCTTTATTCCATGCCGCTTTTCATGTCTAGGGATGCGTTTCGGCACTTAACTGCCTTTTTCCCGATCTGATTCACCATGGTGATTGCATTAATTATGCAATTATCCCTTCCACAAACACTGAAGAAATATTCTCCATTTGTCTTTAGCAGCCCACCTCGTCAGTATAAACGTCATGCCATGTAAATGTTTTCCAGATTGCACGGTGAATATTGTTAACTGTTTTTAAAATAACACAACAATCAAAACGGTTTGATTCTTTAAATTGCAGCAAAATAGTTTCATTGTTCACTTTAAAAATTATGACAAAAGTAAGTCATGACTATTTCTCCTCTTCAGTGTGTGGTCAATACCTTCATAGTGCCCTGCTTCAAAATCCATGCAGTTTCATTGGTAGAGATGGTCCTCTCTCGGGAATAACTTCCCCTCCACCATGATTCAGTTTGCGAATCTGCGCACCAACAGCAATATCGCGATTGGCTGTCCTCAACCTGACAGGAAAGTTGCTGCCTCCATTTTATCGACCGGAGCACAGTCCTAGGGCTTAAGATTTTAAGTGTGAACTGATTGTTGGAGTTAGGGTAGAGGTACCCTAACCCCATGGGTGTGTTAGAGGGCTCACAGAGGGACCAACGAATCCCTTGTGTAATTCCATGATGGATTTGTGAATCTTGGTGCAATTAAAAAAAGAAACACACACACTCACACACCCACTCTCAGGCCCACACAGGCACTCACAGACCCACATAGGCACTCAGTCACCCACTCACAGCCCCACACATGAACTAACACACCTACTCACAGACCCACAGAGGCACGCACACACCCACTCACAGACCTACACACTCACTCACACACCCACTCACAGACCCATAGCGTAACTCACACACCCACTCACAGACCCATACAGGCACTCACACATCTACTCACAGATCCACACAGGCACTCACACACCCTCTCACAGACCCACACAGGAATTGACATACCAACTCACAGACCCTCACAGGCAATTGCATACCCACTCACAGACCCACACTTACACAGACCCATAGTACCACTCACACAAACACTCACTCTCCAATACAGACACTCACACACCCACAAACTTACCCATACATCAACTCAAACAGCCACTCACTCACCCATACTGCCACAGACACAACCACTCACTCACCCTGAAAGCTACTGACACACACTCACTTTCCCATACAGCCAATCCTAGAGTCACTTACTCACTTACACAGCCACTCACAGTCTCACTGACTCACCCATACATCCACTTACACAGACACTCACATACATATACAGCCACCCACTCACTTAGCCATGCAGCCACTCACACAGCCACTCACAAAGCCACTCACTTACCCATACAGCTGCTCACACAGCCACTCACTCACCCATACAGCCACACACACACAGCCACTCACTCACTTATACAGCCACTCGCAATCCCACTCACTCAACCATACAGACACTAGCACAGCAACTCATTGACCCATATAGCCATTGACACAGTAATAACTCACCCATACAGCCACTCAGACAGCCACTGACTCACCCATAAAACCACTCATGCAGCAACTCCTTCTCCAATACAGACACTCATGCAGCTACTCACTCAATAGTCACTCACACATTCACTCACATATCCATACAGCTAGTCACACAGCCACTCACTCACCCATACATCCAGTATCACACCTACTCACTCACCCATAGAACCACTCACTCACCCATATAGCCAATCACAGACTCACTTAGTCACTCATACAGCTACTCACACAGCCACTCATTTGTACATACACCAACTCACACAGACACTCACTCACCCATAAAGCTACTGACACAGCCACTTACGTACCCATACAGCTACTCACACAGTCTCTCACCCATATAGCCACTCACACAGTCACTCACTTGTCCATACACCTAGTCATACAGCCACTCACACAGCCACTCACTTGTCCATACACCCACTCACACAGCCACTCACTCACCCATACAGGCCTTCACATACTCATAGAGTGACTTACAAACCTACTTTCACACTCACACAGTCACTGATACACCTATACAAACACTAAAACACTTAATCAAACTCACCTATATGAATACATATACCAACAGGTATTTAGACATTCACAAACATATAACGTACACTTTTTCTTTCTTTAAACTAGGAAAGGTGGTTCTAACAAGAACCTTAGGTTTTTTGTAATTTTTGTACTTTTTTGTTTTGTTTTTCAAAACATTGTTTTTTCTGTCTCTAGAAATCAAAATTATAAAAAATAAACTGTAAAAGTAAAATGCACTGAACTTGTGCAACAAAATTTCCAGAAAAAAACGTTTTGCTTCTTGCAGCCTCAAGCATAGAAGCAACACACTGCCGATCTACAGTCAAAACTTGATTGCACAGAGTGAAAATGTGCCTTTTTTGCTAGTTCTGGTACTCTTAAAGGTGGTTGTTGAGTAAGTGCACCCAGCAGTTGGACTCCAGGTGCCACCTGCACCACACCAGCTCTTGAAGTGCTCAACTGTTCCATCTGTTCCCTTGCTAATTGCCATGGGTGTATTGTTTTCAGGTGCTTTAGCATGGAGCTTGTGGCATGCAAGTACTTTTTAGATGTACTACTAGACAAAATTCTATCACAAAGTTTACATTGCACGTGTTTAGCTATAACTTTTTTATTCTCTGGAAGGGATGGTAAAAAATCTCTACGCAATTGATTCTGTTTTGGGTGCAGGTTCCTTTTCTGGTTAGCTGTCTCTCTGGGGCTGCTCCATCTCCTCACTACCTCCAGATGCCATTTTTGAAAAACAGTCCAAAAACACAAAATAGAATCCAAGTGTAAAGCTGTATAAGGAAAGTGTGAACTGTAGCACCACACCCGAAGAACACAAAAATTGTCAGGAACTTCCCATACAAATGATTGAGCGGTGTTTAAACAATGTCCTGTGTCACATGGGATTTGCGGTGGTGACGTTGTGACGTCTTCGCGAATCCGGAAATGTGTATTAAAACAATCTTATAAAGTAAAATTACTTCTTGAACATAAGTTTCTATGTGATTTTAGTAAAACACTTAGCTAAAACATTACTTTTATAACTTGTATATATGTTTTTAATTGTTGCTAAAAGAATTATGCCTGCTTCACAAATGTCCCCCAGAACCAGAATGTATGTATTGGGATTCGCGGATTAAAAAAATAAAAAAAGAAACAATGTGTTGTTTTACAAATAATTAACATTATGTAATTTTATATATTTAAATACTTTTTAAATGTAAAATATTACAACAATAAAATCAGTACAAAAATGCAACGTTAAAGTAATATTATAGTTAGGTGTGTTTTATTAAAATATGTTTTAAAAAAAACAAAACATAGAAATTCACTAAAAAAACTAAAGGTTACACAGGCATTATACGTAGGAAAAATAAAAATTAAAAACCTTAGAAATTCACAAACAAAACAAAGGTTACAAGAACATTACAGTTAGAAAATAAAATTTAAAAAACGTTTTAATAATCACAAAAAAACAGGTTACAGGGACGTTCTTATTAGGAAATAAAAAGAATTTTCAAGTTAAAATTCACTTAATAAACAAAAGTTAGAGGGATGTTATCGTATGGAAATAGAATTTAAAAAACCTTAGAAATTCACTAAAAAATCAAAGGTGATAGCGGCATTATAGTTAGGCTCAGTTTACACGCACAAAACCAAAGAAATTCAGCAGTTATAGTTACCTGAGCTAACTATAACTTACGCCCCCACAATGCACTGCTTATGACCTCACATATTACATCACTCATGACGTGGTCAGTGACGTCACTGATGACATCTCAAATGACATCACTGATGACATCATCCACCAAATAAATGTCATTATATTTTTTTTTTAAAATACCATTTATATTTTTAAAAAGTAAGAAGAAGCCACAGGTGAGACATGTACAACTGACAACTCACTGTAATCTTATCAACTACTACACTCACCACCAAATAAAAATGTCTCTGCGGATAATCTTGTCTCTTCTAAACCACTACTCTAAACACTAATGACCAAAGTAAAATGTCTAAACGTATAGTCTAGTCTATTGCAAACCACAAAAACACTATTCATGAACCTGGAAAGAGGTTTTAGTGCAAATGTCAGATTTACACAAATCACTACAACATACAACCATTAGAGAGGTCTTAGCGGACAGGCCACTGTGTGACAAACCACTAGTGAATTTATTCTTCATACTGGAGAAAGGTGTGAGTAGACAGGTGAATCTGTTGTAAAAGTCAACTACACTGAGCCATCACTCTAGAGAAAGGTCTTAGGGCCTTATTATGAGTTTGGCAGTCCGATGGACCTCCAAACCCATGGTGGTGTTGCAGCTACTGCTGCACCAGTGGTCCGACCGCCCACATTACAAGTAGGATGGTTGGACTGCCGTGATCCCGCTGCAACCGCCAGAGATCTGCGATCCCTGGCGCTCTTGCAGCGGTCTGAGGCCCCTAATGTGCTGGTGGTGCTGCTGCGGCACCGGCAAGCATTTTAGGAGTTTCCTCGCCATCAGTTTTCATGGCTGTGCGATCGCCATGGAAAAGTGTGGTGGTGAGGAGAAAAAGAGTGCCCGGTATGCCTCTGCTCAAAGGTATGAATGCAGGGGGGCAAATGGTGTGCCCCCCTGTATGCATGCACCCCCTTTTCCTTCAGGGTATGGACTTGACAGCCCATGCCGTGCAGGAACTGCTTTTGACGTTCCCATATCGGTGCCTTTTTCATAGACACTGCAGTGGGACCACCAAAGAACCGCTCGCCAGAGACAAAAAAAGTCATAATCTGGCGGGCAGTTGCTTATGGCTTTGGCCGTCTGGGAGGTGGGCGGAAGCATGGTGGCCCTGCTCCAAGACCTCCAAATTCATAATAGAGCCCTTAGTGAACAGATGAATTTACTGCAATCTACTACTACAATCATTCATCACAAAGGAGAGAGGTCTAAGGAAACTGGTCAGTATGTCATAAAACAGAACTATACTCTGCTATCACTGTGGAGTGAAGTCTCAATAAACAGCTTAGCCTTCATAAAGCACTACCAGGCACTTGCATCAGTAGGAGACATGTGTCAGTGTAGAGGCTAGTTCACTGATAAATAGTACACCCGCTTTAAAAATGTGATTATATATCAGATGACGTATTTTGCAAATAGTATCACTTATTAGTGGTGCAGAAGAATAGTAATTTAACTGATGCAGAACCTTAGTATATATCTCTAAGTCTCAGAATCTTTTACAAAACACGCTCACTGGATGATGTCATCAGTGATGTCATTTGATGTGTCATCAGTGACGTCATCGGTGATGTCACTGACCATGTCATGAGTGATGTAATATGTGAGGTCATAGCAGTGCATTACGGGCCGTAAATTATAGTTAGCTCTGTTAACTACAACTGCTGAATTTCTAAGGTTTTGTGCATGCAGGATCTGAGCCTAATTATAACAGCCCTGTAACTTTGTTTTTTTAGTGAATTTCTAAAGTTTTTTATTCTATTTCCTAACTATAACATCCCTGTAAGCTTTGGTTTTTAAGTGGAAAAAAAAATATTTATATATATATATACGCGCACACACCTGCATACCTTTATATGTTTCTTCTGCAGATTATTTTAACCACTGACTGTTTTTGCAGAAAGATTTGATGCTGTTTAATGAAATCTACCCAGTCATGGACTTTGATGCCTTGGCCACCTCCCATCCCCTGTCTATGGAGGAAGATGAAGTTAATACTCCAGAAGAGATCACAGCATTGTTTAATCTGATATCATACAATAAGGTAATAATGTTATTGCTATCCTCCTTTTAGGCAACTTTCAATTTATGAAATGCATTTTTTTGTGTCCAAGCTCAATTATGGACATTTGTGTTTACCTCTGTGGGGGTGTGACTGTTTACTTTTGCCTGCATAAGCAGGTGAAGATGCAAAATGCCAAAAGTTTTCTGAGTTAAAGGGCTAAAGTTTTTTAACAGCTGTATCTAATTTCATCTAGCTGGAAATCCCATGGAACATGTGGTTGCTGCAAATAGTTTTCATGGCTGTTTCCCAGGACGGTTAATCAGGTTGCCAGCTCCGATTAAGAGCAGAAAGTCAAAATGCGCTGCATATTTCTTCTCCTCCTCTGCCGAGCTCCCAGGCTCGGGACCTCTGGTTTTGTGAAGGAGGAAGAATACGAGTCGTAAGGAACATGGTAATCTGCGGCTGCAGTGTCACATTCACTGCCCTGCATGATAGCAGAACTATTGTAGCTGTGGCCCAGGACCCCTTTATGCTATTTTGCAAAACTGCAGAGTTTTTATTAAAAATATTCACTGTTCATAAACACTAAGTTTCACAACTGTGCACTGCTCTGTTTACAACAGTAGTTGCATGGCTCGATTCTACTACATCGCGTGGCCTACTTGAGCTTAATACAAGCCTAGAGTTCAAAAAAGATTTCCTGAAGTTTCTGGGTACCCTGAACACCTTGTACAGTACAACTAAAATATTACCTTCCTATCAGAGTTTTCTAGACTAACCATTGCACAGTCAAATGGTGGACCAAAATCTGGTTGGATGCTTAAGACTAGTGTCACATGGCCCGTGGGGACATTGTCGTCTTCCCTAAGTTAGCATGAGCACGCTGCAGATTGTCCGCTGCTTTGCACACGTTACTACATGAGCTTATTTTGCAAATGCTTATTTTGATATTTTCACATGAGAACCCACGGTTGTGTTTACTCTTTGCAGGTTCCTGGGATTTAGTCTGAACATTGTGAACAAGGTCGAACAACAATGTCCCTTGTTATTCTGTTCTGGTCAGGCCCTAGCACCTAGACAAAACATACAGATGCAGCTGTTGTTTGGAATACGTACTTTGGTTTTATTTAAATACACAGATAGGTAGCACACACTTGGAGAGGGACCTTTCCAGGGAGCAGAGCATGACAGCACATATGATGTAGAACTACCATCTATAGACTGAGGTACAGGGTCTGCAGATAACACCCAGAGATCTTCTAATATATAATCATCCTGCATCTGTGCAAGGGGAGGGAGGTTAGTCTACTCTGTCCCTCACTATGACAGCTCCTTTTATGATGTACAGATTACTTGCTATGTTGACCGTATTTGTGCTATGCATTTTTCTGCTTATTGTGGCATGTATACTGCATATTAGAGCACGTTAGTTCAAATAAATATTTTAAACTTGTTTGTGTCTCTGTCAGATCTTTTTACAAGAGTGTGAGCGAAAGAGTGTCTCTTGTATCTGCGATCCCTGAGAAAGTTGGGAGTGTTGTGTTCTGGGGTGTCTAATCACTTGTTCCTCTGTAAGTGAGTAGGAGGGCAAGTGAGACACTATAACTAGTCGGTCCTGGGCTCATGGGTACTAAGGTGGTAGGATGACTCAGTCCCTATATACTAAGGTCCCACAATCCTATGCATAGTTCTGAGTTCGCGCAGAATCCCTGCAACATGGCGCCACCAACATATGGTCTGATACTTATTCACGGGACCCCTGAGTAGCGCTTGTGCTTGTCCACAATACCCTTTCACCGCTTTCCGGGGACGCCCAAGGCAGAAGGGCTTTGCCTCCTACAGTTGTAGGATACACCTGTTTCTGTAGGTTTTTCAAGCTTGAATTCCCAAAGGTTTCTACGACCCATTTTGCGCTACCGTTTTCTTTGACTTTGCATAATATATGGCACAACCAGTCGCACTTCTGGCGCATAGCCGGGGGCAGTTACTTAACATTTGATCAAGCACGGAGTCCCCAATGTGGGGGCTACCTTTATTTTCGTAGTGGAAGCGGATCCAGCATACCGCTTCGAAGTATTTTATTTGTGGGTTACATTTCCCGAAGTTAATGCTAATGTTAATTTTTTTCATACTTACACGGCCGCTGCTCCTCCGACAGCGTATCGTCCTTATGCATTGATTTAGGTTCCGTTGACGTCCTGGGAGCATACCATTTGGTTTAATGGCGCCCTTCCTCACCCTGTCTCTTTTTGTTCGAATGGGCCACTTGTCTATTGATGGGGCTACTTGGCCTGTTTTGGCCAGTTTTACACCACATCCCAATTATCTCAATGTTACTATTGTGGAGCTACGTTTGCTATATACACAATTAGTACATCTTCATAGACGAGTCATACAGTTTATGTCTTGTGCAGTTTTGGCAGCTCCGGCAGGAGCTGCTCCTCTGGCCCCAGTTCAGGGCAGGGGTATTGTGATTAGTCCCATCATGATTAACTCAGTGATGGGCGAACGTCCTCAGAATCTTGAGGATCCTCCATTTCGGATAGCACAGAAAATTGAACAGATTGAAGCTGTTTTCCCACACTCGAGTCCTGTGGAGAAGCACAGGATCCTTACTATGTGTTTGCCAAGTGGTTTGATTCCCCATCTAGCGGATTGCAATACCTGGGGGATGGTGTTTGCATCAGTGTATACACTGTGCTTTGGCACCCCTTCCATGAGCATTCTGCTGAGCGTTCTTAAACGAGTACAGGATGAACATGGGGCTGGCCCAGCCCTGGATCTGGGAATGAGATTAGTGGGAATGTTCCCTATTGTCTACGATATGATTCTGGCTAATATTAAGGGTGAAGCAGTTTGCTTGCAGGTGTGCCATCTCCTAGCGGCGGTGGCGGATGCTGATCGGGAACGACAGTTGCCGATTATTTTTGTGGATGTTTATACCTCCCTAGGTCGCAATAATTTGGGAGTCAGACCAGTTACACAAGTACAAACTAAACCCCCTCTGGACAAGGAGGGTCTTCCAGTCTTTCCTAAGAAGGGCGGGAACACACATTGGCAGCAACAGAAGCCTAGGTCCTGTGCGGGTTCGCCTCCACTTGACGCTTCTAAGCATAGATATGATTTCCGTGACCGCTCTAAAATTAAGTCACCTGAGAGGTTTCAGGTTCCTGATCCCCATTCTCTTCGTTCCTTTCAGGAATAATCTAATCAACAATCTGGCGGAGGGGGACGACAGGATCGCAGACTAGGGTGAGTCCACGCAACAAAGGTGAGACCTGCAGCACCAGTTTGATGTGAAAGTCAAATGGGAGGAACCACCTCAGTATCGTGCCCCGTTTCAGAAGAAAAAAGTTGCCGCTTTGATAGCAAAGTATGCCACAGATGGTGAGAACCCTTCTCCTGGACAGGAGTTGGGCAGTAACTCCACCAGCGTTTGAGGGTGAAAGCAACTTACACTTTTATTACAGTTGAAACCGCGGACACCCTCTTAGCTCCCCCTGATAGAGTTTACCACGTTGAACTTCAAATAGAAGGAGTTATTAAACATACAATAAATGCAGTCTTTTGGGACAATTTGACTTCTTCTTATGACATTTTGCTGGCGGAGGTTGATTGCCTTCCCCCGTTTGTCCTCGCTACCTCTAGGGGCGAGGATGGTATTTTACTGTCTTTCTCTCAATATGTCCCAGAGGAGACTAAATAAGCTTATGCTTCGGAGTGGGCTCTGGCCTTAGCTCCTGCTTTATATTGCAATCAGGCGGGTTGGGATAGGTATTCACCTCTGCATGAAATTCCTTTGCGATCTACACCTCAGCCTCAACGGCAATATCCCATCAAACATGATGCTAAAGCTTCCGTTAGTGACATTCTGACACAATTGGAATATCAGGGTGATATTGAACCCTGTGTTTTGTCAATGAATAATCCTCTTTTTCCAATATTGAAACCGGACGGTTTGTATCGTATTGTTTTAGACTACAGACATTTGAACAGTCATGTTTGTACCTTTGCAGTGCAGAACACGGATAGCTCTGCATTAGTTAATAACATAGTACGTAGGAAGTTCAAAACTACGCTAGATATTTCCAATGGATTTTTCAGTCACACATTGGCTCTAGAGAGCCGTGACTTGACTGCATTCAGTGCTCTCGGCAATCAGGACACTATGCGAGATTGCCTATGAGGTATAAGAATAGCCCTGGGATTTTTGCTGCCCGCATAGTGTTGATTTTACATGAAATTGACCCAGATGCATTTTCTTATGTCGATGATGTATACTTGACAGACAATGAATTAAATCTGCATCTCATGCGTGTGGATCACATAATTACACATTTTTCGATTTTGGGTTACAAATTTAACTTTGCGAAGTCCCATATTGCCTTCTTGGCAGTTCTTTTTCTCTGTTATGAACTGAATAATGAGGGTAGGGGTTTAGCACCCCACTTTTTGGAGAAATGTGCTCAATTGCAACCTCCATCTACCCTCAAAAAGCTACAGTCTTTGCTGGGTTTCTTGAATTTTGGCAGAACTTACATTCCAGATTATGCCCAGCGTATCAAACTGCTCTATGCATTGAGACAACCCTCTTTCTCATCTTCCAGTTGGCTTCCGGAACACACTGCGGTTCTGCGGTCTCTGCAGACTGATCTGCTTGCTACTCAATTCTTATTGACACAAGACCATACTACAAATTTGGTCATACGGATTGTACTGGGGACATTAGGTTTCATCTACGTGTCTTTTAATGAAGGGGACACGGTTTCCATAGCATATAAATCGCATTTGTATACTCCTGCAGAAATGCATTTTTCTTCTAATGAGAAAATTTTAATGGCAGTACAGATGACGATCCTAAAGGAACGCTCTCTGGCTCAGGGCAAACGCATTTTCATGGTCTCGCCTGTGCCCGCTTTGGAAGCTGTCACCAAGGCGAGCATGCCCAATTCTAAAGCACTGCATCCTCGTTGGATACAATGGGCTAGTTCATTGACATCGGCTGATGTCAATTTTATCTTTGATCCTTCTTTGCAGACACAAGAGTTTTTACAATACGAACACATTCCTCCTCTTCCTTTATCCCTACTCCCTCTTGATCAGTATAAATGTATCATTTACACTGATGGGTCTGCACAACCGACTGTTGGTTCTAAACATGCTTATTCTGCAGCCTGCGCTATTGTGGCAGGCACGACAGTGGATGGTGATTTTAAATCCTCCATGGTTCACACACAGTTTCTTGGGAATTGTATGGCGCAATTGGCCGAGTTACACACTTTACTATTAGCTCTCGAGTTTGCTGATCCTGAAGTGTCTACTCTTGTAGTGTGCGATTCCTTCTACTGTCCACAATCCTTTAATGTAAATTTTTTTTGAGAGGGACCCCTAGCTCAAACCAGGGGAATAGGGTACTATTGACAAGTAGAAGAGAGAAATCCCTTGGTGGAAATATATATTCTATTAATACTGGGTCGCTAAATTCCCAGGACAAAAATTGTGGCCCAAATATTAGAGAATTCTAGGTTGAAGATATTCCTACACAACTAAGAAAGGTATATTTAAAAATTCTTGACTTTATTTAAAATTAATCACTTCATATAAAACACATTACACTTAAAATGACATCAAATTAACATACCTATTAAAATACTTTGTTTGCATACATTCCGAGCAAATGGAAGTACACTAAGAATACAATACAGTAGTTCAACACGAAATATTTTTTTTTTTTTTACAGAAGCTTTGATCTCTAATATATGACAACAAACATTAAACAGAGAGACAAATATAGACAGTGCAATTTGTCATTAAAAACACATCCGATTGGAATAATTCAGGTGCAAATCCTAGATACAATCTATAATCCTTATCTAAAGGGTGAGCTGTTTCCACGGATTGTGTTGAATAAAGCGTCAACGCGTTTCGATGGTTCTACTGTTTACCCATCTTTATCAAGACAAAATATACGTCTCTCTTGAATGGCACTATATGGTTGCCTTTGATCTCAGTCCTGCAGGCAAATACAATGTATTAATATTTCATATAATTACATACTGCTTGTTATAGGTGGCTAGTAGTTTGCACCAACTTAATTTCTCATTCATTTTTTCTCAGATATTTCACTTTTATACCTATTACCTTAAGTATTATTAAAATCTATTCATAATTTCTAAAATTTCATAGACGTAACATTCATAATCTATCTAACATTTAAAATGTAAACATTTAAAATTCTGCCCGTTAGCACTATCGGATGGGCTCCTTTTAGTGTATACCTATTGTCAATCTCCCACCCCAAGTGAGCCTAGTCACGAAGCTAATGGGAAAAACAAACAGGAGGTATTTTACCTTATATCATTTTACTGCCACCTCCATAAATTTTGACCTTTTGAGCATGTTCATAACCTCTGTCCAGAGAGTCTAGAAAATATATATGTGTCCATATCAGTGGTAAATATATATTGATTATTATGACAGGCTTGAATATTGTTATTATATTTTTTATATATAGGCAATATCCTGTTCTCACCTCATAAAATCATAGATGGCAATCCTTATTATAGCTTCAAAACTAAGCGATATTTCAAAATA
This sequence comes from Calotriton arnoldi, assembly GCA_963921515.1. NCBI lineage: Eukaryota > Metazoa > Chordata > Amphibia > Caudata > Salamandridae > Calotriton > Calotriton arnoldi. The sequence continues at coordinate 73,765 of CAWUFW010004309.1, read as the reverse complement.
TGTCGCTCTGTCTTTTACATTAAAATCGTGGATTATCAATCTGGGGGAGAAACCTATAATTAGTTTTCCATTTTACTGAATGCAAACTATAAATAATTCATTTAGGTGACCTAACATACCTTGAAAAAGAATTTTGCACCCCTCACTTATACACACTCGCCGGTAAAATCTTCAAAGGAGTTTATTTTCATTTAAAAGTTCAAGGTGAGATTAACTGTAGAGACATAAGAGGAGAGACGCCATGACTCTTAGTGCTGTCCTTAATTATTGACTTCGAAAAAAGGGGGGGAATAGTTTAGTAGTAGGACTTCCCTCTGTTATAATCTCCCTCTTTATTACCTTCAAATTCGTGAGGGCAGCTGCAGAAAAACGTCCTTCCACTGCGGGTCGTCTAGATAGAATGACCTTCGCGTTCGTGTTTAAATATCTAATTTCAGAGCACGCGATTGGCTCATCTTTTGTTGTTCTTTTCCTTCGATTCCAAACAGCTGTGAGCTAAACACATCCCATGGCAGAGGGAGATTATAACAGAGGGAAGTCCTACTACTAAACTATTCCCCCCCCTTTTTTCGAAGCCAATAATTAAGGACAGCACTAAGAGTCATGGCGTCTCTCCCCTCTTATGTCTCTACAGTTAATCTCACCTTAAACTTTTAAATGAAAATAAACTCCTTTGAAGATTTTACCGGCGAGTGTGTATAAGTGAGGGGTGCAAAATTCTTTTTCAAGGTATGTTAGGTTACCTAAATGAATTATTTATAGTTCGCATTCAGTAAAATGGAAAACTAATTATAGGTTTCTCCCCCAGATTGATAATCCACGATTTTAATGTAAAAGACAGAGCGACATATTTTGAAATATCGCTTGGTTTGAAGCTGTAATAAGGATTGCCATCTATGATTTTATGAGGTGAGAACAGGATATTGCCTATATATAAAAATATAATAACAATATTCAAGCCTGTCATAATAATCAATATATATTTACCGCTGATATGGACACATATATATTTTCTAGACTCTCTGGACAGAGGTTATGAACATGCTCAAAATGTCAAAATTTATGGAGGTGGCAGTAAAATGATATAAGGTAAAATACCTCCTGTTTGTTTTTCCCATTAGCTTCGTGACTAGGCTCACTTGGGGTGGGAGATTGACAATAGGTATACACTAGAAGGAGCCCATCCGATAGTGCTAACGGGCAGAATTTTAAATGTTTAAATTTTAAATGTTAGATAGATTATGAATGTTACGACTATGAAATTTTAGAAATTATGAATAGATTTTAATAATACTTAAGGTAATAGGTATAAAAGTGAAATATCTGAGAAAAATGAATGAGAAATTAAGTTGGTGCAAACTACTAGCCACCTATAACAAGCAGTATGTAATTATATGAAATATTAATACATTGTATTTGCCTGCAGGACTGAGATCAAAGGCAACCATATAGTGCCATTCAAGAGAGACGTATATTTTGTCTTGATAAAGATGGGTAAACAATAGAACCATCGAAACGCGTTGACGCTTTATTCAACACAATCCGTGGAAACAGCTCACCCTTTAGATAAGGATTATAGATTGTATCTAGGATTTGCACCTGAATTATTCCAATCGGATGTGTTTTTAATGACAAATTGCACTGTCTATATTTGTCTCTCTGTTTAATGTTTGTTGTCATATATTAGAGATCAAAGCTTCTGTAAAAAACATTTGTGTTGAACTACTGTATTGTATTATTAGTGTACTTCCATTTGCTCAGAATGTATGTAAACAAAGTATTTTAATAGGTATGTGAATTTGATGTCATTTTAAGTGTAATGTGTTTTATATGAAGTGATTAATTTTAAATAAAGTCAAGAATTTTTAAATATACCTTTCTTAGTTGTGTAGGAATATCTTCAACCTAGAATTCTCTAATATTTGGGCCACAATTTTTGTCCTGGGAATTTAGCGACCCAGTATTAATAGAATATATATTTCCACCAAGGGATTTCTCTCTTCTACTTCACAATCCTTTAATGACAACCTATTCTTTTGGAAACAGAATGATTTTCGTGATTCTAAAGGTAGCACAATAAAGCATGAAACGCTTTGGGTCCGGGTGGCCGCTCTTAAGGAACGTTTGCCACTCAAACATGTAATCCATACGTTGGGCCATCAACGTGTCAGAGCACACGCTGTTGGTAATTCTATGGCTGATGAAACAGCCAAATCTGCAGTAGCCACATGCACGGTAGCAGCTGTTACACGATCCATGATTAAAATTGACGATGATATTTTGCCTGCTATCGCTGCGACCAAGGAGGGGACACTTTATCCCCAGGGTTTCCCTGCACGTTATACTTATTACTTGCCCACAGACCAAGTTCTGTTTATGACTGTTCCCTCTGTTGGCGATCGCTTGATTCCCAACGAGGACCGCAGGCTTTCACTTATTGTGGCTGCCCATGAAGGAATGGCTTCTGCGCATGCAGGGGTGTCAGCCACAGTTACTCATTTACAACAACGTTATTGGTGGCGTGGATTATATCAACAAATGTGCAAATATGTACTTTACTGTGACATTTGTCAACAGGTTAAACCATCTACTATCTCGCGTCCACCACGTGCTCAGCTTTTCATTTCTAATCAACCGATCGGTTGTATTTATCTCGATCACTGCGGTCCTTTGACCTCTGACAATGCTTTCAAATATATTTTGGTTGCAGTGGATTCGTGCACTAGATTCCTCTGGGTTTGGCCGCAGCACTGTGCTGACGCTCGTACAGTTATAAAAGATTTGCATGTCTTTGTAGGGACATATGCCTGCGGCACCTTCCATTCAGACCAAGGTCTGGCTTTTGCCTCTAAGGCTTACTGTGATTCGATGAAGTCGATGGGGGTGCAGTTGCATTTCTCGTCTCCATATTAGCCTGAGGGCAATTCAGTTGTGGAGTGGATGAACCATGACTTAAAGCAATCTTTAACAGCAAGGGTATTAGGTACGGGCCGGGGCTTGTTAACTCATCTATATGGGGTTCAACGTGCACTCAATAATCTCCCTCAAAGATCTCTGGGTGGGTGGACCCCTTATGAAATGCTCTTTGGCATTCAGATGTTTGTGCCTGACCTTGATGGTTTAGACGTTGTGGCGGCTGCCGCAACATTTGACGTAGACAACCATTGTACTATGCTACAGGACCTACAAAGGAATCAGGATGCTCTGGCAAAATCACATTTGCCCTCGCCGATGGATACAGCAGTCTTGGTCCCCTTTCTGGTTGGCTTCCTAAAGTTGGTGATCTGGTCTGGGAAAAAGTGACAAACAAGAAAGAATTTGGACCCTCCTACCATGCTCCGGTCCCGGTTTGAAGGGTACTCGAACTGTAATTTTACCTCCACTGCCTGGATGCAAAGATAACCATTTCATTTCCGTGGAACATGTCAAACTACACCATATGGCCAATGCTAAATAGCATGCCAAGAAGCGTTACAGGCCGGAAAGTTTTGCTCCAGCTGATGAATGCTTTTTCTCTTAAATCACTCCAAAACATGGAAGGGGAGCTGGAGTCTTCAATTGATTTATTGCCTGTTTTGCCTTCAACGCCTGCAATGGTGGAAAATGAGTATTCATCCTCACCAGTTGAACTTACGATTGCTGTCACCGACACTGTGCTCCATTTGACTTCTAATGAAGAACAGCCTCCATTGTTTGAGCTAGGCTCCAGCGGTTACTACCTCGACCAGGATAACTTTTCTTCTGATACATCTTCATTGTCTTCATCTATTGCTGTGCCTCCTAATCAGATTTTTGTCTTCATCTCAAGCACATACCAGGTCCCTCCATTGACTTACATCTGGATTGTGTTATTAATGGTGTTCCTTTTCACGTGGATTGGTTTCGTAACTGTCTTCTTTCTTTTGATTAATGGACATTATTTGCATGAATGCTCCACTGTGGTACTAGTTGATGGAGTACTGGCCCCGCATACTTCCTCGCATAGAATGAAAAGAGACCAAACACTAGTTAATATTTCAGCAGTCCCGATCGCTGACGGCATTGTTTGGGACAAAGTACCTAAGTTTCTTTGGGGGATGTCATTTTACCTAGAATGCATTCAGATGATTGGAATGTCAGTGCTGTTAATTCTCAGTTTTCTGATTTACAATATTATACTGTTTTTGATACAGAGGATCTGTATTAGAATTCGGCAAAGTATGCAGATCTATTTTGTTACCAACATTATGGCCATCACTTTCTTCACAAATCCAGTACTCAAAGACCCACTTTCAATTACACACAATGGGAACATTGTCCTACACCATCTCAAATAAGTTCTGTTACACAAAAAAAGAAATTATGACCCAACATTATATTATTTTAAATTGAATGTCCCTAGTTTGAACAAACATATGCTTACACAGACTAAACTAATTTATTCCTCATCTTTTATAGATGATCTGTCACTAAAGGGCTATGATTTTTGGAAAGACACTGTTGATTTAAAGTCTATTTGGGGCACTAAAGTTTGGCAAGTACAAGGGAGTGAATCCTTGCAATGTGCGTGTTTAATACCGTCTCAAATATTATTTTTAAATCAGACGGTGCAACACACTACCTGCTTGGATTTGGCCTCAGCAAAAAATGTAAATGCTCCTTCTATTCCATCTTTGGCTCAATACGAGTCGTGGAGCATACACATCAATTATACTATTGATGCTTTGACTCGGATGGTACAGAATGGCTCTTTTAACACATCTATGATAAATCCGGAGGGATGGGTGCTGTGGCCTACAAAAACTGATACTTGCCAATTACGTTTTTTGAATGCTATTAAGGGTTTTACCTAATTTAGACCTAATCCTCGTTACCCAAATATACATGCAGTTACCACTTATTCTGTTGGAAAATTATGTCAACAGTGGTTGGAACATTCCACATTAGCATCTGTGAAACACCATCTTTCCCTTTTGTCAGGTGACATTGATCTTTCAGGTTTTCTGTTGGGTCCAAAATCCCCGCGCACTAAACGTTTTGTGTATGCAGCTCATAATGAATTTTGGAAACTTTCACAAATGGAGGCAGCACTGCGCTTACGCCAAATTGATCAGGATAATTTGGACAAGGTTCTTGCAGTGGTTGATAACAGCATAAACACACTATCTTCTCGTATTTATACCTTAGACAATATTGTGTCATCTGTCATTGATATTGTTCAGAATGAAGTGTCTACCTTGTATCATGGGCAAAATCAGTTACGTTCAGTAATGCAATTTGGTTGGACTTTACAGACACTTAAGAATGGGAGAGTACCATGGGATTACCTTAATGCTTCTGCACTGTTTTTACCAATTAATTTGACACACAAACAGAAAATGAGGCCTATGAAAGATGCAACTTACACTATGTTACACATTGAGAAACTAGAACAGTTACCATTCACTGTAGCAGAAATAGATTCAGCAGTGTGGTTAATACATGGGGTTTTTTCTTTGCCAATCTCACTTTTTCAATTCACAGCTTGCATGAAACATTATCCTGTTGGTAGATATGAACCCCGCGGGACTAGGTTCATACATGAATTGCGGTCATTGCCATTCGCTTTCCCTTGTCAGCATGCAGAGAAGGAAGTTTTCCTTACAGGGGAGGATTGTGACTCTACTGTCGGACACTCCCTTGTCTGTAAACAAGTAAAACTCCATGGCGCTTGCAAAGTTTCGGCAACTAATTTAGCTTGTTTTTTAAAAGGTACACCAGTCCCTGCTATTATTCCAACTCTCACTTTGCTTTCTAACGGCAGTTATCTCATTCTCAACAATTGGAACTGCTGTGGTTTACGGACAGGCAAAAGAACAGAACAACTCCACAGGGAGGGTAATGTCACCTGCCTAAATATAATAATAGGACGTGAAACGTCTCTAGATGATATAATCGGTATAGAGTGTCCAGGGGAGAAGCACTACCTAGATGTATGGTCTGTCAAATATAAACAGTTACAAATCTAAACATCAACAAATGCCACTAAGTGAGATAAGAATTTTTTTGTTTATTATAAATAATTATTTTGAAACATAAAGTAAGATAATATTATCACTTTTTGTGAAACGTCCAAATCAACAACAGTACATAGACATCAGCATAAACAGATAATGCAAAAAGAAAAATCAAGGTTAAACACAAAATCTACCCATCCTACTCCCATCATACAAAAATTCAATAAAAATAACACCTTGACAAATACATTCTCCATCAACAATCACTCCCATACATTCTGCATACTCACAAACAATTAGTTAAAATTCAAATACTCCTCAGAAATCAACAGCATAGATAAAGTAGTGGAAATACATTCACAGGATGAATACAATGATGTCACTGAATGGTTTCTGTCCTTCACGGTGCCGACGCACGTTTCGGTGCTTGGCTGAATATAGCCTTCACCTTCCTCAAGGCACAGGAGAAATAAAGAGTCAAAGCAAAGGAGTATAGGGTAGGGTCGGGGGAAAAAGAATGGATACAAATACAGTTCCGGCTGCCAAATGCACAGTCACAGCCACTTCTTTGATGAAGGTACTCCGAAGGTGGAAGTAATGTACTGCTTACACGTAAACAGTACATAGGGGGGTTTAAGAGAATCCCTCCTACATGGATGTTCACTCATCCAATGAATCTGGCAAAATACTCAGAAAAAAGTGCCGCAAGTGCACATACAATTCCTAATGGGTGGTTCTAGATCAACGGACCGTCCAATGGCCACACAGGACACGGGCTAAAGATACGGTAAACAGAGCGCCCGGACTGATTGAAAGCTCCTAGTGCGGTGACCAACAGGCTTTCACTGGGCACCGCGCCAAAAACAGAATACAGTCCCCTCCAAAGATGGAGGACAACGGCGCGCACCCCCCTAATGGCGGCGTATTCCAGATGTGTCCCAGCAGGAGCTCAGTGTCAATCTTGAGCAGAAACTGGATGGAAGTGCTTCAAATGCGGTCCTGAAGATACAGGAACGGGGATGATTCTCCTACTCAGGCATCCCATACATAGTAACAGTTTCCCAATGAGTTACTTGTTGCAGCAATGTCCTGTTTCTCCCCCCACACAGGAGTGTAGATATTTCACTGTGGCCTTCCATTCCGACTATGAAAACAGATTTCAATAAGCTAAGCAGGCTCAAAGCGCTGTTGTTTCAACAAGAGGTCGCTCTAACATCCGCTCGTGAGACCTTTGAATTGCAGGTGGCGAGAACATCTAGTGAAATACAATCTTTATTAAACATGAATCTCCCCCTACACTTCGGGAATTAATTCATGAAATTTTCAATGCGTCTGATACTGCAGGCATCGCACACTTTTTCAAAGTTGTGGGTTCCGGCCTTGTTAAATCATTTCAGGCTATCTTTGGAGTAATACCTACTTTTATTCATTCTATTTATTCCAGCGTATTGAGAAGGTTTCCCCTGCTGCTCCTCCTGGTTTGTGGCGTGCTGGTACTTCTTTTGCTGATCCGCAATGGATGCTCGATCTGTGGTACTGCCCATTAAAGCACAGTTGCAGCTGTATCGTGATCGAATGCGACAGCTTTTTGGCTTAATGCCGTTAGGAGTTCTTGACATCAGCTATAGGCTGACATTTTGTTATGCCTACTTCACCTGTGTGCAACCTGTGTTCTATTGCATCCGGTGCCCTTTTCAATGGGCCCTGGACATCTGCCTCTCCACAACGTCACCCGCTGCCCTGGATTATGATCTGTTGGTGGGTCCGTTGAAGGACCATAGGCAGGGCTGTTCTGTGGGTATGCAGCTTGTGTACGGTTCTTCACTGGGGCCAATGGCTGAAGCGAGTACTTGTGCCCGTGCACAGAGCCTCCTAGATCTGAGTTTCATCGAGACTGACACAGGTTGCCCTGGTATGCTCCTTGCGGCTTCAGGATAAGAACAGCACGTCTGTTCTTTTGAATTACCGAATTGGATGGCATCACTTTTTACTATCGACGGTTCTGACGCCTTACTGGAGCTCATGGCATTCCACTTCTCACACAAAGTTTTTGGCCCGGAGGATAGGCTGTAATTGAATATACAAACTTTGATTACTAACTTTGTTTTATCAATTTGACTTTCCATCATGGTCCACTATTAGCTTTGTGGATCAGACTTGTCACCTGCCGGAGACGCTTTGGTTCTGCTTACCTGTGACTTCTGTATTAGTCCAGGGCTGACGTCCTGACTAAGGGGAGAGTGTCACATGGCCCTTGGGGACATTGTCATCTTCCCTAAGTTAGCATGAGCAGGCTGCAGATTGTCCGCTAAAATGCATCTTTTGATATTTTCAATGAGAACCCACTGTTGTGTTCACGCTTTGGAGGTTCCTGGGGTTTAGTCTGAACATTGCGAACAAGGTCGAACAACAATGCCCCTTGTTATTCTGTTCTGGTCAGGCCCTAGCACCTAGACAAAACATACAGATGCAGCTGTTGTTTGGAATACGTACTTTGGTTTTATTGGAATACACGGATAGGTAGCCCCCACTTGGAGAGGGACCTTTTTCAGGGAGCAGAGCATGACAGCATCTATGATGTAGAACTGCCATCTATAGACTGAGGTACGGGGTCTGCAGACAACACCCAGTGATCTTCTAATATATAATCATCCTGCATCTGTGCAAGGGGAGGGAGATTAGGCCACTCTGTCTCTCACTATGACAGCTCCTTTTATGATCTACGAATTGTGTTATGCCTTTTTCTGCTTATTGTGGCACGTATACTGCATATTGGAGCACGTTAGTTAAAATAAATATTTTGAACTTGTTCGTGTCTCTATCAGATCTTATTGTGGACAAGTACAAGAGTGTGAGTGAAAGGGTGTTTCTTGTAACCGCGATTCCTGAGAGAGTCTGTAATGTTGTGTTCTGGGGTGTCTAATCACTCTGTAAGCGAGTAGGAGGGTAAGTGAGACACTATAGCTAGTAGGTTCTGGGGTCATGGGTACTAAGGTGGTAAGATGACTCAGTCCCTATATACTAAGGTCCCATAAACCTATGCATAGTTCTGTGTTTGCGCAGAATCCCTGCAACACTAGACCCCCCTTATTCCCGTTAAAAGTCCTGTGCATGGTCCTTCTCAAGGGTTTCCGTTCTATAGTGACCTCTTAGAGTTTCATGATCTCATTAGAATAGTGCATATTTCCATTACCTCCTCAAGACCTCTTAAAAAGACTGAAATCTTCCCACTAAAAGGACTCTGATGAGACTTCTACCGGTCTGCTGCACTCTACAAATACAACAATTATATATTTGCGGGATCGATAGCCACAATTCCCTCAGTTTCAGCATTCACGCGATCAACAATTTGATTTTGTTGGGAAATTTATGGAACAAAGAGGTGCTTTTATCTGTACAAACCAACTGTGTTTAGACACCGACAAAACGGTAGACAATTACTCCATCCCTTTTGCTGGAGTAAAACTCCAACGGTAGAGGGTAAGAAAGGTTTCAATAGGAGATTTTGACTAGCCACTAACTCATACGTTTGTGACATTCAAACATGTACGGTGCCTTGCAATGCCCACTCCTAACCCCATGCATGAGAATTACTACTGCAGGATGGTCCACAGTCGTGGTGGACAATTACACATTATTTAATTGTTTTACAGCTGCTATGTCACCTTTTGGGATTGCCTGGCAACCGTAATTCGTTACATTTGTAATCAAAAACTTTATTTAGGAGTGCAAACGGCTTTGTAATTGGCCTTGATCATCTCCTATCTAGAGAGTGTCTTTTCTGGATAGTTTGTAACAACCAAAAGCCAAGTTGTTTAATGCTTCACAACTTTTGCTTTTGTTTTGCTTTTAAGTTTCAACTTAGTGCTTGTTCTGCTTGTATTTTGCTTTAGGGAGCTGCGGTAATTCGAATGCTGTCTATGTTCCTGACCGAGAAGCTGTTTATTAAAGGGTTGACTGTAAGTATTTCAAAAGCCAACAAAATTTGCTTTTCGCCTTCTGATTCTTTACATTAGTCGCATAATATATTCAAGTAGGTTTAGTCTTTTCTGTGACAGGATGATTCATTAAATAAGAAATGTCCTTGATACCTGAAGGCAGCACTTAGGGGCATATTATCAAGAAACGGCGTTAAAATTATCGCTGCTTTAGTGGCAGAAAACTGCAGCTAAAGCGGCGATAATGGGCTTGATAATATGCCCTTGAGAATTCCAATAGAAGCCCATGTTCTGGTGTCAACATGGGCTTCTATTGGAATTCTCAAGGGCATATTATCAAGCCCATTATCGCCGCTTTAGCGGCAGTTTTCTGCCGGTAAAGCGGCGATAATTTTAACGCCGTTCTTGATAATATGCCCCCAAGTTTAAATGCCATTTACCACTGTATTATGTAATCAGATTGTGGAGGGGGTAAAGAGTGACTAAAAATATTTGTCATATTTAATTAAACAGACTGCAGCTGAAGTAGAGCGTAACCACAATCCATCACAATCACACACCACAAAAATAGCAATATTGCACAGCAACTAAACAAAACAAGGCAACAATAATGAATCAGCAAATATACAATACAACAAGGCATTGACAAGCTCCGAGACAACAATACAGCAGTTCAACATTTGATACCAAACATAACATGCCAACACGGCACAAAAAAACCCAATGCACAAAGGATAACAGCACAGCTCTGCAACTGTATTGTGCTAGGATGTTCTGTGTGCTATGTTGTGCTTGTGCTTTTGCTGTTTTTATGTTTTTTTTATATGGCACAATGTTGTGCTGTTTTAAAAGTGTGCTTTTGTGTTATTGTTGTCTACTGTGCTGTTGTAAAAGTGTGCTATTGAGGTATTGTAGTCTATTGTCTTGTTGTCTATTTTTGTTGGTGTATTTGTTGGTTTGCTGTGTTCTGTTGTTATAGTTTTCAGTGTTACTGTGTTTTGCGATGTGCTATTGTGCTGCTTCTGAACACCACTGTTTTTATGCTATATTGTGTTTTTCGGTTGTATTGCTCTATTATGCAGTAGTTTCTTCTGTGTAATTATGCTGCTTATGTCTTTGTTGCATTACATTGTTTACATTCCTAGTGCAGGCAATGGTGCTTTTCTTCATGGGCTGTAAACGTCAATAATTATTTTTGGGTACAGCATCTTGGCCTGTTTTTTCAATATGTGATGCAGTGTTGGGTATTTGTTTCATGCTAGCAGGATACTATGTTTCCAGTTCTATACTTTCGTTAAAAAAATGATACCATGCTCCCATTTATATACGTTTGTTTAACATATCATTGGATTTGATGAGGTGTATGCATACGCGTACAATGCAACCAGTTGCATTTTTGTGTCAAACAGCATTGATTTGTGAGACAAACTGGAAGCATGGTGTTCTTTGGATCTTGGAATACTGGTTAGGAATCATGAAATGGTTTAGGCCACAAAATTCTGCTTGGTTGCCACTGGCCTCTGATATTTTGTATGCTTTTGGCCTCATTTACAAAAAATGATGCAGCGCCGCAAGCCATTTGCTGCACCAAGCGGCGTCATATTAAAAGCACAGGGATGCGTCGTATTAACAACAACACAACGCATCTGTGTGCTTTAGCCTGCGCTGGTGCAAAATTGGCTGCCATGCGCCAGCGCAGGCACCCTTGCTTCATGTTGCAAGGGTGCTGCATTGCGGGATGATTGTTTTTATGCAGGAAGGGAATCCTTCTTGCAAGAAACAATCATTGATGGCATTGTCCTCTTTCTATGCATGCTGCATGCTACAGAATGCATAGAAAGAGAAAAAACTAAGAGAAATAAAAGTATTTCTCCTCGTTGGGCCACTCCAACATCCCCCCTGGGGAGGCATAGGATTCTGACGCATTCCCAGCTTTACCAAACCTTGCAAATCTGGGAATGTGTCAGGTTCCATGGATGTTGCATGGGAACACCCAAAGCAACAACCATGGACTGCCCCTTTCATGCAGAGTAATGCGTGAAAGGAGCCCATATTTACAAGGCTATGAAATGTCATGCAGGGTGACTTTACGTGGCCTTCTAAATATGGGCAGGCACACTGCACTGCCGGTGCGTCAAAAAAAGTGATGCACCAACGGCGCAATGGCCTTGTAAATGAGGCTCTTAGGGTCATATTTACAATAAACTGACGGAGTGCAGTGTAGCTCCAAAATTGCTAACGCTGTGCTCCGTCAGTCTAAAAATGCAGGGATGTGCCGTATTCACAAGAATGCGGTGCACCCGTGCGTTCCCCTAGCGCTGGTGCTAAGTCTAACACCAACACAGGCACCCTTGCACCATAGTGCAAGGGTGTCTGCATTGCAGGGAATGATTGTTAATGTGCAGGAAAGTGTCCCTTCCTGCACATAAACAATCCATAATGGCGATTTGTAACTTCTATGTGTGCTGCTTTGTGCAGCACACATAGAAGTTGCAACTCATCATTTTTAAATGATCTTTTATGTGCAGGAAGGGAAACCTTCCTACACATGAACAATCAGTCAGTCAATCAGCTTTATTCGATTTTTGTGAGAAAATCATAAAAGCATCCAATAAAAACACATACTAATGCCTAATGCAGCACACATAGAAACAGCAAAAACGAGGAGAAATCAATTATTTCTCCTCGTTTCACCAGGTTAAGACAGGTTTTCCGTGGTCTTATTTTTGGCACTGCCCCATATTTACACCACACTTGTAAATAGGGGTCAGCATCTAAAGCAATAGATGTTGCGGCGGAATGCCCACCGCAACACCCGTTGCCTGCCCCTTTCATGCCAAGTGCTGCATGAAAATGGGCCATATTTACAAGGCGGCATTAAGCCACATTAAGTGGCTTAACGCCGCCTTGTAAATAAGGCGAAGGGCTTATCGCCACCAGAACGCCATAAAAAGTGTCATCTGGTAGCGATAAGCCCTTTGTAAAATGCCCCTAAGTCTTTCTCCAAAATAGCAAGAAATAGATATCCATGATTTATGGTACAGTATGAAGAGCAGTTATTCTATTGCAAGGCAGCACTAGAGGAAATGATTTCCATTGGCCTCCTTATACATGTCATTCCAGTATTTGTCTGACCCAATAGGCCTTTGTGTGGTTTTTAGTTTACAATAGCACAGAATTATTGATTAACATTAATTCTGGTGCATTATTGACCATGATCATTACTTCTGGTGTGGCTCAGTGTTTCACCCTCAATTGATTTTTTGCAGAACTTGCCAAAATGTTCCACTCATAAACTTTAGGACCTGCATGAGAATAATTCATAGGAGGCATGTTTGGAAATTGCGAAGTGTTAAATGTATTGTTTCTTCATTTACTATGTTGAGGGGGATTGGATAGTGAGGCCTGAGAATTATTGCATCTCCACAATCATGTTTCCACACTCTCGGTGGCAAGGCCAGTAACTCCTTAGCGCCTATTTTTTTACTCTGCATCGCGACGCGGGCCAGGGAGGCAAAGCCAGACCTAATAGGGGCCCGCAGGAAACCCCCACCGGCAAAGGAAACACCGGAAGCACTGCGGGTAAAAGCCCACAAAAAAAGATGCGCGTTGATCAACGCGCACCTTTCGTAATCATGAACCGCCCAATAGAGGAAGGAGGGCATGGAGGCCAAGGAGGTCAAAAGAGGGCAGGGGCACCCCTCATGGCCTCAGCTGACCATCACCTCATCGCCTTGGAACTCACCTACCAACACCTAAGGAATACGGGTTGTCGCAGCGTAAGGACAGTGGAGAAGGGCGAGGCGGTGGCCAGAATAGATGAGGTGCTCAGACATTGTCCTTGGGATGCCACACGGCGGGGACATGGGGAGCAGGCGAGTGGTCAGCAAGGGTCCAGGGAAGCAGAACGGCACTTGCAGCCCGGGCCGGGTCTGACGGCTGCCCACAAAGTCAGTAGCAAGAGAAGTCTAGAACCCGCAGAATCCCGAGACACCTGCAAAAAGGGGCCATCACGCAGGGTCAGTGCTGTCAGCCAGAAATGGAGATAAAGCCATTGGGACAATGTTTGGATGGATAAGTTTGAGATGTAACACGCAAACATGGGTCTAGAATGACCAACCAGTAAGTTGCCAAATGTATGATCCATGTGAAAAATAAACTGCTGCCTTTTATGCACCATAAACTGTTGTCCCTTGAATGTTTGGAAGGGGGGATGGTGCATGACAAGGCCGGGGAGAAAGGGGTGAACTCTCATGCCTTGCGGGGTTTTTGCTTAGAAGACCAATCAGTTGCAATCAATTCCTTTGCTGGATGTGCCATACGGATAACGGTGTTTCTGCGATGAGACTTGCTAATACTCAAAGAGGCAAAACACACCGATCAGGAGTCACGTTACATATTTCACATATTTACAAGAGGCCTGCTCTTCTCTGGTAAAAATTAAGGGGCATATTAGCAAGGGCTGGCGATATAATTATCGCCGCTTTAGCGTCCGTTTTTGGGCGAAAAGCGGCGATAATTATATCGCAATATCATCAAGGACACGCTAGCGCGTGTTTCCTTGATGTAGAGCCCGTTTTTCACAGCCTCGCCTCGCATCGCTAATGAGATGCAAAGAAGGCGTGGCTGTGAAAACAACACATGTTAATATCGTGAAGGCAGCTTCGCGATATTAACAAGGAGGTGCAGCGATAAAAGAATCGCGCTACCTCAGCCTTAACTCAGGAATTTAACGTCTGTTAAATTCCTGACTAAGGCATACTTTTAATGGGAGATGGATTATGCTGATACGACCACAGGGTCGTATCAGCAATGTTATCGCTGTTTTCAATGGAACATCGCTGGAAAACCAGTGATGTTCCATTGAACACCATTCATCGCTTCGAAATATTATCGCCATAGCGCTATGCATTGTAAATATAGCGTTATCATGGCGATAATATTCAGCGATAGCCAGCGATAATATTTCTATCGCTATGTACGGCCAGCGATAATTATCGCTGGCCCTTGATAATATGCCCCTAAGCTTGTTCTCCAGTGGTGTATATGGTGGTTTAGCTTCACAAAGCAGGAACTTTGCTGCAGAATGTATTCGCTATAAATGATTACACCGTATTACGTTTTAGCCACATATATTTGTGCAAATTATCCTCAAAATACAGGAATGGCACCCTCAGACTTTCCCCTTCCTCTCTGAGTAACTCATTTGCTATAATCACCCTTTAAGTAGCACAGTCAGCCTCCATGACTTTACTGAGCTGAGGCAGTATCATGAAGAGCTGTAGGGGCTCATCGCAGAGCCTGGCACCTGGTTTTTGGGACATGAGGTGTCTGAATTTCATACATGTAACTCGAAATTTCTCAAAGGTAATTGCGCGAACTTTAGACAGGACCCTCAGAAACAGAGAGGCAACGTAAGCATTTACTTGGAAACATTCGAAGTTATGTGTATGAAATTTGGACACATCAAACGCAAAAACAGGGGATGTGTTCTGCGCTGATATCACAGGCCACCATCCCCGCTCTGAAAATTATTCCAGCGCCACCGCCCTTTACCCCAATGAATTGGCCATTTTCTGCTAAGGGAGCACTCTGCACTTATGCGTGGCAGGAAAGACAAGCGTGAGCCAGGAACCCTATGAAAGTCCTAAGGCTCGATTCCTTACTTCTGCAAATCAGTAATTATAAACCTCTCTGATGCACATACTTAGCCTTACCTTGTCTTTGTGAATCGGACAACTCATTGCAAATAATGGTCTGTAAATTCAAGTCTGCAGAATTCTGAAACTGATCAACTGAATTTGAAGTAACAAAGATGTTTCTCTTTTTTCAGTCCTATCTTCTTGCTAATCAGTATGGCAACACTGTCTACAGAGACCTCTTGGGCCATTGGCAAAAGGTAATGATACACCAATATTTTCTTGTGGCAATGGTGTAAAGAATGAATTATTTTATTAGTCAGAGTACTTAGAGAACATATTGAAGCCGAATTAGGACTCGTTTCCTATGGATTTCGTTCAATGTTTTTCCAATTGTACTGTAATACTGCCATATGTTTATGCACAGTGCTATGGGTTCTGTTGCTATGTGTGGGTTTCTATTTAGAAGAGGATGTAATGGTGTCCTGCCCGATGTCTTACTAATCTTGACGCACTTGTACAAAGCAACTAAACCTAAGGCAGTCAGTTTAATCAGAATTGCTGTTACTGATCATCGCGGCAATAAAAACATTGAAAGTCCGCGATACCAGCAAAAGAAAGATTTAAACAGTTTGGGTGAAAGACCTAGGGGCTCATATTCAGTATCAGAGTAATTCGAGAGGTAACACTCAATAGCGGAAATACTGGAGTGTGGCCATAAATTCCAGACTCAGAACTTAGCATGTAGAACGTCGTGGTGATATCAGGTGTTTTTATGTCCAGTGACGTCACTTTTCCATGTCATTGAAACAATAAAACTACTTCACATAAGTAAGTGGTTTTCAACCAGATCCTCAATTCGCGCTTGTAGTAAATGTATGTTAACTGTCAGTCCACAATTTTTGCTCATTAATCTAAATGGCACCTACGTTTTCTCGTAAATTATCACCGTATCTGCGCACTGGCTAGGACAGAAAGATTGATGTATTTCTTAAACCCTGAGACATAAGCCGCCCTCTCCAACAACTATGAGTTCATATGCTCCAGGAAATCCGAAATCATTGAAATATAAATGTATTAAATTAGAAAAATCATGCTGCTCTAAAGATTCCATTGGTAACTTCTTGTTCAAGTCCTAATGGAGATTCCTCTATACAATAGAACATGCTTTTGTAGGGTTGCGCTGCGTGTGCTTCAGAAGCGGTATGAGGAGGGTGGACTTGGGGTCCCCAGATTTGATCTTTATTACTACGCGGCGCACCTACAGCACGCTGTGCAGTGGCTGGATGAAGGTGATCATTGGAAAAAGCGTTTACTTGCCGGGCGAGTGCTGCCGGAGGATCTTCCCATGATTTTGATGGAAGGTGCTGGGGCAAATGCGGAGTTGCCGTATGTGGTTAAGCAAACAGCCTGTTTGTGGCAGAAAGTTTAGGAACGAGTGCTGGGGCGGGCTCCCTTCCATCCGGAATTGTCCATCTGGCAGTTAGTTCCGGTGCGCAGGATGGTGGAAAACATGTCCTTTCAGGCATGGAGAGAGGGTGGCTGCACGGTGTTGGCAGACTTGTATATTAATGACACCTACCTTACGTTTGAGCAGGCATGTGAGGGATTTGGCCTGGGTCAGGGGCAATAGCTTCAATATGCTGGCCTGATGGAAGTGGCTAAGGTGACACGGCCTGTGTATCCGGCCATGCCCCGGACCACAGAAACCCTAGATATATTGCTAACATGTGGCGGTGGGCGCAGATTGGTGTCTTTGTTGTACAAGGCTATGAGGGCTTATTCGGGTTCTTTGGCCCTTAAGGCGTGGGACACGTGGAATGTGGATTTGCAAGAGCCGTTGCAGGAAAAAGAGTGGGTGAGAGCATGAACGCTAACACGCAAGGTGTCCTGCAATGCCCGGCTGAAGTTGCTGCACTACAATTTTTTGCAACGGGTATACATGACTCCGGCGAGGCTTCATCGTATAGATGCCTCCCGCTCGCATAAATGTCCTAGATGTCATGGAGCCCATACGGGGTTCATGCATCTGGCGTGGGAAAGCCCAGAAGTCCATCAGTACTGGCTTGATGTAGTAGCGCGAATCCGCGGAAGGGTGGGAATCGCACTGGAGGCCATGCCTTAGCAGTGTCTTCTAGGGCTGGTACCGCAACGCAAGAAGAGAAAAATGGCCAATAAGTTATTACAACTAGCGCTGGTGCTAGCTTTACGGAGGGTTGCCATTTGCTGGATGGGTGAGAGAGCTCCCTCTTTTGTGAATTGGCTGAGAGATGTAGGAGGGTGGTCATTGGCTGAGGAATTGCATATTAAGGCCTGCAGTAGAGACGAAAAGCTGGATGAGGACATAACAAATTGGAGAGAGTTGTGTAGGGAACTGTTGACTCCAACCGGGTCAGGCTGCGAACAGTCTAGTGAGTCCGATGGGGATAATAGTATGTAAACGCTGGTGCTTGTGTCAATCCTAACTCTATTTGTTATATGTTGCTGAATCCGCTGCTAGGCCACGAAAAGTGTAGAAGTATATTTACCTGTGCTAAGTGCTTGGGACTCTCATGCGTGAACTGAAGTTACGTCGTTGAGTATTGTCTCGAAGGATTCTGTATACGACTGTTCAAGTTCTTTGGAAATTTTATAAACAAAGTTCTTAAAAAAAAAACAACAGTACATGCTTATATGTTGTGATAGAAGCCTCTTTTATCACTCACGTTTCTACAATTTTTGCCCAGGCTGTGGATAATCAGACTTCAGTACAGTTACCCAAGAGCATCGCAGAAATCATGGACACATGGGTTCTCCAAATGGGCTATCCTGTTGTAACTGTAAATACTACAACTGGTCAGGTCACCCAGGAGCACTTTCTTCTGGACCCAGAGTCAAACGTCACTCGTCAATCAGAATTCAAGTACGTATTTTGCAATGTCTACTTAGTTAATTATGTTACTCAAGGATGCTATGCCTTACAGTTATGCTGATGTTTAGTAGTAGTTGGGCCCTTTCTGCAGGACACCCCAGATTTTTGCCTTCGTTTGCTGAACATGTCTTTATTGATTTTATGACTCTGTTCATTGTATTCCTGCTAATCCATGGTAAAATGCTTGTGCTCTTCCTAGTATGATTGGCCTCCACCCAATTGCTACATTTAAATTACTTCTAAATTCTAGTAAATGGTACTGCATGTACCCAGGGCCTGTAAATTAAATGCTACAAGTGGGCTGCAGCACCAAAGTAGCCCTGTAATATATGTCTCAGTTGTGAGAAGTTGGCCTGGCATATGCTGTCCACTAATTATAGTGGGCACCTTGCACCAGTCCAAATCGACTCTTATGGTAGGTAGGTTAAAGACAACCTTATTGAAAGCTATCCTAGTGGTAGCTGTGGAGAGCAGCCTTCAGGCTAAGTCTTGAAGGAATGTAAAGCAGCTTGTTTTACCAGTCTATAATCTCTTGAGTGACCAAATGAAAGAGCACCACACCAGGTATATATTCAAAATATATGTATTTATTACTAAACACACCCCTCTAGTCTCTTTATGAGGCTAGAGTTCGAAGTACATAGGTTATAAGATCTTAAATCACAGTAATAGCACAAATACACGTTTGGGCCCTAGGGGCGTACCAAACCATATACCAATAAAGTGGTATGCGAACCACGACTGAACTAGACACTAGGCCTAGAGCCTCTAGAAGTGCTTGGACCACAAGGAACCACCCAAGGTAGTGACACAGGGGACCCACGGGAGACGCGTGCAGTGTAAATACACAACCGCGATACGCCGTTAACTTCTATGGAGAAAGTCGGGATCGGGAAAATAGAGGAAAGGGACACTTTAAAGAGGACTAGGACAAAACCCTTTGAGATCTAGGACTTTGAAGAGTCTCTACCCACGGGAGCACCGGAGTACTCGTGTTACCTCACCCAGGGAAGCCGGGTGCATAGGTGCCTTTCGGGGTCGGGTTTCGTCGTCGGTTCTTATGGCGATCTGCTGCAAAGTGCTGCTGGCGACCAGGAGAAAAGTGTCCGGGTGGATCCAAGAGTGGATCGGAGTTCTGAAGAACCTGAAAGCAGAGGGGACAGAGTCTGGGTCACTAGCCAGTGACCAGGGAGGCGATGGACAGATGCCCACCGATGTCGAGTGCTTCAGGTGCGTTGACGGTCGTCTCGTTTCTGCAGCCACGAGGTCCAGGAGGCGTTGTCGGCGACCAGGAGCAGGATTCGGGCTGGTACACGATGTCTGTCGAGTGCTGCGGTGTCGGCGACCAGATTGGACCCAACAAGCCTTGGCAACGGCAAGTCTCGATGTAGCTGAAGATCGTCGATGGTGCAGACCAGCAAGGTCTGGGGAACTCACCCAGCAAGGGTAAGTGAGGGCAGGCCTGGAGCAACCAGACTGCCAAGTAAAGAAAAGATTGGCCTTCGGTAAGGGCTACTAGCCAACGGGCTAGCGACCGCGAAGGAGCCTCGTGACGCCGCACGTGGAGCTGGCTTACAGGACACTCGTGGAGTGGGGGCCAGTGATCTTCGGTGCAGGTGGTGCTGGAGGCTAGGGCTACTCGGAGCCCAAAGCACGACTTCTTGGGAGACCCAGAAGATGGTGCACTTGCAAGTGTGCTCGGTGTCCAGGGGTCACGGTCTCACGTTACCCACGATAGCCACGGGCCTCAGCTTTGCTGGGGACTCAGGGTAGCCTCGGGGAAGTCTGAGAATCTACCTCTGGTGATGCGATGACTTCGGCGTCCGACGGGAGCTTCAGTGATGCGAACCGGACAGATGCTTCTTTGGTGCCTGCCAAGCAGGGGAGTCACTCCTTGACCCCAAGGGAGATTCTTCAGTCCTCTAATCGTGAGTAGAGCGTCGAAGGTCCAGGATTCTGTTTCAGAGTTTCGTCCAGGTATAATCTAAAGTCCTAAGGACTGGGTTCCTACCTTTATTCCAAAAATAGGGGATGGACTACTCTGTGGCCCCACCTATGGGTGGGTCAGGGCAGAGGGGTGGCTACACCCCTTTCCCTTTGTCCAGTTCGCGCCAAAGCAGGGGCTGCAAGCCCCTGATCCGGTTTGAACTGGGGTATGCACAGGGACACCAAATGTGCCCCCAGTGCAGGACTTCAAAGCACCCGAAAGTGCTCCCGCCCAGCCCCAATACACATTGTCCTGTCTGGGGAGGTGGTCACACCTCCCTGGGACAGGAAACCTATTGTCCAGGCCTCCCCTGCCGGAGTTTCGTCCAGCAGCAGGAGGCCAGACTCGTGTCTGTGGCAGTAGCATCCATTTTGTGATGCCAGGCTCTGGAAAGAAGTTACCGGACTCGTCAGAGTTAACATGCCTTTCCCTCTAGAAGGGTGGAATGCTACCCCCGCCGCCAGAATTGGCGGGGGGTAGTATTCCAAGATGTTTGACACCAAACACGACATGTTTCGGTGCAGCCATTCCATAGTTAGCATTTTACCGCGAGGATATAATGCGTTTAAGAGTATATGGTCAGGCTGCACTACAAACAGCATCAGAGATGGTCTCCGAACGCTGCAGAGGGGCCCTGCTCATGCAGGGGCACCCTCTCACATAGAAACCATGCACTCTGCCTTTAGGATTGATAAGGCCTGCCTTAGGAGTGACTTATAGGTTTATATGTGTGTATGCATTTAGTGATATAGGTAACCTATACCACAGCAAGGGGTGCATGCACCACCTTACCCAGGCTGCAGTAGCAGACCTGTGGTGTCAGTTTGGATGGCCTACCAGGGGTGGCATAATATATGCTGCAGCCCCTGGCAGGCCTCTGAGGTACCTATGCCCTTGGTACATAGTATACCATATACTAGGGACTTACAAGGGCACTCCAGATCCCAATCAGAGATGTGCCTAAGGCACATGGAGACCCTTTTAAAGAGGAAACAGCTAGGCTGGGGTTCTGAATAGCAGGGCCCCAGCCAGACTAATGTCGAAAACCAGTGAAGTATCAGCAAAAAGTGGGGGTACCCCTGTGAAGCAGATCCTACTCTCCTACACAACCCCCCCCAAACGTAGGGACATTAAACTAACCTTGCCCAGTTAAGTCTTCATGTTCTAAGTGGAAATACCTAGAGAGTCCATCTGCATTCGCATGGTTACTCCCAGGCCTATGTTCCACTGTAAAGTCCATCCCCTGTAGGGAAATGGACCACCTAAGCAGTTTGGGGTTTTCACCCTTCATTTGTTTTAGCCATAAGAGGGGCTTATGGTCTGTCTGAACCAGGAAGTGTGTACCAAACAAGTATGGCCTCAACTTCTTCAGAGCCCAGACCACAGCAAAGGCCTCCCTCTCTATGGCTGACCAACGTTTCTCTCTAGGGGTCAGCCTTCTGCTAATAAAAGCTACTGGCTGATCCTGACCTTCTTCATTCAATTGTGACAGTACAGCCCCTACCCCCAATTCAGATGCATCAGTTTGAACAATGAACTTCTTGGAGTAATCAGGACTCTGCAGAATTGGAGCAGTGCACATGGCCTGCTTGAGGTCATCAAATGCCTTTTGACAGCTAACTGTCCACTGAACCTTTTTGGGCATTTTCTTAGAAGTTAAGTCATTCAAGGGTGTCACTATTGATCCATACCCCTTGACAAATCTCCTATAGTACCCAGTCAGGCCTAAGAAGGCTCTCACCTGAGTCTGGGTAGTGGGAGCAGTCCAGTCCATGATGGTCTGGATCTTGCTCTGCAAAGGTTGAACCTGGCCTCCACCCACAAGGTGGCCCAGGTACACAACCTGACTCTGCCCTATCTGGCACTTAGTGGCCTTGATAGTCAGGCCTGCCTTTTGCAGGGCCTGTAAAACATTCCTGAGGTGGACCAGGTGATCCTCCCAGGTGGAGCTAAAGACAGCAATATCATCTAGATAAGCTGCACTATAGGCCTCCAGTCCTGTGAGAACTGTGTTCACCAACCTCTGGAAAGTGGCAGGTGCATTTTTCAGACCAAAGGGCATCACCACAAATTGATAATGCCCACTAGGGGTTGAAAATGCTGTTTTGGGCTTTGCAGCATCAGCTAGTCTGATCTGCCAGTAGCCAGCTGTTAGGTCAAATGTGCTGAGATATTTGGCAGAGGCCAAAGTATCTATGAGCTCATCTGCCCTGGGTATTGGATGGGCATCAGTCCTAGTGACTGCATTGAGGCCCCTGTAGTCTACACAAAACCTCATCTCTCTTTTCCCACCACTGGTGTGAGGTTTAGGTACTAGGACTACTGGACTAGCCCAAGGGCTATCTGAGGGCTCAATCACTCCCAATTCCAACATCTTCTGGACTTCAGTCCTGATACAGTCCCTGACATGGTCAGGTTGCCTATAAATCTTGTTTTTAATAGGCAGACTGTCCCCAGTGTCCACTTCATGAGTGCACCAGGTGGTCTGACTGGGTGTCAGAGAAAACATATGTCTAAACTGATTGAGGACTTGCCTGCAATCAGTTTGTTGCTGGGTAGTGAGGCTGCCTGCCAAGGCTACACCATCAACTGACCCATCGTCAGGGTTCTGTGAGAGCAGGTCAGGGAGTGGGTCACTCTCTTCCTCCTGCCCTTCATCAGTAGCCATGAGCAAGCCCATGTCTGCCCTGTCCACATATGGCTTAAGTCTGTTGACATGGAGAACCCTGTGGGGACTCCTGGGTGTTCCCAGGTCTACTAAGTAAGTGACCTCACCCTTCTGCTCAACAATAGTGTGGGGTCCACTCCATTTGTCTTGGAGAGCTGCTGGGGCCACTGGCTCCAACACCCACACCTTCTGTCCTGGCTGGTAAACAGTTAGGACAGCCTTTTGGTCATGCCAGGCCTTTTGAAGTTCCTGGCTAGCCTCAAGGTTTTTGGTTGCCTTTTTCATGTACTCAGCCATCCTGGAGCGGAGACCAAGTACATAGTCCACTATATCTTGCTTTGGGGGCTTGAGAGGTAACTCCCATCCTTCCTTCACCAAGCACAGTGGACCCCTCACAGGGTGGCCAAACAGAAGTTCAAAAGGGCTGTAACCAACCCCTTCTGAGGCACCTCCCTATATGCGAATAAAAGGCAGGGCAAGAGTATGTCCCATCTACGCCTAAGCTTTTCTGGGAGCCCTTTAATCATGCCCTTCAAGGTTTTGTTGAATCTCTCAACTAAACCATTGCATTGTGGGTGATAGGGTGTGGTGAACTTATAAGTAACTCCACACTCCTTCCACATTGCCTTTAAGTACCCAGACATGAAGTTTGCACCCCTGTCTGATACCACCTCCTTAGGAAAGCCCACTCTTGAGAAAATTCCCAGGAGGGCCCTTGCCACCACAGGTGCTGTAGTGGTCCTAAGGGGTATAGCCTCTGGATACCTGGTGGCATGATCCACTACCACCAGTATAAATCTGTGCCCAGATGCTGTTTGGGGATCCATGGGACCAACAATGTCAATCCCTACCCTCTCAAAGGGCACCCCCACCACAGGTAGTGGTATCAGGGGGCCTTTGTAGTGCCACCTGCTTTGCCACTGGCTTGGCAGGTTACACAGGAGCGACAAAACTCCTTACTGTCTTCAGACATGTGGGGCCAGTGAAAGTGAGGGACAATTCTGTCCCAAGTCTTGTTCTGGCCCAGGTGTCCTGCTAAGGGAATATCATGGGCTAGGGTCAATAGGAAGCCCCTGAACTTCAAAGGTATTACCAACCTCCTGGTAGCACCAGGCTTGGGGTCTCTACTCTCTGAGTACAGGAGTCCATCATCCCAATACACTGTATGGGGACCACTAGCTTTCCCAGCAGCCTCAGCAGCAGCTTGCTGTCTGAGGGGTTCAAGGGAGGGGCAGCTCTGCTGCTCCTGGCTCAGATCTGCCCTAGAAGGTCCCCCTGTCCCCAAGAACTCAACCTGGTCAGGCTCAAGTTCCTCTGGGACAGTTCCTTCTTCAGGGCTGAGATCATCCCCCTCAAGGGACTGATCTTCCTCCTGAGCCAAGGGGGAAGGCACTGCCTTAACCCTACTACTCCTCCTCTTGGAAGGCACTTGGTCCATTCTTCCAGAATCCAAGGCCTGTTCAGTTTTAGACAGTTTAGCTTGTGACCTGGTCACAGCAAACACATCTGCAGGGATCCCCAGCATTTCTGCATGGGTCCTGAGCTCCACTTCTGCCCAAGCAGAAGTCTCTAAGTCATTGCCAAGCAAGCATTCGACTGGTAGGTTTGCACTTACCACAACCTTCTTAAGGCCAGTTACCCCTCCCCAGGAGAAGTTAACAACTGCCAGAGTATGGTCTGTTCTGACATTGCTAGCATTGGTCACTTGGTACATTTCACCAAGTATAACTTGCCCAGGTAGCACAAGGTCTTGTGTCACCATTGTGACACTTGCCCCTGTGTCCCTAAATGCCAAAGCCTCTCGTCCATTGATTAAAGGCTGTTGTCTGTACTTGCCCAGATTACTGGGACTCACAGTGGAGGTCACATCCATGCCTCCATCACAGACTAACACAGCCTGAGTCAGCTCCCTGACTAAGTCAGAGCCCAACTCAGTTCCCAGGGTGAACCCTACTAAACCCTTTGCTGGAGCACTTCCACCAACTGTACTAGGGGGAACAGGTGCCTTAGGGGCATTGGTGGATGCTGGACTGGAGTCTTTGGACTTGGTGCAATCACTGGTCCAGTGGGTCTTTTGCTTACAGACCTTGCACCATGGTTTTCTTTGGCCTTTACCCTTGGTAGACTGGGAATCCCCACCAGAAGAAGATTTTTGGGGGCCTGATGAAGACTTTTGATCTTTACCCTTCTCCCCACCCTTGTCAGAGTTCTTAGCATCTTGCTTCTTGGTTTCCCCACCTTGGTTCTGTACCTTCTGCTTCACCCTGGTTCTGACCCATTTGTCTGCCTTCTTTCCCAATTCTTGGGGAGAGGTCAGATCAGAGTCAACCAGGTACTGATGCAACAGCTGGTTTTGACAGTTATTAAGAATCTGCTCCCTCATTATCAGATTATACAATCCTGAGAAGTCACACACCTTACTGCCCATCAACCAGCCTTCCAGAGCCTTGGCAGAACAATCCACATAGTCTACCCAGTCTTGAGTCTGTGCTTTTTGGGTGTCTCTGAACTTCAACCTGTACTGTTCAGTGGTTAGGCCAAACCCATCAATAAGAGCACTCTTCAAGACCTTGTAATTGTCAGCATCCTCCTCTCTAACAGTGAGGAGCTTGTCTCTACCTTTGTCAGCAAAGGAGAGCCACAAGATTGCTGCCCACTGCTCCTGAGGGACCTTCTGTACCTTACAGGCCCTCTCTAAAGCAGTTATCCATTTGTGGATATCATCCCCACTCTGGTAGGGAGGGACAATCTTGCTCAGGTTCCTATGGTCATAGGACCTTTCCCTATCTCTAGGGATATGGCTGCCACCATGGGACTCTAGTCCCAACTTTCTTCTCTCTTTAAGGAGATCTAGGGATTCTCTATCTAAAGCCAATTGCTTCTTCCTGATCTCCAGTTGAGTTTCCTCATACTGGACCAGTCTCTTTCTTCTCTCATGAGAGGATTCCCTCCTGTGAGAAGAAACAGAGCTCCCTATTGAGGTGCCAGAGTGGTTAGACTCCTGAGAAGGAGACCTAGACTTTCTGAGCACACTCATAATCCTTCCTGGGGGGACAAAGGTGTGGTTCTCCAGATCCTCATCTTCATCTTCCCCAGAAGGGATTGGGTTTTCCAGGTCAGGGTCATTGTCACCCTCCTGGTCAGTTTCAGAGGGGGGGGCTGGGGGTAGTAGTACCCCTGGTCCCTTCCTCGTCTGCTGGCCCACCCTCTGCTCCTACCCCTTCAGTCTCTGAGGACTTACTAAGATCATAAGCCACCAACAACTCCTGGAGGTGTTGGGTGGTGGGACTTTGGCCTGTCCTTAATTTCCTCACGTTACACAAAGCTCTCAGTTCCAAGAATGGGAGTGTGTCATACTTGGAGGGGGAAGCTCAATGGCTTCCTGCAGGGCATCTTTGGATCCTGCTTTTAAAGACATTACTAGTGTGGTGTGGTGTATGCACTACCTACTCTAGTGTGGCCTACTAAACTCTCTTGAGTTGTAGAAAGGGTTGTGCTATCCCTTAACACACAACTCTAAGTTCAGTAGAACTTACTGATATTCTAAGCTTAAATTATATGTACCTTAGGTACCTTTAGTGGTTTTCAGTTGATCAATTCAATTGAGATTATCTGGTAAAACAATAGCAAGCTGGAATCCCACACGCTGCACACCAATGTGAGAAGTTGGCCTGGCATATGCTGTCCACTAATTATAGTGGGCACCTTGCACCAGTCCAAATCGACTCTTATGGTAGGTAGGTTAAAGACAACCTTATTGAAAGCTATCCTAGTGGTAGCTGTGGAGAGCAGCCTTCAGGCTAAGTCTTGAAGGAATGTAATACAAAAGGGGATGATGGACGGAACGTTTGAGCCAATCAAACACTCACCCCCAGTCAACTGATCTGGGTTTAATCCATCATCATTCTTTAGCTCACTCCACCACCCCAGTTCAGACATGGCCATATGCAAATCAGTCTGACCCTGTGCCTCATGGGAACAGTCCAGCCCGAACTGCCAAGCCATGTCTTCCCTGGACCGGAAACAAGCATCCTAGGACCGGTTTCTGGCATTCCAGCCATCATCAGCCAGGCTTGCTTGAATCCAGTGGCAAAGTGAGCAAGGGACCCACGTCTGGGCATACCCCCGCCAACTTAGGGCGACCAAAGCGATACAAAAGGGGATGATGGACGGAACGTTTGAGCCAATCAAACACTCACCCCCAGTCAACTGATCTGGGTTTAATCCATCATCATTCTTTAGCTCACTCCACCACCCCAGTTCAGACATGGCCATATGCAAATCAGTCTGACCCTGTGCCTCATGGGAACAGTCCAGCCCGAACTGCCAAGCCATGTCTTCCCTGGACCGGAAACAAGCATCCTAGGACCGGTTTCTGGCATTCCAGCCATCATCAGCCAGGCTTGCTTGAATCCAGTGGCAAAGTGAGCAAGGGACCCACGTCTGGGCATACCCCCGCCAACTTAGGGCGACCAAAGCGATACAAAAGGGGATGATGGACGGAACGTTTGAGCCAATCAAACACTCACCCCCAGTCAACTGATCTGGGTTTAATCCATCATCATTCTTTAGCTCACTCCACCACCCCAGTTCAGACATGGCCATATGCAAATCAGTCTGACCCTGTGCCTCATGGGAACAGTCCAGCCCGAACTGCCAAGCCATGTCTTCCCTGGACCGGAAACAAGCATCCTAGGACCGGTTTCTGGCATTCCAGCCATCATCAGCCAGGCTTGCTTGAATCCAGTGGCAAAGTGAGCAAGGGACCCACGTCTGGGCATACCCCCGCCAACTTAGGGCGACCAAAGCGATACAAAAGGGGATGATGGACGGAACGTTTGAGCCAATCAAACACTCACCCCCAGTCAACTGATCTGGGTTTAATCCATCATCATTCTTTAGCTCACTCCACCACCCCAGTTCAGACATGGCCATATGCAAATCAGTCTGACCCTGTGCCTCATGGGAACAGTCCAGCCCGAACTGCCAAGCCATGTCTTCCCTGGACCGGAAACAAGCATCCTAGGACCGGTTTCTGGCATTCCAGCCATCATCAGCCAGGCTTGCTTGAATCCAGTGGCAAAGTGAGCAAGGGACCCACGTCTGGACCCAACAGGCCTTGGCAACAGCAAGTCTTGTGGAAAGTGGAAGATGACGATGGTGCAGACCAGCAAGGTCTGAGGAACTCACCCAGCAAGGGTAAGTGAGGGCAGGCCTGGAGCAACCAGGATGCCAAGTAAGAAAAGGATTGGCCTTTGTGGAGGGCTACTAGCCAACGGACTAGCAACCACGAAGGAGCCTTGAGACGTCGCACGTGGAGCTGGCTCACAGGACACTCGTGGAGTGGAGGCCAGTGATCTTCGGTGCAGTTGGTGCTGGAGGCTGGGGCTACTCGGAGCCCAAAGTACAACTTCGAGGGAGTCCAGGAAGATGGTGCACTAGCAAATGTGCTCGGTGTCCAGGGTGTGAGAAGTTGGCCTGGCATATGCTGTCCACTAATTATAGTGGGCACCTTGCACCAGTCCAAATCGACTCTTATGGTAGGTAGGTTAAAGACAACCTTATTGAAAGCTATCCTAGTGGTAGCTGTGGAGAGCAGCCTTCAGGCTAAGTCTTGAAGGAATGTAAAGCAGCTTGTTTTACCAGTCTATAATCTCTTGAGTGACCAAATGAAAGAGCACCACACCAGGTATATATTCAAAATATATGTATTTATTACTAAACACACCCCTCTAGTCTCTTTATGAGGCTAGAGTTCGAAGTACATAGGTTATAAGATCTTAAATCACAGTAATAGCACAAATACACGTTTGGGCCCTAGGGGCGTACCAAACCATATACCAATAAAGTGGTATGCGAACCACGACTGAACTAGACACTAGGCCTAGAGCCTCTAGAAGTGCTTGGACCACAAGGAACCACCCAAGGTAGTGACACAGGGGACCCACGGGAGACGCGTGCAGTGTAAATACACAACCGCGATACGCCGTTAACTTCTATGGAGAAAGTCGGGATCGGGAAAATAGAGGAAAGGGACACTTTAAAGAGGACTAGGACAAAACCCTTTGAGATCTAGGACTTTGAAGAGTCTCTACCCACGGGAGCACCGGAGTACTCGTGTTACCTCACCCAGGGAAGCCGGGTGCATAGGTGCCTTTCGGGGTCGGGTTTCGTCGTCGGTTCTTATGGCGATCTGCTGCAAAGTGCTGCTGGCGACCAGGAGAAAAGTGTCCGGGTGGATCCAAGAGTGGATCGGAGTTCTGAAGAACCTGAAAGCAGAGGGGACAGAGTCTGGGTCACTAGCCAGTGACCAGGGAGGCGATGGACAGATGCCCACCGATGTCGAGTGCTTCAGGTGCGTTGACGGTCGTCTCGTTTCTGCAGCCACGAGGTCCAGGAGGCGTTGTCGGCGACCAGGAGCAGGATTCGGGCTGGTACACGATGTCTGTTGAGTGCTGCGGTGGCGGCGACCAGATTGGACCCAACAAGCCTTAGCAACGGCAAGTCTCGATGTAGCTGAAGATCGTCGATGGTGCAGACCAGCAAGGTCTGGGGAACTCACCCAGCAAGGGTAAGTGAGGGCAGGCCTGGAGCAACCAGACTGCCAAGTAAAGAAAAGATTGGCCTTCGGTAAGGGCTACTAGCCAACGGGCTAGCGACCGCGAAGGAGCCTCGTGACGCCACACGTGGAGCTGGCTTACAGGACACTCATGGAGTGGGGGCCAGTGATCTTCGGTGCAGGTGGTGCTGGAGGCTAGGGCTACTCGGAGCCCAAAGCACGACTTCTTGGGAGACCCAGAAGATGGTGCACTTGCAAGTGTGCTCGGTGTCCAGGGGTCACGGTCTCACGTTACTCACGATAGCCACGGGCCTCAGCTTTGCTGGGGACTCAGGGTAGCCTCGGGGAAGTCTGAGAATCCACCTCTGGTGATGCGATGACTTCGGCGTCCGACGGGAGCTTCAGTGATGCGAACCGGACAGATGCTTCTTTGGTGCCTGCCAAGCAGGGGAGTCACTCCTTGACCCCAAGGGAGATTCTTCAGTCCTCTAATCGTGAGTAGAGCGTCGAAGGTCCAGGATTCTGTTTCAGAGTTTCGTCCAGGTATAATCTAAAGTCCTAAGGACTGGGTTCCTACCTTTATTCCAAAAATAGGGGATGGACTACTCTGTGGCCCCACCTATGGGTGGGTCAGGGCAGAGGGGTGGCTACACCCCTTTCCCTTTGTCCAGTTCGCGCCAAAGCAGGGGCTGCAAGCCCCTGATCCGGTTTGAACTGGGGTATGCACAGGGACACCAAATGTGCCCCCAGTGCAGGACTTCAAAGCACCCGAAAGTGCTCCCGCCCAGCCCCAATACACATTGTCCTGTCTGGGGAGGTGGTCACACCTCCCTGGGACAGGAAACCTATTGTCCAGGCCTCCCCTGCCGGAGTTTCGTCCAGCAGCAGGAGGCCAGACTCGTGTCTGTGGCAGTAGCATCCATTTTGTGATGCCAGGCTCTGGAAAGAAGTTACCGGACTCGTCAGAGTTAACATGCCTTTCCCTCTAGAAGGGTGGAATGCTACCCCCGCCGCCAGAATTGGCGGGGGGTAGTATTCCAAGATGTTTGACACCAAACACGACATGTTTCGGTGCAGCCATTCCATAGTTAGCATTTTACCGCGAGGATATAATGCGTTTAAGAGTATATGGTCAGGCTGCACTACAAACAGCCTCAGAGATGGTCTCCGAACGCTGCAGAGGGGCCCTGCTCATGCAGGGGCACCCTCTCACATAGAAACCATGCACTCTGCCTTTAGGATTGATAAGGCCTGCCTTAGGAGTGACTTATAGGTTTATATGTGTGTATGCATTTAGTGATATAGGTAACCTATACCACAGCAAGGGGTGCATGCACCACCTTACCCAGGCTGCAGTAGCAGACCTGTGGTGTCAGTTTGGATGGCCTACCAGGGGTGGCATAATATATGCTGCAGCCCCTGGCAGGCCTCTGAGGTACCTATGCCCTTGGTACATAGTATACCATATACTAGGGACTTACAAGGGCACTCCAGATCCCAATCAGAGATGTGCCTAAGGCACATGGAGACCCTTTTAAAGAGGAAACAGCTAGGCTGGGGTTCTGAATAGCAGGGCCCCAGCCAGACTAATGTCGAAAACCAGGGAAGTATCAGCAAAAAGTGGGGGTACCCCTGTGAAGCAGATCCTACTCTCCTACACAGGGGTCACGGTTCCTTGTTACCCACGGCAGCCACGGGCCTCAGCTTCGCTGGGGACTCAGGGTAGCTTCGGGGAAGTCAGGAAATCCACCTCTGAGGATGCAGGGACTTTGGCGTCCGGCGGGAGCTTCGTCAATGCAGACCGGACAGATGCTTCTTTGGTGCCTGCCAAGCAGGGGAGTCACTCCTTGACCCCAAGGGAGATTCTTCTGTCCTCTAGTCTTGAGTAGAGCTGTCGAAGGTCCAGGATTCTGTTTCAGAGTTTCGTCCAGGGATAATCTAAAGTCCTAAGGACTGGGTTCCTATACTTATACCAAGTTTAGGGTTGGACTAACTCTGTAGTCCCACCTATGGGTGGGTCAGGGCAGAGGAGTTGCTACACCCCTTTCCTTTGTCCAGTTCGCACCAAAGCAGGGGCTGGAAGCCCCTGATCCGGTTTGAACTGGGGTATGCACAGGGACACCAAATGTGCCCCCAGTGCAGGACTTCAAAGCACACAGATGGTGCTCCCGCCCAGCCTCAATACACTTTATCCTGTCTGGGGAGGTGGTCACACCTCCCTGCAACAGGAAACCTTTTGTCCAGGCCTCCCTGCCGGAGTTTCGTCCAGCAGCAGGAGGCCAGACTTGTGTCTGTGGCAGCAGCATCCATTTTGTGATGCTGGGGCTCTGGAAAGAAGTTACCGGTTAGACCAGGGTGAACATGTCTCTCCTCTAGAAGGGTGGAATGCTACCCCCGCCGCCAGAATTGGCGGGGGGTAGTATTCCAAGATGTTTGACACCAAACACGACATGTTTTGATGCAGTCATTCCAAAGTTAGCATTCTACCGCGAGGATATAATGCACTTAAGAGTATATGGTTTAACCGCATTTACAAACAGTACCAGAGAATGGACTCTGAGCACTGCAGAGGGGCCCTGCTCATGCAGTGGCACCTTCTCACATAAGAACCAAGCACTCTGCCTTCAGGATTGATAAGGCCTGCCATAGGAGTGACTTATAGGTTTATATATGTGTAAGTATGTAGTGATATAGGTAACCTATATCACAGTAAGGGGTGCATGCACCACCTTACCCAGGCTGCAGTAGCAGACCTGTGGTGTCATTTTGGATGGCCTTCCAGGGGTGGCACAATACATGCTGCAGCCCCTGGTAGGCCTCTGAGGTACCTATGCCCTTGGTACATAGTATACCATATACTAGGGACTTATAAGGGCACTCCAGATTCCACTAGAGATGTGCCTAAGGCACATGGAAACCATTTTAGAGAGGAAGCAGCTAGGCTGGGGTTCTGATTAGCAGGGCCCCAGCCAGACTAAAGTCGAAAAACAGTGAAGCATCAGCAAAAAGTGGGGGTACCCATGTGAAGCAGATCCTACTCTCCTACAGTAGCTATGGAGAGCAGCCTTCAGGCTAAGTCTTGAAGGAATGTAAAGCAGCTTGTTTTACCAGTCTATAATCTCTTGAGTGAATAAATGAAAGAGGACCACACCAGGTATATATTCAAAATATATGTATTTATTGCTAAACACACCCCTCTAGTCTTTTTATGAGGCTAGAGTTCGAAGTACATAAGTTATAAATTATTTAAACACAGTAAAAGCACAAATACACGTTTGGGCCCTAGGGGCGTACCAAACCATATACCAATAAAGTGGTATAAGAACCACGACTGAGCTAGACACTAGGCCTAGAGCCTGTAGAAGTACTAGGACCACAAGGAACCACCCAAGGTAGCGACACAGGGGACCCACGGAGGACGCGTGCAGTGTGTAAACACAGCCGCGAATCGCCGTTAACTTCTATGGGGAAAGTCGCGGTTAGGAATTTAAAGAAAAGGGACACTTAAAGAAAGACTTGGAGCAAACCCTTTGAGAACTAGGTCGTTCTAGAGTCTCTACCCACGGGAGCACCGGAGTACTCGTGTTACCTCACCCAGGGAAGCCGGGTGCATAGGTGCCTTTCGGGGTCGGGTTTTGTCGTCGATTTGAATGGCGATCTGCTGCAAAGTGCTGCTGGCGACCAAGTGGAAAGTGTCCGGGTGGATCCAAGAGTGGATCGGAGAGCTGAAGAACCTGAAAGCAGAGGGGACAGAGTCAGGGTCACTAGCCAGTGACCAGGAAGACAATGAGTGTAGGAAGGTGGAATCTGACTATATGGTTGCCCCCACTTTTTTTTATGGTGTTTTGCTGGTTTATGACTTAGTTGGACTGGGATCCTGCTATTCAGGGCCCCAGTCTATCTGCTTTCTCTGTAAAATGGTTTCCATGTGCCTTAGGCACATCTCTAATTGGAATCTGGAGTGCCCTTATAAGTCCCTAGTATATGGTATACTATGTACCAAGGGCATAGGTACCTCAGAGGCCTACCAGGGGCTGCAGCATGTATTATGCCACCCCTGGAAGGCCATCCAAAATGACACCACAGGTCTGCTACTGCAGCCTGGGTAAGGTGGTGCATGCACCCCTTACTGTGATATAGGCTACCTATATCACTACATACCTACACACATATAAACCTATAAGTCACTCCTATGGCAGCCCTTGTCAATCCTGAAGGCAGAGTGCATGGTTCCTATGTGAGAGGGTGCCCCTGCATGAGCAGGGCCCCTCTGCAGTGGTCGGAGACCCTTCTCTGATGCTGTTTGTAGTGCAGCCTGACCATATACTCTTAAGTGTATTATAACCTCGTGTTAAATGCTAACTTTGGGATGGCTGCACAGAAACATGTCGTGTTTGGTGTCAAACATCTTGGAATACTACCCCCCCGCCAATTCTGGCAGCGGGGGTAGCATTCCACCCTTCTAGAGGGAGAGACATGTTAACCCTGGCTTGCCCGGTAACTTCTTTCCAAAGCCCCAGCATCACAAAATGGATGCTGCTGCCACAGACACAAGTCTGGCCTCCTGCTGCTGACCGAAACTCTGCAGGGGAGGCCTGGACAATAGGTTTCCTGTCGCAGGGAGGTGTAACCACCTCCCCAGACAGGATAATGTGTATTGGGGCTGGGCGGGAGCACTCTCTGGTGCTTTGAAGTCCTGCACTGGGGGCACATTTGGTGTCCCTGTGCATACCCCAGTTCAAACCGGATCAGGGGCTTCCAGCCCCTGCTTTGGCGCGAACTGGACAAAGGGAAAGGGGTGTAGCCACCCCTCTACCCTGACCCACCCATAGGTGGGACTACAGAGTAAGTCCAACCCCTAAACTTGGTATAAGTATAGGACCCCAGTCCCTAGGACTTTAGATTATCCCTGGACGAAACTCTGATACAAAATCCTGGACCTTCGACGCTCTACTTCAAGATTAGAGGACTGAAGAATCTCCCTTGGGGTCAAGGAGTGACTCCCCTGCTTGGCAGGCACCAAAGAAGCATCTGTCCGGTCTGCATCTCTGAAGCTCCCATCGGACACCGAAGTCTTTGCATCACCAGAGGTGGATTCTCAGACTTCCCCGAGGCTGCCCTGAGTCCCCAGCAAAGCTGAGGCCCGTAGCTGTCGTGGGTAACGTGGGACCGTGACCCCTGGACACCGAGCACATTTGCAAGTGCATCCTCTTCCTGGACTCCCATGAGTTGTGCTTTGGGTTCCGAGTAGCCTCCGCCTCCAGCACCGACTGCACCGAAGATCACTGGCCTCCACTCCACGAGTGTCGTGTGAGCCAGCTCTACGTGCACCGTCTCGAGGCTCCTTCACGGTCGCTAGCCCGTTGGCTAGTAGCCCTTCACGAAGGCCAATCCTTTTCTTCTTGGGCTCCCTGGTTGCTCCAGGTTCACCCTGACTTACCCTTGCTGGGTGAGTTCCTCAGACCTTGCTGGTCTGCACCATCGTCAATCTTCATCTTCATTGAGACTTGCCGTTGCCAAGGCTTGTTGGGTCCAATCCGGTCGCCGACGCCTCAGCACTCGACAGACATCGTGTACCAGCCCGAATCCTGCTCCTGGTTGTGAGAAAGTGCCATCTTTCTTGCATGGTATGCCCCCACTTTTTGCTGAATTGCTGATGTGCTTTGACTGAGTGTGCCCTGGGCTCCTGCCAACCAGGTACCCAGGGCCTGTGTTCCTTCCCTAAAACTGCATTGATACCTACACCCAATTGGCATCCCTGGCCACAGGTCAGCCCCTGGTAAATGGTACCATGGGTACCCAGGGCACTGTGACCAGGGAAGGCCCCTAAGGGCTGCAGCACTTGTTGTGCCACCCTTAGGGACCCTGTACCTTTACACACACACACTGCCTTTGCAGGCTGCGTGTCTGGGTGCAGAACAAAAGTGAAGAGTCGACATGGCACCCATCCCTGTGTGCCATGCCTACAAGCCACTGTCCTGGCCTAGGTCAGCCACCCCTCTAGCTGGGTGCACTATGCCAGTGGTGAGGGCATAGAGGCATGAGCCCTGTGCCCCTATAGTGCCCAAGTCCATTCTTGGGCATTGTAAGTGCAGTGCTGCCATTAAGAGTATATGGTGCTGGGAGTCTGTCATTACGAACTCCACAGCACCATAATGGCCCCACTGAA
Source organism: Calotriton arnoldi (assembly GCA_963921515.1). NCBI lineage: Eukaryota > Metazoa > Chordata > Amphibia > Caudata > Salamandridae > Calotriton > Calotriton arnoldi. The sequence goes on along the minus strand of CAWUFW010004309.1, from coordinate 37,919 downwards.
AACTAAGAAGTTTGGTATCAAACTTCTCAGCACATTAAACCCCCACTGATGCCAGTGTGGGATTTAAGGTAAAACGCACTCCAGAGGGCACCTTAGAGATGCCCCCTGAACCCAACCCGACCTCCTATGTCCGGACTGAGTGGCTGCCCAGGCTGCCACCACCAGACATGTTTCTGGACCCCTGGGTCGAGAGCCTCTGCTCTCAGGGGCCTGAAACAATGCGCATCCTGGGGCGAGGTGCCAAAGCCTCCTCCCTCAGGATGGGCAGGGGGAGCTTCAAAGGCCTGCCGCCTTTTGAGCTTCCCCAGACCATTTGCTGTTTCCAGCAAACTGGTCCCCCCTGGTTCTACCCCCACTTCTGGCGGGAGAACCGGCGGGAAAACCAGAGGCAGGAAATGGGTTGTGCCCACCTCTGCCAACTCCACCCCTAAGGTGGGGGAGGCGAGGTGAAGCAAAAACTCGAGTCCCCGCCAGCTTGAGGATGGGGGGACCCAGCCAACCAGGGACAGGCTCCTGCGCCCCTCCCACTGGAGAGGAGCAGAATAGGGGGTGTACCCACCCCAGGGAAGGGACCCATTGGTCCCTGCCCTTACCTACCTGTAACCACCCCTAAATTTAGTATTTAGGGGCTCCCTGAACCTTCCTTCCTCAGTTCCCGAATCCGAAAACAAGAAGAGAAGACGAAGCAAGAAGACCAGCCGTGCAGCTGCTAACAAGGAGGCGACGACAACTGACTTGGCCCCAGCCCTACCGGACTGTCAACCTCTGAACCTGCTCCTGCGGAACCCCGGCCTCAGCAACCTCAAAAACCCCGGAGGACCTGACTTCTGTGCCACAGCCTTCAACCCAGGGACTCCCACGAGCAGTGGTACTGCTCAAAAGAACAAACTCCAAAAGACCCAGCCCTGGCACGGAACCGCGAAACCTGCAGCCTCTGCACCCGCCGAGCCCGGCCTGTGCCTGAGTGAACCAAGGCTTTGAGGACGTCCCCCTGGCGATTCTGACCTGGAATCCAGTGCCCAAGGACCCGCCTCGACGACCCAGACGACGCCTGCAGCCTCAGGACAAGGGACCCCTCCAACCGCGACCAGCAGGGGGTAAGATTTCACGACCTCAAAAGACACCCCTGCACCCGGCACCCCACGGCCCCCTGTGCCCAACTCCTGGGTGTCTACCTATCTTCCAAGACCCCAACTTACCTCCCGAACTGTTGGTCGCCCCTGAAGAGTCACCGTCCCCGAGCCTGCAGCCTTTTTCCACCGTCCAAGATCTCCATTGGGTAACATTGAGCGCCCGACGGCTCAAAAGCACCCTGCACCCAGCCGCCCGAGTGCCCCTGGAAGCGCAACCTCTACCCTAACCTACTTCCCCATTTGCCCTGGGCAAGTGACCAGGAGCCCAGCTCCCACAGCCGCGTGGCCTGCTTGCCAGCAGCCACCAACCCGAGGCCCCCTGCCTGCCATAGGATAACATTGGGCCTACTCACTCTGCACCCGGCCGTCCCTGTGCCGCTGAGGGTGTAACAACTGTACTTACCTGATACTGGGGGACCCCTGAGTCTATGCCCAGAACCTTAACTCTGCCAGTCGAGTACTTACCCAAAGACCGATAACCCACTTTTCTTCCATAGGGTAACACTGACTGGCTCCCGCCTGGAATTTCTTCTAAGTGTGGAGTTTTGAAACTTTAAAATATTCACCTAAAATCAACCGAGTCACGAAAACGAAAATACTCACCTGGCATTAGAAGAGGCCCCAGTGCTGGACCGGGGTGCCCAACACTGGCCCTAAAAAGTAATCAAAACGTTACTTACCGCTAACTCCATTTTCTTCCATAGGGATCCATTGACTGGTTTTCTGTGAAATTTCTTCTGTCTACTTTTGAAATACTAAAATACTGTTTAAAAATCACAACAGTAACGAATTCCGAACTACTCACCTGCTATCAGGAGAGACGTCAGTACTGCCTCTTTTAGTCTAGTACCAACCATGAAAAGTAATTTTTACCGTACTTACCAGTAACTCGAAATTCCTCTCATAGGATATCATTGCCTGCTTTTGTTGAAAAAGTTTCTGTCGATTTCTGCATTTTACAAATATTCTTTAAAAATCGTGCCAACGATACAAACGTAATTACTTGCCTGTTTTAGATAGATACCCCAGTGCTGAACCAGGGAACCCAGCACTGGATTACAAAAGTAACGTAAACCTGCTTTGCTTGCAAACTGCATTTCCTTCCATAGGATAACATTGGTAATTTTACCCAGAAAAGTTTCTAAGTGTCAACTTTTGAAATACAGTAATATTCCTCAAAAATCACTACAATAACCAAAACGCTTTTTCTTACCTGTTTACAGGAAGTGTCCCAGGACTGAATCCAGGATCCAGTCCTGTGGTTAGAAAAGTAATCTACAAAGTAATTAATTGTAATTAATCACAATTTTCCATTGAGCTCAATGTTGCATTGTATTTGACCCTGTGTTGCCTCTGGCACCAACTGTGATTATTACCATCAAAAAGTCTATTGCCTATTTGTAAGGTGGTTAACCAAAGCATCTCATACTGAGAAAGTATATTTTGATCCTATTGTTGGTTCTAAAATAAAACAAGCATATATTTTTTTTTATATACAAACCATTGGCCTAGAGTTCAGTTCTTGAGTGTGTGGCTTCATTTGCTGACTGAGGGTGTACAACAAATGCTTTACACTGTCCTCTGATACTGCCTTACTGCTCGACCAAGCTACCACTTTAGAGAGTAAGGTTATATCTAACTTTAGCCTCTGCCAAGCCTCTGGGGACTGGGGACTCTGTGCACACTGAACCTTACTTTGGTGCAGTATATACAGAGCCACTTTCCTACACTGGTCACCGACAACGCCTCCTGGACCTCGTGGCTGAAGAGTCAAGACGACCGTCAACCTACCTGAAGCACCCGACATCGGTGGGCATCTGCTCATCGCCTTCACGGTCACTGGCTAGTGACCTAGACTCTGTCCCCTCTGCTTTCAGGTTCTTCAGATCTCCAATCCACTCTTGGATCCACCCGGACACTTTCCACTTGGTCGCCAGCAGCACTTTGCAGCAGATCGCCATTCAAATCGATGACGAAACCCGACCCCGAAAGGCACCTATGCACCCGGCTTCCCTGGGTGAGGTAACACGAGTACTTCGGTGCTCCCGTGGGTAGAGACTCTATAACGACCTAGTTCTCAAAGGGTTTGCTCCAAGTCCTTCCTTAAGTGTCCCTTTTCTTTAAATTCCTGATCGCGACTTTCCCCATAGAAGTTAACGGTGATTCGCGGCTGTGTTTACACACTGCATGCGTCCCCCGTGGGTCCCCTGTGTCACTACCTTGGGTGGTTCCTTGTGGTCCAAGCACTTCTACAGGCTCTAGGCCTAGTGTCTAGCTCAGTCGTGGTTCTTATACCACTTTATTGGTATATGGTTTGGTACGCCCCTAGGGCCCAAACGTGGATTTGTGCTTTTACTGTGTTTAAATAACTTATAACTTATGTACTTCGAACTCTAGCCTCATAAAGAGACTAGAGGGGTGTGTTTAGCAATAAATACATATATTTTGAATATATACCTGGTGTGGTGCTCTTTCATTTGGTCACTCAAGAGATTATAGACTGGTAAAACAAGCTGCTTTACATTCCTTCAAGACTTAGCCTGAAGGCTGCTCTCCATAGCTACCACTAGGATAGCTTTCAATAAAGGTTGTCTTTAACGTATCTCCAATAAGGGGTTGTTTGGACTGGTGCAAGGTGCCCACTATAATTAGTGGACAGCATATACCAGGCCAACTTCTCACAGTTGTCTTTAACCTATCTCCAATAAGGGGTTGTTTGGACTGGTGCAAGGTGCCCACTATAATTAGTGGACAGCATATACCAGGCCAACTTCTCACATTGGTGTGCAGCGTGTGGGATTCCAGCTTGCTATTGTTTTACCAGATAATCTCAATTGAATTGATCAACTGAAAACCACTAAAGGTACCTAAGGTACATATAAATTAAGTTTAGTATACAGTAAGTTCTACTGAACTTAGAGTTGTGTGTTAAGGGATAGCACAACCCTTTCTACAACTCAAGAGAGTTTAGTAGGCCACACTAGAGTAGGTAGTGCATACACCACACCACACTAGTAATGTCTTCAAAGCCAGGACCCAGAGAGTCCTTGCCAGAAGCCACTGGGCTTCTTCCCTCCAAGTATGATACACTCCCATTCTTGGAATTGAGAGCAATATGCAATGTGAGGAAATTGAAGACAGGCCAAAGTCCCACCACCCAACATCTGAGAGAGATGTTAATGGCTGATGATCTCAACAGGCCCTTAGGGACTGAAGGGGTAGGTGCAGAGGGTGGGGCAGAAGATGAGGATGGGGCATGGGGTAGCAACACCCCCAACCCCCCCTCTGAAACTGGCCAGGAAGGTGACAATGACCTTGACCTGGAAAACCCAATCCCTCCTGTGGAAGATGAAGAGGAGGATCAGAATGACCTCCACTTTGTCCCCCCAGGGAGGATTGTGAGTGTGCCTAGAAGGGCTAGATCTCCTTCTCAGGAGTCTAACCACTCTAGCACCTCAGTAGGGACCTCTGTCTCCTCTCATAGGAGGGAATCCTCTCATGAGAGGAGTAAGAGGCTGATTCAGTATGAGGAAGCTCAGCTTGAACTCAGAAAACAACAATTGGCCCTAGACAGGGAGTCCCTAGATCTCTTTAGAGAGAGAAAAAAGTTGGGACTAGAGTCCCATGGTGGCAGCAATATCCGTAAAGATAGGGAAAGGTCTTATGACCATAGAAACCTGAGCAAGATTGTCCCTCCCTACCAGAGTGGGAATGACATCCACAAATGGATAACTGCTCTAGAGAGGGCCTGTAAAGTACAGAGGGTCCCTCAGGAGCAGTGGGCAGCAATCTTGTGGCTCTCCTTTGCAGACAAAGGTAGAGATAAGCTCCTCACTGTAAGAGAAGAGGATGCTGATAATTACAAGGTCTTGAAGAGTGCTCTTATTGATGGGTTTGGCCTAACAACTGAACAATACAGGTTAAAGTTCAGAGATGCCCAAAAAGCACAGACTCAAGACTGGGTAGACTATGTGGATTGTTCTGCTAAGGCTCTGGAAGGCTGGTTGATGGGCAGTAAGGTGTGTGACTTCACAGGATTGTATAATCTGATAATGAGGGAGCAGATTCTTAATAACTGTCAAAATCAGCTGTTGCATCAGTACCTGGTGGACTCTGATCTGACCTCTCCCCAACAATTGGGAAAGAAGGCAGACAAATGGGTCAGAACCAGGGTGAGGCAGAAGGTACAGAACCAAGGTGGTGACCCTAAGAAGCAAGATTCTAAAAACTCTGATAAGGGTGGGGAGAAGGGTGAAGACCAGAAGTCTTCACAAGGGCCCCAAAAATCTTCTTCAGGTGGGGATTCACAGTCTAACAAAGGGAAAGGCCAAAAGAAACCATGGTGCAAGGTCTGTAAGCAAAAGACCCACTGGACCAGTGATTGCACCAAGTCCAAAGACTCTAATCCAGCCCCCACCAATGCCCCTAAGGCACCTGTTCCCCCTAGTACAGTTACAGTTGGTGGTGGGAGCACTACAGCCAAGGGTTTAGTAGGGTTGACCCTGGGTACTGAGATGGGCTCTGACCTAGTCAGAGAACTCACTCAGGCTGTGTTAGTCTGTGATGGAGGCATGGATGTGACCTCCTCTGTGAGTCCCAGTAATCTGGGCAAGTACAGACAACAGCCTTTAATCAATGGAAAAGAGGCTTTGGCATTTAGGGACACAGGGGCAAGTGTCACAATGGTGACACAAGACCTTGTGGATCCTGGGCAAGTTATACTTGGTGAAATGTACCAAGTGACCAATGCTAGCAACGTCAGAACAGACCATACTCTGGCAGTTGTTAACTTCTCCTGGGGAGGGGTAACTGGCCTTAAGAAGGTTGTGGTAAGTGCAGACCTACCAGTCGAATGCTTGCTTGGCAATGACTTAGAAACTTCAGCTTGGGCAGAAGTGGAGCTCAGGACTCATGCAGAAATGCTGGGCATCCCTGCAGATGTGTTTGCTGTGACTAGGTCACAGGCCAAAATGTCTAAAACTGAACAGGCCTTGGATTCTGGAATAATGGACCAAGTGCCTTCCAAGAGGAGGAGTAGTAGGGTAAAGGCAGTGCCTTCCCCTTGGCTCAGAAGGAAGATCAGTCCCTTGAGGGGGATGATCTCAGTCCTGAGGAAGGAACTGTCCCAGAGGAACTGGAACCTGACCAGGTTGAGTTCTTGGGGACAGGGGGACCTTCCAGGGCAGATCTGAGCCAGGAGCAGCAGAGCTGCCCCTCTCTTGAACCCCTCAGACAGCAAGCTGCTGCTGAGGCTGCTGGGAAAGCTAGTGGTCCCCATACAGTGTATTGGGATGATGGACTCCTGTACTCAGAGTGTAGAGACCCCAAGCCTGGTGCCACCAGGAGGTTGGTTATACCTCTAAAGTTCAGGTGCTTCCTATTGACCCTAGCCCATGATATTCCCTTAGCAGGTCACCTGGGCCAGAACAAGACTTGGGACAGAATTGTCCCTCACTTTCACTGGCCCCACATGTCTGAAGACACCAAGGAGTTTTGTCGCTCCTGTGTAACCTGCCAGGCCAGTGGCAAGGCAGGTGGCACCACAAAGGCCCCCCTGATACCACAACCTGTGGTGGGGGTGCCCTTTGAAAGAGTGGGGATTGATATTGTTGGTCCCATGGATCCCCAAACAGCATCTGGGCACAGGTTTATCCTGGTGGTAGTGGATCATGCCACCAGGTACCCAGAGGCTATTCCCCTTAGGACCACTACAGCACCTGTGGTGGCAAGAGCCCTCCTGGGAGTTTTCTCAAGAGTGGGCTTTCCTAAGGAGGTTGTATCAGACAGGGGTGCAAACTTTATGTCTGGTTACTTAAAAGCAATGTGGAAGGAGTGTGGAGTGACTTACAAATTCACCACACCCTATCACCCACAATGCAATGGTTTAGTTGAGAGATTCAACAAAACCTTGAAGGGCATGATTAAAGGGCTCCCAGAAAAGCTTAGGCGAAGATGGGACATACTCTTGCCCTGCCTTTTATTTGCATACAGGGAGGTGCCTCAAAAGGGGTTGGCTACAGCCCTTTTGAACTTTTGTTTGGTCACCCTGTCAGGGGTCCACTGTGCTTGGTGAAGGAAGGATGGGAGTTACCTCTCAAGCCCCCAAAGCAAGACATAGTGGACTACATACTTGGTCTCCGCTCCCGGATGGCTGAGTATATGAAAAAGGCAACTAAAAACCTTGAGGCTAGCCAGGAACTTCAGAAAGCTTGGCATGACCAAAAGGCTGTGCTGACTGTTTACCAGCCAGGCAGAAGTTGTGGGTGTTGGAGCCAGTGGCCCCAGCAGCTCTCCAAGACAAATGGAGTGGACCCCACACTATTGTTGAACAGAAGGGTGAGGTTACCTACTTAGTAGACCTAGGAACACCCAGGAGTCCCCACAGGGTTCTCCATGTCAACAGGTTAAAACCATATGTGGACAGGGCAGACATGGGCTTGCTCATGGCTACTGATGAAGGGCAGGAGGAAGAGACTGACCCACTCCCTGACCTGCTCTCACAGAACCCTGACGATGGGTCAGTAGATGGTGTGGCCTTGGCAGGCAGCCTCACTACCCAGCAGCAAACTGATTGCAGACAGGTGCTCAATCAGTTTAGACACATGTTTTCACTGACACCCAGTCAGACCACCTGGTGCACTCATGAAGTGGACACTGGGGACAGTCTGCCTATTAAAAATAAGATTTATAGGCAACCTGACCATGTCACGGACTGTATCAGGACAGAAGTCAAGAAAATGTTGGATTTGGGAGTTATTGAACCCTCAGATAGCCCTTGGGCTAGTCCAGTGGTCCTTGTGCCAAAACCTCACACCAGTGGTGGAAAAAGAGAGATGAGGTTTTGTGTGGACTACAGGGGTCTCAATGCAGTCACTAGGACTGATGCCCATCCAATACCTAGGGCAGATGAGCTCATAGACACTTTGGCCTCAGCCAAGTATCTAAGCACATTTGACCTGACAGCTGGCTACTGGCAGATCAGACTAGCTGATGATGCAAAGCCAAAGACAGCATTCTCAACCCCTAGTGGGCATTATCAATTTGTGGTGATGCCCTTTGGTCTGAAGAATGCACCTGCCACTTTTCAGAGGTTGGTGAATACAGTCCTTACAGGTCTGGAAGCCTATAGTGCAGCATATCTAGATGATATTGCTGTCTTTAGCTCCACCTGGGAGGATCACCTGGTCCACCTCAGAAATGTTTTACAGGCCCTGCAAAAGGCAGGCCTGACTATCAAGGCCACCAAGTGCCAGATAGGGCAGAGTCAGGTTGTGTACCTGGGCCACCTTGTGGGTGGAGGCCAGGTTCAACCACTGCAGAGCAAGATCCAGACCATCATGGAATGGACTGCTCCAACTACCCAGACTCAGGTGAGAGCCTTTTTAGGCCTGACTGGGTACTACAGGAGATTTGTCAAAGGGTATGGATCAATAGTGACACCTTTGAATGACTTAACTTCTAAGAAAATGCCCAAGAAAGCTCAGTGGACAGCTAACTGTCAAAAGGCATTTGATGACCTGAAGCAGGCCATGTGCACTTCTCCCATTCTACAGAATCCTGATTACTCCAAGAAGTTCATTGTTCAAACTGATGCATCTGAATTGGGGGTAGGGGCAGTACTGTCACAATTGAATGAAGAAGGTCAGGATCAGCCAGTAGCTTTCATAAGCAGAAGGCTGACCCCTAGAGAGAAACGTTGGTCAGCCATTGAGAGGGAGGCCTTTGCTGTGGTCTGGGCTCTGAAGAAGTTGAGGCCATACTTGTTTGGTACTCACTTCCTTGTTAAAACCGACCATAAGCCCCTCTTATGGCTAAAACAAATGAAGGGTGAAAACCCCAAACTGCTTAGGTGGTCCATTTCCCTACAGGGGATGGACTTCACAGTGGAACATAGACCTGGGAGTAACCATGCCAATGCAGATGGACTCTCTAGGTACTTCCACTTAGAACATGAAGACTCAACTGGTCAAGGTTAGTTTAATGTCCCTACGTTTGGGGGGGGTTGTGTAGGAGAGTAGGATCTGCTTCACATGGGTACCCCCACTTTTTGCTGATGCTTCACTGTTTTTTGACTCTAGTCTGGCTGGGGCCCTGCTAATCAGAACCCCAGCCTAGCTGCTTCCTCTCTAAAATGGTTTCCATGTGCCTTAGGCACATCTCTAATTGGAATCTGGAGTGCCCTTATAAGTCCCTTGTATATGGTATACTATGTACCAAGGGCATAGGTACCTCAGAGGCCTACCAGGGGCTGCAGCATGTATTATGCCACCCCTGGAAGGCCATCCAAAATGACACCACAGGTCTGCTACTGCAGCCTGGGTAAGGTGGTGCATGCACCCCTTACTGTGATATAGGCTACCTGTATCACTACATACTTACACACATATAAACCTATAAGTCACTCCTATAGCATGCCTTGTCAATCCTGAAGGCAGAGTGCATGGTTCCTATGTGAGAGGGTGCCCCTGCATGAGCAGGGCCCCTCTGCAGCGGTCGGAGACCCTTCTCTGATGCTGTTTGTAGTGCCGCCTGACCATATACTCTTAAGTGCATTATAACCTCGCGTTAAATGCTAACTTTGGGATGGCTGCACCGAAACATGTCGTGTTTGGTGTCAAACATCTTGGAATACTACCCCCCCTCCAATGCTGGCGGCGGGGGTAGCATTCCACCCTTCTAGAGGGAGAGACATTTTAACCCTGGCTTGCCCGGTAACTTCTTTCTAAAGCCCCAGCATCACAAAATGGATGCTGCTGCCACAGACACAAGTCTGGCCTCCTGCTGCTGACCGAAACTCCAGCAGGGGAGGCCTGGGCAATAGGTTTCCTGTCGCAGGGAGGTGTAACCACCTCCCCAGACAGGATAATGTGTATTGGAGCTGGGCGGGAGCACTCTCTGGTGCTTTGAAGTCCTGCACTGGGGGCACATTTGGTGTCCCTGTGCATACCCCAGTTCAAACCGAATCAGGGGCTTCCAGCCCCTGCTTTGGCGCGAACTGGACAAAGGGAAAGGGGTGTAGCCACCCCTCTACCCTGACCCACCCATAGGTGGGACTACAGAGTAAGTCCAACCCCTAAACTTAGTATAAGTATAGGACCCCAGTCCCTAGGACTTTAGATTATCCCTGGACGAAACTCTGATCCAAAATCCTGGACCTTCCACGCTCTACTTCAAGATTAGAGGACTGAAGAATCTCCCTTGGGGTCAAGGAGTGACTCCCCTGCTTGGCAGGCACCAAAGAAGCATCTGTCCGGTCTGCATCTCTGAAGCTCCCGTCGGACGCCGAAGTCTTTGCATCACCAGAGGAGGATTCCCAGACTTCCCCGAGGCTGCCCTGGGTCCCCAGCAAAGCTGAGGCCCGTAGCTGTCGTGGTTAACGTGGGACCGTGACCCCTGGACACCGAGCACATTTGCAAGTGCATCCTCTTCCGAGTAGCCCCCGCCTCCAGCACCGATTGCACCGAAGATCACTGGCCTCCACTCCACGAGTGTCCTGTGAGCCAGCTCTACGTGCACCGTCTCGAGGCTCCTTCGCGGTCGCTAGCCCGTTGGCTAGTAGCCCTTCACGAAGGCCAATCCTTTTCTTCTTGGGCTCCCTGGTTGCTCCAGGCTTGCCCTCACTTACCCTTGCTGGGTGAGTTCCTCAGACCTTGCTGGTCTGCACCATCGTCAATCTTCATCTTCATCGAGACTTGCCGTTGCCAAGGCTTGTTGGGTCCAATCCGGTCGCCGACGCCTCAGCACTCGACAGACATTGTGTACCAGCCCGAATCCTTCTCCTGGTTGTGAGAAAGTGCCATCTTTCTTGCATGGTATGCCCCCACTTTTTGCTGAATTGCTGATGTGCTTTGACTGAGTGTGCCCTGGGCTCCTGCCAACCAGGTACCCAGGGCCTGTGTTCCTTCCCTAAAACTGCATTGATACCTACACCCAATTGGCATCCCTGGCCACAGGTCAGCCCCTGGTAAATGGTACCATGGGTACCCAGGGCACTGTGACCAGGGAAGGCCCCTAAGGGCTGCAGACCTTGTTGTGCCACCCTTAGGGACCCTGTACCTTTACACACACACACTGCCTTTGCAGGCTGCGTGTCTGGGTGCAGAACAAAAGTGAAGAGTCGACATGGCACCCATCCCTGTGTGCCATGCCTACAAGCCACTGCCCTGGCCTAGGTCAGCCACCCCTCTAGCTGGGTGCACTATGCCAGTGGTGAGGGCATAGAGGCATGAGCCCTGTGCCCCTACAGTGCCCAAGTCCATTCTTGGGCATTGTAAGTGCAGTGCTGCCATTAAGAGTATATGGTGCTGGGAGTCTGTCATTACGAACTCCACAGCACCATAATGGCCCCACTGAAAACTAAGAAGTTTGGTATCAAACTTCTCAGCACATTAAACCCCCACTGATGCCAGTGTGGGATTTAAGGTAAAACGCTCTCCAGAGGGCACCTTAGAGATGCCCCCTGAACCCAACCCGACCTCCAGTGTCCGGACTGAGTGGCTGCCCAGGCTGCCACCACCAGACATGTTTCTGGACCCCTGGGTCGAGAGCCTCTGCTCTCAGGGGCCTGCAACAATGCGCATCCTGGGGCGAGGTGCCAAAGCCTCCTCCCCCAGGATGGGCAGGGGGAGCTTCAAAGGCCTGCCGCCTTTTGAGCTTCCCCAGACCATTTGATGTTTCCAGCAAACTGGTCCCCACTGGTTCTACCCCCACTTCTGGTGGGAGAACCGGCGGGAAAACCAGAGGCAGGAAATGGGTTGTGCCCACCTCTGCCAACTCCACCCCTAAGGTGGGGGAGGCGAGGTGAAGCAAAACTCGAGTCCCCGCCATCTTGAGGATGGGGGGACCCAGCCAACCAGGGACAGGCTCCTGCCCCCCTCCCACTGGAGAGGAGCAGAATAGGGGTGTACCCACTCCCAGGGAAGGGACCCATTGGTCCCTGCCTTTACCTACCTGTAACCACCCCTAAATTTAGTATTTAGGGGCTCCCTGAACCTTCCTTCCTCAGTTCCCGAATCCGAAAACAAGAAGAGAAGACGAAGCAAGAAGACCAGCCGTGCAGCTGCTAACAAGGAGGCGACGACAACTGACTTGGCCCCAGCCCTACCGGCCTGTCGACCTCTGAACCTGCTCCTGCGGAACCCCGGCCTCAGCAACCTCAAAAACCCCGGAGGACCTGACTTCTGTGCCACAGCCTTCAACCCAGGGACTCCCACGAGCAGTGGTACTGCTCAAAAGAACAAACTCCAAAAGACCCAGCCCTGGCACGGAACCGCGAAACCTGCACCCTGTGCACCCGCCGAGCCCGGCCTGTGCCTGAGTGAACCAAGGCTTTGAGGACGTCCCCCCGGTGATTCTGACCTGGAATCCAGTGCCCAAGGACCCTCCTCGACGACCCAGACGACGCCTGCAGCCTCAGGACAAGGGACCCCTCCAACCGCGACCAGCAGGGGGTAAGATTTCCCGACCTCAAAAGTAGGCCTGGGCGGTAAATTCCGTTCCGCTCGCGGAATTTGGGTAATTTTGCGTTCCGCGGAAAATGCGGAATTGCCAAAAATTCTGCGATCCGCGGCTTCGCGGAGTTTTTTGCTTGTTCGCACTTTCAAAATGCGTGTTCGCAAGATATTTCTCCCCGAGCACGCAAACAGCGTTCGCGAACAGGAAAAAAGCATCGCAAACGGGCGGAACAAGCAATTCCGCGTGTTCGCAGAACTTTTGCGTGCTCGCGGAGATTTTTGACCGTTTCGCGGAGCTTTGCGTAGCGCGACTATGCAAATTCCGCCCACCCCTACTCAAAAGACACCCCTGCACCCGGCGCCTCACGGCCCCCTGTGCCCAACTCCTGGGTGTCTACCTATCCTCCAAGACCCAAACTTACCTCCCGAATTGTTGGTCGCCCCTGAAGAGTCACCGTCCCCGAGCCTGCAGACTTTTTCCACCGTCCAAGATCTCCATTGGGTAACATTGAGCACCCGACGGCTCAACAGCACCCTGCACCCAGCCGCCCGAGTGCCCCTGGAAGCGCAACCTCTACCCTAACCTACTTCCCCATTTGCCCTGGGCAAGTGACCAGGAGCCCAGCTCCCACAGCCGCGTGGCCTGCTTGCCAGCAGCCACCAACCCGAGGCCCCCTGCCTGCCATAGGATAACATTGGGCCTACTCACTCTGCACCCGGCCGCCCCTGTGCCACCGAGGGTGTAACAACTGTACTTACCTGATACTGGGGGACCCCTGAGTCTATGCCCAGAACCTTAACTCTGCCAGTCGAGTACTTACCCAAAGACCGATAACCCACTTTTCTTCCATAGGGTAACACTGACTGGCTCCCGCCTGGAATTTCTTCTAAGTGTGGAGTTTTGAAACTTTAAAATATTCACCTAAAATCAACCGAGTCACGAAAACGAAAATACTCACCTGGCATTAGAAGAGGCCCCAGTGCTGGACCGGGGTGCCCAACACTGGCCCTAAAAAGTAATCACAACGTTACTTACTGCTAACTCCATTTTCTTCCATAGGGATCCATTGACTGGTTTTCTGTGAAATTTCTTCTAAGTGTCTACTTTTGAAATACTAAAATATTGTTTAAAAATCACAACAGTAACGAATTCCAAACTACTCACCTGCTATCAGGAGAGACGTCAGTACTGCCTCTTTTAGTCTAGTACCAACCATGAAAAGTAATTTTTACCGTACTTACCAGTAACTCGAAATTCCTCTCATAGGATATCATTGCCTGCTTTTGTTGAAAAAGTTGCTGTGTCGATTTCTGCATTTTACAAATATTCTTTAAAAATCGTGCCAACGATACAAACGTAATTACTTGCCTGTTTTAGATAGATACCCCAGTGCTGAACCAGGGAACCCAGCACTGGATTACAAAAGTAACGTAAACCTGCTTTGCTTGCAAACTGCATTTCCTTCCATAGGATAACATTGGTAATTTTACCCAGAAAAGTTTCTAAGTGTCAACTTTTGAAATACAGTAATATTCCTCAAAAATCACTACAATAACCAAAACGCTTTTCCTTACCTGTTTACAGGAAGTGTCCCAGGACTGAATCCAGGATCCAGTCCTGTGGTTAGAAAAGTAATCTACAAAGTAATTAATTGTAATTAATCACAATTTTCCATTGAGCTCAATGTTGCATTGTATTTGACCCTGTGTTGCCTCTTGCACCAACTGTGATTATTACCATCAAAAAGTCTATTGCCTATTTGTAAGGTGGTTAACCAAAGCATCTCATACTGAGAAAGTATATTTTGATCCTATTGTTGGTTCTAAAATAAAACAAGCATATATATTTTTTATATACAAACCATTGGCCTAGAGTTCAGTTCTTGAGTGTGTGGCTTCATTTGCTGACTGAGGGTGTACAATAAATGCTTTACACTGTCCTCTGATACTGCCTTACTGCTCGACTAAGCTGCCACTTTAGAGAGTAAGGTGTGGGACTGGGGACTCTGTGCACACTGAACCTTACTTTGGTGCAGTATATACAGAGCCACTTTCCTACATTGGTGGATCAGCGGTGGGATACAAACTTGCATTTGTTGGACTACTTGGTTACCATCTGATCACACGACAGAACTCTTAAATTGCCTTTAGAATTCAGATTTTTTTTTAAATTGGCATTTTTTTTTACCAAATTACTAAAAGTCTTGTTAGGGCCTTGCTTAAGTCCCTTTAGCATCTTAGAACATAAAAAGTCACTGTAGTCAAGGGTAGAGGGGTTAGAACTTTTTGTTAAAATGTCTCAAGACAAGAACCCAGCTATTAGTGAAGATAATAATGACGTACAGGACATGGTTGAGGAACTCGACCTCACCCCTTATCTTCATTTGTCTTTCAAAGAGATAAGGTCCTTATGTAAACTTAAAAATATACTAATGGGCCAGCATCCAACCAAACAAGGGCTCCAGGAGCTCCTGGCTGAGTATGCTAAGGCCCACCCCTCTGAGCATGGTGATGACCCAGCAGAGGAGGAAAGGAGGGAGGAGGATGGGGATGGTAACCCACCTCCACCACTGCCTAGGGAAGATAGGGTCCCTGCACCCTTATCTCCAAGAATAGACCTCTGGGGACCTAGAGGCCACCTAGGTGGATCAGGTCTCAGAGAGGACCCTGAGGACAGCCTCAGGGAAGAGGACAACTTTTAGCAAAGTTGGCCAAAAGACTGGACCTAGAGACCAGCCTCCTGGCTCTAGAGAAGGAAAGAAAAGAGATGGGTTTAGCACCCATCAATGGTGGCAGCAATACCAATAATAAGGATAAGGAGGAATCCTATGATCCTAAAATCCCCAAAGGGATTGTCCCTAAATATGAGGAGGGTGATGACATCACCAAATGGTTCACAGCCTTTGAGAGGGCTTGTGAAATAAGAAGGGTGAAGAAACCTCTCTGGGGGCACTCCTGTGGGAACTGTTCTCTGGTAACTGCAGAGACAGGCTTCTGACCCTCTCTGGGCCAGATGCAGGGTCCTATGACCTCATCAGGAAGACTCTGATTGAGGGATTTGGATTCACTACTGAGGAGTATAGAATTAGATTCAGGGGGCTCAAAAACCCAGACCCAGTCCTGGATTGACTTCGTGGACTTCTCAGTAAAGACACTGGATGGGTGGTTAGCTGGACATGGTGTGCAGGATTTTACTGGATTGTACAATTTGTTCATGAAGGAACATATATTAAGTAACTGCACAAATGAAAAGTTGCATCAGCATTTGGTAGACCTAGGTCTAATTTCTCCCCAAGAATTGGGAAAGAAGGCAGACCACTGGGTCAAGACTTGGGTGACAAGGACAACCACTGGGGGTGACCAAAAGAAGGTGGTCACCAAACCTCCCCAGGGGAAAGGTGGTGAGAATCCCCAAGATAAGAAGTCTGAGTCTTCCAAAGGGCCCCAAAAACCTGTTCTGGGGGTGGGTCCCAAACTACTCCCTATGTGCCTCAACCCTATAGGGGGAAGAACTTTGATCCCTTAAAGGCCTGGTGTAATAACTGTAAGAAGTTAGGACACCTAACTGTAGATAAATCTTGCCCCCACAACAAAGCCCCTAAGGCACCCAGTACAGTTACTCCTGGGGCAGCAAGTCTACAGATGGGATCAGAAGAGTGCCCTGAGCAAATCTGGGGACACACTCAGGCGAGTCTAGTCTCACTAGGGGAAGTGGAGTTTGCCACTGTAGCTGTGTGGCCACCCAACTTAAAGAAATATTTACAATACCCCTGGGTGAATGGAACTAGGGTAGAAGCTCTGAGGGATACAGGTGCCAGTGTCACTATGGTGAGGGACACACTGGTTTCCCCTGAGCAATACTTGATTGGGAAAACTTACCCAGTCACCAATGCTGACAGTGTCACCACTAGTCATCCCATGGCCATGGTGACATTAGGCTGGGGGGGTTACTGGCCTGAAGCAGGTAGTGGTCTCTCAGAAGTTACCAGCTGCATGTCTGCTAGGAAATGATCTGGAAACCTCAGCCTGGGCAGAGGTTGAGCTAAAGGCCCATGCAGCCATGCTGGGCATCCCTGAATTGGTGTGTGTAAAAACAAGAGCACAGAGCAAAAGGCAGGGTGAAGAAATAGTTTTGGAGCCTGAAATGATGGCCCAACCTACCAAGAGAAAAGGAAAGAAGACTGGGGGACCAGCTTCTACACAGCCACAAGAGCAGGACCCCTCTCCTCAGGGAGAGAACCTGGAAATCCCAGAGGGAACTGAGCCCCTGGAGCTTGACCCTTACCAGGTTGAACTCTTGGGCCCAGGGGGACCCTCTAGGGAAGAGCTGTTCCAAGGACAGCAAGACTGTCCCACTCTTGACAGCCTGAGGCAGCAAGCTGTTTCAGAAGCCAAGGGAGATGTCAGTGGTACCCACAGAGTCTATTGGGAAGAGGGATTACTGTACACTGAGGCAAAAGACCTCAATCCTGGAGCCACCAGGAGAGTGGTAGTGCCCCAGAAGTACAGGGAGTTCCTCCTAACTTTGGCTCATGACATCCCCCTAGCTGGACATCTGGGCCAAACCAAAACTTGGGAAAGGCTAGTTAGCCACTTTTACTGGCCCCAGATGCACCAAAAGGTGAAGGAGTTTGTCAGCTCCTGTGTTACCTGTCAAGCCAGTGGCAAGACAGGTGGCCATCCAAAGGCCCCCTGATACCACTACCTGTGGTGGGGGTTCCCTTTGAAAGGGTAGGTGTGGACATAGTGGGTCCACTGGAACCTCCCACAGCCTCAGGGAACAAATTCATACTGGTGGTAGTGGATCATGCCACTAGGTATCCTGAGGCTATTCCCCTTAGGACTACTACAGCTCCTGCAGTAGCCAAAGCCCTCATTGGTGTCTTCACCAGGGTAGGGTTTCCTAAGGAGGTGGTTTCAGACAGAGGTTCCAACTTCATGTCTGCTTACCTGGCCCACATGTGGAAGGAGTGTGGGGTGCAGTACAAGTTTACTACACCCTACCATCCACAAACCAATGGCCTTGTTGAGAGGTTCAACAAGCCATTGAAAGGCATGATCATGGGGCTACCTGAAAAACTCAAAAGGAGATGGGATGTCCTACTACCATGCCTGCTTTTCGCTTACAGAGAAGTGCCACAGAAGGGAGTAGGTTTCTCACCCTTTGAACTTCTGTTTGGCCATCCTGTGAGGGGACCACTTTGTCTTGTGAAGGAGGGCTGGGAGAGACCTCTCCAAGAACCCAAACAAGACATAGTGGACTATGTGCTTGGCCTAAGGTCCAGAATGGCTGAGTACATGGAAAAGGCATCCAAGAATCTTGAGGCCAGCCAGGAGCTTCAGAAGCACTGATATGACCAAAAAGCTGCAGGTTGAATTCCAACCTGGGCAACAGGTATGGGTTTTGGAGCCAGTGGCACCAAGGGCACTCCAGGACAGATGGAGTGGCCCTTACCCTATCCTAGAGAAAAAGAGTGAGGTCACCTACTTGGTTGACCTGGGCACAAGCAGGACACCCAAAAGGGTTATCCATGTGAGCCGCCTAAAACTCTACAATGACAGGGCTGACATCACCATGCTGATGGTGACAGATGAGGAACAGGAAGCTGAAAGTGAACCTCTCCCTGATCTCCTCTCCCACAGCCCAAAAGATGGGTCAGTAGATGGAGTTGTCTTTTCAGACACCCTCACTGCCCAACAGCAGACTGACTGCAAGCAAGTCTTGCAGCATTATGCTGGACTCTTTTCCTTGACCCCTGGTCTGACAAACTGGTGTACCCATGATGTGGACACTAGTGACAGTGCACCTGTCAAAAACAAGATCTATCGTCAGTCAGACCAAGTTAAGGAAAGCATCAGAGCTGAAGTCAGCAAGATGCTGGAGCTAGGGGTTATTGAGCCCTCTGAGAGCCCCTGGGCTAGCCCAGTGGTTCTGGTCCCCAAACCTCATCAACAGGGTGAAAAGAGAGAGATGAGGTTTTGTGTGGACTATAGAGGTCTCAACTCTGTCACCAAGACAGATGCACACCCTATCCCAAGAGCTGATGAACTGATAGACAGATTGGGTGCAGCCAAATACCTGAGTACCTTTGACTTAACTGCAGGGTACTGGCAGATTGGCATGGCCCCAGGAGCCAAAGAGAAAACAGCATTCTCTACACCTGATGGGCATTTTCAGTTCACTGTTATGCCCTTTGGTTTAAAGAATGCCCCTGCCACCTTCCAGAGGTTGGTGAATCAAGTCCTTGCTGGGTTGGAGTCCTTTAGTGCAGCCTATCTTGATGATATTGCTGTCTTCAGTTCCACCTGGCAGGATCACCTGATCCACCTTGGGAAGGTGTTAAAGGCTCTGCAAACTGCAGGCCTATCTATCAAGGCATCCAAATGCCAGATAGGGCAGGGCACTGTGGTGTACTTGGGCCACCTGGTTGGTGGAGGCCAGGTACAACCCTTACAGCCCAAGATCCAGTCCATCCTGGACTGGGCAGCTCCAACAACTCAGACCCAAGTCAGGGCATTCCTTGGCTTGACTGGGTACTACAGGAGGTTTGTGAAGGGATATGGGTCCATTGTGACTCCCCTCACAGAACTCACCTCCAAGAAGATGCCAAAGAAAGTAAACTGGACAGTCTGTTGCCAAAAGGCTTTTGACACTCTGAATGAAGCAATGTGCTCAGCACCAATTCTAAAAGCACCAGATTATGCCAAGCAGTTCATTGTGCAGACTGATGTCTCTGAGCTGGGGATAGGAGCGGTCCTATCCCAGACCAATGATGAAGGCCAAGACCAACCTGTTGCTTTTATAAGCAGAAGGCTTCTCCCCAGGGAGCAGCGTTGGAGTGCCATTGAGAGGGAGGCCTTTGCTGTGGTTTGGTCCCTGAAGAAGCTGAGGCCCTACCTGTTTGGGACTCACTTCCTAGTTCAAACTGACCACAGACCTCTCAGGTGGCTAATGCAAATGAAAGGAGAAAATCCAAAACTGTTGAGGTGGTCCATCTCCCTACAGGGAATGGACTTTGAAGTGGAACACAGACCTGGCACTGCCCATGCCAATGCAGATGGCCTTTCCAGGTTCTTCCACTTAGACAATGAAAACTCCATAGGGCAAGGTTAGTCTCATCATCTTTTGTTTGGGGGGGGGGTTGTGTGAGAAAGTGCCATCTTTCTTGCATGGTATGCCCCCACTTTTTGCTGAATTGCTGATGTGCTTTGACTGAGTGTGCCCTGGGCTCCTGCCAACCAGGTAGCCAGGGCCTGTGTTCCTTCCCTAAAACTGCATTGATACCTACACCCAATTGGCATCCCTGGCCACAGGTCAGCCCCTGGTAAATGGTACCATGGGTACCCAGGGCACTGTGACCAGGGAAGGCCCCTAAGGGCTGCAGCACTTGTTGTGCCACCCTTAGGGACCCTGTACCTTTACACACACACACTGCCTTTGCAGGCTGCGTGTCTGGGTGCAGAACAAAAGTGAAGAGTCGACATGGCACCAATCCCTGAGTGCCATGCCTACAAGCCACTGCCCTGGCCTAGGTCAGCCACCCCTCTAGCTGGGTGCACTATGCCAGTGGTGAGGGCATAGAGGCATGAGCCCTTTGCCCCTACAGTGCCCAAGTCCATTCTTGGGCATTGTAAGTGCAGTGCTGCCATTAAGAGTATATGGTGCTGGGAGTCTGTCATTACGAACTCCACAGCACCATAATGGCCCCACTGAAAACTAAGAAGTTTGGTATCAAACTTCTCAGCACATTAAACCCCCACTGATGCCAGTGTGGGATTTAAGGTAAAACGCACTCCAGAGGGCACCTTAGAGATGCCCCCTGAATCCAACCCGACCTCCAGTGTCCGGACTGAGTGGCTGCCCAGGCTGCCACCACCAGACATGTTTCTGGACCCCTGGGTCGAGAGCCTCTGCTCTCAGGGGCCTGAAACAATGCGCATCCTGGGGCGAGGTGCCAAAGCCTCCTCCCCCAGGATGGGCAGGGGGAGCTTCAAAGGCCTGCCACCTTTTGAGCTTCCCCAGACCATTTGCTGTTTCCAGCAAACTGGTCCCCACTGGTTCTACCCCCACTTCTCACGGGAGAACCGGCGGGAAAACCAGAGGCAGGAAATGGGTTGTGCCCACCTCTGCCAACTCCACCCCTAAGGTGGGGGAGGCGAGGTGAAGCAAAACTCGAGTCCCCGCCATCTTGAGGATGGGGGGACCCAGCCAACCAGGGACAGGCTCCTGCCCCCTCCCACTGGAGAGGAGCAGAATAGGAGGTGTACCCACCCCAGGGAAGGGACCCATTGGTCCCTGCCCTTACCTACCTGTAACCACCCCTAAATTTAGTATTTAGGGGCTCCCTGAACCTTCCTTCCTCAGTTCCCGAATCCGAAAACAAGAAGAGAAGACGAAGCAAGAAGACCAGCCGTGCAGCTGCTAACAAGGAGGCGACGACAACTGACTTGGCCCCAGCCCTACCGGCCTGTCGACCTCTGAACCTGCTCCTGCGGAACCCCGGCCTCAGCAACCTCAAAAACCCCGGAGGACCTGACTTCTGTGCTACAGCCTTCAACCCAGGGACTCCCACGAGCAGTGGTACTGCTCAAAAGAACAAACTCCAAAAGACCCAGCCCTGGCACGGAACCGCGAAACCTGCACCCTCTGCACCCACCGAGCCCGGCCTGTGCCTGAGTGAACCAAGGCTTTGAGGACGTCCCCCCGGCGATTCTGACCTGGAATCCAGTGCTAAAGGACCCTCCTCGACGACCCAGACGACGCCTGCAGCCTCAGGACAAGGGACCCCTCCAACCGCGACCAGCAGGGGGTAAGATTTCCCGACCTCAAAAGACACCCCTGCACCCAGCACCTCACGGCCCCCTGTGCCCAACTCCTGTGTGTCTACCTATCCTCCAAGACCCCAACTTACCTCCCGAAGTGTTGGTCGCCCCTGAAGAGTCACCGTCCCCGAGTCTGCAGCCTTTTTCCACCGTCCAAGATCTCCATTGGGTAACATTGAGCGCCCGACGGCTCAACAGCACCCTGCACCCAGCCGCCCGAGTGCCCCTGGAAGAGCAACCTCTACCCTAACCTACTTCCCCATTTGCCCTGGGCAAGTGACCAGGAGCCCAGCTCCCACAGCCGCGTGGCCTGCTTGCCAGCAGCCACCAACCCGAGGCCCCCTGCCTGCCATAGGATAACATTGGGCCTACTCACTCTGCACCCGGCCGCCCCTGTGCCGCTGAGGGTGTAACAACTGTACTTACCTGATACTGGGGGACCCCTGAGTCTATGCCCAGAACCTTAACTCTGCCAGTCGAGTACTTACCCAAAGACCGATAACCCACTTTTCTTCCATAGGGTAACACTGACTGGCTCCCGCCTGGAATTTCTTCTAAGTGTGGAGTTTTGAAACTTTAAAATATTCACCTAAAATCAACCGAGTCACGAAAACGAAAATACTCACCTGGCATTAGAAGAGGCCCCAGTGCTGGACCGGGGTGCCCAACACTGGCCCTAAAAAGTAATCACAACGTTACTTACCGCTAACTCCATTTTCTTCCTTAGGGATCCATTGACTGGTTTTCTGTGAAATTTCTTCTGTCTACTTTTGAAATACTAAAATATTGTTTAAAAATCACAACAGTAACGAATTCCGAACTACTCACCTGCTATCAGGAGAGACGTCAGTACTGCCTCTTTTAGTCTAGTACCAACCATGAAAAGTAATTTTTACCGTACTTACCAGTAACTCGAAATTCCTCTCATAGGATATCATTGCCTGCTTTTGTTGAAAAAGTTTCTGTCAATTTCTGCATTTTACAAATATTCTTTAAAAATCGTGCCAACGATACAAACGTAATTACTTGCCTGTTTTAGATAGATACCCCAGTGCTGAACCAGGGAACCCAGCACTGGATTACAAAAGTAACGTAAACCTGCTTTGCTTGCAAACTGCATTTCCTTCCATAGGATAACATTGGTAATTTTACCCAGAAAAGTTTCTAAATGTCAACTTTTGAAATACAGTAATATTCCTCAAAAATCACTACAATAACCAAAACGCTTTTTCTTACCTGTTTACAGGAAGTGTCCCAGGACTGAATCCAGGATCCAGTCCTGTGGTTAGAAAAGTAATCTACAAAGTAATTAATTGTAATTAATCACAATTTTCCATTGAGCTCAATGTTGCATTGTATTTGACCCTGTGTTGCCTCTGGCACTAACTGTGATTATTACCATCAAAAAGTCTATTGCCTATTTGTAAGGTGGTTAACCAAAGCATCTCATACTGAGAAAGTATATTTTGATCCTATTGTTGGTTCTAAAATAAAACAAGCATATATATTTTTTTATATACAAACCATTGGCCTAGAGTTCAGTTCTTGAGTGTGTGGCTTCATTTGCTGACTGAGGGTGTACAACAAATGCTTTACACTGTCCTCTGATACTGCCTTACTGCTCGACCAAGCTACCACTTTAGAGAGTAAGGTTATATCTAACTTTAGCCTCTGCCAAGCCTCTGGGGACTGGGGACTCTGTGCACACTGAACCTTACTTTGGTGCAGTATATACAGAGCCACTTTCCTACACTGGTCACCGACAACGCCTCCTGGACCTCGTGGCTGAAGAGTCAAGACGACCGTCAACCTACCTGAAGCACCCGACATCGGTGGGCATCTGCTCATCACCTTCCTGGTCACTGGCTAGTGACCCAGACTCTGTCCCCTCTGCTTTCAGGTTCTTCAGATCTCCGATCCACTCTTGGATCCACCCTGACACTTTCCACTTGGTCGCCAGCAGCACTTTGCAGCAGATCCCCATTCAAATCGACGACGAAACCCGACCCCGAAAGGCACCTATGCACCCGGCTTCCCTGGGTGAGGTAACAAGTGTACTCCGGTGCTCCCGTGGGTAGAGACTCTAGAACGACCTAGTTCTCAAAGGGTTTGCTCCAAGTCCTTCTTTAAGTGTCCCTTTCTCTAAATTCCTGATCGCGACTTTCCCCATAGAAGTTAACGGCGATTCGCGGCTGTGTTCACACACTGCACGCGTCCCCGTGGGTCCCCTGTGTCACTACCTTGGGTGGTTCCTTGTGGTCCAAGCACTTCTACAGGCTCTAGGCCTAGTGTCTAGCTCAGTCGTGGTTCTTATACCACTTTATTGGTATATGGTTTGGTAAGCCCCTAGGCCCAAACGTGTATTTGTGCTATTACTGTGTTTAAATAACTTATAACTTATGTACTTCGAACTCTAGCCTCATAAAGAGACTAGAGGGGTGTGTTTAGCAATAAATACATATATTTTGAATATATACCTGGTGTGGTGCTTGTGAGAAGTTGGCCTGGCATATGCTGTCCACTAATTATAGTGGGCACCTTGCACCAGTCCAAACAACCCCTTATTGGAGATAGGTTAAAGACAACCTTATTGAAAGCTATCCTAGTGGTAGCTATGGAGAGCAGCCTTCAGGCTAAGTCTTGAAGGAATGTAAAGCAGCTTGTTTTACCAGTCTATAATCTCTTGAGTGATCAAATGAAAGAGCACCACACCAGGTATATATTCAAAATATATGTATTTATTGCTAAACACACCCCTCTAGTCTCTTTATGAGGCTAGAGTTCGAAGTACACAAGTTATAAGTTATTTAAACACAGTAATAGCACAAATACACGTTTGGGCCCTAGGGCGTACCAAACCATATACCAATAAAGTGGTATGCGAACCACGACTGAACTAGACACTAGGCCTAGAGCCTCTAGAAGTGCTTGGACCACAAGGAACCACCCAAGGTAGTGACACAGGGGACCCACGGGAGACGCGTGCAGTGTAAATACACAACCGCGATACGCCGTTAACTTCTATGGAGAAAGTCGGGATCGTGAAATTAGAGAAAAGGGACACTTAAAAGAGGACTAGGACAAAACCCTTTGAGATCTAGGACTTTGAAGAGTCTCTACCCACGGGAGCACCGGAGTACTCGTGTTACCTCACCCAGGGAAGCCGGGTGCATAGGTGCCTTTCGGGGTCGGGTTTCGTCGTCGATTCGAATGGCGATCTGCTGCAAAGTGCTGCTGGCGGCCAAGAGAAAAGTGTCCGGGTGGATCCAAGAGTGGATCGGAGTTCTGAACAACCTGAAAGCAGAGGGGACAGAGTCTGGGTCACTAGCCAGTGACCAGGAAGGCGATGGACAGATGCCCACCGATGTCGAGTGCTTCAGGTGCGTTGACATTCGTCTTGACTCTTCAGCCACGAGGTCCAGGAGGCGTTGTTGGCGACCAGGAGCAGGATTCCGGCTGTTACACGATGTCTGTCGAGTGCTGAGGTGTCGGCGACCGGATTGGACCCAACAACCCTTGGCAACGGCAAGTCTCGATGCACAGGAAGATCGTCGATGGTGCAGACCAGCAAGGTCTGTGGAACTCACCCAGCGAGGGTAAGTGAGGGCAGGCCTGGAGCAACCAGGATGCCAAGTTAGGAAAAGATTGGCCTTCGTTAAGGGCTACTAGCCAACGGGCTAGCAACTGCGAAGGAGCCTCGTGACGCCGCACGTGGAGCTGGCTTACAGGACACTCGTGGAGTGGGGGCCAGTGATCTTCGGTGCAGGTGGTGCTGGAGGCTAGGGCTACTCGGAGCCCAAAGCACGACTTCTTGGGAGACCCAGAAGAGGATGCACTTGCAAATGTGCTCGGTGTCCAGGGGTCACGGTCTCAAGTCACCCACGATAGCCACGGGCCTCAGCTTTGCTGGGGACTCAGGGTAGCCTCGGTGAAGTCTGAGAATCCACCTCTGGTGATGCGATGACCTCGGCGTCCGATGGGAGCTTCAGAAATGCGAACCGGACAGATGCTTCTTTGGTGCCTGCCAAGTAGGGGAGTCACTCCTTGACCCCAAGGGAGATTCTTCTGTCCTCTAATCGTGAGTAGAGCGTCGAAGGTCCAGGATTCAGTTTCAGAGTTTCGTCCAGATATATCTAAAGTCCTAAGGACTGGGTTCCTACCTTTATACTAAAGATAGGGGTTGGACTACTCTGTGGCCCCACCTATGGGTGGGTCAGGGCAGAGGGGTGGCTACACCCCTTTCCCTTTGTCCAGTTCGCACCAAGGCAGGGGCTGGAAGCCCCTGATCCGGTTTGAACTGGGGTATGCACAGGGACACCAAGTGTGCCCCCAGTGCAGGACTTCAAAGCACCCTGTTGGTGCTCCCGCCCAGCCCCAATACACACTATCCTGTCTGGGGAGGTGGTCACACCTCCCTGCAACAGGAAACCTATTGTCCAGGACTCCCCTGCCGGAGTTTCGTCCAGCAGCAGGAGGCCAGACTTGTGTCTGTGGCAGTAGCATCCATTTTGTGATGCCAGGGCTTTAGGAAGAAGTTACCGGGTAGACCAGTGTGAACATGTCTCTCCCTCTAGAAGGGTGGAATGCTACCCCCGCCGCCAGGATTGGCGGGGGGTAGTATTCCAAGATGTTTGACACCAAACACGACATGTTTTGATGCAGTCATTCCAAAGTTAGCATTCTACCGCGAGGATATAATGCACTTTAAGAGTATATGGTTTAACCGCATTTACAAACAGTACCAGAGAATGGACTCTGGGCACTGCAGAGGGGCCCTGCTCATGCAGTGGCACCTTCTCACATAAGAACCAAGCACTCTGCCTTTAGGATTGATAAGGCCTGCTATAGGAGTGACTTATAGGTTTATATATGTGTAAGTATGTAGTGATATAGGTAACCTATATCACAGTAAGGGGTGCTGGCACCACCTTACCCAGGCTGCAGTAGCAGACCTGTGGTGTCAGTTTGGATGGCCTTCCAGGGGTGGCATAATACATGCTGCAGCCCCTGGCAGGCCTCTGAGGTACCTATGCCCTTGGTACATAGTATACCATATACTAGGGACTTATAAGGGCACTCCAGATCCCAATCAGTGATGTGCCTAAGGCACATGGAAACCATTTTAGAGAGGAAGCAGCTAGGCTGGGGTTCTGATTAGCAGGGCCCCAGCCAGACTAATGTCGAAAAACAGTGAAGCATCAGCAAAAAGTGGGGGTACCCATGTGAAGCAGATCCTACTCTCCTACACAACCCCCCCAAACGTAGGGACATTAAACTAACCTTGCCCAGTTAAGTCTTCATGTTCTAAGTGGAAATACCTAGAGAGTCCATCTGCATTCGCATGGTTACTCCCAGGTCTATGTTCCACTGTAAAGTCCATCCCCTGTAGGGAAATGGACCACCTAAGCAGTTTGGGGTTTTCACCCTTCATTTGTTTTAGCCATAAGAGGGGCTTATGGTCTGTCTGAACCAGGAAGTGTGTACCAAACAAGTATGGCCTCAACTTCTTCAGAGCCCAGACCACAGCAAAGGCCTCCCTCTCTATGGCTGACCAACGTTTCTCTCTAGGGGTCAGCCTTCTGCTAATAAAAGCTACTGGCTGATCCTGACCTTCTTCATTCAATTGTGACAGTACAGCCCCTACCCCCAATTCAGATGCATCAGTTTGAACAATGAACTTCTTGGAGTAATCAGGACTCTGCAGAATGGGAGCAGTGCACATGGCCTGCTTCAGGTCATCAAATGCCTTTTGACAGCTAACTGTCCACTGAACCTTTTTGGGCATTTTCTTAGAAGTTAAGTCATTCAGGGGTGTCACTATTGATCCATACCCCTTGACAAATCTCCTATAATACCCAGTCAGGCCTAAGAAGGCTCTCACCTGAGTCTGGGTAATGGGAGCAGTCCAGTCCATGATGGTCTGGATCTTGCTCTGCAAAGGTTGAACCTGGCCTCCACCCACAAGGTGGCCCAGGTACACAACCTGACTCTGCCCTATCTGGCACTTAGTGGCCTTGATAGTCAGGCCTGCTTTTTGCAGGGCCTGTAAAACATTCCTGAGGTGGACCAGGTGATCCTCCCAGGTGGAGCTAAAGACAGCAATATCATCTAGATAAGCTGCACTATAGGCTTCCAGACCTGTGAGAACTGTATTCACCAACCTCTGGAAAGTGGCATGGTGCATTCTTCAGACCAAAGGGCATCACCAAAAATTGATAATGCCCACTAGGGGTTGAGAATGCTGTTTTTGGCTTTGCATCATCAGCTAGTCTGATCTGCCAGTAGCCAGCTGTCAAGTCAAATGTGCTGAGATATTTGGCTGAGGCCAAAGTATCTATGAGCTCATCTGCCCTTGGTATTGGATGGGCATCAGTCCTAGTGACTGCATTGAGACCCCTGTAGTCCACACAAAACCTCATCTCTCTTTTTCCACCACTGGTGTGAGGTTTTGGCACAAGGACCACTGGACTAGCCCAAGGGCTAACTGAGGGTTCAATAACTCCCAAATCCAACATTTTCTGGACTTCAGTCCTGATACAGTCCCTGACATGGTCAGGTTGCCTATAAATCTTGTTTTTAATAGGCAGACTGTCCCCAGTGTCCACTTCATGAGTGCACCAGGTGGTCTGACTGGGTGTCAGTGAAAACATATGTCTAAACTGATTGAGAACTTGCCTGCAATCAGTTTGTTGCTGGGTAGTGAGGCTGCCTGCCAAGGCTACACCATCAACTGACCCATCGTCAGGGTTCTGTGAGAGCAGGTCAGGGAGTGGGTCACTCTCTTCCTCCTGCCCTTCATCAGTAGCCATGAGCAAGCCCATGTCTGCCCTGTCCACATATGGTTTTAGTCTGTTGACATGGAGAACCCTGTGGGGACTCCTGGGTGTTCCCAGGTCCACTAAGTAAGTGACCTCACCCTTCTGCTCAACAATAGTGTGGGGTCCACTCCATTTGTCTTGGAGAGCTGCTGGGGCCACTGGCTCCAACACCCACACCTTCTGTCCTGGCTGGTAAACAGTCAGAACAGCCTTTTGGTCATGCCAGGCCTTCTGAAGTTCCTGGCTAGCCTCAAGGTTTTTGGTTGCCTTTTTCATGTACTCAGCCATCCTGGAGCGGAGACCAAGTACATAGTCCACTATATCTTGCTTTGGGGGCTTGAGAGGTAACTCCCATCCTTCCTTCACCAAGCACAGTGGACCCCTCACAGGGTGGCCAAACAGAAGTTCAAAAGGGCTGTAACCAACCCCTTCTGAGGCACCTCCCTATATGCGAATAAAAGGCAGGGCAAGAGTATGTCCCATCTACGCCTAAGCTTTTCTGGGAGCCCTTTAATCATGCCCTTCAAGGTTTTGTTGAATCTCTCAACTAAACCATTGCATTGTGGGTGATAGGGTGTGGTGAACTTATAAGTCACTCCACACTCCTTCCACATTGCCTTTAAGTACCCAGACATGAAGTTAGCACCCCTGTCTGATACTACCTCCTTAGGAAAGCCCACTCTTGAGAAAATTCCCAGGAGGGCCCTTGCCACCACAGGTGCTGTAGTGGTCCTAAGGGGTATAGCCTCTGGATACCTGGTGGCATGATCCACTACCACCAGAATAAATCTGTGCCCAGATGCTGTTTGGGGATCCATGGGACCAACAATGTCAATCCCTACCCTCTCAAAGGGCACCCCCACCACAGGTAGTGGTATCAGGGGGGCCTTTGTAGTGCCACCTGCCTTGCCACTGGCTTGGCAGGTTACACAGGAGCGACAAAACTCCTTACTGTCTTCAGACATGTGGGGCCAGTGAAAGTGAGGGACAATTCTGTCCCAAGTCTTGTTCTGGCCCAGGTGACCTGCTAAGGGAATATCATGGGCTAGGGTCAATAGGAAGCCCCTGAACTTCAGAGGTATAACCAACCTCCTGGTAGCACCAGGCTTGGGGTCTCTACTCTCTGAGTACAGGAGTCCATCATCCCAATACACTGTATGGGGACCACTAGCTTTCCCAGCAGCCTCAGCAGCAGCTTGCTGTCTGAGGGGTTCAAGGGAGGGGCAGCTCTGCTGCTCCTGGCTCAGATCTGCCCTAGAAGGTCCCCCTGTCCCCAAGAACTCAACCTGGTCAGGTTCAAGTTCCTCTGGGACAGTTCCTTCTTCAGGGCTGAGATCATCCCCCTCAAGGGACTGATCTTCCTCCTGAGCCAAGGGGGAAGGCACTGCCTTAACCCTACTACTCCTCCTCTTGGAAGGCACTTGGTCCATTATTCCAGGATCCAAGGCCTGTTCAGTTTTAGACATTTTGGCTTGTGACCTGGTCACAGCAAACACATCTGCAGGGATCCCCAGCATTTCTGCATGGGTCCTGAGCTCCACTTCTGCCCAAGCAGAAGTCTCTAAGTCATTGCCAAGCAAGCATTCGACTGGTAGGTTTGCACTCACCACAACCTTCTTAAGGCCAGTTACCCCTCCCCAGGAGAAGTTAACAACTGCCAGAGTATGGTCTGTTCTGACATTGCTAGCATTGGTCACTTGGTACATCTCACCAAGCATAACTTGCCCAGGATGCACAAGGTCTTGTGTCACCATTGTGACACTTGCCCCTGTGTCCCTAAATGCCAAAGCCTCACGTCCATTGATTAAAGGCTGTTGTCTGTACTTGCCCAGATTACTGGGACTCACAGTGGAGGTCACATCCATGCCTCCATCACAGACTAACACAGCCTGAGTCAGTTCTCTGACTAGGTCAGAGCCCAACTCAGTTCCCAGGGTGAACCCTACTAAACCCTTGGCTGGAGCACTCCCACCAACTGTACTAGGGGGAACAGGTGCCTTAGGGGCATTGGTGGGTGCTGGACTGGAGTCTTTGGACTTGGTGCAATCACTGGTCCAGTGGGTCTTTTGCTTACAGACCTTGCACCATGGTTTTCTTTGGCCTTTCCCTTTGGTAGACTGTGAATCCCCACCAGAAGAAGATTTTTGGGGGCCTGATGAAGACTTTTGATCTTTACCCTTCTCCCCACCCTTGTCAGAGTTCTTAGCATCTTGCTTCTTGGTTTCCCCACCTTGGTTCTGTACCTTCTGCTTCACCCTGGTTCTGACCCATTTGTCTGCCTTCTTTCCCAATTCTTGGGGAGAGGTCAGATCAGAGTCTACCAGGTATTGATGCAACAGCTGATTTTGACAGTTATTAAGAATCTGCTCCCTCATTATCAGATTGTACAATCCTGAGAAGTCACACACCTTACTGCCCATCAACCAGCCTTCCAGAGCCTTGGCAGAACAATCCACATAGTCTACCCAGTCTTGAGTCTGTGCTTTTTGGGTATCTCTGAACTTCAACCTGTACTGTTCAGTGGTTAGGCCAAACCCATCAATAAGAGCACTCTTCAAGACCTTGTAATTGTCAGCATCCTCCTCTCTAACAGTGAGGAGCTTATCTCTACCTTTGTCAGCAAAGGAGAGCCACAAGATTGCTGCCCACTGCTCCTGAGGGACCTTCTGTACCTTACAGGCCCTCTCTAGATGCAGTTATCCATTTGTGGATGTCATCCCCACTCTGGTAGGGAGGGACAATCTTGCTCAGGTTCCTATGGTCATAGGACCTTTCCCTGTCTCTAGGGACATGGCTGCCACCATGGGACTCTAGTCCCAACTTTCTTCTCTCTCTAAAGAGATCTAGGGACTCCCTGTCTATGGCTAGTTGCTTCTTTTTGAGTTCAAGCTGAGCTTCCTCATATTGAACCAGCCTCTTTCTTCTCTCATGAGAGGATTCCCTCCTATGAGATGAGACAGAGCTCCCTATTGAGGTGCCAGAGTGGTTAGACTCCTGAGAAGGAGATCTAGACCTTCTGGGCACACTCTTAATCCTTCCTGGGGGGACAAAGGGGGCATCATCCTGATCATCCTCATCATCTTCCACAGGAGGGATTGGGTTATCCAGGTCAGGGTCATTGTCACCCTCCTGGCCAGTTTCAGAGGGGGGGCTGGGGGTACTGGTACCCCTGGTCCCTTCCTCATCTTCTGCCCCACCCTCAGCTCCTACCCCTTCAGTCCCCAAGGGCTTACTAAGGTCATAAGCCACCAACAACTCCTTGAGGTGTTGGGTGGTGGGGCTTTGGCCTGTCCTTAATTTCCTCAAGTTACATAAAGCTCTCAATTCCAAGAATGGGAGTGTATCATACTTGGAGGGTGGAAGCTCAATGGCTTCCTGCAAGGATTCTCTGGATCCTGCCCTTAAAGACATTACTAGTGTGGTGTGGTGTATGCACTACCTACTCTAGTGTGGCCTACTAAACTCTCTTGAGTTGTAGAAAGGGTTGTGCTATCCCTTAACACACAACTCTAAGTTCAGTAGAACTTACTGTATTCTAAGCTTAAATTATATGTACCTTAGGTACCTTTAGTGGTTTTCAGTTGATCAATTCAATTGAGATTATCTGGTAAAACAATAGCAAGCTGGAATCCCACACGCTGCACACCAATGTGAGAAGTTGGCCTGGCATATGCTGTCCACTAATTATAGTGGGCACCTTGCACCAGTCCAAACAACCCCTTATTGGAGATAGGTTAAAGACAACCTTATTGAAAGCTATCCTAGTGGTAGCTATGGAGAGCAGCCTTCAGGCTAAGTCTTGAAGGAATGTAAAGCAGCTTGTTTTACCAGTCTATAATCTCTTGAGTGATCAAATGAAAGAGCACCACACCAGGTATATATTCAAAATATATGTATTTATTGCTAAACACACCCCTCTAGTCTCTTTATGAGGCTAGAGTTCGAAGTACATAAGTTAGAAGTTATTTAAACACAGTAATAGCACAAATACACGTTTGGGCCCTAGGGGCGTACCAAACCATATACCAATAAAGTGGTATGCGAACCACGACTGAACTAGACACTAGGCCTAGAGCCTCTAGAAGTGCTTGGACCACAAGGAACCACCCAAGGTAGTGACACAGGGGACCCACGGGAGACGCGTGCAGTGTAAATACACAACCGCGATACGCCGTTGACTTCTATGGAGAAAGTCGGGATCGGGAAATTAGAGAAAAGGGACACTTAAAAGAGGACTAGGACAAAACCCTTTGAGATCTAGGACTTTGAAGAGTCTCTACCCACGGGAGCACCGGAGTACTCGTGTTACCTCACCCAGGGAAGCCGGGTGCATAGGTGCCTTTCGGGGTCGGGTTTCGTCGTCGATTCGAATGGCGATCTGCTGCAAAGTGCTGCTGGCGGCCAAGAGAAAAGTGTCCGGGTGGATCCAAGAGTGGATCGGAGTTCTGAAGAACCTGAAAGCAGAGGGGACAGAGTCTGGGTCACTAGCCAGTGACCAGGAAGGCGATGGACAGATGCCCACCGATGTCGAGTGATTCAGGTGCATTGACGGTCGTCTTGACTCTTCAGCCACGAGGTCCAGGAGGTGTTGTCGGTGACCAGGAGCAGGATTCGGGCTGGTACACAATGTTTGTCGAGTGCTGAGGTGTCGGCGACCAGATTGGACCCAACAAGCCTTGGCAACGGCAAGTCTCGATGCAGAGGAAGATCGTCGATGGTGCAGACCAGCAAAGTCTGGGGAACTCACCCAGCGAGGGTAAGTGAGGGCAGGCCTGGAGCAACCAGGATGCCAAGTTAGAAAAAGATTGGCCTTCGTTAAGGGCTACTAGCCAACGGGCTAGCGACCGCGAAGGAGCCTTGTGACGCCGCACGTGGAGCTGGCTTACAGGACACTCGTGGAGTGGAGGCCAGTGATCTTCGGTGCAGGTGGTGCTGGAGGCTAGGGCTACTCGGAGCCCAAAGCACGACTTCTTGGGAGACCCAGAAGAGGATGCACTTGCAAATGTGCTCGGTGTCCAGGGGTCACGGTCTCAAGTCACCCACGATAGCCACGGGCCTCAGCTTTGCTGGGGACTCAGGGTAGCCTCGGGGAAGTCTGAGAATCCACCTCTGGTGATGCGATGACTTCGGCGTCCGACGGGAGCTTCAGAGATGCGAACCGGACAGATGCTTCTTTGGTGCCTGCCAAGCAGGGGAGTCACTCCTTGACCCCAAGGGAGATTCTTCTGTCCTCTAATCGTGAGTAGAGCGTCGAAGGTCCAGGATTCTGTTTCAGAGTTTCGTCCAGGTATAATCTAAAGTCCTAAGGACTGGGTTCCTACCTTTATACTAAAGATAGGGGTTGGACTACTCTGTGGCCCCACCTATGGGTGGGTCAGGGCAGAGGGGTGGCTACACCCCTTTCCCTTTGTCCAGTTCGCGCCAAAGCAGGGGCTGGAAGCCCCTGATCCGGTTTGAACTGGGGTATGCACAGGGACACCAAGTGTGCCCCCAGTGCAGGACTTCAAAGCACCCTGTTGGTGCTCCCGCCCAGCCCCAATACACACTATCCTGTCTGGGGAGGTGGTCACACCTCCCTGCAACAGGAAACCTATTGTCCAGGCCTCCCCTGCCGGAGTTTCGTCCAGCAGCAGGAGGTCAGACTTGTATCTGTGGCAGTAGCATCCATTTTGTGATGCCAGGGCTTTAGGAAGAAGTTACCGGGTAGACCAGTGTGAACATATCTCTCCCTCTAGAAGGGTGGAATGCTACCCCCGCCGCCAGGATTGGCGGGGGGGTAGTATTCCAAGATGTTTGACACCAAACACGACATGTTTTGATGCAGTCATTCCAAAGTTAGCATTCTACCGCGAGGATATAATGCACTTTAAGAGTATATGGTTTAACCGCATTTACAAACAGTACCAGAGAATGGACTCTGGGCACTGCAGAGGGGCCCTGCTCATGCAGTGGCACCTTCTCACATAAGAACCAAGCACTCTGCCTTTAGGATTGATAAGGCCTGCTATAGGAGTGACTTATAGGTTTATATATGTGTAAGTATGTAGTGATATAGGTAACCTATATCACAGTAAGGGGTGCTGGCAACACCTTACCCAGGCTGCAGTAGCAGACCTGTGGTGTCAGTTTGGATGGCCTTCCAGGGGTGGCATAATACATGCTGCAGCCCCTGGCAGGCCTCT
The DNA here is from genome assembly GCA_963921515.1 of Calotriton arnoldi. Lineage (NCBI taxonomy): Eukaryota > Metazoa > Chordata > Amphibia > Caudata > Salamandridae > Calotriton > Calotriton arnoldi. The sequence continues at coordinate 3,510 of CAWUFW010004309.1, read as the reverse complement.
GAGGTACCTATGCCCTTGGTACATGGTATATCATATACTAGGGACTTATAAGGGCACTCCAGATCCCAATCAGTGATGTGCCTAAGGCACATGGAAACCATTTTAGAGAGGAAGCAGCTAGGCTGGGGTTCTGATTAGCAGGGCCCCAGCCAGACTAATGTCGAAAAACAGTGAAGCATCAGCAAAAAGTGGGGGTACCCATGTGAAGCAGATCCTACTCTCCTACAGTGCTCTTTCATTTGGTCACTCAAGAGATTATAGACTGGTAAAACAAGCTGCTTTACATTCCTTCAAGACTTAGCCTGAAGGCTGCTCTCCATAGCTACCACTAGGATAGCTTTCAATAAAGGTTGTCTTTAACCTATCTCCAATAAGGGGTTGTTTGGACTGGTGCAAGGTGCCCACTATAATTAGTGGACAGCATATACCAGGCCAACTCTCACAGCACCAGGCTTGGGGTCTCTACACTCTGAGTACAGGAGTCCATCATCCCAATACACTGTATGGGGACCACTAGCTTTCCCAGCAGCCTCAGCAGCAGCTTGCTGTCTGAGGGGTTCAAGAGAGGGGCAGCTCTGCTGCTCCTGGCTCAGATCTGCCCTGGAAGGTCCCCCTGTCCCGAAGAACTCCAACCTGGTCAGGTTCAAGTTCCTCTGGGACAGTTCCTTCCTCAGGACTGAGATCATCCCCCTCAAGAGACTGATCTTCCTTCTGGAGCCAAGGGGGAAGGCACTACCTTTACCCTACTACTCCTCCTCTTGGAAGGCACTTGGTCCATTATTCCAGAATCCAAGGCCTGTTCAGTTTTAGACATTTTGGCCTGTGACCTGGTCACAGCAAACACATCTGCAGGGATGCCCAGCATTTCTGCATGAGTCCTGAGCTCCACTTCTGCCCAAGCTGAAGTTTCTAAGTCATTGCCAAGCAAGCATTCGACTGGTAGGTCTGCACTTACCACAACCTTCTTAAGGCCAGTTACCCCTCCCCAGGAGAAGTTAACAACTGCCAGAGTATGGACTGTTCTGACGTTGCTAGCATTGGTCACTTGGTACATTTCACCAAGTATAACTTGCCCAGGATCCACAAGGTCTTGTGTCACCACTGTGACACTTGCCCCTGTGTCCCTAAATGCCAAAGCCTCTTTTCCATTGATTAAAGGCTGTTGTCTGTACTTGCCCAGATTACTGGGACTCACAGAGGAGGTCACATCCATGCCTCCATCACAGACTAACACAGCCTGAGTGAGTTCTCTGACTAGGTCAGAGCCCATCTCAGTACCCAGGGTCAACCCTACTAAACCCTTGGCTGTAGTACTCACACCACCAACTGTAACTGTACTAGGGGGAACAGGTGCCTTAGGGGCATTGGTGGGGGCAGGATTAGAGTCTTTGGACTTGGTGCAATCACTGGTCCAGTGGGTCTTTTGCTTACAGACCTTGCACCATGGTTTCTTTTGGCCTTTCACTTTGTTAGACTGTGAATCACCACCTGAAGAAGATTTTTGGGGCCCTTGTGAAGACTTCTGGTCTTTACCCTTCTCCCCACCCTTATCAGAGTTCTTAGAATCTTGCTTCTTAGGGTCACCACCTTGGTTCTGTACCTTTCTGCCTCACCCTGGTTCTGACCCATTTGTCTGCCTTCTTTCCCAACTCTTGGGGAGAGGTCAGATCAGAGTCCACCAGGTACTGATTAAGGGTGGGCGGAATTTGCGGAATTGCGTTCCGCGAAATTACGCAAAACGGCAAAAAATCTCCGCGAGCACGCGGAATTTCACGAGCTCATGGAGATTTTGCTGCGCCCTTTATATCTGTAAGTGCTTCCTGTTGAGGTTTAATTTTTGTGACAGGAGCATCGTGCCAGCCCAGAATGAATCCTGCCCTGCATATTTATCCAAGAAGATGAGTCCGTTTTGTGCAATACCTCTACTCAGCTGGAGTACTTTCTACTGGCTAATCAGTAAGTGCTACCTCGTTGGGTAAATGTATAGTGCCTTTCCTACACTACACTACAGCTGAGTAAAGGACCTGAAGAATTTTCCCCAGTGACCTGTGTGTCTGTAACTCTTGCCACCGCTGCCGAAAGCGCCGGGTCCTTTGATTAAGCTGTCCATCATAGTGGGGAAAGGGCGGGAAGACGGTGCATACCACTAGTGTATGTGGGCGAGGCCAAACGGGCGGGGCTTCTAGGCCCGTTCACATGCCTCTTGTTTATAAAGGGTCAGAGCAGGATCTCAGGGGCAGACAAGGAGAAGGAACCTCCTGGTCACGGGAACTACACGAGGATTGCGCTCGAGAAAATCAAGGATGCAAAGACCTCCATCAAGCATTACAGCTAGCTTTTCAGGGTGGGAATGGAGAGAGAAGGCACATCTGCTTAACCACGCTCACGAATTCTACACGAGGATTGCGCTCGAGAAAATCAAGGATGCAAAGACCTCCATCAAGGATTACAGCTAACTTTTTCAGGGTGGCAATGGAGAGAAGGCACATCTGCTTAATCACGCTCACGAATTCTACACGAGAATTGCGCTCGAGAAAATCAAGGATGCAAAGACCTCCATCAAGGATTACAGCTAACTTTTCAGCGTGGCAATGGAGAGAAGGCAACATCTGCTTAACCACGCTCACGAATTCTGCACACCTACCCTGCATATTTATCCAAGAAGATGAGTCCATTTTGTGCAATACCTCTACTCAGCTGGAGTACTTTCTACTGGCTAATCAGTAAGTGCCACCTCGTTGGGTAAATGTATAGTGCCTTTCCTACACTACACTACAGCTGCGTAAAGGACGTGAAGAATTTTCCCCAGTGACCTGTGTGTCTGTAATCTTGCCACCGCGCCAGAAAGCGCCGGGTCCTTTGATTAAGCTGTCCATCATAGTGGGGAAAGGGCGGAAGACGGTGCATACCACTAGTGTATGTGGGGCGAGGCCAAACGGGCGGGGCTTCTGGGTCCGTTCACATGCCTCTTGTTTATAAAGGGTCAGAGCAGGATCTCAGCGGCAGACGAGGAGAAGGAACCTCCTGGTCACAGGAACTACACGAGGATTGCGCCGAGAAAATCAAGGATGCAAAGACCTCCATCAAGGATTACAGCTAGCTTTTCAGGGTGGCAATGGAGAGAAGGCACATCTGCTTAACCTCGCTCATGAATTCTACACGAGGATTGCGCTCGAGAAAATCAAGGATGCTGTGAGAAGTTGGTCTGGTATATGCTGTCCACTAATTATAGTGGGCACCTTGCACCAGTCCAAACAACCCCTTATTGGAGATAGGTTAAAGACAACCTTTATTGAAAGCTATCCTAGTGGTAGCTATGGAGAGCAGCCTTCATGGCTAAGTCTTGAAGGAATGTAAAGCAGCTTGTTTTACCAGTCTATAATCTCTTGAGTGACCAAATGAAAGAGCACCACACCAGGTATATATTCAAAATATATGTATTTATTAAGTTAAACACACCCCTCTAGTCTCTTTATGAGGCTAGAGTTCGAAGTACATGAGTTATAAGTT